>CM052896.1:42193966-42547624 GCA_028534135.1 Potos flavus
AGACAAAGTGTGGGAGCAGGAGGGACACAGTGGATGATGTCCAAACAGTGTCTAATTTTATTCCAAAGTGCACTTGATTATATAGCGTGAGGGAAACAACTACAGGGAGGTGTTTACATATAGAAACCACGTAATGCTCCTTTGAGCTTGCTCCTTATCTCCACATTAAAGACAGACCCTTCAAACCCTTTGGCTCCAAAAAGTCTGGTTAATGGCTCAACAATTCGTAGTTGTAAATTCTTTAAGTATCAGCAGAGTCAACAGGAGCAATTTGCACCCCGGGCAAGGACAGCACAGACCCACAATGATGTTATGCTCATACCGGCTTTTCCAATACGAAGATATGATCAGTCACAAACCAGCATACCTCAAGGCCCCCCGCAGGAGCCCTTTCTCAAGCGACCTCGTTCCGACCGCCCTTAGTCAAAGCAGCCAAGGGTCACGAGTCCGGACTCCACACGGGTCCTTTTCTCAAGCGACCTCGTTCCGACCGCCCTTAGTCAAAGCAGCTGAGGGTCACGAGTCCCGGCTCTGCCTGGGTTCCATTAGCAGCCAGCCTGCGGCTTCCCACACAAATTATACAAATTTATCCCAGTTTTTCCCCCCTAAAAAGATCTGTGATGTTTTATTTACTGTGTATTATATTCATTTAATTTCTGGATTCATAAAACTTGACTTTTTACCTGACCCTAAGTGAAAACTTTCTGGTAGGGCTTTATCCTTTCTGTGATTGCCACAATTTTATTCCATCTTTGTTTTCCTAGATTCAAGCCTGACAGACTTTACTCAGATTTTTCTTACATCATTTTTTTATTGCTTTTACAATAAACTCTATTTCAAAGAGAATTAAAAAAAGAAACTCTCTGGGCTTTCTCTTCTTATTGCCACAGTTCCCAAACTGATAGGTGTGTTTACCACTGATCCAAAAACTTTGACAAAAGCTTTAATTCCTAAACATTCTTGGGTGTTGTGGAAAGGCATCAGATCTTGGAAGCAGACAGAATGCACTTCAAATAACTTCCATTCTGTGTTCTGATTATGTGGCCTGGATATCTAGTTTCCTCAGCCTTCAATTTCTTATTTTGTATAATGCAAACTATACTTTTCAGGATACCGAAATAATAAAACTCTAAGATAGTATATGTAAAGGATGATAAACACATACACATCACACAGATAATGTACGTGATACATCTAATAGAACACCTTGGTCCGTAGAAAGTATTCATTAAATAATTTTTTAAATTATGATTTCAGCCATTGCGTGCTTCAGATGCTTTCCAAGTACAAAATAGCCGTGAGCATGTATCTTTTGTACCTAGTGTCACAGTTAGTTTTTTTCCTCTTCCAGAAGTTTTACAGATTTTCTTTCTCTTTATTACTTGGATTGTTATTATGGTTGGCTTTCTTTCTTTCTTTCTTTCTTTTTTTTTTTTTGCCAAAAATTCTAGGTTTCTAGGCAAGAAAACCAGCAAACCACATCTTTGTTGCAGATTTTCTCATCCATTTCTCTCTTTGACTTCCATTTTCTCTTTTTCTTTTTTAAGGTCTCCAGCTTTGTACTGGCTTTTCTCTTAGTTTCCATTTTCGACTGGCCCTGATTTCCTGACTTTCACTAATGGGTGTCTGAGAGAATGGGAAAAAGGAACAGATAACAAGTCTCAGAACATCCAATTCTCAACAAAATTTTTTTTTTCTTATTGCATTCAGTTTTTCTATCTCCTTAAGAAAGAAAAGTCAAGGCTCTTTTCCCTCACTGTTGCCCCCAGATTCTTCTTATCACTGCCCACTTTGGCTTTTTCCCGGATAAAACTCAGTTTGGAAAACTCATAACAACCTGCAAGTGTGACCGCTATTGTCTTAGGAATAAGAAAATTAGGACTCCTACAAGGTTCTTACATCTGACAAGCATATCTGCGTTTCAACTTAATCTTATTACAGGACCTTTTGACTGGCCTGTAGGTCTGTCTAATTCAGTGTTTCTCAAATTTGGCTAGATGCGAGAACCCCTGGGGGAGGTTTTAAACAATTCTAAATGCCCGAGACACACCATGAATGATTTAGAATCACTGACGGTAGGGGCCAAGCCTATGTGTTTTTAAAAACATCTTCTGGTGATTCTAATGTACACACAGGGTTAAAAAAAACATTGCTATAATGAGCTATCTAGTTTCCAAACTCACTTGTATTTTTCAATTACGTTTCAGTGGCTCTAGAAACAAAGAAGTAATTTTCCAAATGACTTATTTTTTTTTTCCCTGTGAAAATTTTTCTTTAACGTAGCAAGAAAAGGGGGAGAGGCTCTCGGGTTAGAATATGGGGATCTACCTACAGGATCCCTCAGTCCTCATCTCAGAACCCATATTGCTGCCTGCAGTAATGTTTGAAAACCCTTAGCCTAGGCACAAGGTGTATCGTGAATACATTAAGAGGTCCCTGGACGGTTTATCTCCGTAATTCTTGGTCAGCTGGGCAGGATGCGGACAACACTGCTTCCTGGTTAATTGCCTCCAGTAGTGTAATTCTGTACAAACATTCCCATTTCCTGAGTGACTTGTGATGTGTCTTTCCCTAATACGTGAAAGCCCTGGTCTAAGAAATTGTTTTTAAATCAGTTTTGTCACTATAGATGTGGCCACAGATTTTGCTGCACAAATACTACAACAATTAATAATTTAATGAACACATTTCAACAGCTTTAAAGGTTTTTTTTTTTTGCAAGTTCATACATTCACTATTTTTGCTTTCTTCTGTTTTGCTTTCTTTCCAATGTTTATTGGTAATACTTGCAGAAAAGGTATTAATTAAAAATTAATCCACAACTGGTTATAACAGGTAACATTAAACCAAGGAATCATTTCCTATCGCCATTACACAGGATTTCTCAGTGGGCACTACCCTAGTTTTGTGTGTGTGTGTGTGTGTGTGTTCTTTTTTTTTTTTCTTTTTTAAAGAATAGAACTCTTTCTACCCAAGGTGGAATAGATTTTTGCATGCAGCTTGTCACCTGCTTGTAGAAGGTTCCCAGTAAGCATGCACACACTCTGGGTCATTAATTTTTCATCTCATTTCATGCATATAATGAATTGTTGGGTGTAGTTTTGGGGAACGAGCGAATTTCAGCTGTCATCTCTAGGGCAGCTTACCTAGAACTAGATCCTGCCATTTCAAATGCTATTTGTCTTCATTAGTCTTCACTCTTGCCCCATTTTTCCTATACAGTTAACGTGACCTGAATACCTTAATGGTGCCTGTGTGTTGTCTAGCCAGCTAAAACAGAAATATAGACATACCCTCTAACCATTGTTACCTATAAATCGAAGTAATATTAAACCTATTTTTGTGGTTTTGTTGTTAATATAGCTCTTCTGTTATTATCTTTTTGGTAATTTAGTATTGAGATTTCTGCTGTCCCCCTATTTTATTTTTATAGTATAGTAAGCATGGGTGGTAAAGAACCACCTGCAGGCTCCTTAAATCTAAACCAGTCTGAACATTTCTGTTGAGTCTGGACTATCTTCTTGGTCGTTGTTTTACTAGATTAAAAGTTCTCTGAGGTCAGGAAGCATGTCTTGATCTTCATATTTCAACTCTGACACAGTCCTTGATTTATAGTGGGCTCTTAAGCAGATAAAGTTTAATGATAAACTAATGAACTAGCAAATACAGAAGAAGTTCATAAAAGGTTAATTGTTTTAAAAATCTCTTTGCAGAGAAGATAATCCTCTGGACTAATGCCTTGCATATATTAACTATTAATTAATGCTCTTAATAACACTGAGGTGGGCATTATTATCCTCATTTATAGATAACAAGGCTCAAAGAGAAGGAAACTTACACAGGTTACACAGTGTAGTAATGGAACAACTATTTAACCTAAAATACAGTTCATACAGAAAGGCAGAATCAATGTTTAATTTGGTCCGTGAAGTTCCAGCTTTTAGAATTTGTTGGCATCCTGGCAACCTCCAAGGGAGACTAATAGTTTTATTTTTTTAAAGTATCATTATAAAATCATGGATTTTAACAAATATATGTGCTGTTTCAATCAATTGTAGTCCTTATTCTTTCTGATTTTTTTTTTTTTTTTTAGCCACTGTGTTTTTTTCAAGATGGTTTTGGTGTCCTTTTGACACTAGCCCAGTAAGTACTCTTAGAGATTTTTCTTTCCTTCTTGCAAAACACTACGCACCACTATTATTTTGTATATTTCCTGCCCAAGATCTGGAATTAGCAGTTTTTCCAATGATCCTTGGTTGTCATGGCTTGTTTTTTTAGAGACTATGATCTGGGCATTTCTGATGTTTATTGCTACTGGGTTGTCATTATTTCTAGGCTGCTTCAGTGGGCAGTATTAGAAAATACATTTTTTAAGAAACAAATTATGAGTTAATGTTGATATAATAATTCAGGAATAAAAATGCAATGTTTTTTTTATTTAATTTAAAAAATAAGTTTATCTTCTTCTATTTTAAATTTATAACCTTAGTTCCTAATAACATAAGCATAATGATTTCACTTATTCCATATTGTACATATAATAAATGTGAAATAACAATATTTTTACTAATAATACACATTACTTTTCATTTAAATATATCCTGAAGATCACTCCTTATAAGTGTATAGAGATAATCCTCATTACATTTTTCACAATGTATCTTGAAATGTTTTCAAACTTAGATTATAGTTACAATAATGGTAAAAAACAACATAAAAAAACACAAAAACAAACTCTCATACTTCTGTATTCCCTTCACACAGTTGCCCTCATTGTTGATATTTGGCTACTTAGACTTCATCACTCATAATCCCTTTCTCTCTTTCTCTCCATAAAATATATGTTTTATGCTCATAATCGGTTATTTTCTGACCCACTTAAAAGGAAATTGCAGGCATGATGCCCCATCACCCCAGAATATTCCATTTTCTGTTTCCTCTATGCTTTCTCATAAGCACAGTACAATTATCCAAATAGGGAATCAACATTAATACATGACCAGCATCCAACTCACAAACCCCATTGAAATCACATCGACTGTCCCAAAGTGTTTCCTTTTTTCTGCCTGATCCTTGATCCAATCCAGTATCCTGTGTAGATTTTAGTTGTCATGTTACTTAAATTTCTTCTGAATGGTTCTTTGCTGTTTGTTTTTCATGACTTGAGAATTTTATAGAACACTGGTCTCTCAGTCTGTAAGATGTCAGTCAAAGAAGGAAGGTAGGTTTCTTCGTGACCATTCTCAGGTCATATGTTATTAGCAGAACATGATAAAAATTATGCTGGGCTCTTTTCAGGTATACCAGGTCCAGAGACATGTGTCTCAACACTGTAGTGTTAACCTTCACCGCCTGCCCATATTGGTGTCTTCCAGGAATCTTCACAATAATGTCACTATTTTGCCTTTGTAATTGACCAGTATTTGGTGGGTAAATACTCTGGGATTGCGTCAGTATCTGGTTGCTTATCAAACATCCACCCATTAACCGTAGCATTTAGAGATGATTCCTAACTGAATTAGCAACCACTATATTGGCTCTGAATAGTGATTTTCTAGTTGTATTATTCCTTCTTCACTTTACGTAATATTTTGCCCTAAGGAGGAGATCTTCTTCATTCTGTTTATTTATTTATTCATTTATTTATATAGAATGAACTTAGAGATTTCCATTTTAACAGTATGCTGTAATCCATTATTATTATTATTATTAATTTTGTTGCTCAAATTACTGAATATTTGGCCAATGGAAGTCCATTCAAGCTGACTTCACTATCCTTTTTACTTTTTTCTTTAAATATAAACATGTTACTGTAAAAATGGCATGCATTTTTGTATACATTTAAAAATTTTGACAAATGTATACATCTGTACAACCATCATCCCTACCAAGATATAGAACAAGTTCCATCACACCCAAAATGTACCCCTGTGCCCCTTTCCTTCATCCTCGGCCTCAGGCAACAATTAGAAACCTGGAAATAAGTTTTAGAAAAAATTTTATTGGAACATTTACTTCATTTACATTTAATATCTTAATGGCCATATAAAGTTCTCGTTACCTTCTTGTTTTTTTATTCCTTTACAAAAATGTATTTTCCCTTATCTATTAGCTAGATAATTATTTGTTTTCTATTTTTTCAGTAATTAACTTGCATCATTATTTTATTAAAATCTAACATAGGTGAAAAAGTTTTGTGTGGACAATGCAAACGATTTAGAATACTTCATTTATCTCTCTTAAGTTATTAATGTTATTCATTTTAATTTTCATTAAATATGACCCACACTGGACATTAATATCATTATTGTTTTTACTTTCTTACAATCAGTACTTATTCTCTTCATTATTTTTCTATCCTACATCTCTGGCCTTTCATTTTGCTGATTTTCTTTATACTCAGTGTCACTCCTTTTAATTCAGATCTATAGTTGAGATATTCTTCTTTTATTTTTTGGAAAACATCTTTAATTTTCCCTTCATTGTTGAAGGGAATTTTTGTTGAGTATAGAAGTCTCGTTTGATATTTTTTTTCAACATTTTCTTTTTAAATCAATAGATTGATTTCTGGCTTCTATTTTTTCTGTTGGAAGTCAGTAAGTCACTTCTGTTTTTTTCTATTTTTGTTTTGTTTGTTTTTTAAGATTATCTCTCTTTTATCTTACTGTCTTTGAAATCATGGGATGCCTGGCAGGCTCACTCAGTAGAGCATGTAACTCTTGATCTTAGGGTTGTGAGTTCAAACTCCATGCTGGGTATGAAGTCTATTTAAAATTAAAAAAAAAAATCTTTGTCCTTTATTTTCTGCAGGTTTACTAAGATGTGGATTTCTTTCTCTATCCTTATTGATGGTCATAGTGCTTCTTGACTCTGTGGTTTGGTGCCATTCATCAATTTTGAAAAATTCTTAGGCAATATTTCTCCAAATATTACTTTCTTCAGTCTTTCTTCTTTCCTTCTGAGATTCCAATTTAAAATGATAGAATTGGTTTTTTTTTAAATAATATTTAATATGTATCTTATTTTTTGTATTTCTCATTCTGTTGCCTCTTCAGTCTAATCATCTTCAGGTTTGTATCCCATGCAGCATTTCTCTGTCTAGCAATATCTCATTCATTAGGTTCTTTTTCTTTTGTTAGTTGTATCTTTCATTTCTAGAATTTGTATTTGATTTCTTTTTTATAGTTTGCATTCCTGTGAGAAAATCTCAAATCGGTCATATAATTCCTTGAAAATAATAGTCCTTGTTATTTAAAATTTTAATCTTAATAATACCATTGCCTTAATTCCCCTTTAGTCTGCTATTGTTTTTGCTTTGTTTTAGATTGCCTCATTTTTCATAGGCTTATTTACTTTTTATTGTGTGCTGAACATTATTTAGGAAAAATTATCAAACTAATTTGAAGCCCTGGTTAATCTTCTTGTAATATGGAGTCAATTTGTTTCTTGGAGGCAGCTAGAGATTAAGTATCATAATCCAATCAGGGGATAAAATTCTGGTAGGAGGGCAGTTCACCCTCATTACACTAAAGTGTAGCCCTGGGGGACTTCTGGAGCTTATCACACCCTGATATTCCGTCTTTATCCACACAGTCCAGGAAATCTGTAAGGTCTGTCCCTAGCCTCGAAGCTGATGTTTCTCAAATCAGCAACGGCCTTGAGAAGAAAAATTGCTGCAAATGCTGGCTCACCTCCCTAATTACCTACTCTTCCAGGTCTTGGCCCCATGATTCCTCACTAGCTTGGAAGCTTTCTAATGCTGTTAAACACCATTCTTATAACACACAGCCCCAGGTTTCTAATTGTTTTCAGCAAGATGTTTCATCTACTAAGACTGCCATTTCCAGAATTGAAACTCACTATCTTCCCCCAAAAAAATCATCTTTTTTTTCTAATTACTCTTTGTTACTGTCTAGAAATATATTTTCTATACTGAGCCTATGAAAAAGCTTATAAAATTCATTAATAGATCTTAAATAATTTTCCTATTCATGTTATTTCTCTTTGATGATTTATCATTGTACTTAGAATAAAATCTAATTTCTATATTTTAAACAAAGTTTTTAAAAAAAGTTTGATTTATTCATTTGTTTGAGAGAGGAGAGAGAGAGAGAAGCAGACTCCCCACTGATCAGGGAGCTGGACACGGGGCTTGATTCCATGACCCTGAGGTCATGACCTGAGCTGAAGGCAGATGCTTAACTGAGCCACCCTGGGACCCGAAAATCTAATTTCTTTCTTACATCCTACATAGCCCTATGTTAAGAGTCTCCTGCATTTTCCCACAAAGTCTGGAAAAATGGACTTTGCCCCTATGCAGTTTTGACAGGTTTACTACCAACTTTTTGCATTAGAGAAAAATACTTAAAGCAGATGTCCTAAGAAGACCATGTATGTACTCTTTGCATATCTGTTTAAATGGCATAATTAGAGATTTTTTCCTCTGATCACTTCATCTAAATTACATCTAGAATTCTCCCTAAGGCCTTGCTATTCATTTGTATTAAGTCGTACTGTTTTTCTTTATAGCACTTCTCATATTCTAAGGTTATGTATATTTTTGGAAAGTTTGTTTTTAATTTAAAAAATACTTTTTAGGATTTTTATTTATTTATTTGACAGAGAGAGAGCAAGTGAGCACAAGCAAGGGAGAGCAGCAGAAGCAGACTCCCCCCTGAGCAGAGAGCCTGATGTGGGGCTGGATCCCAGGACCCTGACATCATGACCTGAGCCAAAGGCAGACATTTAGCCAACTGAGCCACCCTGGTACCCCTTAAAAAATGATTTTAAATTGTCTTCTCATTAGAGTCATAGAACCATGAGGTCAGGGATGGTGTGTTTTGTTCTCTTGTATTCCCAGTATGTGCCTCACACACAGTAAATGCTTAATAAATATCTCTTACATTAATAATTTCAGCTATAAAAGTAATTTCTCTAAATATCAAAAGACCTCTCTTTGGAAAGATACAACTTGCAAATTTGATTCAGAATTCAAAGTTACGGATTTCTATTCTGTTCCTGTCATCAGCGGTATGACACTTCATCTCTGATTCTCAACCTCGTCTGTAAATAACAGGCTTGGGTTCTCCATGTATTAGGATCATTCTTCCATTAACCAGCTGCCCTTAGGATTTGGGGGTACCATATCAGAAGAAGAAAAGTTAAAGTATATTGTTTGTTTGTTTTCTTACAACTCTTAGCATGCAGTGGGAATCAGACTCTATAAGCTTATCTGAGAAAGGAGAAATCGCACGATGATCTTAAAAGTACAATAATATAGTATTTCTTACTTCTCAACTGGATCCCTTTCCCATCTCCATTTTAACCCATACTGCAAGGGGTAAGAGAAGAAAATCCTGATGCCTATTTTTCTTCAGAGCTTTATCTTCTTCAATATTGCATGACTTATGACTTAACTAAATAAATCTCAGACTATGCATTTATGTCAAGCATCAAAAATCCCAATTTAGGGGGTGCCTGGGTGACTTAGTCGGTTAAGAGTCTGCCTTTGGCTTAGGTCATGGTCTTGGGGTCCTGGGATAGAGCCCTGTGTCAGGGTCCCTGTGCAGCAGGGAGTTTGCTTCTCCCTCTGCCTCTCCCCTTCTCGCCCCCGCCCCAGCTCAGGCTCTCTGTCTCTCTCAAGTGAAAAAATAACAATCTTTTTAAAAAAAAAAGTCCCAACTTAGGTTTTACATGTTATATAGGACATTGTTCTAGCTGCATTTCTGTGCACAAAGGGCTGTGGTAGGCCCAGGAAAGGTTGGGTTGCCATGGTGTTCTCTATCAATTAACAGGCACTATTGAAAAGCTGTCAGCAAATATACGCCCTGTCAACTCTATAATGCTTAGAGAATATAAAATCAAATATCAAGTACAGAATAGGCTAAGGGTCATACCCAAAGTTTTCTGTTTGAGTGTACTCCAGTTTTATTATAACACTTGAATTCATAATTAACATTTGGACATTGCAGTCACAGGCCCTTGAAATTTTCAATTGTTGATACATCTTTATCTTCTAGAGATGTGACTTCTAGACCTAAAATTCCTTTATTCTGCTATGAAATATACGTACACATTTTAGATAAAATTTGAGTTTTTGTAATTCTTTAGAATATAAATTAGGCTTTAAACAATAATTTGTATTTACATACTGACATGTCAGTTAAACTGGAAACAAGTCTCATTAATGGCTTATTAAGAATTATAGAACTGACTTGGAAATAGGACAAACCTACTTTGAATTCCATTTCTGTAATTTAATATTTAAGTGACCTTGGGATACCTAAGTGACATAGTTTCCCTCTACCAGATTCCTTCAGATTTTCCTATTTTATTTTGTACTGAAAGTAACTACTGCATTTTATCAACAATTTACAGTCCTTACAGTTGTATGATTAAGGGTTAATGAACAGGTTTGTATCATTCCTTTTACTGTTTAAATGACTCAAATGTTTCTATTTATTTGCAGCAATAGCTCCCAAATATAACTGAATATTAAATTCCCATTCATTCCCATAAATTGTTTTTTTAGGGGAATTATGAATAGGAACAGGGTTACACAACTCAAAGTTATACCAAACCCATGCATTTCCAATAAACTCAATAACGATTTGTTATGACCTAGTGGCAGCAGCAGAGGATGATACTTAATAGCTTAGATTTCGGAGTCAAACAGACTGGTGTGTGAATTCTAGCTCTACCATTTGAAGGTTTACTTATTTGTTTAGGATGAGGGACAAAATCCAATATGTGTGAAACAGACTGAAAAAGGTTAAGCTCTCTTTGCTGTTATTGATAGTCTGGGGAAGGAGCTGAGTAGTCTGCAACCCCCCAAGTCCAGACTTTAAAAAGTAATGTATTTACCCATGTGTTACATTAAATGTTAATGACAGAATATCGTGCAGACAATCGAAGCATTATACTAGTCCAGTCCTGGTAACCTGGCACTGTTGCTATCTACCCTGGGTCCTAGGCTTCTTCTCATCTCTGTTTCTCAGACAGCACTGTGGGATGTCAGGGCCCACATGAGGTGTATTTCCTTAATGTTTGTCTTGAAGGAGACTTCTACTCTTACTGGCACCTTTAGTGGCATCTGCGAGCTAGCCATAGAATATTCTTTGGGGGGATTCTAACTTATTCATGTTTGTCAGTGGCAGGGAAACTAGCTCTGACATGAAAGATGCTTTCCTACAGGAGTTTCTGGAAGAGTGGAAATTTGTCCATCTTTTTGTGTATGCTTTTTGTGCATTTTAACTGAAATGATGGATTTGTCTTTCTCTTCTCCCTGCTACCTCTTGATCTGGTAAACTGTATCTGATATGAACTCTGGAACATTCTAACTCAGAGATTGCTTTTTTTTTTTTTAAGGTTTTATTTATTTATTTGAGAGAGAGAGAGAGAACACGAGAGTGGCAGTGAGAGAGGGAGAAGACTCCTTGCTGAGCAGGGAGCCCCACACGGGGCTCTATCCCAGGACTCTGGGGTCATGACCTGAGCTGAAGGCAGATGCTTAACTGACTGAGCCACCCAGGCACCCCTAACTCAGAGATTTCTGGAAAGCTACTGGCTTCTAGGATGATTCTTTAACCTTGAAATGTCACATGAAGTACAGAGTGATTTTTAAATTAATTTTAAAATGATATTCAGAAATGAATTTAATACTACATTCTTTGAGGCATGTAGAATTATACCAGCACATGGTCTCTAAATTTACATGGCCATTGTTTCAATGACTGCTTCGTTAGTTTGCTCACATTAGGTCCTGAGATCGCTGGGGATCTAATTAACACCGTGTGATACCAGTAGTTTCTTACTCTCATTGTAAATAGCCTTGCTTTTAAATTATCATTTCATTTTAACTTCATTCTGAACTCCATGCTTGTTCTGCAAAGGTTTAGTCAGTCACTTAGAAACTGAATTTCCTTGTGCTTTAGTATTTCTTACTAAAAGGAAATGTATTGAGAGAAACATGCTATAGTGTCATCTCTCTGCACCATGAGCAAACCCTCCTCCTGTCTCCTCCCAGCTAAGTCGCTGACAGCTGTTTGGGACATTTCATGGTGAGGATGTTCCCAAACTGGCCAAAGAAAACACAAGGAAGAGAGATGTAAAAAATTTAGTTTCTACTATGAGCTCATGACTCATGTTGAGTTCTAAGAATCATGAAAAGCTAATTGAGGCTTTGCCATAAAGAGAGAATCATCGTACCTCTTGTCTGGCTGGTGTGTTAGAACCTACATACACAGTGACATTCCAAACGCACCGCTAAGCCAGCCTAGGAGACTAAGATATTGGTGCTCTCTCAGATGTTCTGTTAGGTAAACAAATATCAGGGCAGGAAGGAATATGGGTGTCAGAATCAAGCTGACCTGCGTCTTCATCCCATCCGGTTCTCGCACTTCTGGGATGTGTGACCGTGGACAAGTTACAAATCTGAGTCTCATCCGATGAAACATGATAACGCTGTTTCATGCATCTGTCAAGAGAATTCATAACGTAAAGTACCAAGAAACTGAGCACAGTTTCTGGCATATGGTAGGTGCTCCTTAAACAGGATCAATTATTGTTAGGGCAAGAAAATATCTTAGTCTTATAAAAGATTCCCAGGCTCAGTTTTTATAGTAGCTTGTGAAATCATCACACACAGTCTTCCACCCCAGTAAATGATGTTGGTGCCTATAAGGGAAATATATCCCAAATCGCAAATACCTACCTTTTCAAAAATTGCTAAAATCAACAAGAAGTAAAATATTTTAAAAGGGATGACCTCAATGTATAGCTAGATTGACTCCTGGTAGTCAATTAATACCCACCCATCTTAAAGAAAAGCGAGGGTTGACCAGCACCCATTACTGGAAAAAAACTTGATTTATAGTAAATATACCTCTTCTCACTGCACAATTGCTCAGTGGCTCCCAGAAAGGTATTTAATTGTAGTCAGATGGATTAGACATAATACTAAACTAGCCGATGGTCAGATGATCTTAAAGGAGGTGCTGTGACCACAGACCAGTACTTGCTAAGTATGTGCTCGCAGCTGCCTGAAAATTCTCTATGTGGCACATCCAGAAAGCTAGAATAAAGGCCGAGTCCACGGATATACTTAATCATGGCTTCCCGATGTCCTGAAAAACACCTGGATATAGTCGTGCAACTGTTTTCAGAACTTCGGCTATCGTCTGGCATTTGTTTCTGTAGTGAACCCGGAGTGAGCTAATAGCCCTACAGACCAGAGCCAGGCAGCTTTGAAAAGAAGAGTAAATGTCATTTAGGATTACATTTCAAATCTGCACGTCAGTCAGGTTCAATAGGGCCCTGTGAACAAAGCTGGATCAGAGAGATAGATGTATTTAGTGCTGGGGGAGACAGAGTATCTTTTGTTAGTGGGTTCTGTCATACTGAAAAAGACATATCTGTGGAAGTGATCTTACTTTGTCCTTTCAGAGCTGGTGACTTCACTGATAAGAATTAGAACTTGGTGTAGGGGAATTTGCAGTGTGCTTTCTTTCCTGAAAATTCTCGCTCTGCCTCAGGTTTCACTCTCCAGCTGTATCTCGCTCTGTGTGCCAGGACATTAACCTCCAAGTACTGTCGAACTGGGCTCTCTTGCCTTTCAGCTTTCGGTTGGAATGGCCAATGGGAGGAATCAAAAGGAGATTGGAGTTTGGGGAGAAAAAGAGGGTGGAGTCTTTTTCTTTGGTCCCCTCTCTGTATCTTTCTGCTTGACACTGCAGTTCCTGTTAGATGTCCCTTTCTTAGAACTTTCTGTGGTTTCAAGTAACCATTCCCCCTATCTGCTTTCCACTGTTGCTTGCCCCAAGTTGTCTCCCCATCCTTTGTGGTTTCCCTTACCTGTGTCTACCTATGCGAACAGTCCCTTTATTCAATTCTCTGCAATCATCCCTTTTGAGTGGGCTGTTTTCCGGCTGTGACATAGTTTCTAAAGGAGCTGAAGATGGAAGAAAGGGTGGCTCAGTGAAACCCTGGATTTCTAGCAGCTTTTAGGAAATGCTGTTAGAAATTGGAATTTAGTAACCTTAGCCTCTATATATCCTTAACTATTGGCTCCCAGCCCGAGGGGATTGAGCCCTCAAGTATTTGGCAGTGTGCAAAGTGTACACCGGAGAAAGATAATACATATTTGGAGATTACTACATTTCTGAATAACCCATGGGGGTAAGAGAGAAAACATGATGGAAATTGAAAATATTTTGAACTGAATTAAAATGAAAACAGAACATAAAACTTATGATGCAAGTTTAATGCAGGATGCAAGTTTAATATATAAAAATCCATCACACTCCTATATTTTAGCAACGAACAATTGGAAAATAAAATTTAAAAAAATCACTGTTTAAAGTATCAACAAAAAACAAGAAATAATTAGGGATACATTTAATACAATATGTGTTTGACCTACATCCTGAAAGCTACAAAAATTGTTGAGAAATTAAAGACTACATTAATGTTCATAAACAGAAGATTCAGTACTATTAAAATGTTAGTTCTCCTCCTTAAAATACAGATTCACAATGCCAATTAGAACGCTTGTAGCCTTTTTTTTTTTTTGGTAGGCATGGAGCTGCTTCTGAAACTTACATGAAAATATAAGGAGAAAATACAAGGGAATTAGAATATTCTAAATAATTTCTAAAAAGAAAAAGACAGTTGGAAGACACAGACCTGATTTTAGGGATTTATTTAGTTAAATGGTCATCAAGACAATGTAGAGTTAGCATAAAAAGAAACAAAACAAAATAGAAATGTCAGCATGTCCCTCCTGTCCCTCTCCCCCACCTCAGCCTCTATTTTTGAGTTCAATGGAGGAAGATGTCAGAGCCAAACTCTTACGTAAGCAAGACTTTAACAGCAGTTAAAGTGAAAATACACGCTTAAGGTGTGAGAGTGGACAGGCCCAGAGGTGGCAGCTGCACAGAGGGTCAGGGTCGTCTTTCCGTTTTCTGCACGCAAGGATTGTGAGTCATAGCCAGAGCGGTCTCTGACGGGGGTATCTCCTGTCATCTTAGGATCTCCTCCTGCAGGGTGAGAGGGGGAGGTTTTGGCCCTGTATGGTCCTCATCAGAACTGGCAGGGCAGCCGTCCCCTGCAAGGGGAGTCAAAACTGCAGTGTATTTGTACTATCATGAAGCTATAGCTTACGGTAGGGCAGCAATTATAGGAGAGAATACAGGCTTATTCTCCGGGGTTTCTCCTGGCTGATGGAAACGTGGTTTCTGCCCTTCTTAGCAGTCGGAAAACACCTGCTCCCTGCTCATATCTGGCCAACTGCCTGTTTTATCAGAAACAGAAAACAAAGTCCAGAAACAGATACACACATTTAAAAATGACTTCAGGGGCGCCTGGGTGGCTCAGTGGGTTAAGGCCTCTGCCTTTGGCTCAGGTCATGATCTCAGAGTCCTGGGATCGAGCCCCGCATCGGGCTCTCTGCTCAGCAGGGAGCCTGCTTCCCCCCTCTCTCTCTGCCTGCCTCTCTGCCTACTTGTGATCTCTCTCTCTGTCAAATAAATAAATAAAATCTTAAAAAGGACTTCAATTCTTACCTTAAGCTATATACAAAAATTAATCCAACATGTATCAAAGTCTTAAACACAAAAGTTAAAATTCTAAAACTTTTCAAAGAAAGCATAGGCTAAAAATTAAAAAAAAATCCTTTTAACCTTGGTGTAGAAGAGCTGTCAGGATGCAAAAAGCATGAATTACAAAAGAAAAAGGTGATAATTGGACTATTTTGAAATTTAAAACTTCTCCTGGAAAAGTAACCTTGAGAAAATGGATAGGCATGATACAGAAGACTAGGATGAAATTGATATACACATATACATCTGTATGTGTATGAACATTCGACTCATGTATAAGACAACCCAATAAAAAATGGGAAGCATATTTGAACAGATCTTTCATATATTGGGGTATACAAATGGCTAATACACACATGCGAGTATGCTCACTATCGCTTACCATTAAGGGAAACGCAAATTAAATCTTCAATACCATATGACTTCACACCCTTTAGAATGATTAAAATTAGAAATACTGATACTAATAAATGTTGGAAGGGATATGGAACAACTGGAATGCTCATGCACTATGTTTAAAAATTCCAGAGGAAGCACTCACCTTGGAAAAGATTCTGGAAATTTTAATACAATTAAATAGGCATTTATGATAAATTCTGATAGTTCCACTTTTAGGGAATTTATTCAAGAGAGAGGAAAATATGTGACTATTCAAAATGTGGGCCTTCTTATTCATAGCAGCGTGACTTACAGTAGCCAAAAACTGGAGGTAATTTTAGTGTTATCAGCAAATATAAGGACAAATGAGTTCCATTTGGTGGAATTACTACTCAGTAATGAAAATGAGCAAAATGGGTTTTGGAGGGGAGGCAGTGGGGGTTGGGTGAGCCTGGTGGTGGGTATTGAGGAGGGCACGTATTGCATGGAGCACTGGGTGTGGTGCATGAACAATGAATCTTGGAACACTGAAAAAATAAAATTAGAAAGAAAGAAAATGAGCAAAATACTGATACATTTAAAAATGTAGAATAATGTCAAAAATACTGAGTTGAATGAAAACAGTTGACACGAAAATTACATACTCTATATTCCACTTTTAAAAAACTCTAGCAAAGACAAATCTAAGTGATAGGTAAATAGAACATATAAATGGACTTGGGACAAGAGGCAGGAATGGCAGGATTCACAAGGGGTAGGGGGTAAAAGGTAACTTTTTGAGTGGATGGGTGTATTTGATATCTTTATTGTGGTCTTGGTTACATGATTGTATACATTTGTTAAAACTCCTCATACTGTACCCTTAACATGTCTAGGGAACAAGCCGCACTATGCTGAAACACACATTTTTCTTTTAAACTAAGAAACGCTTTACACTTCCTAGAAAATAAACTTTTTGCAGCCATGATGTATTTTGCTAATTAAGTTTACCTTAAAATTTTGTTGTAGTGTAGCTTTTTTTCTTTAAGGGGTTACTGAATAGTAAAAAAGCTGGGCGTATTTTCGTGATGTGAAGAGATGCAAATAACTTTAAATAACTAGGTGGAGTTCCTCCATAAGATTTCTATGGGCATTACAGACCAGTTATCTAGTCTTCTTTGTTCTATGTTCCTGATGTCTGAAATCTTTTAGTTAGCATTTGTGCCTCTCACCTGTGATTCAAGACTCTTTATGTATCTATGTCACTCAAAATCGCCCTACTAAAAGCATCATTTTCCTGTGATGCAATTGTTTTCGCATCCATATTTTAAACATTTTTTTTGCAGAATCATTCCTTATCTGTTTTTATACAAAAATGATGTGTGCTTTTATACTTAAGAAATAAAAAGTATGCAAATAAAAAAAGTAGTTTTCCCCTTCTTTACCTTGATGAGGTAAACACCATTAGTGTGTATTCTTTCCTATGCCTGTAGAAACAAACACACACATAAGTTGTCCGTATAGTAGGTTAATAGGTCATCATACTTTGTGTAGTATTCTGCAACTTTTTTTATTTAACAGTGTGAAGTGAACATCTTCCTAATGTGTGTATTTGTGTGTACGTGTGTCTGTATAATTGTTTCTCATGGCTACAGAATATTTTATAGTATGCACGAACCACAATTTAACTATTTGCCCATGAATGAGCATTTGATTTGTTTTGGTCTTTTCTATCACAAACTATGCTGTGCTAAACATCTTTCTACATGTATTTTATATACTTAGGCTTTTGGTTTTTTGAGATAGAAATCTAGACAGACCTGAGCTTGACCTTAGACACCTACCATTGCTTGCTCATGGCTTTGAAAAGTCTCTGTGGACAAGGAAATAAAGATTCTTTTTTAAAATGCAAGTTACTGGGACTTACCCACCTCTCATGATTCAGAAACGAACTCAGCACTTTACACCTTTAATGGATCCACACCTTTTTTTTTAAGGGGGGGCAGAGGGAGAGTGAGAATCTTCATCAGGCTCCACCCACCTCAGCATACATTATTGTGTACTGTGTGCACTCGGTATAAATGAACTTTTTCCCTTGAACTTTTAGTCAACATGATACAAAATGTCAGCTACAATTCAATGGATGGTGGGTGTTATTTAAAACAACATTAATTAAAGCAAGAAGGAAAATGAACTTGCCAGTTCAATGGCACAAACATGATATGCTTTATTTTTTAATGGAAGGGTTATGTGGATCAATCTGTATTGTGCCTTTTCTTTAGCAAAGAATCCATCAAGATGGAAACATGAACTTATTTCAGGAGCTGTGTGAAAGTGAGAAAAAAGTGTTGAAGAGGACTATACTAAGGTTGCTTCCTATCATAAATTGAAGTCTGAGTGTGTGTTTATAGAAGCAGAGGGATGTTTCCGAAGGTGATGGGAAATGCATTTGGTTTTTAGAATTCACTAGTCAAAATTTAAGGACTGCTTCTTGCAGATAAAATAGTTTCTCATTTACATTATTTTGGTTGAGGATCTCCGGACTTCCCTTACCCTTGTTAGCCATGGAAATGGATTGGTTTAAGATGTAGACAAAGCTTTGCAAAATTTTGGGTTTACTAGGTTATGATGCAGAACTTCCATTTGTTATTAGGATTAACTTTTTAACTGGTATTTAATTTCATAAACCTGAAGTTTCTGTGAAGCAATATAGTCATTCAAGAAGTTGTAAATACAATTATATTGCTGGAAAATTACTGGTATGGTAAGTTTCCAAAATAGAAAATTAAGATGTAGGCTTAAGAGCTTTAGAGACAAGATAAACATAGAATTTCAGTGTAACAACTATTGTATTGGAAAGAGTAAAAAAACTCATCAGGCAATTTTTTTTTTTTTTTTGTCTTTGTGGGGGATGCCAAGATAGTTAGGATGGTTTACCATTAAAAAATAATAATAATACTATTTCTCCTTAAAAAAATAAGACTAAGGCGATGCATTTTATGTATGAACATAATGTTAAGATCATGTCTTTACAGTGAGTTAAAGTGGAATATTATGGAACATCTTTACTAGGTGGACTAGTTAACTTTGTCAGTCATTCCAGGTGATTGAGAGAGCCTTCTGGAAAGGTATCACGTGGAGGGAGCTTCCATCATGATTTGTGATTGGATATGATTTCATAGAGTTGATGTTGGCTAATGTAACAACCTAAGAGAGAGGAATAGCATTTTTGCCCCTGAGGGGACTATACCTGACTCTATACCCTGAGGGGACTATACATTACCACATGTTTCAATTCCGAGGTGAAAGTAAAATTGATGCAGGGAGAAAGTATTTACTTTCTTTGTCCGAGGTATATAGCTTCTAAGAAGCACAGCTGGAACAAAAATGTCATCGACATAATAAAGAAATAAGATCCTCGAGATTTCTGACTCCTACTAGATTTGTAAATGAAACCGGCTGCCAAATAATATATTTTTCCTTAGGTAGAGAACATTACATTAATCAACTGAATGGGGTTTTCTGGGCATTCTTCCATGGGAAGGGTGGGCTCCCCTGGGTTTGATGTGACTCCACGGATGGCAGTTGCTGGTTCACAGAAGCAGGGTCACCTTGTACATTTGTGGTACCCACCTGTCCTAACAACATTGCACCCTGTCCTCTCATACCCATTTCTACCAGGCTATCTAGATTTGTAGTATCTGTTCTGCATGTTTTAGACATTGAGTATTTTGCCCTCAGGCAGGAATCGTGCCTGTTAGATGAGAAATCAGTGTATATATTGAAAGTGTTGTGTGACAGTAAGTTTGATGTCTTCCTTTGAATGCCAAAATGAGTTTCCAAACTCTGGACAGGCAAGCCTACCAATGTCCTTTGCGCACACAGAATGTCTTCTGGGCTCTGTTACAGCTTCTCCTAACGTTCTAACTTTATCCTAGTTACCACCGCTATGGAATTTGTACACTTAGCTTGAACATGGCTGGTTCAGGTTAAGCCAAGTACGTGGGCACTTGATCCAGATAAACAGATGATGCTACCAGCTGAGACGGCACTTTGAACAAAGGCTCAGACGTAGGCCTCTGTGTCATGACTCATAGATAGTGGGGAGAACAATAAGATCAGCCTGCATAAAGCAAACAATAAATAGAAAAAAATGGACTTACATCCATGGTAGCGCCATCATTGAACTGTAGACAAAGAGTTTCGATATGGAGTTGTAGGTGGTGTCTCAGGATGGAATGGAAATCCTATATGGAGACCACTATAGTACTTTTATCATATTCTAAGCTAGAAGTAATGAGAATGTGACTTGAGAAGAAAAAACAAACACCAAAGCCATTAATAAAAAGAAAAAACAATAGTTCACATATTACCAAAGTCATAATATGTATGGTGTACCCCACTGTATTTATTGGATAGATTTGCCTATCAATACGATAGTTCCTATTGTGATTTGGAGATTAAACACCAATATGATAAGCTGTTATGGGGGAAGTGGCTAGTCCATGGAGGATGCATCGTTACACCTGATATCACAGACAGGCAGCCTACATGCAGGTAGGAAGGAAGGCAAGCAAGGTTTTCTTTCTCACCTCACTTACTCCTTCACTTCAACCGGACTTCAGATGCCGAAGGTCTCCTTAGTTCTCAGACTTCTCACTCTGATGAGAGAAATCATCCTCAAGGACTATAGGTCACACACTTGGAATCAAAATGTTACTAAATTGGCAGGGGGGATTTGAGCGAACTAGACTTGGCTAAAGAACCACGGATGTAATAAAGAGATAAAACTTGAAACAAATAACTCATATTAGAGTTTCGTGTAACTGGCTGCCAAATAGCCTTAAGATGTTTTTCAGGGAGAGGACATCTGTCAGGTCACCTCTGGATGCTGTACTTAGACGAGTGCAAGTGGCAATCTCTGGGGCTTTCTGAGTCCTGTCCTCTGTGCAGATGTAGATAAGCAGAGTTTCTGGTTTGTTCATTTGATAATTTGTGTGCTCATACATTTAAGAAGCTTTGGGCTTTCAAGACTTTAGGATGCAGAAATAAAGGTTCTATTGTGGAAAGAGATAAGTAAACAGGTGCATAGGATAGGAAGGGACATCTGTGTGTCAGATGGGAAGGGGGATGCAAAGAGGGATACATCTCATTGAAATGTGACTTCCGGACTTAAGTTAAAGGAAGGCTTGAAGGATCTAGCCCGATGAGAAAGCATGAAGGGAGGGGCATTCTAGGCAGAGGACAGCGCTCGACGTCAATTTCTACTTGGACATTTTGTTTTATCAGTTCAGAGAGATGTTTACATTATCATCAGTATTTGAAAGGCATTTTGTTCCCTGAAAGCTTTCTTTTGCTTTCATTAAAAAATACGTGAATTGTGGCTTTAGGTGACGGCTGACAGTGCCAGAAACTGCCTGAAGGAGAAGAGCTCCTTGAAACACTTAGTGTGACTAAGCCCTCCAGGAAATTGGAGGAATTGGTGAATCTGAAGCATCGTTAGGTTCATTAATAGTGATGGAGGACTTTCTTGAAGTGGGAGGAAGGGCTTACAGAGTGCTTTCTGTAGATCTCTTAAATCACCCCAGTTTTATCTGTTTCAAAGGAGGCAGAGTTTATTTGGTGATGCTATGTGGAATTCCTCACCCAGCCGAGAGGCACAAATGCTAATAGAGAGCTGGCTGTCCAGTGAGAATTATAAGTTAATTCTATTTTCTAAATAAAGTTTCTTCGCTCAGCAGTCATAGAGTGCAGAAAAAGTAATCTTTTATAAAAAAGACATTTATCTTAGGACTTTATATTCTCTTCCTTGCGTGGTGGTCAAATTTCAGTGTAACTTCTCCTCTGAGTAATAATTATATGTGAAAATTACACCAGGGCCACACACTGATTGGCATTAGGAACCATTAAAAAAGTCAACAAAAAAGGGCTTTATATTTCCAATATGAGGATATAGGAATGTTTGTGTTTGTTCAATGAATAACTTAATTTTTTAGCTGATGAGCTAAGAACTAATTAATAACTTTATTAGCTGTTAAGGTTTTGTTAGGCTTTGTCCATGTTCGTTCAGCAGTAGAAAATGCAGCAAAACGTTGACAGCAACTGTCTACACGATACTAAATGAAAATCCATCGTCAAAGTGTTATGTGATGTTTTTCTTTGAGATGACCTTTAGCGAGTGTTCTTTAGAAGCTGTAGCTCCAATTACATACTTCACACATCATCCACATCAAGCTCCCTGCTATTGCTGGCATGTCTCCAGTCAGAGAATGTTCTTTCAACGGTGCTCCTATTCTCACGTTCCTATTTTGCCATTTTCTGTTAGAGTTTAACCCAAACATTTTTTCATGAAACAAAAAACTTGTTGCAATCTCTATTTAAACACCTCATAAAATCCTTTACTTAAATGTTATTCAATGTGTAATGTCGTTTCTGAAAAAGGGGGAAGGAAGCTAATATTTATTGAGTGCCTATTTCGTGCTGGGGCATGAGGTGTATTTTTCTAATCAAGTCTCAAAACAAATTCATGAGGCAAGTATTCTGTATTTACAAAAGTGAAAGTTGAAATTCAGAGGTAAACCAGTTGTTCAAGTTCACTATGTTACTGCAGAGGGAGGATCTGAGACAAATCTGCGTGATGCCAAAGTTCTTGCCCATTCTCTTACACTCTGTCAATAGGAGGGAATCCCAAAACATTAAGGTGTCACAGACCCTCTAAAAGCAAAGAGAAGTGTCCATATTGATGTTTCAGGAAACGGCTAACTTAGTAGCATCTCAAAATAGCTAAAATGAAACACAAAACGACAACAAAAACCCAGCCTAACATAAATCCTCATCCCTTCTGACAAAGTATGGGATTTGAGATTTTTTGTCCAGTTTTTAAAATACCAACAAGTTATAGGACTTTATCTAATTTTAGAAATAAAATTATTAAATAACACCCCACACACAAAATCCAAAAAGGGAGAGGGTTTTTGAATCAATTATTTTCTTCACCAGGATTTATGTATTACTAGACATTTTAACATTTCTTCTAACTCACATCATGTTTAATAAGAATCACAAATGGTGAAAATCCTCAAAGTTATTATGGACACATAGGAAAACTAAGCATTCTTGTTTGATGCTTTTTTTCCCCCTTTAAATGAATGATTAAACATTGTGCTAATCAGCGTTTAAAAAGTATTTACTGAGTATCTAGGATAGGTGCTTTTTATGGCAAGACCACACTGCAGTTAGTAAGATGAAGGATCGGAATAGAAAAGCAAAGGTAAAATCAGCAACAAAATCTTAGCACAGGAACCCCATACGTGAAAAAAGACAAGGCTATTTGACTTTAAGTGATGTGATGAGCACTGGATGTTATACGCAACTAACGAATCATTGAACACTACATCAAAAAACTAATGATGTACTCTATGTTGGCTAATTGAATTAAAAAAAAATGTAAAAGAAAGTTTCATGTAAAATAAGCAAGTTGCCCGAGAAAGGGTTAAATAAGGGAGCATTAAACTGTATATTCAGACAGGGCCTTGAAATCTCACTAGTACTATGGTAAAGTATTGTGTGGTCCTCTTATTTCTGTGAGTCTTTTTCTTCTTTCTTTCTTTTTTTTTTTTTTTTTTTTTTACAGTGTTGTTGAACGAAGATAAGTTTATGGGACATGTGTAGATACTGGATATCTTAAGAAATATTGGAGTTCTCTATTTCTAGCTCAGGACTAGGCTAACAGATGTTTATTATTCTGGGAAAATAAGTTTTTATGGAATTTTCTGGTCAATTATTCTGTGAAAGATTTAGCCTTTGCAAAACCCACTACTATCAAGGAATGTCATTGGTTTAATTAAGAACTCTCACCTACCTGACAGAACTGAATTGTCTGTTTTTTAAGATTAAAGGGAAAACAAAGTGTCTTTAAAAATTATTAATACGAGTTGTAGGAAATGACAAACAGAAGAGGAAAATATTATAACCCTTTGCTCGTTACTAATATTTTAGAATATTTACTAATATTTTGAATATTTATATATTAATTTATTGTATCCATTTTTTCAATCTCTATCTCCCTCCACATATACATCTTTATCAGCACCTACTCAGTGTCAAGTACTGCATAGGAATGCAATAATTAGTAAAATAAATATAATCCATGCTTTCACAGCATCTAATTTGTGTTTTGAGAGAGGACATAACTAATAACCAAATAATCACAGAAATATATAATTGCCACTGATTTAGTGCTGTGGAGAAAAATATATGACACAATGAGATACCATAAGAGAAAATTATCAGATAATCAGAAATTAAAAAAAAAATGACACAATGAGATATAAGGAAACTAACTGTCTTATCAGATAAGTTCTTCAATAAAGAAAATTTTAGAAAAGATCTTAAGGCTCAGTAGAAAATAAGAAATAGGGAAGAAATGTGAAGTAAAGAGAGAAGCAGGGAAAGAAATTCCAGGCAAAGGGAAGAGCCAAGACTCTGAGGCGGAACACAGAGGGTGTATTTGGTGAACATAAAGAAGATCAGGTATTAACCTCTTATTGGATATGTCATTTGCAAATATCTTGTCCCATTCAGTAGATTCCCTTTCTCTTCTGTTGATAGTTTCTTCTGCTATGTAAAAGCTTTTTAGTTTGGTGCAGTCCCGATTGTTTGTTTTTGTTTTTGTTGTCCTTCCTCAGGGAGAAATATCCAAAAAAATATTTCTAAGGTTGATGTCCAATAAATTACTGCCTTTATTTTCTTTTAGAAGTTGTATAGTTTCAGGTATTATACTTAGGTCTTTAATCCATTTCGAGTTTATTTTTGTGTATGGTGTAAGAAAGTGGCCCAGTTTTATTCTTTTGCATCTAGCTGTACACTTTTCCCAACATCATTTATTGGAGAGACTGTCTTTTCCCCGTTGTATATTTTTGCCTCTTTTGTCATAGACTAATGGGACATATAACCATGAGTTTATTCGTGGGCTCTCAGTTCTATTCTGTTGATCTATGTGTATATTTTTGTGCCAGTACCATACTGTTTTGAGTACTATAGTTTTATAGTGAATCTTGAAATCTGGAATTATCATATCTCCAGCGTTGTTCCTTTTTCTAAACTTGGCATTGGTTATTTGGAGTTTTGTTGTTCTATACAAACTTTAGAATTTTTGTTCTAGTTGTGTGAAAAATGCTATTGGTATTTTAATAGGGATTGCATTGAATTTGTACATTGCTTTGGGTAGTATGAGCATTCTAACAATATTCTTCCAATCCATGAGCATGGTATGTCTTTCCATTTGTGTCGTCTTCAATGTCTTACATAATTGTGTTATAGTTTTCAGAGTGTAGATCTTTTATCTCATTGATAAATGAAAAATAAATCTACTGAATGAGGGAAGATAGAAGAAGTAATAAACCTGATAAGGGTTAATATCCACAATCTGTAAAGAACTCATACAACTCAACACCAAAAAAGCCTCAAAATCTGATTTTAAAAAGGGCAGAGGACCTGAGTAGACATTTTTCCAAAGACATACAGATGGCCAACAGACACATGAAAAGATGCTCAACATCACTAATCGCCAGGGAAATGCAAATCAAAATCACAATGAGCTATCATCTCATACTAGCCACAACGGCTAGTATCAATAAATAAGAAGTAAGAAATACCAAGTGTTAGGATGTAGAGAAAAGGAACCCTCGTGCATTGTTGGTGACAAATATCATTTACTATCACCTGTCTGTGGAATCTTAAAAGCAAATGAACAAACAAAAAACAGAAACAGACTCATAAACACAGAGAACACACTGTTGGTTGCCAGAGGGGAGGTGGGCAGGGGAATGGGTAAAATAGGTGAAGGGGCTTAAGAAGTACAATCTTAGAGTTATGATATAAGTCATGGGGATGAAAAGTACAGCATAGGGAATTTAGTCAATAGTATTATAATAATATATGCTGACAGATGGTGGTTACACTTACCATGGTGAGCACTGAATAATGTATAGAATTGTCAAATCAGTATGCTGCACATCTGAAACTAATATATGTTAACTATATTTAAATTATAAATGAAATGAAAGAAGTTCAGGGAACCTGGGGTATAGAATTTGATGTTGAAGAAGTACCAGGGGCCGGACGATAGTTTCTTTTAGATTGTAATTAATTTTGATCTTGATCATAAAGACAATGGAAAACCATTTTATTGTTTTAAGCAAAGGACTGGCATGATGAGATCAACTTTTAAAAAGTCACAGTGGTTCCAAAGAGATTCAAGGAGAGACCAACATGGGTTCAGGTAGAAAGGTTTGCAGGTTGTGGTGATAGAACATAAGAGATATGACAGATGCATAGACCTGGGTGCAGTGAGGAAAAAGAAAAATAGGCAAATTTGAAAGATACCCAGGAACTTAAACAGATAATGCTTGCTCATAAATTTGGTGTGGGAAGTTAGGGAGATCCCCTTAAGTTGATCCCTAAGTTACTGCTGGCATAACTCAACAGAAGATAATCACTGTGATAGGAAAGAGTTAAGGTAGCCAGGTTTGAAGGGACGCCTCTGAAATCAGCTTTGGTAATGTTGAGTTTAGTGCTTTAGAGGTTTATGTTGAAATATCAGTAAGCAGTTGGGTAGGATGTTCAGGATCCACAGGCACGGTCTATGCTGATAAAATGTATTTGGTAACTTAGGGCCAAATAGTAACTGAAGTTATGCATATGGTTGAATGTGCACCACTGGGATTTTCTTCTTTATTTTATAAAGTTAATTCCTCACTTAAAGTGATGTGCCAAAAGAAGAATGTATCATCAGCTTATGATCAGATGCAGTGTAACCTCTTCCCAAAGGTGTTTTGAAGAGAGAAAACTCTCCTTCAAACACTGAAGTTTGAGTACAGGATAAAGTTGATTAAGGTCACTTTAAATGTTTTAAAATACTTATGTCCTATGCTAAAATTCCATTACCTTTCCTGTGGTGTAGAGGAAATAGCACGTATCAGTTAGAATTAGGTTCTACTCTATATGAACAGTAACTTAAACACCCAAGGGGCTATTGTTCTTTATGTCAAAGGAGTCTAAGATTGCTGTCTGGGAACCAGTGTATTGGTTCCACGGTTATCAGGTTTCCAGGCTTAGAACATGTGTTAGGACCTAAAGGTTGCCTCGTGATCCAAGATGGCTGCTACATCTCTAATCGTTAAACCTGTATTCCTGAAGCAGATACAAAGCAGAATGGAAGGGCGTTGTTTACCTACAGCTACGAGAGAAACTGAGAAATACCCTGTTTTAACAGGGCACTTTACCACCTGAAATAATGTATTCTCTGTTAGTGAGGAAGAAGGGGAAAAAGAATATGGGCAGACAACTGATCTCTCTGCCACAGAACGTATGGAGATGGGGTCTAATCCCAAGTCTTGCTGTTAATGGACTTCGTTACCTTTAAAAACCCCTCTGTGAGGAATGAGTAATGAATCACTAAATTCTACGACTGAAACTAATATTACAGTGTATATTAACTAACGGGAATTTAAATGAAAACTTAAAAAAAATCCTCTGAAGAATAAATGGTATACTATAAGTGAAAAGGGTGTTTTGAAAATGTTATGCAGTGTTAGCTATGGTTATTAATTCCAAAGTGATTAGCTCTGTGGGTACTTGAAAAGTAATTTAGCTTTTGTTATAAATATTGAAAAACTACTTGGATTTCAAAATTACGGCTCTAGAAATAAGTTATTCTTTTAAACGTATGAGTATTCTTTTTCTATAGCTCTACTGAAATATAATTTTGTATCTTGCTTTCCTGTTCATATTACATTCTAGAAACTGTCCCATGTTTTCACATAATACTCCTAGCCATCAATTTTAGTGGCTGTATAAAACAACAAAATTGTTATTTTGTATATCTGCCCTTTCAATAATTTTTATGAGTGAAGCAGAGAGCTTGCTTTTTTCTTTGATTCATGCATTATTGAATTATTCTAAAACTCTAGAAAAATGTTAAATTAATGCTGCAAAGAAAATTTGTCCTTTCTCTCATTTTAAAAGGGTAGTTTCTTGAGATGAGAGCTATCGATTTACTCCTTATTGTCTCTAAACTTTTATCTAGCATATTTGTTAAATTTTAGTTTGTAATGTCTAACGAGATGATTTTATGTATCAATGAAACAACTTATTCATGGATTTCCTAATGGTAGATATTTGTATTCCTAGAATAACTTACTCTGATAATTTTCTTACAATGCTAATGAATGCAGCTTGAAATAATTTTACTTATAATTGAGATTTTATTTAAAATGGAGATTGATACATTATTTACTTGTAGCATAATAAAAAGAACATACATTTTTTTTTTTTTACCCTGGGCCATTTTACATAATTCATTTAATACTTTCAATAACTTCAACATTGGGAATATTATTATCCCTACTTCGCAGATGAAATAGATGAGACAGTATTTTTATCACAGTGGAAATCAGTGTTAAATTGGCTTCATAAATTAAATTGGTTTCCAAAAAATGTTTTTCAAGTAGTTTCCTTTTTAAATACTTTGTAAATTTTGTAGGGTACAGAGATGAACTGCTTCTTGAATATTTCAGTGAACTCACAAATAAAACCAAACTGCTCCAGAACTTACGGGGAGAAGATTCTCTTACAATAATTTCAATGTGATTCATAGTTAGAGTTCCACCATCTTTGCTGCTTCATTATGAGTCAATATTGATATGGCAGAAATTGGCTACATATTTAGTAATATTGGGTTTTTTTTCAGGCAACACAGGATGCTTTAGCCTCCCTTGCTCATCCTCCCTTGCGGTTAGGTAGCCTTGCAATGAGATAAGTGGAATGTGTCTGTGGAAATGATGTATGCAACCTCCATGACTGCCTTAAAATGGCCCATATGACTTCCATGGTTATCTTCTCTTTCATCTAGATGGCTGAAGTAGAGGAAGAATGTTGAAGTCACTGCTTAAAGAAAAACTGCCCAGGAGTCAAGCAACACATGTTGGGGTTGCGGTGAGTAAGAAAGAAATTTTTATTGTTTTGAACCACTGACATTGCTTGCTACAGAAGCTACCATTATTTACTAATATATTTAGTAAATGAGTTTGCCAGAGAAGTGGGCATTTTATTTACACTTTAATTTTAATAGCATGGAGTTACACATTTCTTAAAATTGTGTCTTTATGGTGTTTTTTTTTTTTTTTAAGTACCTTTTTCATTCCCAGTTTTGCCTGTATTCTCATCTTTTACGTTGCTAAAGTTGAGTTAACTTTATTATTTATTTTACTACCTTTTAGTGTGGGTCTAGTATGACCTGTACTCTTTCTCCTCCCTCTCTCCCTTCCTACCTATTTAATGACATTTTCTTCGTAGCAGAATATTTGACTAATATTTCTAAACATTCTATATAGGCTTAAGAAAATATGTGTACTGTTTATAATATTTGCAGATTTCAAGATTGACTTAGCAATTCTTTCTAGTTGAGGATATTATTCAACTGGTTATGTATTTTCCATTCTACTTGGTGTGTCAGTATCTTTTTAAATTTCAGCTAGTGTTTGCTTTCAGTCCTTACTCTTATATCTTGGATTTACTCAAATAATATTTTTAATTGAGATATATTTGAAAGATAACATTGTGTAAGTCTAAAGTGTACAACATATTGTTTTGATACATCCATATATTAAAGCATGGTTGTCATTGTAGCATTAGTAGTACCTCTACCATATAATTATCAATTCTTCTTGTGGTGGGAATACTTAAGATCTAGTCTCTCAACAAGTTTGATGTTTATAATATAACCTTGTCTATAATCATTATATTGTGCATTAAACCTGTAGGATTTATTTACCTCTTAGTTGTAAGTTTGTACCCTTAAAAAACATTTGTCCTATTCCCCCATTCTCCAGCTCCTGTTAACCATCATGTTACTCTGTATTTTTATGAGTTTAGCATGTTTTAGATTCCACATCAAATATAAGTGGTATCATATAGTATTTGTTTTTCTCTGACTTATCTCACTTAGTGTAATGTCCTCAAGGTCCATCCATGTTGTTGCAAATGGCAGGAATTCCTTCTTGCTCATGGTTGAATAATACTCCATTGTGTGTGTGTGTGTGTGGGGGGGGTCATATGGTAGTCCTATATTTAACATTTGAAGAACTTGCACACTGTTTTCCATAGTGGCTGTCCTAATTACATTCCCACCAATAATCCACAAGGATACCCTTTTCTCCACATCCTTGCCAATGTTTGTTATCGCTTGTCTTTTTGAGGATAGTCATTCTAAGCAGTGCGCGGTTGTTATCTCATTGTGATTTTGATTTACACGTCACTGATGATTAGTAATACTGAGCACATTTTTATATATCTCTTGGATATTTGGATGTCTCACTGGAAAAATGTTTAGTTTCTCTGCATATTTTTAAATTGGATTGTTTTTTTCTTTTTTATTGAGTTGTATGAATACTTTATATATTTTGGATGTTAACCCCTTATCTGATATATGATTTGCAAATACTTTCTCCCATTCAGTAGGTTGGCTTTTCATTTTGTTGTCGTTATTGTTGATGATGATGATGGTGGTGGTGATGGTGACGATGATTTGCAGTGCAGAAGCTTTTACATTTGATACAGTCCTATTTGTTGATTTTTACTTTTGTTAATTTGTGTTTTGGTGTCATATCCAAAAAATCAGTCTTGAAACCAATTTCAAGGAGCTTCTTCCTATGTTTTCTTCTAGGAATTCTATGGTGTCAGGTTTATGCTTAGGTCTTTGATCCATTTCAAGTTAATTTTTGTAAGTGGTGTAAAATATGGGTCCAATGTCATTTTTCTGTACGTGTTTCTCCAGTTTTTCAATAACCATGTTGAAGAGATAATTTTTTTCTATATTGGATGTTCTTGGCTTTCTTGTCAATTACTAGTTGACCATACATGTACAACTTTAACTCTCTATTCTGTTCCATTGACCGATGTGACGATTTTTACCCTACCATACTGTTTTTATTGCTATCCCCTGGTAGTATTGTTTGAAATCATGAAGTGTGATGCTTTTGGCTTTATTCTTCTTTCTCATAATTGCTTTGGCTAAATCCAAAGTTAGCAGAAGGAAAGAACTAAAGATCAGAGTGGAAATAAAAAGAGACTAGAAGAACAATAGTTTACTCAAACCGAATGTATTATTCTTTCATGAACAAACAACAATAAAAATACCCAGTGTCTTTAGTGACATTTGATTCAAAAATAAATGTAAAAGTAATATGGATTAATAATACTGATCTCTGACATGCTGGCTAAGCTTACAATAACTGCAGTAATAGCAATGATCTAATTATGTGCCTAGACTTTTCTACATTGTAAAGGAGGGGTCCATGGGAGAGGAACAGGGAAATATGTGAAGAAATTATGAACTCCAGTAATATACTTTCCTGACATTTGAAAATTTTCCAAAATAATGAAAATGTGGTTAAGGAAGCCATTAACATTTATGTTGCTTAGAATTGATTAATGACTGAGAGCAAAAACTATTTGCAGATATAAGAGTAATAATATTTTACCAAAATTCAAGCATTTTTCAAGAACATTAATCCTAAAATTGAAACACTAGTATAATTTGATTTTTCTTTTAGTGGAGATGTCATATCTAGGGTATTTATTGTGGTTCAAATAGAAATAGATGGTTAGAAAGAAGGCTCTTAAAATTTTCCCCAAGTGTGTTTACCTTCTAAAAGATTTTAAAATGTTTTCTTAATCCCTTGTCCCCATTCCCATTATGGACCTCAATCCCCTGGACTGCAACCATCTCATGATGTTTGTTTTATTTTTTTCACATGTGCTATTTTAAAATATGTATTTTTCATGAACTGCATGTATTTTTTGATTACTATAAATAACAAGCTCTAGATTTTGTTGTTTCATACTTTCAAAAAACCATAATGTGTTTTAAGCTCTATCCCTGTGCTGCATGTTCGTATAATTAGTCTCATATATTTAGAACTGTGTGATTGCTTCTTTGGAATTTAAAGCCCATGGAGTGGGACCACTGAGTGCTGCCATAATGCTTTTCCAAGTGGCTGTACCAGTTCACACACCACTGGCATTTTTGGGAGGTGAATTTCTCAATAAATTTTCAAAATTTTTAAATGCTTAAGAGTTTGAGGATTTATATATGTTTCTGTCAGTTTGGGCATTTTATATTTTTTTCTAGGAATTTATTCATTTCATCTATCCATTAGATTATTGTTATTCCCTTTATTATTACTGTATTTCTAGTGTGTCCATATTTCCCCTTCTCATTCTGTGTTCCACACAGTAATATCTTCTCTCTTGTTTTTCTTGGTTAGTCTTGTCAAAGATTTATCTATCTTACAAATCTTCTCAGGAAAACAAGTTTTGATTTTTGTTAAACTATATGGATTTTCTTTTGTGGGAGGCCTCCAAGGTCTCATTTATTCTAACCTTAATTTTAGTACTTTATTTTTTGTTGTGTCTTTGGAATATTCTCCTATTTATATTCTAACATCTTGAGTTGGATAGTTATATTTTCAATCATTTCTTATTTTTAAAATAAAGGCGTTTAAGGTGATAGAATTACTCTTACATATTGCTTTCACACACACTCTGACAGGTTTTTATTATAATTCAGCTTCAAATATTTTTTTTCATAAGCCACAGGTTATTTGATGATACACTAGTTTTCAAACATACAATTTTTATCTCTCTTTTTGTTACTAATTTATTCCTTTATTTTTATGGTTAATGAACACAGTCAGTGTGTTATTGATCCTTTGGAATGTATTGAGTTTGCTTTTGCAGCCTATTAGCTATTTTCCCAAATGTTCTGCTTCTACTGAAGAGCAACTGATATTTCCCACTTGTAGGATATAGAATTCTCCCTATGTGTTTAATAGCATAGACTCATTAATTGTTGAGATCATTGATGTCTAAGACTATTTTGGAGGGCCTTATGAATTTCTGATGCATTATCATACTAAGTTCTCAAACTGTATTGTCTGTTTTCTTTTTTTCTTGATTTATGGGTTGTTGCTTAAATATATTTTGATATATTAAGTGACTGTTCATGATAGTTATATCATTGTCTCTTTTTGTTCTTAGAGGTTTTTTTGGGGCTTTAATTTATTTATTTATTTATTTATTTATTTATTTATTTATTTTTAAAGATTTTATTTATTTATTTGACACAGAGAGCGATCACAAGTAGGCAGAGAGGCAGGCGGAGAGAGAGAGGAAGCAGGCTTCCTGCTGAGCAGAGAGCCCGATGCGGGGCTCGATCCAAGGACCATGAGATTATGACCCGAGCCGAAGGCAGAGGCTTTAACCCACTGAGCCACCCAGGCGCCCCGGGGCTTTAATTTAAAACTGGAATTGGACTGAGTTTAAATCTTGATTCCCTGAATAGCTTCATGGCATAGGGCAATTTACTTAATCTATCTAAGCCACAATTTCTTTACAATGGTTATTATAATACAAATCTCATAATGATATTGTGAAGATTAAATAAACTGATGCACTTAAAGCATTTAGAATGGTGGCTGGTGTATTCTAACACTCAACTAATGGCAGCAATTATTTATTAAGTATTGAGGCCAATAAAGCACAAAAGAAAATTGAATAAAATAGTGAACCGCTTGTGGGAGAAATGTTGACACAGCAAATATAAGAATTTGATTAAATAGGATTATAATGATAAGTATAAAAATATTTTGACCTTGAAAAATTTTTTTTTTTTTTTTGAAAAAGTTCACATTTTAAATAACAGGGTTAATTACCCCAGGGGGTGGGGAGGGCAGGGAAAGCAGTCTAAGAAAGGTCAGTAAACTGAAAAAAAACCAAATCAAACCAATCAAGGAACAAAAAAAAGTCCCCAAGAAATAAATGTTAAATTTTTTGACTAGCAGGTATAAGATAAAAGTTATTTTTTGTGTATATAAAAATAATGAATATAAATGAATATTTGTGAAAAAAACTATTAATCACTAGCAGAACTTTAAATGGAGTATTTTTCTTGCAAATTACTGTAGAAGATAAACTCTAATAAAACATAGTCAAGGCCTCCCTGGGTGTTAAAAAAGGGAGAAATGAGCCCCAGGACAGAGTTTTTGGCACTAAAGAGACACTGTCACCAAGTTCTACAGGGCACTGGCGCACTAGAAAACATCTGGTTGTCAGAGATTTATCTCTGAACTCTCAAAAGAAATAATACTGGAGGTAACACAGTTTGCTTAAAATGCAATTTCGAGGCCCTGGGAGTTTAGAAGGGTGAGGGACAGAGAGAGGATTCTCATGCAGCCAACCTGTCTGCACCAGGTTTTATAGTGCTTTCATGGTGCTGGGTGGTCCTTGCCAGTTTCTAAGGTGAAGATCATAATTACATTGACCTAGGGTAGAGGCTACTGATGCTGCTAAACATTCTACAATGCACAGGACAACTCTCTATAACAAAGGATTAGCCTGCTCCAAATGTAAGATATCCTCTCACTATTCTCTTTCTTGCCATCATCATTACAATGTGTGCTGTTTATTGCATCTCATGCATATTTATTTTGGTTTTGGCTCATAAAGTTCATACATGCACTGTCTTCTTGGATCTTGTTTAATGACATTGATGAGGCATTGTGCAAAACATGTTGATTCTTGAATCAAATTTTTGACATTTTTTATCAATTTGATGAGTGAGAAATATTTTGCGCTCCTATTATTTGTATTAAGAGTAAGCATTTCTAAATCTATTTTTCGTCATTGGTGGTTTTTCTTCTGTGGATTGCTCATTGATAATTTCCCCCATTTTTCTGTTGGAGTTTTAAATGATTTGTATAAATTTGTGTCAAAATATAGTTGAATCCATTATTGATTAATCATATTAAAATAGATATTTTCTGTATTACTATTCATTGAACTTTGTTCCTTCCATCATTGGAAAGTTTTAGTATGTTCAAATTTATTAATCATTTCTTTCTTTTATGCTTTCTAATTCCTGCTGAAGAAGTTGTTTCTAATTCTCATATTGCGAAGATCCTGTTTTCTTCTAAAATACTACTGTTTGACTTTAATTATTAGATGTGAAATCCATCTCAATTTCATTTTGTTTTTGTTGTGTTGTGCACTGAGATTTGGTTGTATCTATTTCTATGTGGATAGAGAATATATACATTTATTAAATGTATAGTACAAAAATATATATTAAAATGTCTACATTTATTAAAAGGCTATCCCACATGATACCAAATTCTTACATATTCATAGATATATTTCTAAGGAACTTATTTTGTTGCACTATTTCTATGTAAACTCTACACTATTTTATTTATTACAGCCTTATGACAAACCTTGATAACTGGAAGAGATGTGCAACTGGTGGAATGCTTGATCATTTTTCAAAATTGCCTTGGCTATTATTGCACATTTATTAATTTTTATATGAGTTTATATTACCAAGAAAATATGTTGGGTTTTTCATTGGACTGTAATGAAACTTTTTTAAAAATTTAATTTAATTTTTTCAGTGTTCCAAGATTCATTGTTCATGCACCACACCCAGTGCTCCATGCAATACGTGCCCTCCTCAATACCCACCACCAGGCTCACCCAACCCCCCACCTCCTCCCCTCCAAAACCCTCAGTGTGTTTCTCAGAGTCCATAGTCTCCCATGCTTTATCTCTCCCTCTGATTTACCCCATTTTTCCTTTCCTTCTCGTAATGTCCTCCATGTTATTCCTTTTGCTCCACATGTAAGTGAAACCATATGATAATTGGCTCTCTGCTTGACTTATTTCACTCAGCATAATCTCTTCCAGTCCCATCCATGTTGATACAAAAGTTTGGTATTCATCCTTTCTGATGGAGGTGTAATATTCCATATGGATTGTATGTATGGACCATATCTTCTTTATCCATTCGTCTGTTGAAGGGCATCTTGGCTCTTTCCACAGTTTGGTGATTGTGGCCATTGCTGCTATGAACATTGGGGTACATATGGCCCTTCTTTTCACTACATCTGTATCTTTAGGGTAAATACACAGTAGTGTAATGAAACGTTTAGATTAATCTGGAGAAAATTGCCATCATTACATCGAACTTTGTCATCTATAAAGAAAACTTGGTTTTCTCTTTTTGTGTTATCTTTTATACTCTTTAATAGAGTTTTAGAATTTGCCTAATCTTATGCCTTGTTAGATTTCTTCCTTGGTTTCTTAAGATTTTCTTGCTGATATGAATAAGATATTTTTTCCTTTAATATATTATCTAATTGGTTATGAACATGTCCATCCATCTTTATATGAGCGTAAACAAATAAGAATGTGTAGAATCTGGCTAAATCATTTAAATTCTTCAAAGCTCAATTTCCTCATATATAAAACTGAAATTAAAAACTTTTCTTCCTACAATGCTAAATTTTTTTTAGTATAGTTAATACACAATGTTATATTAGTTTCAGGTGTACAACGAAATGATTCAGTAACTCTATATGTTATGCTACACTGACCACAAGTGTAGTTGCCATCTGTCACCAAAGCTATTCCAATACCATTGAGTATATTCCCTGCGCTGTACCTTTTATTCCCATGACTTATTCATTCCATAACTGGAAGCCTGTTTCTCCAGTTCCCCTTCACCCATTTTCCCCATTCCCTCATCCCTCTTTCCTCTGACAACCATCTGTTTGTTCTCTGTATTTATAGGTCTGAATCTACTTTTTGTTTATTCGTCTTGTTTTTTAGATTCCATACATTGAGATAGACAAGACCGTATGATTTCATCTGTCTGACATATTTCACTTAACATTATACACTCTAGGTCTATCTGTGTTGTCTCAAATAGCAAGATATCATTCTTTTTTATGGTTAAGTAATATTTGCATGTGTGTGTGTGTCTGTGTATGTGTATGCCACATTTTCTTTATCCATTCATCTATCAGTGGACACTTGGGCTGCTTTGATATTTTGGCTATTGTAAGTAATGTTGCAATAAACATAGGGGTGAATGTATCATTTCAAATTAGTGTTTTCATTTTCTTTGGGTAAATACCTGACAGAAGAACAAAGACAGAGGCATCACAATTCCAGATTGTAAGATATACTACAAAGCTGTAGTAATCAAAACAGTATGGCACTGGCACAAAAATAGACACATAGATCAATGGAAAAAATAGAGGGTCCAGAAACAAACCCATGCTTATATGGCCAATTAATCTATGACAAAGCAGGCAAGAATATGCAATAGGGAAAAGACAGTCTTTTCAAATGGTGATGGGAAACTTCATAGCTACATGCAAAAGAATGAAACTAGACTGCTTTCTTATACCATACACAAAAATAAACCCAAAATGGATTAAAAACCTGACTGGTTGACTTGAAACAATAAGACTCTTAGAACATATGTAATAATTTCTCTGACATTAGCCATAGCAGCATTTTTTTCTAGATATGGCTTCTGAGGTAAGGGAATCAAAAGCAAAAAAGATAAACGGAAGAGGGAAGGAGCCTCTGGGATCCTGCACTGCTGGAGGACCAGGCACAGACTCACAGACCAGTTAGGGGCAGGGAAAGGACTTTAGGGCAGTCCCCCAGACTGAAACCTGGAGCTGTGGGGGTGCTTGTACAAACTAGGGGCAGCTGGCGGTTTTAGAAGTGCAAAGGGCAGAGACGTGCCTGGACCTGGAAGCAAGCACTGGTAGTGCTGCTGTGGGGCGCGCATCCCAGGATGCTGCAGTTTTTAGCAGCACAGACAGAAACGGAGACAGAAACACAGGGCAGACTGCTATCTCTCTGTTCTGAGTCAGAAGTTTGGATACAGTCACTTCTGCTCTGACTCTCAGAAGAGACACAGAAATCCGCCAGAGAACAAAAGCCCCCCAAAAACGGTTTTCACTGAGCCCTTCCCCCCCTCAAGGGGCAGGGCAACTCTGCACAAACAGGATTGCCTGCATAACAGCACGGCAGGCCCCTCACCCAGAAGACAGGCTGGAAGAACAAGCAGCTGACAAACCTAAGATCCCCATAAAACAGGTGCATCTTGCTTGGCTTGTGGTCAGTAATTTGGACTTGGTACATTCCCTCAACCACCTCCCAACAGAGTGCTAAGAGGAGGAACACCCAACACAGGAAAAATTCAGAGACTCTGACCTTTGCCACAGAACTAAAGGATATGGATATAAGCAAAATGTCGAAAATAGACTTCAGGGTAACAGTTAGGCAGACAATAGCTAGGATGGAGAAAACTATTAATGGCAACACAGATTCTCAAAGGGCAGAAATGAGAGCTGATCTGGCAGAACTTAAAAATGCTATCAATGAGAACCAATCTAATCTGGATACTCTAACAGCTAGGGCAAATGAGGCAAAAGAATGAATTAGTGATCTAGAAGACAAACTGAGAAAAGAAGGAACAGGAAGAGGCCTGGAACAAACAGCTTAAAATCCATGAAAACGGAGAAATAAATGACACCATGAAATGTTTCAATGTCAGAATTATTGGGATTCCTAAGGGGGTGGAGAGAGAGAGATAGGACTAGAAGATATATTTGAGGAAATCGTAGCTGAGAACTTCCCTAATCTGGGGAATAGAACAAGCATTTGTGTCCTAGAGGCAGAGAGGACACCTCCCAAGATGAAGGGGAGTAGACCAACTCCCAGGCGTGTAATAGTAAAACTTGCAAATCTTAGAACCAAAGAAACCATCTTAAGGGCAGTCCATGCTGCCCAGAGTAATCTATACTTTCCATGCCATCCTGATCAAAATACCAACGGCATTTTTCAAAGTGCTGGAACAAACAATCTTAAAATTTTATGGAGCCAGAAAGACCCTGAATCATCAAGGAAATGTTGAGAAAGAAAAACAAAGCTGGGGCCATCACGTTGCCTGACTTCAAGCTATATTACAAAGTTATGATCACCAAGACAGCATGGTACTGGCACAAAAACAGACACATAGACCAATGGAACAGAGTAGAGAGCCCAGATATGGACCCTCGACCCTATGGTCAACTAATCTTTGACAAAGCAGGAAAAAATATCCAATGGAAAAAAGACAGTCTCTTCAATAAATGGTGCTGGGAAAATTGGACTATGTACAGAAGAATGAAACTCGACCATTCTCTTATACCATATACAAAGATAAATTCAAAATAGATGTAAGACCTCAGTGTGAGACAGGAATCCATCAAAATCCTAGAGGAGAACGTAGTAACCTCTTTGACATAGGCCACAGCAACTTCTTTCAAGACACATCTCCAAAGGCAAGGGAAACAAAAGTGAAAATGAACTTTTGGGACTTCATCAAGATAAAAAGCTTCTGCTCAGCAAAGGAAACAGACAACAAAACAAAGAGGCAACCCACGGAATGGGAGAAGATATTTGCAAATGACACTACAGACAAAGGGTGATAGCCAAGATCTATAAAGAACTAATCAAACTCAACACCCAAAAAACAAATAATCAAGTCAAAAATGGGCAGAAGACATGAACCGACACTTCTCCAAAGAAAACCTATGAATGGCTAACAGATACATGAGAAAACATTCATCATCATTACCCATCAGGAAAAGTCAAATCAAAACCACATTGAGACCTTAAACCAGTTAGAATGGCAAAAAAACTGACAAGGCAAGAAACAAATGTTGGAGAGGAGGTGGAGAAAGCGGTACCCTCTTACACTGTTGGTGGGAATGAAAGTTGGTATAGCCACTTTGGAAAACAATGTGAAGTTCCTCAAAAAGTTAAAAATAGAGCTACCCTATGACCCAGCAATTGCACTATTGGGTATTTACCCCAAAGATACAGATGTGGTGAAAGAAGGGCCATATGCACCCCAATGTTCATAGTAGCAATGTCCACAATTACCAAACTGTGGAAAGAGCCGAGATGCCTTCAGCAGACGAATGGATTAAGAAAATGTGGTCCATATATACAATGGAATATTATTCAACCATCAGAAAGGATGAATACCTAACTTTTGCATCAACAGGGATGGGACTGGAGGAGATTATGCTGAGTGAAATAAGTCGAGCAGAGAAAGTCAATTATCATAATGTTTCACTTAATACATTATTAAGAAAACATCAAACTATAATGCACCAATGTTTATAAAATGTATCCTGATTTCAAAGCTGTCATAATGTGAAAAAAAGGATAATTTAAAATATATCTAATGTGATACTCATAAATTGGAATTTATCCTCCCGTAGCAATATATTCTAGTTTTGGATTTAAAAAACAAACAAACAACAGAAGCCTCAAGCGGAGAGATGAGCAACCTGTGGAGGGCTGAAGTCCAGGAACAAGAGCCAGTTGTTTCAAACAAAGGACTGGAGTGAATATACGCACAAGGTACTGCCAGGAAAGGCAGTCTCCTCCCCGTGTGTCCAGGAATTCTGCATGTGGTAATGGGGGAATCAGACATCCATCCACGGATAGTTTCTGACTCCTGTATAAATGATTATTTTTATTTAAGCATAAAGATCTTTTTTAAGCATAAAGATTTGAAACTATTACTTCAAAAAAAGGTCGTGTAGTCATACCTTTATATAAATTAGAGAAATTAAAAGGAGAACGTAAAGCTCGCTTCAAATGTATTTTTTTTTAATTTTTTAAATTTTTTATTAACACATAATGTGTTATTTGCCCCAGGGTACATGTCTGTGAATCATCAGGCTTACACATTTCACAGCACTTACCATAGCACATACCCTCCCCGATGTCCATAACCCAGCCACCCTATCCCTACCCCCCTACCTCCCAGCCACCCTCAGTTTGTTTTGTGAGTTTAGGAGTCTCTTATGGTTTGTCTCTTTCCGATCTGATCTTTTTTTATTTTTCTCCCCCACCCCCCACGACCCCCCGGCCCTGACTCTCAAATTCTTCATATCAGAGAGATCATATGATAATTGTCTTTCTCTGATTGACTTATTTCACCTCTAGTTCCATCCACGTCGTTCAAATGTATTTTTTTAAAAAGCCAAATGAAAAACATGAGCTTAGAATTGTCATTTATAAATGTGCCTCATTTAAGGGAAATTCAATATATAAATTATCCTAGAAATAGGGGGACATCTGATTCCTTAAATGATCGTTCATCAGAGTTCTTTTAAATAGTAAGTGCTCCACTATGATTTTCAGTACTTCATTTTGGCGAAATTTGATTTTCATGGGTTTCTTTAAGAACTTCTAATGTGAGGTTTATCTGTAGATGAATAACAGAGCTTTATCTTTGTGAATCTTATCTAGAATAAGATAAATAAATTACCACACATTGTAATGGATCCTTAACATTTGACAGTGATCACTGTGAACTTCAAGTGATTACTACTTTGGGTATGTAAACAAAACAGGCTTTGTTTTGGAGGTAACAGAAATATTTGTTTTTGGGAGAAAACAACAAAGCCTACAGAATTTAGAACTATTTCTAAATTATTACCTGTACTTTGTGATATTAATAGACTCAATTCATAATGCCACCATTAGCATTTGATATATGTTGTCTACTACTGTATTTAAAAAAACACAATGAATAGATTCAATTAAATACTGGGGAAAAAATACTTAGCTCATAATTTTTTAAAGTGATCAATGCAAACTCAAACTGTCATTTCTTCAAGTGTATCATGCTTTATGACAATGTGCTCCTTAAAGAGCTCAAGTTGATGTTCTGTAAAATCATTGTAAGATGAGTCTAGAATTAATCATTCAATCAAACAATAAAAACTTTTGTAACATAAGTTTTTATTTAAGAATGTTGCTCGTTTATATGTTAAATGTTGTATTTTCCTCTTGGGGCTTAATAGTATTCAGAGATCTACAGGTGGATACCTTAGTTCTTCCTTATGTTCAGTGTCATTATCTTTAATAGGGAGCTGTTTCCATGAACACAACACCTGGAAAAATTTTCTCAAATTTTAATGAGACATTAGAACCAAATAATGTGAAAAGTGTTCTGGCCAGTAAAAGGAGTCTGGAGTTTTTATTCCTAAGGGGCAAATTATGCTGCATAAATGAAATAAAAAGGCAGAAAATGCAATAGCGTTGCATGTGTTCAATATACATCTGTTTATTGATGCATATGCCAGAGGACAGCATTGTACTATGCATTTGGGGAAGTCATCGACAAAGCAATTGCCTAACAATTTAACATGAATTAGTGGATCTCACTGGTCTGTTGTTTACACATCTAGTAGCAAAATATTCTGAGAGTCATGATACTAGTCATTTCTGTCCTTACCATAGCAGACCAGCTTGTTCGCAAAACATAATCATTGTAATAGGTTCTTGTTTCTGCATGTGTATGTTGTCCGCTAACAGTTATGACCAGAAGTTACAATTACAAGGTACTGTTCTACAGCCAAGTATTTAGATACAGACTCTAAAAAGTCAAACCATAAAAAGACAGAAAATGCAAATATTCATAAACTATTTCATATTCTAAATCCAACCTAGTTATATTTTAATGTACCAAGCTGTATTGTTTTTCCTATTGTATCTGATGCATTCTGGGCTTATAAATAACATAAATTACAAAATTATAAGCAGTTTCTTCAGATCTTATTTTACATTTTTCACTAAATAGATGAAGACATGTCTTTTTGCTCCATTGCAATATATAGGGATGCTGCATTCAGTATAAATCATTGAATTTTTTTTAAAAGAAAAAAGCATGTAACTGATTAAAGTGCTAAGTAAATAAGGAGATAGTCATAACTGTCAGAGGGAAAACACTAATAGTTACTTATTATAGGTAATTTGAAGAAACAAACCTTCCATTGCATCTCTAAACCCTTAATCCTATGACTTTCTAAAGAAAGACATTTGGTAAAGCCAAGACATAATGCTAGATGGTAAATGTATCAACTGACTTTTTTTTTTTTTTTTTTAACAAATGTGATGTGACCTTGGCAGTTTTAAAGAACAAAGTTTTGTCAATATATCAAACATTGTTAACAAACTATTTAGCATTGCTTTGTATAAGTTTGCTTTAATAGCATTTCTTCACAGTGATATTTCAGAAAGGTTGGAAACTGTTCGGCATAAAATATTTCCCACCTTTTCTATTTTAATTTGTATGCAAAAATCATCACAATAGATCTGCAACTATAAAATTACAAACACTTTCTAGAAGTGATTGTATTTCTAGTTATGATAGAAAAAGTTAACTCGTATGACATCTACAATGAGGTAAGTCTAAATAAAACAAAATTTGGTAACAAATGCTTTCTGATCTATGGGCAACATAAGTGAATTTAACAAAGACAATGGACAAACTGAAAAAATGATTTTTTTTAAGTATGTTTAAAGGATGAGAAATTGGTAATGAAATGAAACATTTTAAAAGATATTCTGGTATTTCACTTAACATAGTAATTTTGGCACTTCATGGAACATTTTTTTCCCAAAGACCAGAACTGGTATAAGAATGCAGTAGGTTTTCCACATATTTTGTAGACATTGTACTTGAGTACTGGCAAACACTGAAACGTAGTGAACTAAACATTCCCATGTATTTGCACATGCATGCAGTAGTCAGTTTGTGAATTTTCAAAGATGATATCTTGAAGTATTTGTTTCAAGCACTCTCTTCAGCAGATCTCGTTTCAGATTTGAGTCTTACAAATTCTTTAGCCACGTCATCGCTGTTCCTCTGAGAAAGTATTCTAAGGATAGTCAAACCAGTTTCATCCAGAGAGACATTTTTCAGAAGGGGATACCATGCCCCATAGCTTCCCTTTTCTGCTATGTTCTGTAGTTGAATTACCGTCATTCCGATAATTCGATCTTCTCTGGCAAAGCAGTAATCTTTAACTGAGAGATGAAGTTCATAGGCCCCTGGCCGGTTTTCATTACCCAGAATGCTGTTGTGAATTAAAAATAAAAATCTGAGCAAAAACGTGACTTCACCTAGGAATCAGTATTGTTCTAAAATACTGTTAAAAGTTTTCTCCATTCCTCAGCCTCTTATTTGGCAAAATGGAGTATCGTGTTTTGTTTTTTGTTGTTGTTGTTGTTAACATATAATGTATTACTTGCTTCAGGGGTACAGGTCTGTGAATCATCAGTCTTACACAATTCACAGCACTCACTATAGCACATACCCTTCCCAATGTGCATAACCCAGCCACCCTATCGCTCTCTCCCAGCCCCCAGCAACCCTCAGTTTGTTTCCTGAGATTAAGAGTCTCTTTTGGTTTGTCTCCCTCCTTGGAGTATCATGTATTTTAACTCCAATGCAAATACCATTTCCATTTTAGGTTGTCTTTATATAGATATTACTTAGCAATCCAAATTAAAAACTTTTTTGCCTACATAGAAATAGGCAATCAATCTGAATATGCTTTACTGTCTTGATATTAAGCATATTAATAGAACATTAATTAAAATATGTTATGCTTAATTCTTGGAGGTGTGGTCTTCTCACTGATACAGGGGTAGGATGGGGTTGGTAGGGGTCGTGGAGGCTAGACCAAGGAAAGGGGTAGTTCTTGCCAAAGTTCTATGCCATTTGAACATTATTACATTTTCTATTCTTTACCTCGGACTCCTGGATATGCTATTATATCTAGGAGCCTTTTCTTGGGGGAATACACAATCCAGACTATCAAGCTAACACAGACAACAAGACTATTCACAAGATGCCGAATTAGATCCAAAGCTCCAGAGTAAATGAGTTCCAGCAGAGCGTGGTGCTTCAATGCCGGTTCTTTCTGATGGTGACAGTTAGACACCTGTCAAGTGTGGGACTGAGGATGGCCCAGACTAATAACAACTTGGCAGTGCAGAACTGAGCATAATGAAGAAGGCTGAGAGGTAATACACTGAGAATAATCCTCCCCTGCCCCTTATTTTACTTCATCCTCAGATCTCCTTGACTTTCTAATGAATGCACATCTGTTCCTCAGCAGTAGGAGATTCCAAATCTCTTCTAAGTGACTTTCTTAGATCAAACATTTTGCAGAGACAAACTTTTGTTTCTGGGCAACATTGATAACTGAAGCGTGTACTTATTTTAGAGACAACCTGAAATAATGTGAAAGAAAATGGAAGCCTGATGGGTAAGAACAGAAGAGCAAAATCTGATAGGAGCCAGATCTTCTTGTGAATTAAAATGCACCAAATGCTGCCTTTTCCCATAATTATGCATGGTTTTAGTATCTAACAGTGTTATATCTGAATTTTGCATGGTTCAAGTAATTCCTAGAAACCTTTAGAAGACATTTTAACTGGATCAATTTGTGTGTGTGTGTGTGTGTGTGTGATTTAGAGGAGTAGATACATGGAATTTTGTGAGCTGGTTTATTAGCAGGGATTATGAATATGGTTAATCTGTTACAGCCATTTTAAGAGATGTGGTAGGATGGTTAAGTTTTAATGAGTGATAACAGAGTTTAAGATTCAGAACCTACAGTGCTGAAAAGTCTCTAGGAAACTAGGAATGAAAAACAAACAAGCAAAGAACCAAGCCAGTAAGAAACTATTTTGGTAAGCTAAGCACGTGTGAACATGGCAACCCCAAGGACTTGGTCCTGGGTCCTTCTCTCTATCCCGGAGTCAGTTCATCTAGATTTATGCAATTATATCTATATGCAGATAATTCTCAAGTTAGATCTATTTGATATCCCTTCTGGAATGTCGCTTAGGCATCTCCAAATTAATATATTTAAATTAATATAAATATATATTTAATATTTATTTATTTATATTTAATATAAACATATATTTATAAATATTTAATATATTTAAAACAATCTTTGATCTCATCTCTTGTTCCAACTCTCCCATCTCAGAAAATCACTATCTACCCAACTGCTTATGTCCAAAACCTAGAGGTCAACTTTGACTTCATTCAGTGCCAGATAGCTTCTATTTGCCTCAACCGGATATACTTTTTATCCTCTCCTTGTACTTTGCAAAAAGAATGCTGACCTGTAAGGACTGTATCAATAGAATTTCTTCATACTGTGGCTTCCCATTGGTTTTAACAAAAAGGAAGCCCCTTCAGGAAATCAGAAGTAATGAGGATGAGGTCAGAGTCTATTTCCCCGGCCCCTCATGTATGATGCTGCCTCTAGGGTACTGTTTGCCTCCATGGAAGGCCGCTGCTCTTTTTGAGGTGGCTGATGACATGTGAAGTGTTTTCCCCCTAGTTTTAGTAACTAATCTTCCTCTCCTACATGCACAGTAGGGGGAATAGCCTGCCCACTACTAGACCCAGTTTACATCGCTATTGCTTATAGTCCTTCAATTCTCACATCCTAGTAGATTCCTTTGTAAATAAGGCTGTCTTGAAATATCCTAAATTAAGTGTTTTCAGAAACCTAGCTTATAAACTCTTTTCTTTCATGTGCTACCTTCAGTCGACGGCAAGTTCAATTCCAGTATATGATCATAATCTTTGCACTTCTTTCCATCTCTCTACTACGTACTCCCATTTCCCTACTACCATCTGTGAGTCAGTATTATCTCTTGCCTGGACTACTGCAATAGCCTTCTAACTCATCTTTACATATTTGCTCTTGTTTTCCTATCATTTTTTTTATATAGCAAACAGAATAATCATTTAAAGATATAAAGCGGATCATTCTTATCTGAAAATTCTTCAAACTGAGGCTTTTCTGAACACCCACTCTAAGCAGCCAATCAACCAATCTATTACATCAGCCTGCTTTAATTTTCCGTATAGTACTATCCTATGATAAATTTTTGCTTATTTGTGATTTTGATGTTTCTCATAAATGACATTCCTCATTTCCAGAAAGTAACTTCCATGAGAGCAGAGACCTTTTGTTATACATACCAAATTCCTCCAATAGTGCTTGATGCATGGTAGGTACTGAACAGCTATTGAGCAATGGAAGGGAACTAAAAACATAATACAGCTGTCTTAATTTGCTGGGATCAGAGATGAGCAGGAATACATCAACCTATAGGTTTTGCTTCCTTTAGCAAAGCCCGGCGCCATTCCCACCCTCATCCCCTCAATGAGCTTAAGCTGTATCATGGCTATTGCCTGGTTGAATAGGTGAGTGGGGTCCCGACTTACAATTGAAATGTTTCATTGTACTTTGGTGACCATGTGTTGCTTTTTGTCTTCGTGCCTTGTTTTCTCTTCTTGTCTCCAAGGTTGGGCCCCAATATACAAACTTCCACAAAGGGCCGGAACATTGCAGTGGTCTGCCAGTTTAGGTCGTTAATAGCAATCACTAAAAAGCACAAAGGAAAGGAATGCAAAGTGTTAGCAAACAAATGTATGGAATCTTAACCTCCCCTTTGGTCCTTAGAGTTAATTTCTTTTTAGAGTTAATTTTTTTTAAATGATGTATGAAGCCATAACTTGCCCTTTATAGTGCCCTAACCCCACTGATACACACACACACACATATAAAGCAATTTACTCTTCTGAATGCACACTTGACTGAGCTTTCAGCTCTAAACTGTGTGACATTGGCGTAGTGAAAAGTTAGCTATAACTGAAATGACATTTGTTACTAATTCCTCTTGTTTAAGTAAAAATGGGATATTTTATATAAAAAAATGAAGCTATGTTCATCATGAAACACCTAGAAAATATACAGAAAATAGGAAATAGATTAAGATAAAATCTATAATTTTTTATAGCCTATATTCTTTTTTTTTTTTTTAATTTTTATTTATTCATTTGACAGAGAGAGAGAGAGATCACAAGTAGGCAGAGAGGCAGGCAGAGAGAGGAGGAAGCAGGCTCCCTGCCGAGCAGAGAGCCCGATGCGGGCTCGATCCCAGGACCCTGAGATCATGACCTGAGCCGAAGGCAGAGGCTTTAACCCACTGAGCCACCCAGGGGCCCCAAAATCTATAATTTTATCAGCAAGGGGTAATGACTTAATATTTTGGTATGTCTGCTTTCAATATTTAATTTATATATAGAATGGGATCAATGTATTGTAGTCTTATAAGTAAGTTATATTTTTAAAGTCTATCATGGATATCTTATTCATTGTATATTTTCAAATTGCAAATATTCAACTATATGGATATTCCATCCTTTATTTAACCAATAACTTACTCTTACACGTTATGGCTGTTTCCTAATTTTAGACATCATAAATAATTCTTAAATGTACATTCTTATATGAATACTTTTGTCATTCTTTGAAAAATGTTCAAAATACAATTAAAATACTTACTGTAAAAGTTCACAAAACTTTGGGCATTTGATATGTAGTGTCAAAATATTTTTGAAAAATAATAAGGACATTAGCAAGTGTAGGCATGCCCACTTACCAGCACTGTACATAATCCATTATAGACTATAACTGTGTTACTTTTATAAAGCAAACATATATTAGGCAATGCAATTTTAAAATGTGTCAGAAGGCCATGGTTCTTAATGAGGCGGATACTGTGACTAAGTCTATAATAATATAAAACAGAATATGGTTTTATTGAGCAAAATTAACCATTACATTTCACCTTTGAAATGACCACAGCATTCAGATTTTTGCAATCTAAAATCAACAGATTGAACTAGTCATTAAAAAAAAAATCGAGGGACGCCTGGGTGGCTCAGTTGGTTAAGCGGCTGCCTTCGGCTCAGGTCATGATCCCAGGTTCCTGGGATCGAGTCCCACATTGGGCTCCTTGCTTGGCAGGGAGCCTGCTTCTGCCTCTGCTTCTGCCTGCTTGTGCTCTCTCTCTTTCTGATAAATAAATAAATAAAATCTTAAAAAAAAAAAAGAATCGAGTCCATTGTTGAAAATCACATAGAAAAAGAAGTAAATATAGATAGTGTGAATAGTAAGAACATAGTGACCCAACATATAAAATTTGACAGGTTATGGAGCCAACCACAGCCCCAATGTTCAATGTATATCCTAGCACCAACAAGAGAAAATGTTCAATGCATACTGGTTTGAAATGTAATCTCCAATATATTTAAACCATTTAGATACTTCAGATAATACAGGCTAAATATCTGTGCCATTGATTATTTTCAGTTTTAGATCAAAAGTTCTGGTTTCATGAAAAAATGATGAGCGTGCCTGAAAATCATTAAATATTTTTAAAAACAGATCTAAGAAAAAATTACATGTTTTATATTATTGCAAAGGTTAATGTCTACTAGGCTATTTGGTCTACCTGGACTCGATATATACCTTTTACAGTGACTTTATGCTCTCCAGTTCCTGGGGTAGCGGTGATGTCCACATGAACAGATATTTGACCCACTGAATCTTTGGAGGGGCGACCTGCAAATAAGCAGACATTTACTGACTCAAACTTTCAGGCTACTTTAATAATAGACATGTACATTTTCTACATAAGGGGCTTTAAGGTGAGTTATGGAAATGAATGGTTCTTTTCATTAATAGCACATAATAGGTATTGATAAATGTTCACTAAGTTAAATTTGCTCTGCAGGGTTGAGGCTTTGGTATAATCATATTTAGCCCCCTGAGCTAAAATTGCACATGATCCTCAGACACTGTGTTAGTACTAGTATGGTTAGAAGAACTTGCACTTGTCTTACTGGGCCCAATTAAGCTCTATTCATTGTTTATGTACAAAGGTGAGTAATTGCCTTTCGTGCCTAAAAGAGCTTTTCTACAATGTGCCCTACCAAAGCAGTGTGGCCACAAAGATGGCTCTGTAGAACATCTGCTTTCATGAAGCCCACAGTAGGCCAGGAGAGACCAACCTATGAACAGGTTGCTGTAATACAGTGTGACAAGTTCTACAATGTATATTTGCAAGGTCTAGTGATGGTATAAAAAGGCGTAGTTCATTCTCCCCTGGTAAAGATTACTCAAGAGTTAACGTGCTGTATTGGAAAGTCCCTGTGATTTGGGGTCAGATAAATTTAAATTCAAATCATAATTATACCACTACTGGTTCTGTGGTCAGATTTTGCCATATTCTCGAGTCTCTGTTTTCTTATTTGTAAAATAAGGATAATAACACAACCTCTTAATATATACACATGTACTAACATCTATGAATATACATATTTTTCCACAAATAGGAGCCTATGTTCTAACTATCCTTTACCTTACCATTATCTTTTCACCTAAAACTGCATAGATTATTCCATTTCAATATGTATAAAGCGATCTATCCCTAAATAGCCTGGGAGCAAGCGTTAACTACAAAGTAAATGTTCAATGAGTGGTTGCATGAAAACGAATCACTGAAATGTTTACATTTAATTAAAACATGGAAATATTTAAAATATTTAAAATAATGTTTGGCCTTTATCCATTATGTGAATATACCATAATTTATTTAACCATATTTTGGTTTCTGATCTTTTGCTATTATAAACAAGCTATAATGAATACTTATTATTCATATTTATAAGTTGATAGTATAATTTCTATAAATGAAATTTACTTGTCAGAGTAGGTGGAACTTCAATTTTGTCCCACTGAGATTTTTTATAGCAGATTCTTATTTATTTAAATTTTAAAAAAATTCCAGTGTAATTAACATAGAACATTATGTTAGTTTCAGGTATATAATACAGTGCTTCAACGGCACTATGACACTACTCAGTGCTCATCATAAATGTACTCTTCATCTCTTTCACCTATTTCACCCATACCCCCTCATCCCGTCTATCCATCACTTTGTTCTCTGTAGATAAAAGCTGGTTTTTCAGTTCGTCTCTTCTTCTTTGTCATTCGTTTTGTTTTCTAAATTCTACATATGAGTAAAATCATATGGTGTTTCCCTTTCTCTGATTGACTTATTTTCTGTAACATTATACCCTCTAGATCCATCCATGTTGGTGATCCATCACCAAGTTGGTGATATATCAGATAGTTTTATGTTATCCCTAAGTTGGTGATATCCTTACAAAATGACGTCTTCCTACTCAAGAATAGAATATAACTTCCTATTATTCAAGTCTTCTTTTGTGTACTTCAGTTATGTTTTACATTTTTCTTTGTGTGAATGTTACGTATTTTTAAAGGTTTTTTTTAAAAGATTTATTTATTGGAACGAGAGAGCACTAACATGAGTGGGAGCGGTGGAGGGAGAGAATCTCGAGTAGACTCTTTGCTGGGTGCAGAGCCCGATGTGAGGTTTGATCTCTCAACCCTGAGTCAGATTCCTAACCGACTGCACCACCCAGGTGCCCCAGGATGTTGCATATTTTTGAAAGCTTATTCCTAGCTTATCTTACGCTATTTTAAATGGGATCACTTATTCCATATATTGAAAGTAAGAAGGCCAGTGATGATTGTGTATTAATTTTTTTATCCCACTGATTTTTTTTTTTGAGAGAGAGAGAGAGAGAGAGAGAGAAAGGATGGGGGAGGGGCAGAGGGAAAAGGAGAGAGAGAATCTTAAGCAGGCTCCATGCCCAGGGCAGAGCCCAAAGTGGGGCTTGATCCCACAACCCTGATCATGACCTGAGCCAAAATTAAGAGTTTGATGCTTAACCAATTGAGTCATCCAGGTGCCCTCCCCCAACTGAATTTTTTAATGAAAGATTTGCCCTTAACTCTTTTGAGTGTTGCACATATATAATCAATTATCTCTAATCAATAAAACACTGCACTTTTCTAGTTTTTATACCTCTTATTTGCCTTGGCTAATTTTATTGGCTTGTGCTGCTACTATATTATGATATAATTTAAAGTATATATATATAATTTAAAGTAGATATGCTTGTTATCCTCCATTTGGCTCTCCAAATTCATTTTCCATCCTTTTCCACTCTGCCTTCTGCCCTCAGAGGCTGTCTGACAATTTCAGTGGTGTCTTCTACACTCTAGTGGCTATTTGAGCCTGGCCAAAGGGAAGCCCTGGCAAGAGATTAGAAGGAGGGAAGAGAGTCACGTAAGGTATTTATTTCTCTAGTCACCTTCCTGTGGGCTTTCCTTGTGCTGACTGAGTCCTGCAACCAAACATCATAATTTCCTTCAAGCAGCCCTCACTAGGTGACAATATTTTCCCAGGTTCTAGTTGCTCCCTCCTCCCTTGTTACTGTTAATGCAAGGAGTAATTCAACAGTTGACTATTCCTTCTGGTTTCTTTATATCCCCTGCCCATACCTTTCTACATAGTTTATTAAATTCTTTCCAAATAATCTTAATTGGGGTGTGCCATCTGATACCTGCTGGGACTTTGGTTAACAGAGTTAATGTTTTTGATTTGCTCATAACTTTAATGAAAATGCTTCTGGTATTTTCCCAATACACCTTCGTGGAACAATGAGACAGTCTTTGAGAGGAGGAACAGGCTAAAAATATAGACACTAATTTCTTGGCACCTATTACTCACAGAGGAGAAAACCCTTAAAGAGGCTTCTGAAGGCTGAGTTGGAGTTCAGTCTTAGACAAAGGAAGTCAAGGAAATAGCATGAGAGCACATGCATCAGACAGAATGGTGCATCTTGGAAATTGCAAGTAGCTTAGTATGGATGGAACACAGATGAGGGAGTAGCAAGAGGAAAGCTTTAGCAAAATCTTGGTAGCTTGAATGCCATTTAGAAGTGTTGAGACATTATCCCAGAGCTGCTGAGAAGTCGCTTAAATTTTTGGCTTTGAGTGGCATAGTCAGATTTATTTCTAGAAATAATTCCTCTCATTTGAGTAAGACATGGATCATTCTCATTACTCCATTCTCTTCTGGAAAGACAGTTGCATCTCACTGTACCATGAATCAAGTCTTAAAACCTAGTACTTTCCTAGGATGCTTCTGATGACCTTTTACTTCATCCATGTTGTGGGTCCATGCTGTTCACATTAGTCTATTCTTGAAAACTTTCTTCATGTTTTCACCAAGACAAACCACATGTTGGGAACATCCTCTCTGTTATCCTATGAAGCCCTGTCCAAACACCTCTACTATAAAAATATGTTCATTTTTTTATCCTATAAATCTATAATTATATTCTTGATTTCTACAAATACTAAAAATCCTGGGCAGTGGAATCATACTGCTTTGATTATGCAGATGGTCTCACTGACTCATTAACAGATAATTAAAACTCCATGAACTTTCATTTTCCTATTTTTAAAGTGGGTATAAAACCACCTACCTGGCAACACTGCAGTGAGGCTAAAAAGAGATAATTAAAGAATACATAGAATATTTTGAGCCTTGCATTTAACAGCTGCTAGGAAATGCTTCCAAGTTTATTATGATAATAACTCAGTTCTTAATAAGGGAATATTGCAAAGTTATTAAATCCCTTGAAGATTTATGCATAATGCCCACATATAAAAAATTATGAAAAAAATATGGACATTACGGTTATCTAGATCAAAGACTGGAAGAAGATAAATCCAGAATGATGGACACTCTGCCCAACAACCTTGGAATTCTACTTCCTTCACTCAGACTTTCTGGGTTGAGTAGAATAGAGATGGCAGATTTTTAGAGCCCTCAAATGTTTAATAAGGAAAACTCCTTCTTTATAATGTAAAACCACTTATTAACCAAGAATCTGGTGAGATGAGTTTTCTTGATGAACAAAGGTTTTCTGTTTGTTTTTGTAACTATTGTTGAAATCACAATTGATGGGAAAAGGCCTCTAAGCGACAGTGAAAATGCATGCATCTAGTTTGCATATTTTTCATTGTTTTACTAAGGACCTGAGCCTGCTCAGTGATTGGATTTGTGGTTAAAACTTGTGTGGCTTATCTTGTATGTATTCTGTGAGCGATGATACAGCAGTGGCTGGTTTCTGCCCAGAGTAAACATCATGAAATGGTGGTCAAGCAAGTTATTGATTGAATGTGTTTATAATTGAGAAAAGCCTTCCATCAGGACACTCACCAGGAGGTGTCATTTCTTCATGTGAGTTTCTAATCACCAAGATAATTTAAAGTCTTTAATTGTGTTGTTACAGAATTTGAGAGATTTTTATGGCAGAGAATATTGAAGTTCTAATTAGGAAACTTGGGTTTCTGTTTGCTGCCTTTATTTTGGAGGAAAAATTTTATAGTGTTTTAAAACAAGTAACAGCTTATGAGACTTGCCCAAAACCTTTTAAAATGTACTGTTTAAATGCATAGATATGTTTTCCCCTTTTACAAATTGCTTTTCTGCCATCTTCTACATGTATCTACTGTCTCTGTGTGTGTATCTGTGTTCCCTAAAGAGAGATGGACAGTTGCATTGGGAAGAGAAAAACATTAATAATCATACTTATGTACTCAGCAGTGAATGAACACTTCTGTGAAACTGCCTGGGTAGAAACATTTACTAGACTCTAAAAATACACATTTCCCTTTCTAACACAAAATGTGAAATTTACTGCTCAGTCAAGTCAAATGTAGGCTTGAGAACTGACTTCTTAATGTGTCACAACCCTAAACAAGTGGAGTTAGGAAGTAGTTTAAAAGCATTTATCATTGCCATTATTGCTTTAATAGTCATGCTATTCACGATTGTCACTTTAGGACTCCAGGTCCTGCTTTCATGGCCAGCTGTTTGTACAGCCCCCTAGAAGCCATGCTGTGCCTGGTATTGCAGTAAAGTGTGCAGTTTTTTTTTCTTCCTAACTATATTCCATAATGGCAGGGAAATTATAGTAATATCAATAATTCATACATTTTATCTCCAATTATATAATAAACTTTTGGTGTTATTTTGATAGGTACTAAAGGACCAATTCATTGATTAAATGTGCCAGCAGTCTTCATTTTACATGATGTGATAGGCCCAGATTTTGGCCATAGTTCAGTAAAGTAACACCCCTGTCCCCACAAACAGGTTCAGATTTCACTTATCATGGGGTAGTAAATGTGTATCATTGCATAAAGTACAAACTTTGCTCCTGGTTTTTTAGTCCACAAATCACTACATAAATAATAGATATGTCATCAGTGATCAATTACATTGCTTCTTTCAAAGTCTGCTGGTGTTTACCTGTTCGGTTTACACATACAGCAAAGTGTGTAGTTGTGTTGCTGCCTTGTTTCCCAGTGACGAATCCATGTGCCATTTTACAAACATGGACAATCAAAAGAGGGAACTGACCAGCAAAGATGAAAGGGCAGAAAAGGAATAAAAAGTGATAAGCCTGGAGTGAAATTTGCAGAGAATGTAAATGAGTTAATTGATAAGATTATTGAACTTGGGAAGGGTGTCACTGCAGCCAATGGAGAGACTAGAGAATCAGACGGGGAACTCAGTGAAAGTGAACTTACTGGCACTAGATGAGAAAGAAGATGAAGATGTGCTAGTGGAAGTGACACTAGAGGAAAATCTTTACATTTAAGGAACTCTGAGATACGTTATGACGTTGGAAGTAGAAAGAATACACTGTCAGTAATTGACCGAAACTTTGGAAGGAATATGACATTCCATCAAGGCATACAAAAGATGCTTGCTCTTTATAGTTACTTGATGAGATGAAAAATGCAAGTGCTAGTCAAACTACTATTGATAAGATTTTAAAAGTAAATGAAACACTTTCTCAATGATTTTAGATTTCCAATTCATTGTATTAAATGTACTGTTTTTTTATTTGCCTATACATTTACAACTGACAGTAAAAAATCTTGTTAATTTTGACAGTGTTTCCGAGAGTCACAGTAGAATCCTAATTTTTCCTATTAATTAGCAAAAGTGCTTTGCACGGATGCAGTTTGCACAATTATTTTTACAGTCCCGCATCACTGTGCAAAGTCAGCACTCTGTCCATATATCTGAGTTGACTTATTTACTACTTTTGCAGGTACTGAAACTAAGGAAGCTGCTTACTTAAGTCAGATGTGAGTTACAGGTGTGTTATACTGGGCAAGACATTTTTCCACCCATCTGGCAGGTTTGCTCTAGCCTTGAATCTGATTACCCAGCATTTGTACATGGTGAAATCTGTTGATTGATATCCCAGGATTTAAAAAAAAAAAGGAATTGGACAAAAGCATTTGAAGAAAGTATATATTGATCAGGCAGTTATTTCCCAAAAAGAGAAAGGCAACATATAAGAGATTTCATTTCCCATGGAATGGAATATGAAAATCACTTAATATGGTGCTTTTTATTACCAATTTTATGAGAATTGAATGAAAATTTAATCAAAGGCTATGCCTATTACATAATCTTGTCTATTCAAAATCCATAGAAATTAGACAGTTGTCTCAAATCAACACCTGAGTCTCTGGAATGTGTCCTTTGTCACCAACCTTAGTAGCTCAGACTTTCCCTTTCAGGAATGAAAACTACTCATGTGAATAAACATTGGCAAATGGTGTAGGATTGCTTTAACTGAAGTTCTTTTTAGAAGAACAGCCTTTGAGGATAAAAGATGCTGATTGCTATCAGATTATGATAAGCACAGGAATAGGGTTAGTCTCCCATCCTCCATAATTTTAGCACACACTGTGAGGGACTAAATAATATTATAAACATTTAGTAATGATTATTTATGTGATAATTAACTCCAAGTCCTCAATAAGCATTCTGAAAAATATTAGATGAAAAATATTACAGCTTCTCAAGTGACCATTCCATTTTAGCCAAACTAGCTAAGCCTCTGAGAAGGGGGTTTGAATCTATTCTCATAGCTCTTTGCTGGGACCCTCAAAAGGAAGGCTTGGGGACTTCATGAGGGACAACCATTCTGGCAGTGTCACAGTTGAATATCAGAGCTGATAGGTCTACAACTCCAGGTGGGAGTCACCTACCTCCATTAAGTTCTCTAAGTTGTTAGACAACCTTAAAGATGGTAAGGGCAAATAAACCAGTAAGTGCCTTTATTGACTTGAACTCCTTTCCTCCTCTTAGCCCTTCTTGTGCTTTCCTCTGTTTCATCCATGTTCTTTGCTCATTAACTCCACAGTATATAATAGATATTTGAAGGAATTCATAGTAATCATGAATGGCTACAATTTTTGACCACTTATGTGTGGCAGGCATTGTGCTAAGTACTTTAGTTATAAGATCTTGCTTTGATATTCAAGGTAAGGCATACATATTACAGATGGTGAAACTGGGGCCTAGATGTTACCTGTCCAAGTCACTGAATGGAAAAGCTGGGGTTTGGTCTCAGACCTCTGGTTTAGAGGGTCCAGTGTATACTGTGCTGTGATGTTCATTAAATGCGACTTTTCTCCCAGCCCTCACCCTTTTACACATCAAAGAGGAAAAAGCAAACTCTGTCTTGGTGTTTTGTTTTATGGCATTTACAATCTTGCTGAGCTAAAATGTAGAAAAGATGTGAAATCAAAGATAAACACCATACTGTATAGACAGATAGTATCTGGATATCTTATGATTATGTGTTTTTGTGGGATAACATTAAGCTTGCATGTGCAAATTTTTATATTAAACTCCAGAGTATTTTACCTATTAAATTCCAGTTATCATTCAAATATACATTTAAATTAATTTTGCTTCCTGGAACAATATGGTTTCTTAGATTTCTGTGCTTTATCCTTAAAGTTACTACTAATTGAAGACTTTTTTTTTTTCCCGAAATTTTTTTTAACTCAAATTATTTAACACGGAGTGTGGAATTGGTTTCAGGAGTAGACTATAGTGGTTCATCATTTACATATAATACCCAGTGCTCACCTCAACAAGTGCCTTCCTTAATGCCCATCTCACATTTAGCACATTCCCCACTCCCCACCTCCCCTCCAGCAACCCTGTTTGTTCTCCGTAATTAAGTCTCTTATGGTTTGCCTCCCTCTCTGTTTTTATCTTACTTTAAATTCCACATATGAGTGAAGTCATATGATAGTTGTCTTCCTCTGACTTATTTTGCTTAGCATAATACACTCTATTCCATCCAGTGTTGTGAAAGGCAAGATTTCATTATTTTTAATGGCTGAGTAATAGTCCATTGTATATATACACCACATTACTAATTGAAATATCTTACATTGTTACTTTACATCAGTGAGTTTTCATGGCTATAGCATGCTGAAGTATGTTGCTGAGAAATTAATCAGTGATTAATAAGATTTGAGATGTGTCAAATCTTTGAATTAAGTCACTGTGCTAGTTGGGTATCTTTTTAGAATTCATTTGGAAAGTTGAGTTATCTTGACTTGAAATATTTTAGGATTGAAAAATTAAATAGTTTTTAGAATGAAAGGATGTTAGAACTAAACAGAGTCTTGGAAACTATTTGACCAATCTCTTTTTGGACATAAGGGATTGGAAGCTAAATGTCTTAAAAGCTAGCTGGGCAGTATCAGTGATAGGTCTCCTTATTTTAGTTAAGGTCTGTTTCAACTGACAAACTAGCTTGCCTCTGAAAAGGTCTTTTGAAATCCACCTGATGGGACAGACCATCAAAAAAAAAAGGGGGGGGGGAGTTCATAAGATGTGAATATGGCCCCTCACTGGGGGCCATATTTTTTTTTTTTTTCCTACTTGGAAACTCAGTAGTTAAAAAAAAAAAAATCCTACTTGGAAACTCAGTAGTTAAAAAAAAATCAGAAAATTTTCAACTTCAACCCTGACTTTGAATGCTGACTAGCACCCGAGACCTATTTCTAATGTAGTCAGTCATTAACTGTTTCACCTGACCTGTCAACATCTCTCTTCCAAAGTGTATTCATGCACCATGATTACTAACAAACACGAGCACCTAGGAGAGAAAAGGAAGAAATGGATTACTTCTGTGTGGCAGTGTGTGTTCACACCAGGTAACTCATACTGGTCAGAAGAGACTAGGGTATGATGCATTTTGAAGGATGAGAGTTTCAGAATATGTCTGTTCTTGTTAGTCATTGAAGTCAGTAAACATAGTAGTAGGAGCCTAGCTAGTTCAGATGTGGGAAGTCAGGCTAGGGGCTGTGTGCCCCTCGCTTCAAATGGTTGGACCATCAGTCACCAAAGATTGTTGAGAAGTAACTGTTTATCTTACCAATTTACCTCAAAGTATTATCTGAATAGATCATCATCTTTGAGGATGAGTAAATAAGGGGCTTCTGAAAAACAAAATCTATAGCACAAGAAAAGGAAAATGATATCTCAAGGACTCAAAGAAGAAAGCCTACTGCTAGAAATGATGTTCCTGAAGAAATGAGAATAAAAAAAATGGAGCCATAATAAAATGTAAGAACAAGTAAATTTTTTGAGCTAAAAATTCTGAATTTTTAAAGAATTCAGTTTGTTTTGGAAAAATTAATAAGGCACAAAATATATCCATGTATATCTAGGTGAGGCAGAGAAGAAAAGAGAAGGGAGGGAAAGAGGATGAAGAAAAGGAAGAAAGGAGGAAGAAAAGGAAGAAGAAATATATCCAAGAAAAGCAACAAAAAATTTCACCTGGTCTATATTTTTCCTTACAAAATAAAATTCAGAAGGAAATGGAACAATGCTTATGAAGTTATGAGGGAGAGAGTCTATGATCCTAGAATTTTAAATCTAGCCAAGTTGTTCGTCATCTGTGAAAGAAAGTAATTTCCAGAAATTCAAGAGCTAAGAAAATTTACATATATATTTTTTCACAGAAGACTGGAGAAGTTGTGTTGCATAAAGCATGGCAATAAGCATTGGTGCCATTTAAATACAAGAATATATTTTATTGTAACTTTCAGGTGGTTATCAAATGGATACATATTCCTTATTAGATTTGAATTTATGAGGGCAGTCATAGTCTTAGTTTTATATTCCCTACCTCTGTCCCTGACACAACGAAGAAGCTCCATAAAGTGGTGGAAGAACAGAAGTTTGAATGATGTGTGGATTGAACAGGAGGGCAGATATTAGAAAGGGATGAACTCTCTAATGGGAATCTAACTTTGAAAGGTTTGTTCTCTTGGTTCTAATGTTGGAATATTGGGTCAGTGAATCAGTGGTGAAATAATGAAATTATGGGCATACTCAATGGAGATTTTCTTTATCAAACTAAATGAGTATTGATCTATGGCTCGCTTCTATACACAGAAATATTCTCTTGTAATATAATAGCTACAGAGACAAGTTGCCATCTTTGCAAGAAAATCGTGAATTTGAATAGTTTAAAAACAGTTCTGCGAACAGATGGTTATGGAGTGTAAAATTTGCTTTGTAGTAGCTTAAAGATCCTCATGGCAGTTTCTTAATTACAGGGATTGTGGAAGTTTGGTGTTGGGGGTATTAGCAGTAGTACAAGTTCTATTCAATATTGTGTTAAAATAAAATGACAAGACACAAGCAATAATGAAAGAATAAAAAGATGGATCGTGGGTAGAAACATTTAAAATTATAGAGAAAGTCTACAAAACTAGATCTTAAGTTTACCTGAATTTTTACACTATGTGAAGATTCATAGAAGGAAAAACATGAAAATTATTAAATATAAGAAACAAAGAGACCAACATGATAATTAGTCAGCAACCACTCCCCACCAAGTCTCTCTGGGAAACTGCTTTCATTGTTAAAATAGCTGGAACACTAGGAAATTGTGATGGAGTTCTTACTTTTTTTTTTTTTTAACAGCACTTCTTTAATGTTGCATTACATTATTTATGTGCTTCCAGTCTGTCTTGCTTACCAAAATATAACTCTGGGAGGAAATTATCTTTGCCCTCGTCGCAGATCTTTAGTGACTAACACAATGCCCAATACATAGGAGGTACTCAATAAATTTTTGCCAAATACACATAGTTATAAAATTTTAAAGAAAGGTTAAGAATAATGCTTAAAGTTCAAGTGCGAAGTTCTAAAGAATAACTATAAATGATAAACTGGTTTATGACTTTGGAGTTTTATCATGATCTACCTTTCTATTTTGATTCGCAGCTTTTAAAAAAGAGATAAAGTATTATAGAAACAGTTGAGATTCCAAGAATACTTCTTCCTGTCCCCATTCTCTATTAATAGATTCAGAGCTTATGCCTTAAATGTTTTATGCTTTTATTGATCAATCCATAAATATTATGCATTTATAATTATATATATTATTCAATACATTTAAAAATATTTGTAAATGGTTCTGAGTATGATTTTATACCTTGCTTTATTTCACTCAGTATGGTTTTAGGGGCTTAATAAATGTTGCTATAGTTCATTCATTTATAACCTCTGTATCATTTTATGAATAGATCATTATTCATGTATTCCTCTATTAATGATTATTTAGGTTGTTTCCAATATTTTGCTCTATAGCATATGAAGCAACAAAATAGCAATACATTCAATAGCCATTTTTTATTATGTCTCCTGTTGAGATTTTGATCAGCACTGCACTGAACTTACAGATTTATTGGGACCTCAATGATACCGTTGTATAGGACATGAACACAGTATTTCTCTCTGTTCATTCACTTATTTATGTCTTACCTTGAATAAAATTTCAATTTTTTCTAGAAGTTTTATACATATTTTGCCAAATGAACTTGTAGGTATTTTAATTGTTTTATTGCCATTTTAAATGATTATTTAAATTTCATATTCTAATTGGCTATTCATAAGCAAAGGAATGCTGTTGAGGTTGTATGTTGATTTCGTAAGGAAGGATCTTGTTAAAACCTTTTATTCTAATAGTTAACAGATTTGCTCATGCCTTCTATGTAAATAACATGTTTATAAGTTTTTTTTTTCTTTTTCAATTCCGTTTTTGATTAGAGAATTTATTTTATGTGTCTATAATCTTGAGATAAAAACTTAACATGGATAGTATGTAAAGGGAACCCCACCAAACTAGTTTGTACATATAACTATAAAAGCTAAGTGAAATACTGATAAAATACAACCCTTTCACCAAGTACAGTTAATTTTAACTAGAAAGGGTTTGTTTAAACTATAATCATAATAAATATAACTAAAAAATTATTATTTTTTTTAAGAACTGCCTCCCAATAGGAAGCTAAAAAATTATTTCAAATTCTGAAAAAACGTGATAAAATTTAGTGCCCATTCATGACAAAAACTTACATAATTCAGATTTAGGCATGGTTTCTAAATGTGATAAGGAATATTTCTTTTAAAACAATAAACAATATCATAGCCACATGTTGATTATTAGAAATCTTTTAAAATTAGGAGCAAAATGAGAATAAATACAGTGGTCTGAAAATTTATATGAAGTCAATGATTTAAGAAATAGAAAATATTATTTGGCTCTTAGAAATGGCAATAATTTTTTTTGCAACACTATGTTTGTTAAAGAAAACTAATGTAATTCAAAAATTAAGAGAGTTTCTTAAATTAACTTGAGTTAACAAATAGTTATGATTTTGAATGACAATATATATCATTCTCAGAGCAGCAAAATAAATGTGTGTATGTGTGTGTGTGTGTATATATATATATGAATTTCTCAAAAAGAGAAATATGAATATATTGATATTTATATGAATTTCTCTTTGTGAGAAATTCATATATATGTGTGTGTGTGTGTGTGTGTGTGTGTGTGTGTATCCTGAAATAAACCTAATTAAAAACCATGAAATTTTATTCAGGCATAAAAGGATAATTATAAATAAAAGAAAAATATATCTCTAACAAAGATAAAATACATTAAGGATGTAACTTATTTGCACATTTATAGATTTACTGAAATTCTAATCAGATTCCCAAAGGCTTTTAAAATATATATTTTCTTACAGACTCCAAAGCCCACTTGGAAATGCATTTCTAATAGAAACATTTATAATAGAATTTATTAAAAACAGAACTTATTAAAGGGAACTAAGATCTTATTACAACTTATTAAATGAAGTACCTAAGAACATGTTTAAAAGGAAAAATGAAAATTTATTCTTATAAAATATTAAAGCATTTTATTAAGCCACAGTAATTAAATTGGTCTAATTCTAGGCTGTAAGTAGACAGAAAAGGGTAAGGGGTCCGGAAACAGAATTCCAGTATAATTACGATATCAGTGGCGAAGGACCATTGGTGGGAAAGGGTAAGATGATTCAATACTGGTGGAAGAATGAGTAATACTGGGGGAAAAAGTCTAATTTACATCACCATATATCATATACCAAAGACAAATTCTGATATATTAAAAAAAAGTTAAAATTGAAAAATCAAACTAAAAGAATATAATATAGACAAATTTTTATTTGATATTTCCATTTGAAAAGACGCCTTGGACTTATAGAAATAAATCACAGATGAAAGCACATTGAAAACTTATGTAGGTCAAAAGACATCATAGGAAAACAATCAACTGAGAAAATGTTTACAACAATGTTATAGAGAGTTACTCTCCTTAATTTATAAAACAATCATACAAATTGATAAACTCCAAGATGCCAGTAAATAACTGAATATAGGTCATAACCAGACAATTTACAAAGAGAAATTCAAATAGTTAATATTGAAAATGCTAGAGGTTTAGTGAAAAATCTAAAATTCTAATCTGCTTTTGATGGGAATGGAAGTTGGAACAAACATTTGGTGGAAAAATACTTGGATATTACATGCTTTCTAGATATTCACAACTTTGGGTTTCATATTTTCATAATGGAATGTCTATTCAAAATGTAATTTTAAATACATAAAAGAATTTACATGGAAATGTTTAAAATATTAATTGCAAATTGAGAAATATAAGTATTTTGGGGAATAAGCAAATATGAAATATCATCTGTGATTGGATATAAGTATGACATATTGATAAGGAGCTGATACTATTAGGTAAAATACTTAGCTTGAAATACTATATGGAAAAGATGCGTTTGCATATAAAGCTCCTGAAGTATTTCTAACAAATACAAGATGAATATCAAACGTTTAATAGTTTCTAAATAATCTTTTCCTTTTTTTTATACTGTTCTGTACTTACTATTATTTTCTAATATGCATATGTTATCTTTATAATCAAAATAAAGGTAGTTAAAACAAGGTTTTAAAACTCGTATCAAGGGAGTTTGATTTAATATTGGTTAAAACACAAAGTTTGTCAATAAATAGGAATTTTAAACTCCCAAATATAGAGGTTTGAAATAATACATCCATATATTTTTACAGAAGAGTTTGATAGAGATTATAAATAAATCTCTCAGGATTCCTGTAAGTGCCTCCAGAGTTAACTTATGCTGTTCTCACACCTCCTCCAGTTGGCAACTTCTCCTTTTCCAACCTTGATAACATCATTCTTCCTGCCATCCAAGCTCAAATCATTGAAAACCCCGTGGGACTTTCCCTCTGCTTTGTTTGCTGATCCTAATAACTAAATTTTGTCTGTTACCTTTACATAATTTATTTGATTCAATCTCTGCTTCAACATGCTACTCTGTTAGTTTAGGATCTTCTCACCACATCTAGATAGCTATGTCACCTTCCAAGAAATCACTTGCTTTCATGTACTTCTATTGTATTTTATATAACAGCAGGACTAAGCTTCCCAAGCTAGTTTCCATCCTCTGACTTCTCCTCTGAAAACCAAGGGCTCCTATTGCTTTGACAGGAAATTCCAAATTCCCCCAAGTAACTCATGGCTTTAGAAATTGTGCCTCCATTAATGATAATCAAATTTCTCTCTCACTACACTCAGCAATATCCCTTTTCACATGCCTTTATTCCATATTCAAATCCTGCCCCCCTCCAAGCTTTCCCATCCCTCCATGGCTTTCCCAATAACTCCAGTCTATGTTATTTACTGTCACTTGGAGCTATTTCTGCATTCTTACTCATACCACTCATTTTGGCAATTGAAAATACTCTTCCTTATCATGTATTCCTGTTTTCTCTTCTACCAAACATGATTGCATTATGAAGTTACAACAATATTAAAAATAGTTTCAATGTTAAATTTAAAAAAACTATAGTTGTCTAAAATGTTGGACAATATCTGCTATTGACAAAGCATGTAGTATTTCTGATGTAAAAAAATGTCAATTGGAAAGTAAGTTTTGGAGATGCAATGTTGTTATGAGGCACCACGCATAGAAGGTAAGAGCTCAGTTTCTGGACCATATTATCTGGAATTGAGTGCAGGCTCCACCATATATTAGCTGAGTGACGTTGGGCAAGTTATGTAGTCTCTCTGTGCCTTAATTACCTCATTTTTAAAAACGGAAATAATAATAGTACTTGCCACATTCAAATGTTACAAAGATTAAATGCATTATCATCTGTAAGAGACTTAATAAATGTACGTGGCTTATAGGAAGTCTTTCCTATAATTGTGATTGTTTCTTAAAATATTATACCAGTCCTCCTTTGACCTAGAAATTTCCTTTTTTCTATTGAAGAAATCTTCAATTTCTCTTCTTCTATGAATCTGTCATACAGAAATACTTGCATAAATATACAAAGACATGACTGACTAAAGATATTAACTGAAACATTTTTATAATGGTCAAAAATTAGGTACAACCTATATAGTTTATTCATATTTTATTATGAAATAAGAAACCGCACTAAAAAAAATGAAAGAAATCTGTGTATAAGTTGTGAAAAGATAAGTATGAAAAATCAAAAAGCCTAAAAGTATGCACATTAACCAACTAAGGGGGGTGAAGAAAGAAGAATAATAAGTTTTATACGTGTATGACTGAGTCTGGGAGAATAAATAGATGGAATCAGCGAAGTGTATCAGCTCTTATGTCATAAACTTTCATATTACCTGATTTGATTTTACTGAGCATCTATCTCTTGTTAGTTAAAATGTTTCCATATATAAAAAGAAACGTGGAGTAGGAAAATGATGAGTTGAGTTCACTGACTTAGAATCCTGTGCTTTCCCTAACAATGAGAGTACATGCTTTACTGATGTGGCTGTCATTTTGACCAGGATGTTATCCACCCTGGCAAGCAGATACCATGAACAAATTGCTGAATGCAGCATGTGAGCAAATAATTGAACAGTGTTGAGAGGAAAATTAGTAATATGCATTGATGGGTAGATGGACCCGTGTCCGCAGTGATCGGTAATAGATACCTGGATGACAGCAGAAGACAGAGCTCACTTCCTTAGGGTAATCAGTCAAGAATGCTCACCCAGCAGAATATTCTCAAGCAGCAGTAAAAACCATTAAAAATCAGTTTTGCTAGGGATAATGAAAAGATCCTAGAGATGACCATAGTTACCAATAGTAGGTCACAGGTTGAGGGTTCATTTAATAAAAAAGACTTTATTGCAGGCCAAAAACCTGAAGAAATAGAGACTCATGTTGAAATAGTAAAATGTAACTTCACCATCACTTTGGAGCAGCTACCCCGCAGGAGGCGGGAATACACAAATTAACTCCTGCAGAAAAGGCAACAGAGACTTGGTAATGCATGGCTCTGACCTTTGCATCAGGAAATGGTCTAATCTAATGTAATCTAATGTAAGGCAGCACGGATAACATAACAAGATAGAAGGAACTGTAATGGACAGAATAAATAGTATTTGTCAGACTAGAAATAAGAGAATACTTATGGTTCCACTTCCCAACAGGGTGAACATAAGGAACTTAATGAAAGAACCCCCTCCCCCGCCATAATTCCTTTTCTTCTTCTTCTTGCCTTTTTGGGGGGGGGGGCTTATTAATCATTATACAGTACTGAATAAGACTTTGAACATCGAAATCTGAAATGTGTAAAAACTGAGTTACCTTACAGATTTTAAAAATAAATAACTTCTTCATTTGGTAATTAATTTATAAAATCTACCACTCTGCTAGGTGCTATGGGGGGAACAGTCCATGAAGTGAGTACATTACATTCCCTACCTTCAGATAAGTGGAATACATACTTAAATAACTGTATTTGAGGGTAGCCTGGGTGGCTCAGTCAGTTAAGCATCTGCCTTCAGCTCAGGTCATGATCCCAGGGTACTGGGATTGAGTCCCACATGGGGCTCCCTGCTCAGTGAGGATTCTGCTCCCTCTTCCTGGCACTCCCCCCTGCTTGTGCTCTCTCTTTCTCTCTCTCTCTCTCAAATACAGAAAATCTTAAAAAAACAACAACAAAAAACTGTATTTGAAGATACTATTTTTGTAATCTGGAAGATTTGGGTTCGAATCCTACCTCTGGCATTTACTAGCTGTGGCCTTGGCAATCATTTTACTATCTCTGAGACTTACTTTCTTTATCTCTGGAACTGAAATAATCACATTTTTAAAATTATGAGGACAAAATGAGATAACACTGACTGAACTCACTGTCTAACATATATTAGGTGCTTATAAATGTTAATTCCTTTATGTTCTTTCATTTTATTTATTTATTTTAAAGATTTTTTATTTATTTGACAGAGAGAGAGAGATCACAAGTAGGCAGAGAGGCAGGCAGAGAGAGAGGGGGAAGCAGGCTCCCTGCTGAGCAGAGAGCCCGATGCGGGGCTCGATCCCAGGACCCTGAGATCATGACCTGAGCTGAAGGCAGAGGCTTAACCCACTGAGCCACCCGGGCGCCCCTGTTCTTTTATTTTAAATTGGGTAAAATGATCTATTTACTTTTTGTTTTAAAAACTCCTATTTAGAGCAAAAAATGAGTTGTTTTAAAGGCAAATATCTGGAATACTTTGATATGATTTTAGCTTTAGATTTACGCAGAATTATTTAAACATCTACTCTTTGATAATGCTTATTTTCTTCCAAAAACCTTGAAAGAGAGAGATCACACTGCCCAGGGTGCAGCATCCGGCTCTGGTTTATTCTCCCTATCTGCAAAAACTTGTTATAAGCAGTTTCCGGCAACACTGACCCCAGTGTCTATGAATAATGTTTACACTCAGCAAAAATGTTCCTGAATTTTACCTCTTAATCAGGAGAAAGAAAAGGCACATGTTGCTTGCAAAGTATTGAAGCCTTGGAGTTACACGGGTCTGACCAGTTCCTACCCTGTTCTAGCTGCATCCTAATTGATTGAAACTAGCATTGAATCATTCATTCATTCATTCTCTTGTTCAGGCATCCATCACACATATATCTCCGGCACTAAAAGTTGTTTAAGTCCATGATTCCCACACATTGTGTTGTACATTAGAAACATCTGAGAACTTTTAAAAACATACACATGGACTCTGTTCCAAGCCAATAGACTCCCTGGCATGGAGCTCCAGCATTTATATTTTTTGAAAGTTCTGTAGGTGGTTTTGGTTCTGCCAAGTTTGGGAAATACAGATATAGCAGCTCCCAAGTGAGAAACACAAACCTTTGTAGGAGCTCCTAGGCTCAAGGAGAGGTAGAAAAGTATATGGGCACTCACAAGCTAGTGGGATTTTTGTGATGATAGGAAAGATAGGGGACTTGGGGAGCACATAAGAGGACACTTAACTGAGACTAGAGGTGAACCGGCTCAAAGAGGGAAACCTTCATCTAGTGCCTGGCTCAGAAGCTGAATATCGAAGGCCAACTTCAGTGATCTTATTCTGCATTTAGCTGACATTTTCCTAATAGGGGCCCCTATTAGATGTCAGTCATCTGATCCAGAGTAGGGATGGAAGATGATGCCTTGTGACAGGCACTGAATGAGGATTATTTGACCCTTCCTCAGGAACCACTGCTGACTTGTGTCTCTGAGTTCCCACTGATGGCCTCTCCCCGCAGCTTTGCTACCCAGCAGGTGCCGCGGCCTGTGTCTCAGGCAGTGAGTCCTAACCCCAGCTGGGAACAAACCCCTGACAAGTTTCCCTCCTGATGCAGCCTCTTTTGGAGATGAGGAGATTACCCATCAACATAAACAACAAAGCTGTTTCAGATTTAGGTAGGCCTTAGGTTTGGATCATTTATTACGCTTTAGCCTCTACCTTTTCTTAAGGCATGGGAGGGCCCCATTTTGTTTGATAATTCTCATGCTATTATGACATTTCTCTTCAATGACCTCTCAAAATAATAGCATCCGTATGCAGCAACTCAGTGTCTTCCTGGACATTACTGCCATAGGACTGCCATGTGCTGGCAGTGGAAGGAGGTGTTGAATGAAGAGTATTATCTCACCAGAAATAACATGGTCTAAGAAGGACATTAGAGATGAAAGATCAGAGAGAAGTCTGCTCTGACAGGAGCAACTTCTTATTTTCTGGAATCAAGATTTAGAATGAGAGCTGCTTCTACAGGATGGGAGAGTCAGGGGAGCACCTTAAGGATAGAGACAGTAGTGACACCAAAGACTTATACTGTCCTAGTCAAAATGAAGTGTGTATGAGCAAAACTGCACCTAAACTTGGAGGTACCGTAGCCATGACTTTTTTTTTTAAGAATGAATGCAATTTCAAACTTTTAGTTGCTTTTCTTGAAAAATAATTGAAAATATCCTACTACAAGTGCTAGATCCATGGTTAAATATGGTGTAGCCCATGTGTATGATGGGAAACTGCATTTCTTTAAGACTTACACTTTTAGAGATATTTAATGATGCATAAAGGTGCTATATAATGTTATTAGAAAGAAGTCAGACAACAGTATAATGTACAATATGGTGTGTACAATGCCAGGACATTGATGACAATGGGGGCCAACCTGTCCAGTGTAAGATTAAGAAAAAGCCAACTCCATAAAGAGATGGGCAGGGCTCCATGTCTCAGATCAATAAGCTGAGGGTTAAAGCATCAGAAGTAGATCAAAAGTCTGGAAACTTGGGTAGGAAGCTCTGTGGTAAGAGGCCATCAAAGTTTAGAATAAGTGTGGATGAGCACTTAGATTTGGTAGTAAAGACAGTGGAAATGCTATGTTCAGGAAGTCAGGTAGAGAAAAGTCATACTCAGGAGTGAACTTTCAACAAGGTCTATTTCAACAGAAAAGTTCTTTGTTTCTTTACCATCCATGTAGGAAGAGGTTTGATTTTCTGTATATGGCTAAGAAAGAGTGCAATGCTACAAACGGTTCTGGCATCAATTTGACTTTGGGATGATAAACAACCAGATGAGCATCTTTTGATAAAAAGAACAAGCATATTCTTTCAGAGGTGCCAGTAACATGAAATATTTTTCTCATTAAAAATTCAAGAATCTATTCCTTCAAAAATATATTCAATATGATGAAAAAAAATCAGTGACAGAATTCTGGGAAGGTGGTTGAGAAAGTGGCAGCCTAGTTTTGGGGTCTTCCTAAATCCACGAAAGACCAACGGGCTGAAACCAAACACCTAAGTAAAACGTCTACCATGAAACAGATGCCAAGGTAGCCCTGGGAACCCCTAAACATAAAGATGGGCGCGGGAGGTACCAGCAACAGCCGCGAGGCTGCCGTGTAACTGGAGAAGCATGGGGACATCTGACAGACGAGAACCAGAGAACCCCAACACAGCCAACAGGTTCTTATGGGAGGGTCCTGAGGGCCAACTTGAGATAGGAGCTGGAATTTGGAGAGGATTTGCCAAATCCAAGAATAGGTGGGTGCATGAGGAACAGAGTAGGGACCAAAGGGCAGGAGCAACCTAGTCCCTATGCACTCTCCACCCTGATTCTACCTATCCTTTGGATTAAGGAATGGCACTCAAGTCCAGTCAAGCCTCTGGAGCCAGTGGTTAATTTGCAGGAACACAGAAGGATATGCTCAGTCACAGTCTACATCCTCCATTAGGAAAATCCAGACTGGGAGATTGTACATTCTTGCAATCCATGTTCTTCAAAAGATAGATTATAAAGACAACAAAGAAGAGATGGAGGAGGAACTTATAAATTAAAGGGATTTAAAAGCCATCAACTTAAAAAGAAGAACAAGATGAAACTCTGGTGTCTAAAAGATACTCTTGGGTATAAAACTATAAAGACACATAAGGGAGTGATTTTAAAAGTAAGGATAGTGGTTGCCTCTGGAAGGAGCATGGGGCTGTAATTGAGACAGGGCACATGGAGAAGCATCTGCAGTGGCTGGCAAATTCTCTTTGTAGACCTTAATTTCGTCCTTACGTTTTTTAATGCTGTTCTCTGTATCTATTTTACAGTAAGAAGGTAAAAAATACTTAAAAACCATTAACATCTATTGATAATAAATCTAAAAATAAAATATTAAAATACCCATTTGAAGTTAGAATGGTGCTGTCTCATTTCTATGAGGTTGGCTAGGGGTGGTAGGATTCTCTTCCTACTCTTAACTTGCTTTTTAACCTTCTCCCTTTTAGCCCAGTGAAATTAATCTCTTTTCATCAAAAACTCGAAACAATTGTGTTTATTACTCTAGTGTGTTAAAGAGCTATTATGATAATTAAGGTGTTTCAGAGGTAAAGTTAACACCTATACCATCAGGTTGCAAAGCTCCCTGGAAACCATTTATAGCTTTGCTTCCTTTGGGTGCTTTCTTGATCTTCTGAGGGCAAGAAGAAGCTGATCTCTTCTCTATAGCTGTTAATTGATGAAAAAGGGTTTCCTGTTGACTGTAAGCCAGGGTCAGTGAAAGAAGACGCTAGTGAGGAAGGCAGAAAGAAAAGACTGAGGGGCTGGCTACAGGATCACAGGAGGAGTGAGGTGGGGGGAGTGTGAAAGTCAGTCCTCTTGTTCTTCTCACATGGGGCAGTGGGAGGGGAGGGTTAGAATTCACTGCAATAGATTATAAAGACCAGGCCATTCTCACCCTCACTCTTTGCTTGCCTTTTCCTACTTCCACTTCTCCATGTTGAGGGGAATCAGGGTCTTTGATGAATACTGGAGGCCCAAGGTTGATACCTGAATGATTTTATTTCCTCTTGCCTATTGTTAAATTCAGCACTGACAAAACTCCTTTAGGGTTTGGAGGTAGGAGGGAAGTGAATAAATGTCTGGATTGTTCAACCATGCCCCCAGAATGAAGGCGCATACTGGTAATGATCAGAGGGGAGTGTCATTCTTTCTCTGATCACCAAAACTGCAAAATCTTTTCCTGCTGACCTAGTCAATGAAAGTCAAAGTTACTTTTTATGAGCTGCCTGCAGAAGACACTGATGTAAATCAGACAGTTGCTACACCACTTTGCCTGCTTTTTATCTTTCTTTTTTTCCTGTCTTGTGATGCTTTGATAGGCCTCCTATGGACTGTCTAGCAATTTTGTTTGTGGCCAATTCCCCCAGGAGGTTTTCTTCTTCTTGATGTTAGAAACCGTATTATATTGTGCTTTAGATTCCCTGTAGCATCTAGCAGGGTTCCTTACATAGAAATCATCAAAATCTGTTTGTTTGTTACTTCTTTGATGGATCTTGCTCCTATCCATTGCATGACATGCCAAGTGTTCTTCGGAATTGAAGAATTAACTGCTAGGAAGAAAGCAGTAGTTCATTCTAATCTAACCTAAGCCATTAGCCTGTGAATTACCTGAGAGTAGGGGCTGAAGTCTTCAATTCTGTGTCACCAACATCTAGTGCAATGCTTGGTTCATGATAAACACTTAGCTTACATTAGTCCCAAGAATGAATAAATGATCAAACTATGGAAACCCTTAAGGTATAAAACAGATACTTTTTTTAAGAGAAACAAATGCTTCTTTTGTATAATGAAATAAAAACCCTATTAGGTGAGAAGGATGTTTCATAACTCAGAAATGTTGTTAATCAATAAACACCTGAGAGGTAAGGCACCAAAAAAGTGAATTGTAGTGAGTATTCAGATGTTACAATTACTATGCATTCAGCAATATGAAAGTACTACATGGACAAAGAAATCTAAAAGGTCTCCTGTAATCTAATCTCATCTACCTGAGCTCATCTTATTCTCAAAGTAGACCTTCTGTTCCAGTCTCTCCGGCCTACTGCCTCTTGCCCTGAACATAGCCTGCTCGTTTCTACCTCTTTGCCTTTGGTGATAACATTTTGTGTTCATAAAAGATCCGCTTTTCTTCTATAAATCATAGGCCTCCATGAATATTCCTCCCTCGACTTTGCTTTATCACACAATATTCCATGGAAAACAACTCTATTCTTTTGGAATTCATAGAGGTCTCACCCTAAGGAGATCAAGGAACAGTCCAGGGCTTGCTATGTTCCCACACTGCTATGTGCTGCTTTGAAATGACACTCCTATAGTCCCATGCTTACCTATTATGCTCTGGCAAATTAGATCAATACTACTTTGAAGTAAGAATGGTACCCATTATTCTTTTTGGCTAAAGCACTTAGTAGAATAAGGGGTTAGTAAATGATCATATGCTTGCTAAGTTAAATCTATGAAATCTCTTTCTAAAAACAAAAATAATCATGTTAAAGGGAGGAGAGGAAGTTAATCTTTTCAAGGTCTCTAACTTAAATAGTATAGATAATTATTCTCTCCAGGTTTACTTGCAATGGTTGGGGAGAGGCAGGAAAGAAAGAAGAATGAGAGGAAGACCACATTTTTCTTTAGTCATAGGTCATACTTAGGAAGAAAAGACCAGATGCCCTTCGTTTCCACAGAGGGCAGAAACATAGATAAAATAGAGTTAACACATGCCTAGAGAACTTGACTAGATGTGGGGAAGAAGTCCTTAGTGTACAAGTGATTAAACATTGATCACCTAAAGGATATTTTAAAAGGGAGACAACCGTGTGTTTTGGGTGGTTTAAACATTTGACTACCGTAGGAACAACTGCTCTGCTGAAGTTCTTCCAGGATCCTGGATCCACAGTAGTCAAAACTTGGACAGTTACCAGAATTAGAGAAAAGATTCTTAACTTTTATACTATTACAGGTAAAAATAGTAACAATGCTTATAAGGAGATACTGAGGAAATAGAAATTGTATCACAGATTTATAAAAGAAACTAAGTCAAAGCAAAAGTCAAATGCAGAAGGAACTGCTCAGGCTTTATCTTCCCTTGATTGTACCTCTGGAGCTGGCATAAATGCTCATAATGTTTAGTAGACAAAGTCCTGTATATGGAATCCTGAAACAGGGATTTGTGTCCTAGTTAGAAACGATGTGATTTTGAGTGAGTCTTTAACCTTTCTAATAAGGTAGCAATGATAATATTTCTTTACCTGTATCTCTGTGAGGATGAAGTAAGATGAAGAAGATAGATATATTCAGTAAACTCTAAAATCTGCTATTACAATAAGGTCTGATGATCATTATGAAGGGGTTAATCAGGAAGAAGTGGGAAGGTGAGAGGAACAATAGACTAGACTATTTTATTTTTGTTTTTGCAATAGCACAATTACTGATTTTTTCATTAATTAATTATTGAGCACCAGGAACCAGGAGTATGGAAATGAACAAAACAGGCATATATCCTTACTGTCATTTTTGAAGGAAAATAAACTCTTACTTCAAATTCATGAGTACATGCATATGTTTCAGACAAACCAATACTTATAAATGGCATTATGAATCATCTATACGAAAAAGGTTTTATAAAAAAGAGATTTCCATAAGCAAATATATGTGGAAATATCGTACACTATGTCCTCACAAGACACATTAGAAAATTAAAAATTAGAAGAAACTGTGTTTTCCTTCCAATTTTTAAAGTCCCTAAATGAATTTGATCGCATAGCCTATATTTTGGTTCTGTATTTTTCCCCTTATGTCCTCTGTATCACCTATAAGAACAACTTAGAAACAAGGAGCCCTTCTTCGCCTGGTAGCTCTTAAGTAGAATGACTCCACTGTTCTATTTAGCCTAACAGCCTAATAACGTAAGCATATATGTGCGTCCTCTCAAAGATTGGCCTCACTACCACAAAGAAAACATTTACTGAGTGCCTGCTTCATGACAAATGCTGTATGTATGAATGTTCTCACATAAACTGAATCTCGATGTTTAAATTAGTGTCTGACATGGGAGCAGCCCTCTATATCTTTCTAAATATAGAGGGGAAAATTTAGGAAATTTAATAAAAATTATAGCAACAGAAATGGACTCAGTTTTTAGTATTTGAACTTTATAGGTCTTGGGCTAAATCAGCATAAATTAAAGCCTTTTAAGAAAACTTTAATAAACCTTTCCTAATGCTGCTTTCTTCCCCTTGATTCACTGGAATTTGAATCCATTCAAATCCTATATACTGTGCATGGACATATCTCCAGATGGAATAAAACTGTAGGACTATACAGTTTTTATTCTGTAATTCCTAAATTACAGAATAAAATTACAATTTATTCTGAATTTCTAAAATACCAAAGCAATGTCATAGAATCTTAGACTTGAAAAGGACTTTAAAGGTTAAAATCTTCCATTCGTTGTAGGAGTCCTTTCTCCAACAGGCCTGGAAAGTCTTAACCAGTTTTAGCTTCACTACAATCTACCAGGTAGACATCACTATCTAAAAAGGCATCTCATTCCTTTATTGGATAGCTCCAACTAAGAGTACTTTTTCCTACCCTTAAGCCAAACTCTATCTTTCTGGAACACATCTAATAGCTCAATTTTTTTTAAGTCATTGTGCTCCATGAAAATTAGATCTAGTGGAAAATGACTTATTTTATTAGCTGGACTTAACAGTATTTTTATATAGCCAGAATAAAAATATATATTTATTTGCTTTTCTAAGACTGAAATCATTAATGTTAGTATCCCCCTGTGATATCTCTGATATAGTGTCTTAATACTTTATATACTAATTTATTTAATCAAATAATATTTTGAGTATTGTGTTAGGCAATAGATTATCAGTGCTGAGAAGATCGAAGTCCAATTTTTATTGTAATTATTACATTTCATACAGGTGGGGCTCTCTTGCCCCCTTCTACAATGCCCCAGGGATGAGATAACTCTCCCGCCCCTTCCATATGTCTGCCCCCAGATTCATCTGTGGGATTCATAAACAGAGGACTCCAAACCCTGGGCTTAACACAAACCCTATTAGTGTGGACAGCCTAACCCAGCAGCAACTGTGGCCTGGAGGTACTGTAGAGTATCTTTCCACCAGAGGAGCCTGGGAGGCCTAAAGGTGGGGAAGGGTTTGTCCTCCAGCCAGTATATCATATGCCATTAAAAACACAACTTTTTGGTAAATAGTCTGTAAAATAGAACTTACATGTATTTTTTAAAAGTTTTAACTTTTAGACTAAGCAGCTCAAATCCTGTCCAATTCAGCTAGACTTATTCCTGTTGGATGTTTGACCAAGATTACTTGTTCAGTCAAAACATTCAAACCAAACCCTAAACAGTTATAACTTCTAGTAAGGAATTCTTTTCATTGAAAGTTTTTAGTCATTTTCATATTTCACATTCATTACACTATGAGGAAATCAGCTACTTCATTTAGCTTTATTTTTCAAGAGATTGGGTGATTAATAAAATGAGTAAGATATTATTTCTCAATTATTTGGCTACATTTCTGTACAGTACCAAGTAAGTCATTCAAAAAGTGATGCTGTTCAAATGAGCCAAAGAATGAATCAAATAGAAGCTGCCCAAGAATTTTAAATTATTTCTGGAGAAAAATGTTATATGCTTAACTACTAAAACCACTCTTAGCTTTAAGGATTGAAAATGCATTTCCATGTAGTTTTCATAGCAAAATAAGAGGCAAAAAGTAATTACCTTAGTTAATTTAAACAAAAATAATAAAATATCACTACTTTCATAATAAAGAATGTAGTTATAAAGTACTTATTAGGTACCAGGCATTGTTTTAAGAGCTTTACATATATTTAATCTTCTCCTCATGCATACTTGGGAGTTCTATTATCCTCATTTTACAGATGAGGGAATTGAGGCATAGAGAAGTAAATAACTTACCCAAGGTTACATACATAGTTAATAAGTGGCTGAGTCAAGATTTGAGGAAATCAATAATACGACCATATTTACAAATGAAAGTTCAATTTGTTTGAGAAACTAAACAAATTTAAAATATGTTAGCATTTCCTTTTTTTTTTTTTTTTTTCTTTCATTTGACCAGATAACTCTTTGGATCTAGGGCTAGTGGATAAAACATCACACCTAGGGATCTCTACTTTCTACCCTTTGATTCTGCCTGATCCAGAAATTGGTACAAAATCCATCTTTCTGAGACTAAGGTGTGCAAGGTGTGTCACCCACAACTGGTGGCAGGATCAATTTTATTGTCTTCTGAAACTCAGAATAACAAATGCACAATGAATTATCTTCTTTTTCTTAAAAAAATGGTAACTCAGTCATGAAAATATGCCCTATTGAACTCTCCTTCTAAGACTTTATTTTTAAATATATTAATATTTTACATGAAATGGTCTACTTTTTTACCTAAAATAAAAAATAATTTAAAAAATATGCTTTCTATTCTATATACCGGGGTTCTACAAAGTAGAGAAGTAGAAAATGGGAAGCTTTATGGAGGAGGCTTAGTACCATCTTGCCTTTACTTACCCTCCCTCCCAGCTTGATTGTCTGAGGGAAGGGGCAGGGTATCCTCCAAGAATGAACCCCACCCTAACAAAAAGACCTATAAACTGAGAAAAGGGGTGGTACAGAGGCCTTGAGGACTGATGCTGTAGTTGTCAAGTTACTATTTAAATGTGGAAGTTGTAAAACTACATAATCTTTAAAATTATTGTAAATTCATACTCTGTCCAGATTGCCTTTTATACCATTTTGAGTGAGTTGTATTAATTGCTTTGTGGTTGTTTTTAGGAATTAGGAAGGGATGTAGAAAACCTTGTTTCCCATAGTAGACTCTGAGCATGGAGGACGCTTCAGGCTATATAAATGTTTCCTGGGATTTTGAATTGTATTGGTAGGAGAAATCTGCCATCTGATAGTCTGCCATGTCACTTCATAGATATTTGCGTCAAATCAATATGACATAGCAGTCTAAAATTGAAGTCTAAGTGTGAGTCCCAATCAGTAGTCTCATAAAATCTATAATGGTCGTAGATGATTTCTGGAAGGAAACACATTATCTGGGTAGTTTCTAGCCATGCTGGTGTGTAAAATGCATCTATCAATGAGTAAATGTTGAGCGGATGAGTAAGTGAATTAAGGAATGAATGGCTGCTGGTAAATTATTATCCATGTCTTGAATATTCTGTACAACCTAGTCAACTCTTTTGAGTTATCTATGTAATTCTACTTTTATACATTCACTTTCGCAGCTCCTCTCTTCCCAAAGATTGGGAGGAAATGCTGTTTTCAACTATATTTCCCAAACATCCCCTAATGCCAGGACAAATACTAAGCAATACATAAACAACTGTTGAATTAATATCCTTAGTTTTCTATCTCTGTTACTATTATATCCACACAAAGAATAAGAGGTTTTATTAGAATTTATTATATTTTAATTCGGCTACTCATACTGGATAACCAGTGGCAGGCTTATGACAAAGAATACTTGATCTTAGCCAAAAGGCTGAGAAGCGATTATGACAAAGAATAATGACTGTAGACCAACATTGGTTTTACTCACATGTCCATAGAATTGTTCTAAGTATTTAGAAAGTTAGCTTTCTCTAAGTGTTGGTTAGTGGAAAATGTCCTGTGTTTATACTTGGAAGAATTTAGATTTGAGCCCAGTTCAACCTTATCGATGTGACTCTTGTAAGTCACCAATATCATCCTGAAACCTCTCTCCTCATTGGAAAATGGGTGTATTCTTGTATTCCTCCTATTGATCAAGATCAAGTAGAATACACAGATGTGCTTTACATAATGCACATTTAGACCATTTTTGCCTAGAATTCACTAACCTTGTCATCTAAATGGCTATAGTATTTACCTGCTAATTTCCAAACTGGCTTACTCCAAAAGAAAAGAAAAACTGACTTCCCTTTCCAAACCCAATGCATCTGGCTATTCTTCCCTTCTCCTGAATTTCTTCACAGTGCCTTTCCTGCCTTTCCACAGCACCATGTTCTTTCCTTTCTTTAATGATGTAGGACATGTTGCTTATAGTTTTGCTCTGTTTAATTTGGTTCTACCTTGGGGGTTATTATTGCTGAGGGGGATGCTCTATCAAGTTACCTTGCCTTTTCCGTTAAAGAGATTTTAAAGTGTTTATAAACCAAGGGAATGAAATGACTTCAAGTGGAAAATAAAATGAAACGAGGCATAACTGCATACTACAAGACAGCAATGCAGTTTAGAGCTAAAATGGATCTTATGTGTTCAAAATTGTAAAAGTATACATTGTAAACATACATGTAAACAGCTAAGCCTTCCCACAGAAACTAGCTTTAAATCACTTACATATTATTATTTGTGAACAAAAACTAAACTGAAAGTAATTGAAAATAACCTCTTTTGTGTGGAATAGCAGGCAGGAATCAAATTTTAGGTCCTTTTATATGTAAAAAGGTAAATGTCATTTTAACTGAAAGCTAAAAATACAGGAAAAACCTGAGGAAAATATGTAGACTCGAATATAAACTTTGGCAAGCAATGAAAGCACTCTTGTTTTTCTCTCCTAAAGGGCTTCCTTTATTTTAGCTTTCAGTTTTGTTTGGTTTGCCGTCTACACAAAGATCTTCCTATAAGGCTGTAAAGCACGTGCTTTCATTTGGAAAAGAACACTTTTATTGACTCCGTACTTTGCTCTAATGCTTTTCAAGTATTCCTTTTATCTAGAGGTTTCAGCCTGGAAACACAGTACTAAAAAAAAAAAAAAAAAAAAAAGATTAAAAATGCCTGAAATTATAGTTATAGTCAACACCATGAATTAGCTACTGGTAGCTCTCACTGTAGGGAGGGTCCCTGGTAAGGCTTAGCTGGGATTCTCAAAGTGTGACTCCTGGTCCAGCAGCATTGGCAGCTCCTGGGAACTTGCTGTGTAAATTCTGAGAGTCCATACACCCTAGACCTAATAAATGAGCAACTCTGAGTGGGGTCTGCAGGTGATTCTGATGTGCATTAAAGTTTAAGAACCACAAGTTTGTGGTTATAGAAATCCTAAGTGAGGTGACACATTCCCCCCTCTTTAGTTGAGAGATAATTAACATGTAACATGTGTAAGTTTAAGGTGTACGGCATGATGGCTTGATTTATGTGTATTGTGAAATGATACTACAATAGGTTCAGATAACATTCATCATCTCATACAGTTACAATATAAAGAAGAAAAAAAATGAAAGTTTCTCTTTGGGATGAGAACTCTTAGGATCTACTCTCTTAACACCTTTCCTATATATCCCATAGCAGTGTTAGCCACAGTCGTCATGCTGCTCATTACATCCCTAGTATTAATCTTATAACTGGCAGTTTGTGACTTTGACCCCCTTCTTCAGTTTCCCCCACCAGCCTCTGGTAACCACAAGGCGGAGCTCTTTTTCTATGAGTTGTGCTTGTTTTAAATTCCACATATAAGTAGATCATACAGCAGTTGTCGTTCTCTGACTTCTCTCACTTAGCATAATACCTTCAAGGTCCATCCATATTGTTGCAAATGGTAGTACTTCCTCATCTTTCATCTTTTTTTATGGCTGAATAATGTTCCATTGTGTTCACAAGTTCTTTACCCATCCATCCATGGATAGACACTTAGGTTGTTTCCATGCCTTGCCTATTGTAAATAAGGGGGCTATGAACATGGTGGGGGGTTATATCTTTTCAACTTAGTGGTTTTTGTTTTCTTTCGATATATTTCCAGAAGTGGATCGCTAGATCACATGGTATTTCTATTTTTAATTTTTTGAGGATCTTCCCCACTGTTTTCCATAGTGGCTGTAGCACCTTACCTTTCCACCAAGTGTGCGTAAAGGTTCTTTTCTCCACATCTACATTGGCATTTGTTACCTTTGGTCTTTTTGATGATAGGCATTCTAATATTCATTGTGGTTTGAATTTGAATTTCCGTAACGATATTGAGTATCTTTTCATGTATCTGTTGGCCTTACTGTCTTTGGAAAAATGTTTATTCAAGTCCTAGTTTTAAGTATTTTTAATTTAATTTCCCTAGTTAATGTTTTTGTTTTGCTATTTAATTCTATGAGTTCTTTTTTTTCTCTCGCACACCTCAGATTATAGAGTGACATTAACATGGGTTACTTGCAAACAAACTCAAGCTTGAGAGGTAAAATGACAAGTCTAAGCCCACACAGCTAATAAGCAGCAGAGCTAAAAACTGAATATACTTTTCCTTCCACAACCCAGACTTTTGCCATTTTAACTTGCTACCTCTTGGGCATGATGAGAATGATATTCTTCTTTTCTGAAATTACTGCCAAGCAATACATGTATAGTTAACCATGGCTGCCAATTCTTGCTTTCTAAATACTTCTCAAAACTTTCTGTGTTCTCCATACTTACTGCCAACAAGCTAGACCATTATCTCCGACCTAAGCATTTGTAATCATTTTCATTTTTTTTATATGTGAACATCCAATTATCCTAGCATCATCTATTGAAGAGACTGTCTTTTCTCTGTTGAGTATTTTCGCTCTCTTGTCAAATATTAATTGACTCTATATGCTTGGATTCATTTCTGGGCTCTTGATTCTGTTGCACTGATCTACATGTCTGTTTTTATGCCAGTGCCATACTGTTTTGATTAGTATAGCTTTATAGTATAAGCTTGAAATCAGGAAGTGTGATGCTTTCTGTTTTGTTATTGCTCAGGATTCCTTTGGCTATTCAGTCTTTTGTGGTTCCATAGAAATTTTAGGAGTGTTTTTGGGGCACCTGGGTGGCTCAGTGGGTTAAAGCCTCTGCCTTCAGCTCAGGTCGTCATCTCAGGGTCCTGGGATCGAGCCCCGCATCGGGCTCTCTGCTCAGCGGGGAGCCTGCTTCCCCCTCTCTCTCTGCCTGCCTCTCTACTTGTGATCTCTCTCTCTCTGTCAAATAAATAAATAAAATCTTTAAAAAAAAAATTTAGGAGTGTTTTTCCTACTTCTATAAAGAAATGCTATTGGAATCTGACTGAGACTGTATTGAGTCTTGAGATGGCTTTTTGGTAGTGTTGGCATTTTAACAATATTCTTCTAATGCATGAACATGAGATACCTTTCCATTTATGTGTGTCATCTTCAATTTCTTTCATCAGTGTCTTAAGTTTTCAGAGTGAAGATCTTTTACGAGGGGACACGTTTCTTAAGTACATATAAATGGCTAACGTCCTTAGGTCTTTCAGATGGTGCCAATGGCCATTATCCTGTTTAACAATGTGTCAGGCAAATAGCAGTGACAGCTATAATTCACATTTTTCCTAGTTGGCCCCATTCACAAGCACGATGATTTACCCAGAGGACTCACAATGAGTTACAAACATACCCCTTCAGAAGTGCTCAGACTCAAAGACCTTTTGGGGAGCTAGCAGCCAAAGTGTTTAAATGGTATTGCTATTTACCTGCTCTGATATTCACCCTCTATTTCTAGGCCCTTCCTTTCTTTCGAATGGTGGCTTACCCCATGAGTTGGCTCATTCCCCCTTGCTGTGTGTCTTTTCTCAGAGCTCACATCCACATCCCAGGATTTAATAATTACCTCCCGAATGTAGTTTCAGAAATGACTGATCTTTTGACCATATCTTCCATCTTTCCAGTGAATATAGTCACCTATGTCCTATTATTAATACTTACAGAAATAAATACAACTGAATTTATCATATGCCTCAAAACAGCTGTCCACCTACACTTCCACATTTTGGTCAGTGGTTAAGTTACCACTCTTTGTCCTTTGCTTGCTTTATGTTGTAATGACTTAGATTCTTCCTTCATGATAGTTCTCATATCCATTCTTCATCTATTTCTGCTATTGCTATATTTAGATTGCAAGTATTTAAAATGCAAAACTGTTTTTCTGAAGATTTCTTCCCTCCCTCCCTTCCTTCCTTACCCTGTTCCTTCTTTTCTATGCAAAACAGATAGCATAGCATGAGTGTTTTATTTGAACCTGTTTGACCTCCCCCCTTTTGTACTTCCCTCTGACTGCAGATCAATCTCCACACTCTTGGGCCTGACATTCAAAGCTCTCTGAATTCTGACCACAACCAGCTTCTTTCATCTCTCCTTCATTCATTCCTCCCTACAGACTCTTTACTCTGGCGGTTCTTAACGTCACCTAGAGGGCTGGTTAAAATACACATTTTGGAACCTACTCTTAGAGTTTCTAACTTAGTAGGTATTGGCGTAAGGCCCAAGATTTTGCATTATTAATAAGTACTCAAGTATTAATGGATAAGCTGCTTATGCCCCTCCCTCCTCCAATACCCATTTATTGAAGCCCTAACTTCCAATGTGACTCTACTTGGGAGACAGGGCCTCTGAGGAAGTAAAGTCAAATGAGGTCATAAGAGTGTGGTCCTGACCCAGTAGGATGTGTCCTTATAAGAACAGCCACCAGAGAATTCCCTTTCTCTCTACATGTGGACACCATGAGATGGCAGCCATCCATAAGGTAGGAAGAAGGCTCTTACCAGAAACTGAAATCAGTCAGTACCTCCAGCTTTCCAGAACTGTAAAGTAAATTTCTGTTTATGCCACTTAGTCTATTGTATTCTGTTATAGTGGTCTGACCTTACCGACACACCAGGAGATCCTGATGCTGTTACAGGGACTAGACTCTGAAAAGTACTTCTCCAGTCCTCCTGATGGGTCTCCTTGTCACCCTGGCCTCTGTGCCTTGCTGATATGCTTTCCTCTTCTTCCCTTACTCAGATCTCACACATCCTTCAAAGCCCACCTCAGGCCACGCTTCTTCTCCAAAGCCTCCCAGCTCTCCTGCCCACAGTAATTTCTCCCTCCTCTGAAAGCCCCTAGTACTCTGTCTTTAGATCCATCTGATATTTTGCATACATTGCCTTGTATGGTTATTTTTCCCTTTGTGTAGCTGTTATAGCTTCACTGTAAGCTCCTCAGAGTACATACTTTTTCCCATGTCTCATACCCAGCATAGTGCTTTGAGATGGCCGGAGTGTGATATGTTATTCTTTGACAACCATGGCATGTACGGAGAAGTTCATAGGAACTGCGGGTGTGATTCCTTCAGGTGTCTGTGTCGTAGGTTTCTCTATCACTCTGCCAGCCTCTTGGTAATGCAAAGCTGCAGTTCATAGGGAAATGTGCTTGTTGATTTCCTTGCTTAGCTGCATTTGAAGAGTTCTTTGTTCATTTTTGTAGAAGAAAAGGGTACTTCCTAGATAGTACATCTAATGATAATGATGATGATGCAATAAGAATTGACATTTATTGAGAGTTTGCTGTGCACTAAGTGTTTCACATGTATTACCACGTGTGGTCCTCCCAGCAACCCAATGGACTTAGGATTTACTATGCTAGCCATTTTCCAGATGGGAAAACTGAGGCTTAGAGAGGTTATGTGATTGATCCCAAGGTCATATAGCCAGACCGAGGGAGAGGAGATGCGTGGGTCATGACTGCATGGTTACCCACTCCCCTGTCTTAACCAACCTATCAGTACCTTGTCCCTTTTCTCCGTAACTGAGAGCACTTTACACCAAGATTACAAGCTTGACTTCCAACCTTTAAAGATTTAGAGTCACTATTTCCATGCCATGTAACACAGTTCATATTTTTCTAAGCTAAATCAAACACTTAATAACAGGCTTAATTTCTAGTGCCAAGGGGTGACTGAAGAAGAAAATACCCCATGTCTTTTCTGAGAAGTTAGTTATAAAGGGCATATGGAGTTTGTGAGGCAATACTCTGTGGTTTTTCAATGAATGCCACTGACCCCATTGGTCACAAAACCTGTTCTTAGTGAATAAACAACAGATGTTATGGCTCAGTAGGTACAGAGATATTATATTGCATTTTGCTTTCTTGACTCAGTGATTTATAAAATGCTTTTCTGACATCTCAGTTTGTCAGCATTTCCATAAACTTCCCAAACAACTGATTCTAACCTCAGTTTCACTTTCTAATCAGATCTAAAACAAAAATAACAGCAATAACAAAAACATCAAAAAATATCATAGGTACTTACAATAAGAAAGTGTTATATGATTGAGAAATACCTGTTTTATCATTAACTTAGCATTTGCTTAATTTTAATCAACACGTTACATAATTACTCTGGTAAATTTCTTCATTAAATAATATTTATAAATTAATCAGTTACATATACATGTATAATGTATATATATGCAAATATAAGGTGCCTGTGTGTGTGTATAGTTCCACTCCAGATAATTCTCCTACCCCCAGAGCAATTTTCAGATCTTTTGAATCCTAAGGAGGAAGCTGAATTGGGCTGTTTATTCTAGCTCACAGATTTAAATCTAAGGCCTGAAAGACTTCGAAATCTACCACTTTGGGTTAATTATACTTTGGAATTCAATTAAACTAATTTACTTTGCACAGAAAAGTATGTTCTTCATATTTCTTTAAGGTTTTTATTTAAATTCCAGCTAACATACAGTGTAATCTTGGTTTCGGGTGTACAATATAGTAATTCAACACTTCCATACAACACCTGGTGCTCATCACAAGTGCACTCCTTCATGCTCATCACCTATTTCACCCAACCCCCCACCCACCTCGCCTGGGGTAACTATCAGTTTGTTCTTTAGAGTTAAGAGTCAGTTTCTTGGTTTGCCTCCCTCTCTGTTTTTTCCCTTTGTTTTGTTTCTTAAATTCTAGTTATGAATGAAGTCATATGGTATTTGCCTTTTTCTGACTGATATTTCCCATGGCTTAATACTCTCTAGCTCCATCCATGTCACTGTAAAATAGAAAGATTTCATTCTTTTTTGTGGCTGAGTAACATTCCAGTGTGTGTGTGTGTACACACACACATATATACCACATCTTCTTTATCCATTCATCAATTGATGGGCACTTGGGCTGTTTCCATAATTTGGCTATTGTAGGTAATACTGCGATAAACATCAGGGTGCATGTATTTTTGCTTGCTTTTTTTTTACTTTTACTCTTTGAATTAGTATTTTCTATTTTCTTTGGACAAATACGTAGTAGTGCGATTGCTGGGTCAAAGGGTAGTTCTATTTTTAGCTTTTCGAGGACACTCCATACTGTTTTTCAGAGTGGCTGTACCAGTTTGCATTCCCACCAAAAGTACAAACGGGTTCTCCTTTATCTACATCCTAGCCAACATCTGTTGTTTCTTGTGTTGTTGATTCTAGCCATTCTGATAGGTGTGAGTTGGTATCTCATTGTAGTTTTGATTTGTATTTCCCTGATGATGAGTGATGTTGAGCATCTTTTTATGTATCTGATAGCTGTCTGTAGGTCTTCTTCAGGAAAATGTCTATTCTTGGCTTATTTGTTTTTTGGTGTTGAGTTTTATAAGTTCTTTATATGACTGAAAAAGAAATGCTGGGACAAATTTTGGGATAATTTGAAAGTGCAGAAAATTATAAGCACGTAGAAAAAAAATCCACCATAATTGTACCACACAGAAGTAAATGTTGGCTTTATTTTGGAATCTTGTAAAAGAAATTTATTATCCTAAATCTTTACTAATTTAACAAGATTTATTTCACTAGCCCATGCCTATTGTACTGCTGAACTAAATCGTGAATTTCCCCATATCTCTCCATCACTGTTGCCAGCCCAGCTTCCAAATTGTCTGCCTGCTTCTTTCTTACCTCCCTTCACTCTTTTTTTGAGATGTCAGAAAAACATTCTACTTTTCACAGTGCCCCCTTGCTCAAATCCCTTCCATGCCATCTATTGCTCTTGGGTGAAATGACTATCTCAAAAGAACACTCAGAGGCAGTGTGGAATATCAGACCAATAATTTGAAGATCTCTGTCTGACTTTACAGAGTTCTTCTGAAAATCAAGTGAGAAAAAGGTATTTGAAGACGCCTAAAAATCTGTAGTCGACTCCGAGTGTGAGTACTTATTATTTAGATCTTTGGACGTAATGCCAAATGTCAAGTGTTTTGTTTCTAATAGCAAAACAAGTGAATTTTGCTTAATTTTAGAAAAAAATATACATTACTTTAAGATTTATTTTCAACAATATTAGCCTTTGAGAGGCAAGTAACAGAGAACACTTAATGTTAGAAAACAAGGTTCTAATAACACTGATCTTCATGGCCTTGGAATGAGATCTGGTTCTCACCCAACTGAGCAATGAAAAGATGGAACACACACACACACACATGCACAATTGTTGATTTCGTATGGGTAGTATGAGGACAAAGTCTTTCAATTATTCATGTTTAAAAAAATGAAGAAACAATGAAAGTACATCTGTTCTGACCTACAAATACATATACTTAGATTAGTGCACTAAGAATAATAATTTCCCCATTCCATGGCCTACAACAAATACCTGCTTATTCTGTGCTGTGAGGACTATCTTATTTTGCAAATGATTTTACCAGTGACTCTCAGTTGTCTCAAGTTGACATCAGGTTTCCAGAGAAGTTGAGATGCTGGGTAAGATAAATCGCATTATGAGAAATGGAGATCGGAAATTTTGATGTCCTGGCCAGAGTGTAATGGAAATATTCCTGAGGATAAAAAAAATTTTTTTTTTTCCATTCTGGACAGCTCAGTCATCAAAATGTGTTTTATCTCACTCCAAAGAGAATTATTCTGATGCTTGACTTGTTTATTTTAATGTATTAATCTTTGATGACCCAAAGGAGAGTCAGCATGAAAGAAAGACTAGCAAAGCCATGAAGATATGCCTTTGTGTCAGCCAGGGTATCAGTAGCAAATAGTAATTTTGGATGGTTTAAGAAAGTGACTATTTATGGAGGTTTCGGTAGGGATTTAAGGAAAACAGAAGGAGTAGTGGAGCTGTTAACACCCATAGTTCATAAAATGTGAGGGACAGAAGTAGCTTCTGGGGTCTGGAAGGAGAGAGTACTCTAGGGGAAGGTATTTTGAAAGGACATAGCCTGAATGGACCAAGCCCAGAGAGAGGCTGGAGAATGAATGCCTGACTTACTCTTTCCTCCCATGGGGTCTCAGAGGAGCCCTCTACTGGCTGACCCAATGGGAAACAAGGAGTGAGAGAGTCCACAGCTGTAATCCATAGAACCCAGCTTTCTGGAGAGAATAAGGGTATATTTGGAGGGGAAGATGGAAAACATTTTGCCCAGCCTTTCATTGCAGTTTAGCACAAAGGCTGACACGTGGTGAATCCTCCTAAATGTGAGTCAAATGAAAGCATATGTGAATCTGTCCGTGGCCGAAACTGAAAACAGTCATGTATTTCATTTTTTTCCTGGTTGCTTTTGAGTTTTATGTAATAGATTAAATAAAACATGATTTCAATAGTTTAATAAAAATTAGAAATCCTATTCTCTCCATCTAAATTTACACATCCCTTTGTATTTTGTCCAGTGGCACTTAGTACCTTTTAGCTTGTCTGAGAACTACTGAACAGTATCAGCCATCAAATTGTAAGCTTTTTTCCTAAGTGGGGACACACACACACACACACACACACACACATTTTGTGTGCTCTTCAGTGTCTAGCACAGGGCTATGGACATACTTTCAGTAAAGGTTTGTTGAAGGGTTTGTAATTTTATCAATTCAAATATGAGGACTATGTTCTATTACACAATTTTTAATTTCCTGCATTTAATTTTCTACCACTCATTAGTTCTAAAATTCACCGAGCACCTATTTTGTATGTGGCATTGTTCTAAGCACATAGATTTTAAGGATGAGTAAGCAAGGTCTCTGTCCTCCTACGGCTTACATTGAGATAGGAGAGAAATAAAAACTAGCAATCATGATATAACTCAATGTGATAGGCAGTGTTACAAAATTATGTTTCTGCTGTTGGGGGAAAAGGGCGGTGAAGATTAGAATAGGGAAGGTAGTCCAAAGCTGCAATATCCTACACAGAGACACAGTAGGTTCCAGAGGAATGAAATCAGGCTATGTTAGAAAGGGTTTTCTGAAAGCGGTATGCATTTTCTTATCTACAACTTGAATTTTTCCAATGCAATTACTTCTAATTAATATTTAAAAGGTGTCCTGGACACTAAGCATGCCCCGTAACTGCAACCAGAATGAGGAGAAACTGGAAAGCAAAGGAAGAAGTTACAAGTTAGGGGATACAGTTTGTTGCTGACATGAAAAAAAATTAAATTATTTCTTACAGAGAAGGGAGAGTAAGTCATACTAAAATGAAAAATAAGGAGCCCAAAGTAAACTCGGTTATTCAAAACATGAGAGAAGAAAGCATGAGATGCAGAAAGTAATACATATTCTGATTTCTGATTAAAGTAAGTATGAGCTGGTGGGAAGTACATTGTTTCTGCCACTTCTCTACCTGACTTCAGCATGTATCTTAATCTATTTGTGACTCCATTTCTTAATCTGAGAAGTGTGGATAATGTTACTGGCGTCCGAGGATTATTGGAATGAACTGCATAATGGTAGACAACTTCCTTGCTACATAGTATTGCTCAGCAGTATAGTAACCTTATCTGGCACTTACCATTTCTACTTTGGGAAAGGATTCGGCGTATTCCAAACCATATCACATTGCCACTCCTAGTAAAATTATTTGTGTACAGCTTTTTGACTGGACTATAGAGTCTCATCCAGCTTTGTTTTCAGACCAACTGCAACTTTCGAAAAGCGCTACTAAAACATACCAACATCTCCTCTTGGAAGGCAGTGCTAGCTAGTTGGATTCCACTGGCCCATAAAATCCTTTGGATGGGATTCCGGATCTCTGGTTACCTCTGAAAGGCTTATCAGCTAAAATGAGAAACCATTTCTGACTGTGCTGTCCAATCAGTATTAAACTGAAGATGGCCAAGTGGATTTTAATATTACTTTTAATATTACTTCCCCCATGTAAGCTGAGGATATTTCTTGGTGTCACCCATAGGTGACATCCAGTAAGTCATTTCTTTATTTGGAAGCCAGTTCTTTAGTGAAGTAAATATTATCAATGCTAAGTTCTCCTACATTTCTGATAAGAGATCCTTCCTACAGTGAGCCATTTCAGAAGGGTTTCTTTTCTACTTATGGACATAACTCCCATAGCTGGAGGAAGCTAATTAGAGATAATTAATGCCTTATACATAATGTATACATTGGAACATATTCACAGATTCCAAATGTGAATCAGTAGCTATCTATCTGATTTCCGTTTCAAATTTAAATACTTTATAGTCTACTTTAGCAGGAAACAGGTCATTAAAATGACCAAAAGGATCTAATTTTTTAAATAAGCAGGGGCTCAAAGATGTTGCTCATAAAAAGTTAACAGCAGGACAGATCATAGAATAAAACATTTTATCTCATATATTTTAAATCATATAGTCATTAAGTATAATTTTTTTTTCTTTATGAGCCAGTTGTAACATAGCCATAAATATCCCTTTGTCTGTAAAGCTTTTGAGATTCAGGTTCCTCAAGCTCTTATAAAAGCTTAGATAAGGAAACAGAATATGACAGAGAGTAGCTCAGCAATTAATCATTCTGTGCCTCATTCCAAATTGTGTTATACTTTGAAAAAAATTCCACTTAATACATTAAACTTTTATACATTTTTCACTGTCTGCTACTGCATGAAATATTCAGAGTCCGATATAATGAAATAGCTGTTAGAAAAGTTTTTTATAATGAATATTATAATCAAGATGCAAGAAAATAATTTTGTACCAGCTTCTAAAACTGTAAGTAATATATCCCTGAAAAACAACAACAAAAGTATAATTTTTAAGCTAAGTACCCAATCTGAACCATTGAATCAACTGTAAGAGGAAGAATAGGTGATAATTATTAAAAATATTAAAATAATTGCTAATATCGTAACACAAAACCTACTACAGTATTTCTGTATATTTTAATGGTGCAGAGAAATCTAAGGCACTTTCAAATGTATCTACTGATAAAAAATTGGTGGTGGTGAGAATTTTGTTTTAAAAGCAAAAAATTTTTTCATAATAAAAATAAGCCATGGATGTTCTTGACATAAGGGGATTTTAAAATTAAGAGTACAAGTAGATATTTCCCTGGACAGTTTCTATATCCACAATGCCTTCCTCTTTCTACCACCTCATGACTCAGTTTACCCACTGGCCTTTCTGCCTTTCCTGTCTTCTCAAGTTAAAAATTTTCCTCTTCTGACATGACCTATGTTACACTTCTCACTTCAGTCTAGTAATGAGAGTGGGGTGGCCTGATCTCGGCATTACTGCCATTTTGAGCCAGGTACGTTTTTGTTGTAGGAAGCTTTTTTTGCACCGTAGATATTTAGCAACTTCCCCGGTCTCCACTCACTAGATACCAGTAACATGACCACTACTCCCAGATACGACAACCAAAACTCTCCAGATATTGTCAAGTGTCCTTAGGGAACAAAAGTACCCCTGCTGGAGAATTGCCATATTAGAGCAACTGGTCTATATAACATCATGTTCAGTTTTGAATATATGTCTCAATGTATGAAACTTCATTCAGAGGTGATACTCAGTAAATATTTATAAAGCGAATGCAGTATAAGATGGTGCTTTCTTACTGCAGTTCATCGCTAGAATAATAAATATTCTTGTAAAATGAACTATCGGTTTCACTTGAGGACTTAATACTTCTATATCCATTTTGGACTGGCTTATTTCCCAATATTTGGAATAGAAAGAGAAGACAGTGTTTTTCCAAATTGATAGTTCTCACTTGAACTCTGTGGTTCATAAATTTCTAATAGGGCTCGATCTCTAGCAGTTTTTTTCTTTTTTTTTATTACTAGAGAAAGATGATGTCTAAATTTATTCCAAAACAAAGAAGAAGGAAATCAAGGTGAAAATGGGAGCGAAAGGAACAAAGGGAAAAAAAGAGAAAGAGAGGAGGAAAAGTAGTGAGCAAAATCCAGTAGGTTCTTCTATACTTATAAGACCCACTTATGACAAAGTTGAATTAAAATAATCAATTTTGGTTTTGATTTTGGCATCATTTTTTTTAACCCTTCTTTTTCTGTAACAGTTTTTAAGCATACACAAAGCAAAATGTTGTTAGTCACATATCACAAAGAGAACATCTGGGTCAAGGTACAGCAAACTGCTAACCCCTCAGAAGTCCTTAGTCCCTATTCCCTGGAGAGAGCTGCTCTCTTTACTTCATAGAAATCCACTCCTTGTTACATGTTGTCATTTTACTGTGTATCCCTGAACACTGAGGTTTAGGTTTTGGAATTTTTATACATTTAATCATTCAGTATATATTCTTTAGTATCTGGTTGCTTTTATTGAACAATTTGTTCTGATTTATCCATATACACATCCAGTGTGTAACTATAGCTTGTGTAGGTTTATAGTTCTATAGGATCTCATTGTATGAATATGCCACGATATTTGTTCAACTGTTAATGGACATTTTTTTTTCCTAGTAAATTTTCTTATGCGTGTCTTCTGGTGCACATACACACACGTTTCTTTTGGAATCGCACCTAGGAGTTGAATTGCTAGGACATAGGAAAGGTAAATCTTCAACTTTGGTAAATAATACCAAACTCTCTTCCTATTTATCCTCATACCAAAACTGAGACACATAATGTACTTATGTGTGCTGTGACATCTATGCTAGAAGATGGGCTATGTGCAAGTGTGTGTGTGTGTGTGTGTACACACATGTATACCTCTAAAAGCAAAGGTTTCATACACTCAAATTTTCTGGGAATAAGACTGCGACTCTATATGATGCACTAGAATTACATTCATATTTATAAAGTTTGGAACATCTTGAGGGATGATCGACTCCAGGGATCAATGTTTTGAATATTTCTGTAACTCTGGATGACCCTCTTGAGCTCAACTCTTTCTCTCTTTCTCAAATTATCCCAAGATGGAAGCTGGGTTAGCGTAGCACATGGAAAGGAATACTTGTAGCATTTAATTGGGCGCTCTCAGAAATGAGTGTTAAAGACAGGCGAAGGTCCTGCCTAGTACATGCCTTGGTATTATTACAGGCAAAGCACCTACCTTTGATGTAGTTAGAAAAGTTCAAATATCCATGAAGAAACACAGATAAGTCTGGAGCATTTTCGTCATGGGAAAAAAAATCTGTATACTTTCTTTTCTGAGGATTCCTCATGAATGAAGACAGTGTCCCCCTATTCATTTTTATTATTTCTGTGGTGTAATTTATTATGTTCTAGAGTTTGAGTCTGCATTTGGCTCTTTGTGACTCATACTGACATTTTTAATAATCTCTCAGAAATGCCAGATCTTAAATGCATATAATTACCAAAATATGATAAATCACAAAGGAACTTGAAAGATAGGCTGCTTACCAGTAATATCCTAAAAGCTTATGAGGTGGGAAGTTTGCCACATGAAACAAATCTGACTTTCCAATAATATGCTTGCTTCTTGGTCCAAAGTAAAATCTAAAATTTCTCTCATGTAAAATAAGAGTAAAATGAGATTTCTCTTCTGGAAATCACAGAGCAGGAGATTTTACATTTAAAGTCAAGATCTGGGGAATTATGATCGTATTTTGGAAGTTACCAAGAACAGCAAACACTATATCCATATACTGAATTGAAGAGACTATCACGGCCGTGGATATTCAAAACTAGGTTTTACTCAATTTTATGAAGTTAGAATCACTGAGTCAACCACTCCATACAGTTTTAGTATTAAGCACATCCTAGTGTTATTGAAATTATTTATAAAACCGTAATTCATGAGGGCTAAAACATTTTGATCATTTTCTATTAAGCATAATCTTCAATTCTTATTGATTTAATTTATTGTAGTAAAAATTATTAATAGTATTTATAATAATTCTTCTGTTGAATTTTAGTTGTATTCAGCTTACTCTATTCTCACATCCAGTGTTTTACTTACTCTGTGAGGTCTGAGTGTCTATGAATTTCTTTATCAAGGCATCAGTAGTTTGGGTATAAAGACTGAGAGCATATCTCAGAGACTGAAGATCTGGGCTTTTCTCCAAGAAATTCTTTTTCAGGCCATTTCCTCCCGCATGAAAGTATTGCTAAAAAGAAAAAAAATAATAATGTAAGCAGAAGATTTAGAAGGAAGTATTGAAGGAAGGCTTTTATTGCCATAATAGTGACGCTCAAATGGAATAATACAATATGATCAATGTGAAATAGTGACAAAAGGATGGTCCTGACTTTCATTCCTAAGTGATAATCCTGTCATTCAGGTCCCCTCACTATCTCTGAACTGATGCTTTACATCACAGACCTCAGGTCCTCGAAGCTTAAGGCTTTTCCTCTCATTCAAAACGTTAGTTAAGAATATGGAATCATGAAGATGCAGTGGTCAAAAGGCTTACAGAATGACAGGTTTGTTTCTAGAACATAAAAAAATTTTTTTCCAGGGTTGTCACCATTTCACAAAGACCATAGTACCTGGGTCACATATTGTCCAGATACTAGTTTGCGATTCTAGGCCAGGTGCCTGCTGCTCCATTTTCCCCTGCTCTAAACACATGGTAACATAGATATAGACCAACCTGAGGAGGCAGAGTGGTCTCTGGAAATCCAACATCCCTGAACCTTGTGTCTGATGGATGTAATAAAACATAGGGATTTTTTTTTGATATTATTACCCAATAAACTCAAAACATTACAATATCTACAACTAAGATACTAGAGAAGATATATGTTCTTTAATAAATATAGTCATGGAGGGATGTTAACATTTTTCATGCTTCAAGTATTATGTGCAGATACCACTTGGAAAGCAAAATATATACAAATATGTGACAGAACTAAGGATATTTTTTCCCCAACCATTTATCGGTGGTAACATATTTAAAGTGTACTGTTAAGGTTAGATAAAAGGTTCTCCCTCTCTCCCTGTACCGACAGTACCAAACTATACACTCACTGCAACCTGACTTGCTTTGATCTATGATTCTCACAGAATGATACATTTTGAACAAGCTCAACATATGATTCTCATACACTCTCCTAACTGGGTATGTGTCATCCCTTTATCCCACTCATTAAAAATATCTGAGGTAAAAGAATTCCATGACTTGAAAACTCATAATTATCTTAATTTTCTTCCCTAGTCAACGGGAGATGCAGAAAAATATTCTGGGCATTTGTAGGCAGCTGAGTGCACTTTCAAAGAGTATAAAGTAGAGGGGAGCTTGGGTGGCTCAGTTGGTTAAGCGCTGCCTTTGGCTCAGGTCATGATCCCAGTGTCTTAGCCCCACATCAGGCTCCTGGCTCAGCAGGGAGTCTGCTTCTCCCTCTCCCTCTGCCTCTCCCCTTGCTCATGCTCTCTCTCTCTGTATCTCTCTGTCTCAAATAAATAAAATCCTTAAAAAATTGTTTAAAAAAGAGTGTAAAGTAGAAAAGATTCAGGGCATAAGCAGATAGACAATGGGGATGAATCTGCAGAAAGACTGCTACCACTCCAGACACCCTCCCCAAGGAGAAAAACCTCTAGTCACTTAAAAGTGACTTTACTGATTCTAACTGGGTGCACTGTGAAAACGCAAGCTGTGCCAAAAGCAATCTATCTTTACGGAAAGGAGGTATATAGAAAAATGGCAAAAGCTTGTTTGTTTTGAGAGATGATGAGTAAAACACTTAAAATTGTCCCTACACCTTGATCTTCAAAAAAAAAAAAAGGTTAAAATACTTTCACTTGCAGAAAGTAGTTATTGAGGACTATGAGTCCAGAGTTGTTTCAGGTGCCCTGGTGGATCAAAAAATGTGATAGCTCCTTAGTTCAGGAAACATGATACGATAATTAAGGTGGAAAATATTAAATGGAGGTATTGAGAAGGGAAGGTTTGGCTGGGATTTGACTGTTTCCCTCGAGGAATGGAGGGGTGCTCTCCCTCTGGAGATCTTTTATGTAATGAACCAAGGACCGATTAGATGAAATAACTCACCCTCATATGTAGCAGTGGGATAAACTGAACCAGGAATAGGCATGATCTCTGGGCATGTGTGGGAACACATTCTGCTTCTCAAATTTTTTCAGACAAGCCCCATTCTTATCAAACTGAACACAAGTGCTAGAAAATTATGATAAAAAGAAATATGAGAGAAACCAGGAGCAGCACCTCAAAGGATGTTTTGCCATCTCTCGGGACTACGGAGGCTTGTCAGGAAAAATTTCGACAGACTTTGAAATGGACCAAAAAGATTAGTGGGTGTTCTGCCTAGAATGCCTGTCTGGGTTATCTTTGCTTTTCATTGTCTTGGAGCTATTTAAAACTCTGTAAATGATAGAAAACAGATAAATGGCTCTTGTCCATAGAAATGCAAATTAATTATTTCTGGCGGGATGCAACTGATGATTGTTCTGTGGATAGATCCTTTTTGCTTGTATTTGTAAGCTGATTTCAGCTTTCCTTACTGAGTATCCTTCTGTGTGGTTCTTGGAGTTCTATCAGCTAGTTGTAAGATCTTACTGGTGCCCTCATTAACTGATAAAGTTAAATAACATTTCTGACAAGTTTTACAACTGCATGCGTGTCACAATTCTACTCTGCTTTAAAAACTGTTCTTTCATGCTGTATATAAGACAGCCTGGTGACAGCATCCACAAGGATGGGCATGGTTTTTACTATGCAGTTTGTGAGGCTAGAACTCTGGGCTCACACCGACAGCATGAGTGGTGGGGTCTGTCTTCCTGCCTGTTCTCTCTGCCTCTGTCCCTTAACAAATGTTTATTAAACTTGCTTGTAAACGAGACCTTGTGCTGAATGCCAAGGATATGAAGCCAAAGAGGTGCAGAGGCTGTTCTCAAAGGGATTATAATCTAGTAGGCAATGTCACCAAAATGTCAATGAATGACTCCAATAATGTTGCAGGTGTAAGAAAAACAATTGGAAAATACAGATCATGGGGGCGGCGAACATTTCTATTGGGGAAGGAGTCTGTAAAGGCTTCCAAAGAGGTGTCATCTTTGGTATTTATCAGTTTTTTAGCACTGCCATTTTTAAATTCAGCAGCCACTAGATCATTCGTTGCAGTGGAAAAGAGAAAGAGGACAGTCCCACTTACGTAACCAAGGGAAACTGTGGGAGTCCCAGCCCTACTTAAGGAGAATTGAAGTGGTGGTTCTCGTAATATAGTTCCTGGGTATAGTTTAAAATATACTGTTTGCTACTGTTATTCTGTTCTCATCACTAAACTTGTGGGGCCAGGGAGCCAGGAGTTGCCTCTAGGCAGTAAAGGGCCTGGAGAAGTTGAGATGACTTTGTAACTTAAAAGATTCACAAGCCTCGTTAACATGTGAAAGACTCCGAGACCCACTGTGGTAAAGAAATCTGCTTAACCTTTCATTAACATACCTGCTTCTTAAAATTATTTGGCTTCAGGACACCTGTCCCATACAACATCTATTAACACTATGGAGGACTGAAGTGTCCCATGGGATATGATCTAGGAAACCCTAGGAGCGAATAAGGTGACTAGACGATAGGATGGAGATACTTCTAAGGGTCTAAAAGCCTTCACGGAAGAACAGAACTAGAGTCAGGCTCTGAAGGCCTAGACTGTGTCTTTGTTCTTGAACCCTCATAATTGTAATAGGAGAACATGTTTCTACTACCAAGACACTAGTTTATAGGCCTCTGGGACATGGGGAACAACCGTGAAGTGAAAACATAAACAGGGAGTGAGTTCGTTCCTGGGTAAGCCTAAGAGTCCCCCCAGAGTTTTTGGTTATGATACTGAACTCACTTTGTAGCCAGAGGGTATTATGAGTCATTCTTCTAAAGGCTCTAGCAGGATCGTAAGTGAACAATAGAAGATACACAAGGGCAGAAATGATACTTAAGTGCATTGTATAAGAGATGTTGCAAGACAAACCCTGGACAGAAGGTAGCAATTTTTGGAGAGAAAACAGGTTGCAAGATCCTAAGGATGAAAGCTTCCATTCTGTGAGCACAGATAAATAACACATGCCAGAGGCTCCTAACTCAGAGAGTGGAGGAGATGACTTCTGCGGTTATGCAAATGCAAGCTGGATGAAAACGTTACTTTACGGAACCCTTTTACACAGTGTTCAGAACCTAGGTGACCGCTCCTGAGAACACGGGTCTGTTTCTCTCACTGGCACAGATAAGAAGGGGGCTGCAAATATGCCATACACCTTGGCATTTGGAGATGTCATATTCAGTTTTGATTCTTCAAGAGCCAAGCAGGAGAGTAGAATTTGTATTTTGCTGAGGCTTAGGTCTGAAGGATATAAAAAGGAGGCTGATGTGTGGGAGTGAATGTTTTAGCTATTAAACCCCACTATCCACAGCTCAGTACAGCTTAGTTGCTCTCCCTTCATTACAGTAAGCACTGGGAGGGGAATTACATGCTAGAGGAGAATTTGTGTACATGTGGCTTTAAAGCTTTCTAGATGTTTCCCTTATGCATGTAAAAGTGGATTTTTCCCCATTGGTTCTAAACAAACAACAAACAAAAACGGGACTCAGTTTCCTGTTGTTTCTCTGCAACCAGCTGTGTAAACCAAGAGCCTCCAGTTTAACCTATTCTGATGTTTACTTAGATTAATACAAATGAACAGAAAACAATTGGCAAAATCAGTTAGCACTACTAGCCATTTTCTTCTAAGAAAGGGATTTTTAATCAGAGAACTGTGAACAAGTTGGCTGCTCACAGCTTGAAGGATAAGGATGTCAGCTGGATGGCATTCTCTCTACCCTTGGCCCTCTCCTGGCTGGTATTTTCACAGTGGACTTGGACAAAGGCAGAAAGCATGTTTTTAAAATGTAGAGTTGAGCCAAATCTTGACGTTACTACTTTGTATAAAGACAGAATGTGGCTTCAGAAAAGGTCTTGGCAGCCTGGAATCATGGGTCAACATCACAGGATGGGATGACCAAAAAAAAAAAAAAAGGAAAAAGACTGTATTCATGATAAGTTTATTTCAGAGTATAGAATGGGGGTGACCTGGATTAATATCAGTAAAGTTTCAAAAGCCATAAAGCTTCATTTTTTCCTCAGGTTTCACATAATTTAATAAAGTGATGGGGCAGCTATCAAAGATAATGAATTCTGATCATGCATTAATATATATCGATGGGTCAAGATGAAGGGTTTGATGAGCAAATATATTCTCTGCTGATTAGAACACATCTGAAATATTAGGGTTATTACAAATTTATTCCCAGGCTTCATCATTTATAAGAAATATGAAAAAGTGGAGGGCATCCAAAGGTAGAGGGCCAGGATTTTGTAAGGTCTAGAAGGTATGTCATTCAATAAATGGCTGCAGATAAATTGGGGAGGCACGATAGCTTCCTTCAATGTATGAAAGGCTATCATGTGGAAAAGGAAGTAGAATTATTTTTCAAAGGACAGAAGGACAAAGATAGCACTAAAAGTACCAGGGAAACAGATACTAGTTTGATGTACAGTGCATCTTAAAAATTGAACTTGCTCCTTGTGAGTCAGTAAGGTCCCATCACTAGCCATTATTAAGTGGTGGCCATTTGTCTATAGGCCAACAATGCTATAGATGACATCCCTCTCTGAGCAGGAAAGGGGAGCTATGGGGTTATGTTTCCAATTCTGAGATTTTAGAATCTTTTTCACCTCTTTGACTCTTTGTATTTTACTTTAAAATGTGTGAGGAAATGTAAAATCACCCTCCTTCCTCTATGCAATGCGATCTGTACATAGGTTATGTAACCTCAGTATCAGTCCATTCGTTTGAAGAACGGGGGCAGAGATGTCCACCCTGCTTGACTCTGGTACTGTAATGATGAGATGAATTATTCCACCTGGAAGAGCTTTGTGAACTGTGAAGTTCTTTCTACTTGTGAGAAAATAGGCTTAATTGGCAGAATAACTGCCCAAACTCGAGGCCTGCTTTGTTTCCTAAGCACCAGCCCCTGTCTCCAGTGAAGTACTAGCTATTTATTTCGATGTTCCTGCCACCGTATCTAACTTCAACATAGTAGAAAAACAGCCTCTTGCCTGATGTGTCCTTTTTCTCAGCGGAACCATGCTTTTCCATTGCTTTTCTTGGTTAAAACCTCTGAGTCACCTCACCCTTGCCCCAATTTGGGTTGCCAAGTTCCAGTGACTCTCTCTTTGTCATCCATACCTGTCTTTCACTTCTATTCCTCAAGCCACCCTCCTAGTGATCGCCCTCATCATCTTATGCATTAAATAACTGTAACTGACCTCTGTGACTAAATCTTCAACTATCCCATGCATTTTGCACATTTCTGTAAGATTTCCATTGCTAAAATGGCACTTTGAGTATGCTACATATTTATAAAATCATCAATGGCTTTTCTTGTATAGAATACGCTGAGGGTGCAAAAGGATCTCTGTACTTTCACCCCGAAGATTTCCTGAAACGTCATTTTACATGACTTCACTATCCAAACCTCTAGTTAAATCCAGGCCAGGCCATTGAGTAGTTTTGTCACTGACTCCCAGCCCTCTGGTCTTGCGCCTTTCTATGACGAAATCCTTTTCCCCTGATTGACTGTGTTCAAGTCATGAATCTTCCTCCAGGAGAAACTAGGTTCTTTCCCATCCAGACTGTGAACTCCCATCTGTCCTTGAAGATCACTCCTTTAGCTTTTCCTGATTCCCGGGCTCACACTGGTTGCTCCCTCTTCTGAATCCTGACCACTTTTTATTTGTGCCCTTTAACTGGCATCTGTATGGCCTGTTACATAGCTTACACTGTTTTCTTATAAGTTAACATGTATCATTTCATTTTTAATGTGCCTTTTTCATCTTTCAACCTGGATTAGAAACTCCTTAGAAAAACAAAAACAAAACAAAACAGCACTGCTTCCCAGAGGAGAGTCTCAGGGAACACGGAAGAATCCTATGGAGTTTATGTCCTTAGAGAGAAAGGATGCTGAACACAGAAAACCAAAAGGCCAGAGGGCAAAGCCATAAGGCTTTAAACTATTGCTTGGAGCAGAGTCAGATTTAATAGCCTCACTGAGAGAGAATGGAGGGATTAGGGAAGGTGGGAAAACAAAACAAAACAAAACCTGACTGCAGTTGAATATGTAGTATCTTGGGTTTAACAGTAGAAAGGGGCTTATTGAAAATAAACTAGTTTTCAGGTGATTTGATAGTTACATTTGTAAAGAGATTTCTGTAAGACAGGAACTGTTTTAATTGTTTTACATGTGATAACTCATTTAATTTTCTGACAATAATTCCTTAAGCCCCATTATTCCCATAGGAGTGGACGGGGATTTACACATTCTAGTTTCGTTCTCTCTTAATCACTTACTACCCTGATACTCTAGTCATCGCCAGTGGTATAATTCCCCATGTGGTTCCAAATATTTTATGTACATTTGCATTCACATTCACATTCTGATATTTGCAGAGGCTTCCACCCTAATACAGTGATACACTGGATTTAGTAATGTAAGGGCGGGTGGTGAGGAATGTTACTCTTACATCTGAATAGAAGTTGAAAGACCTATGTATAAGTATCATTTTCTTTATCTTAAATAGTAATCAGAGATTTTGTTCTGTTTATGTTCTTCATAAAACTACAAAAATGAAAGCACTTCAGACCTGGTTGTGATCTGTGAGAGAGAAAGAGTTTTGCTAAATTAAAAATCAGGATAAATACTGTCTGCATGCTTAGCAAGCCATTCTTTTTATAATCCCAATAAAAATTCTAAATTCCTCTAATTCTTTAAATTTGTCATATATTTGAAGAACTTTTACAATCTATTTTTACTGACTGATGGGAACATGCTAATGTTTCTTTACAAGTTTGCAGGAAGAATTTTCTTCTTGGTTTCATATACTATTTTGGTAGCAATTTCCCATCACATTTTTTTTTCCTTCCAATATCTATATCATATTTTTGAAAAATCCATGCAGTTTATTTTGCAAACTTAGATAAAATTAGAATCTGCCTTTAACAACTAAGGTTTACTTCTTTTTTCTTAGGAATTACTTGACAGATATTTTCTACCACAGCCGGAGTCCTCTTTTTACATATATCAGATCAGAATATGCTACTCTCTCCCTTTGACCTTGGTGCAAGTGTCAGCATTTGGGCTACAATCCAATGTTCTTCTTTTATGTCCTATAATACTCAAGCCTTCATGATCTGTTCCTTTGCACAAGACTACTTGAAGTTTTCAGATTAACCTACTGCTCCCTGCATTTCACTCAAGCTTTTCTCTAAGCCTACAATGACTTTCCCCCTTGCTTTTCCCCATTCCAGCCTCTTTATAAACCCCCAGACTTCCCTCTCCAAGCAGCTTTCCCCTAGACACTCACAGAGAATACATTACCCTCTCTGCACTCTGCAGCACTTTGTCCACGCCTCTTATTTTATCAGTTGTAGAGGTCTAGGTTCCTAAGTTTAGAGCAAGATCTCTCTTCTCTTCAGCCATCTCCTCATTGCCCGCCCTATCTTCTATGTATATGTAAGCTTGCAAGTAATGATTTTTGAAATGCAATAATCTAAACTAGGTATTTTGCTCTTCTCATGAGCAGCTGAATTTAAAATAATGCAAAAACTATACTTATAATAATAAAAAAGATGCTAAGAAGCAGCCACCAAAATTGCCTCGTGAATAATGGATAGCAGGATAGGGTAGGACCTCAGTCAGCTGTAAGAGCCTCAGGGGCATAACATCACATATCCTGCTATTTGTCTGGAATCCAAATGATCAGAAATGGTGGTATGTAGGATTAAATAAGTAAGAAGTAAATTCCAAAGCTATATTTGAATAGATATTCATACCTAGTCCAAATTCTCTCCTTTATACCAAGCAATTCAGATTTCTAGAAGGCCCTAATTCACATGGTTATTGCTTTTAAGGAAATCTCTGTATTGTCCCTACATGACGTCAGACATCTGCAACATTGTGGAGTGTCACGTTTGGGTCCAAAGAACAAGTGTTCCAGGGCAATTTGGAAGTCTGGGCAAAAATAAAACCCGCCAGCTTTTTTTCCAGGTTTTCCAACTTTCAAACTTCATCAGGAAGTAACCTGAGGATTGTTCAAGACTTAAGAATTTCCTTAATCTCTTGGGATTCATGCTCAGGTCAAGAGTATCTATTGTTGAAAAAAGGTCTCCTGCTTTTCTTTGAAAGAAATCCACATTTCAGGGAATCCCATAGCAGTCCTGAGTTTTCCTATTGGCTTTTTAGCTTGCACATACTGATTAAATTGTTGGCTATATGCCTCATAGCTGTCACTGCTATATTTTCATTTTCAAATACTACTGATTTGGTTGCTTGTTGGCAGGTGAATGAATGAAATGTGTCACAGCCCACTCACACTAGCTGTAGCAGATCACTGTGATTTCTGAGACTTGTGCCATAGCCCCCCCCTTTTGACTTATAATTGAAACCACATGAGACCAGTATGACAAAATAGTCTAGTCCAGTTAAAATTTTAGTATTTAAGCAAGTATTTTCATCAATACTTTTGTAGGAGTTGAAAGATTTTAAAGCATCTTTAGAAAATTATCTAAATATTGAAATCTGGTATTTTAATCTAGAAATAACTAATCTCTCTGAAGAAATATTATTCATTTTGGCCTGCTGTATTTCACCAACCCTTTGTTAGCAGTCAGTGAAATAACATGATGTAGAAGCAAGGACAGTGATTTTAGGGTTTGGAGTCCTTTCTCAGCTCTGCCAATTACTAGCAGCTCTCTAGCCTTTGACAGTAATTTAGACCTGCTTGGCCTCCGTTGTTTAATCTAGAAAATGTGAATGATCATTCTTGACACACCTAACAGCCAGATGTTTCTAAGGATAAGGCAAGACAATGTACATACATGGAAGATATTTGGAAAAATGTAAAACACTGTTTCAGTCTATAGTCTACAAACTCCATAGCATTCTCCTTGTTCACTTTTTATTTCCAGCCTGTTTGCCTAATCTGAGTTAAAGAGGAAGTAGGATTATGTCTTTGGCAGCTTTAGTGAGGTAGCCTGGGTAGCATCTGCTGCTTTTGCATAAGAACATCTTTCTCATGAAGTTTCTGCTTACGTTATAGGGTTCCCTCTGCTGGGTTCTAAGAAGACCTTCAATCACTAGCTGTTAGGGCTGTAATTCCTTTAAGTAAGTAGTTATTCCTCTTTTACCTGAATTCCTTTGTGGTCAACATCAGAATTAGGGCTTGGTAGGACATTCGGCTGGGGCAAATCTCAGAATCAGACAAGATAAAGGGAGTTCCAGTTTTGGCAAACTGATGACAGAGCCATAGAAATGAATGCCCAGGTGCATGCCTTGGCAGATGGGCAGACCACAGGGATAAGAGTCTCATAATAGGCATAGCAAGTAGAGACCTGACCTCAGGCTCTGAGATTCAGGAGGACCAGGGTCAGGCCTGAGCCCTGGAGGAACAAAATAATGGCATGAACCCATTTACTGGATCTTAGAAACCAGCTAGTAAAAGTATCTAAGACTGAATTAAAAGATCATCCTAGATGAGCTAGACAGGACGATGGGACAATTGAGCTGTCAAAATGTAGAAGAGGGGAACTTGGTTGGAGATCAGGAATATCCCTGACTTTGGGTATAACTAGATGGTGATCATGTGCCCCAACCAAGAAGGATATAAGAAATGGTGGTGTTGGGGACAGGAGCCAGGTCTGAATGCTATTCTCTTATTTTCCTTCCTCTCTTGAAGTCATGCATTGACTTAATAAAATTCATAAAGGACTGAATTCAGATTCTAAACATTTTACTTTTTTTTCTCGTCATGGTGCACTTTAAAGTTCTTATTTTTTCTACTAGCACTTCCTGATTTGTAGCCATTCGTTCTGCTATAACTCCAAAGGTCATTTCTTATTCATTTTTCTGGAAACAATTTTTTTTTAGAAAGAGCTGGCTTCGCATTTTTTTCTTCTTTTTCAAGTTTTCCATTTTTTCCCCTCAAAATGATTGCATAAAATTTCGAGACTTCCAGATAACACTCTAGCTGTAGCTTTAGAAACTCCATTGCTATAGTCTCACTGCCTAAAATCCACACTCTCCAGTTTCCACCAGGTGTCACAAAATTCCCACCTCACAACTTTCATTTTGCAGTTTTTGACACTGAAGCAGGAAAAGATGGCCTCTTATTAAATGCTGAAACTACAGAACAAAAGCTAGGAGGTAATGGTTTTGTGGAGGTGCCCAATTGTTGTACAAGTCTATTTTAATGAACTGCATTATAATGTCTGTCTGTATCCTGTACGACAATTCTGTGCTCTGAAAATGGCTCATGGTAGCTAGCTGTTTTTGCTACCCTGTTCACGCTTGCTGGATAAGAGATGCTTCTCCCAGTGAAGCGTGGAGACAATGCACACGGTTTAAATTTAGACAATAAATTAATTTTTCACTCCTTAATAAGCTTTCACATATAAATGTAAAATGCATCTATATAAATATGAAACATATGTATATAAATATAAAAGGAATTATATGGAAACAACTTCTCAGTTACATTTTGAGGTCTGTCCATTTTTTAGCCCCCACCACAATAACTTATGGTCAACCTCTGGCTATGAAAAATTGATGCACACAACACAAGGCCTTTGGGTTTCCAGCAGAAAATTAAATTATTGCACTTACTAAGAGAGAGAAGATTGATCTTTTAAAAACCATTTCAACAAGCATAGAAAACATAAAAAGAAATTCTGTTACCCCCAAACCTCCTGAAGCATCTATTTAATTGAACTTTGTCTTTCTTTGAAAATGCATGTTACAACATAGGTTTCACACACATTTTTTTCTAGAGACAGACAAAGGAAGCAAGGATAAGGGCAGAGTAACATGGATAATGTGGAGAGAGCACAGGCTCAATCTGACACACTCTGGGAATACACCCATACAACTATCTTCTGTGTCTATGGATGGCACAGCTCTATAGCTATGCACGCGGGATACTTTTCTTTGAGAAGAAGTAAAAGACTGGGGATGCATAATTCAGTACTGTAACCTTACCTTGATGGTAGCCAAGACTACCTCCATTACAGCACACTGTCTTGGTGTCAGACCCTTGGCATCCTCCCGAATCATGTGCTCCTAGAAAACAGGTTAGCAATTACTTATACATTAACCAAGTCATCCATTTAACTGTTTTCAAACAGAATATGCATAATCCCCACATGGACACACTTGAGATGATTATTTTGTCACATATTCAATAAATATCCCCCTTTCCAAAAGAAGAGATGCTGAAGTTTCATATGTGGTTTTATTTTTCACTTGTAAGTTAATGGTAGGAAAAAAAGAGAAACCTGGAAATGTGTGTCAAAGCTTGTTCACCTTATGTTCTGTTACTTTGAGGAAAATCAATCATGACAGGGATTTAGGAGGTGAATTTTAGCCTCTTTCAATTACTATGATAAAATCTACTTTAAGTATAATGCCCCCAATTTCTTCTCTTTCTTGATCCCCTTAATGTTTAGTCATTACTAAGAAAAGCCCCCAAGAGTTAACTGAATTTGGCTCTGCAGATTTTCAGTACTTAAAAATCTTTTCTTTTTTCTTTTCAATATTTTAGAGGTGATTTCCATTTTTACGGTGGATTTTCCTCATTATTCACTAGGACTCTCTCAACACATCATTCAAAACTTCTTTAGGGAAATGATGGTAGAAAGTTGAAGACAACCATAAAGGAAAAAGAAACCTAAGAGAAAATTTTAAAAATTCCTGACCCCAGGGTGCCTGGGTGGCTCAGTGCGTTAAAGCCTCTGCCTTCGGCTCAGGTCATGATCTCAGGGTCCTGGGATCGAGCCCCGCGTCGGGCTCTCTGCTTGGCGGGGAGCCTGCTTCCCCCTCTCTCTCTGCCTGCCTCTCTGCCTACTTGTGATCTCTCTCTCTGTCAAAAAAATAAATACACAAAAATTCCTGACCCCCCTCAAACTGAGTCTCCCCAGAGGTGCCACTATTCTAGTCAACCACATTCAACAGATATTTATTGAGTGCTTATTCTATGCCGTCCCAAGTAATTGTGATATGTTGTTCATTCAAAGACTTTTGTCCTCCTGAAGCTTAACTGCTAACTAACATAGGTGTCTTAATGGGAATTAGGGGAAAGCCCACGTGGATGGACACAACTCTGAGAATGCATGGCTTGACTAATGGATCAATCAGTGCCTTTCCTTGGTAATAACAGGTGCCTCTTTTTCTACAGGGCACATCTCTACATCAACACATACGGCTTGGCAGGTGGAGCATGGGCTCTATTTCAGTGGTCATTGCACAAAAGTGCCTGACCACTTTTGTGCAAAGCACAGATTGTGCAATCCCCCGTGGCTTACCCTATTCTAGCCCTTTTCTTATTCTGTTATTTGGTACATACCATGACTTTGTGAAGATAATCTTGATCTATGTCTTACTCAAGTTTGCAGTCTTTCAGTACCTATCTTGGCAATTATAACCTGCTAGGAATTCAATATATTTTTGGTAACTGAATTGTACTTCTTTCAAGTACAGTGTTATAGGGTTCAATACACTTGAATGAAATCATACTCCTTTGAAGATTTTTGAAAAAAATGGTATACGATGCTCCATGGATTCATGACATCTTCCTACATCTTTGTCTGGTACAGGATTTTCAAAACAAATATGTGTCCTTTTAATATTTTAAAAATAGGAATATTAACTACCCATTGAGACTCAAATAGTAATGGGGAATGTTTACTAAATTATAGGTGGAAATGTTTAAGGGTAAGTAAGTACAAATCACTCTGGCTTCAACTCTGTGTTATAGGAAAATATAATTTTAGCAAGAAATAATTTCAGAGATTTAAAAATAGCTCGTTAAAATAAGGGAGTCTCTGAAAGAGGCTGGCAATGCTTGCAGTAAATTTACAGTCTGTGATGTAGTAATTGGTTTTGATATTGTATCACCTGTCCAGGAATACTTATTTTTTCAAAAAATTATGCCAAATAAATCTGATCCCATTAAATACTAATACGTTAGACATACATAATCTATCTACATTATGAAGTTCCAGAGCATGAAGTAATGTGTCAAATGGCTGAATAAATACTTCTTCAATGGATTAATCCTAAATTGTAGTCGAATGCAGAAAAACAATTTCCCACATTGTTCTATTTTCCTTGACTCTGTATTCTTTTAAGTAAGTTAGATAATTGTTAATTAGGATTTCTGGATTTATCCAAATCTGCTGTCAAACTAATATATAAATATTGCAAAGACCAAGTGTTTAAAATGGAAGTGATATTTTAGTAAAATAAGGGAAAATGTCTTTGTAAAATCTGAAATTATTATGGTCAGAGTTTTAATTTTGCATAATATTGCAGGGGCCTTATCCTGTAAATAGAATAATAGTAACCCTTTTAGGACATTTTATTAATAATTTGTTTTTAGTTTATTACAGTCTTGAAAAAGCTTGGAAGTCACAAAGGGACCTAATGTGTTATGTTTTGTGTGAAGTCTGATTTTTCCCACCTAGCGTATATATGCCCTCTGGGGAGCTATTTCTATCCTACTGAGAGTTCATCAGATGCAGGCAGAGCTGACTGCACCCCCAGCTCATAGGCTGGTATGTAAGTTAAGCCTGTGTCACAATGGCTTCGGAGTGGTGATAACACTTTCCGAGACCAGGATGTGCTGGTGGGATTTGTTGGAATACCTCACATCAAGCTGGGTGTTCTAAGGATATTAGATATAGAGCAGAGACACCATCTTACCAATAGGAAGGTAGGTTTGTTATAGCCATACATCACACAAGGCAAGAACAGAGTTGAGAGATACTAACTGGGTTCCATAACATTCTTTGAGTTCCTAATGAAGCAGTGATGGAAAGCAGAGTTATCTAGGACTATAAAATTTCATGTAGCAGTAAATTCCTTCCTTGCTTATGTTAGTCTGGCTTTCCATCACTTGGAACTGAAAACAGTTCTGGCTGATAAAACGTCCAACTCAGGAAACTGAAGCTGTGGGAGATGGAGTATGTTTCCTAACATCACACGGATGCTAGAAGCATGTCTAGGGCCATTTCTTTTGTAATCAGGTACTATACTGTTTCACCTTCATGGTTTTATGTGAGAAATTTCAACCCTTATAAATCCATTTTTCAAAGTAGGGAATATAAATCCCAGAAAGATAAGGAGAGGGATAAAGGAAGGGATCAAGATCTAAGATCCAAAGCAATAGTGTGGGAGTAACATTTACCTTTGACCTTTCCTCCAAACCATCAACATAACTGAATACCTGTGAGAAGAAATTTTAGGTGTTTTTAAATGCATTATTGGCTTTCAATTTTTTTTATCTGAGCAAGGGGATAATATAGGGTAATAAAATTATAGGACACCTATTTTGTCTCAGTAGGTAATTATGCAGTCAAATTGATTATTCTTCCCCTGTGTTATACACACAAAACAATCCCAGTGAGACTTAACTCTGAGCTGCCAGCCTCTATGAGTGGGTGGTGGCATACTCTTCGCAATTACCATGCAAAGATAATGTATGCATTATCTCATTTATCCTCACAACAATCCTATAAACCAAGTGTTAAAACGTTCTGTAGTTTATAAATGCCAAATCTCAAGATTAAAAAGTTTACTTTGGCTTATGTCAGTGTGTCATTGACATGACAATGACAATGTCATGTGTCAATGTGTTGGAAGCAACTGAAGTAGATTTTGAATGAAAGTAGTCTGTGTCTGGAACTATATTCTAAGAGAAAGAAATGGAACTAAAAGAACACATATTTCTACTATAGGCACAGTATTGGCCTATATGTCATCCATTGATGAATGAATGGATGAAGAAAATGTGGTAATCTTATTTAGCCCTTAAGAAGAAGGAAATCTACCCACATGCAACAAAATGGAAGAACCTGGAGGACATTATTCTAGGTGAAAAAGCCAGTCAAAGAAGCACAATTTATATTTTAACCAGTCAAGTTCCTATTCTAGAAGGACAGAAGCTGATGTTCCCTGCATAACTGCATAGTCCTGTGAATCTCAGCAATAACAAAGGGTAGGGTTCTTTAGTCAGCAAATCCTCATTTATAATGTGCTTGAATATACTGACAAGTTCAAGGTCTGCTTTGATGATTTTCATTTTCCCACACTAGCTTTCTTGCCTTTAAGATTTTTCTAGATTTTACCAGATTTCTATGAGGCACTCCATTTTGCATGTACTCATACAAAGCCCGTTTAATATATGAAAGAAAATGTTATCTAACTTACCCTAAAAGCAGTAATGCTGAAAGCTATAACATAAAGTCAAAATTTCCCAGTTGCCCTACCAATTAGAAAATATTAGAAATATTTGGGGAAAAAAGAAAACCATAAAGTTCGGTCCCTAACTTCTGACCTGATTCATCCTTAAAGCAGACCATGAGATCACAGACATACATGTTAGTCCTGCCATGCTAGATACCATTACTAGCAGGAGGATAGTTTTTTGAAGAGCTGTAGTTAGCTCATTATGTTTCACAGACGACCAATAATCCCTTTATTCTTATTACCTTCAGTTTGGATAATTGTCCAAGATCTTTAGCTGCGATGAAAATCATCTGAGGTCCCTAGAGACACACATAGAAAAGGAGAGAGAATACACAGTCAGTCTTACGGTCTTCAGTACCAATAGAAATATAGTCAATAGAAAATGTGATCTTCCTTCTTATACTTGTGACTGTTATGTCATACACACGTAACTGGTTTTACAGACTGAGTCAAAGATAGCAAGTACTGCTGGCAATATAATTGTTCTCACAGGCATCCTACTCCTGAGAATTTTAAGTCTGAGTTAATGCACGGGTTACTACTAATATAGCTGGTTTAATGTAGCACATGGATTAAATCAATGATCTTTATTTTAACGTTTATTTATTTTTTAGTAGAGGCAGCTCCCTCACTCCACTTGGCCCCCAAATGGATCTGTGCAAACTTTCAAGATACAGAGCTGAGACAGGTGAAGCTGCCACTCTTCCAATACTATCCAGTCTATCGGAGACTTGGCCTCTTAACTCTTCCCTCAGCCAGAGGCTCTTCCTAGAACTCCAAGGTCCTGGGAAGAGTTTGAAAAACAGAGGACTAAACCATCCACAGCATTACCAGCATGAAAAACTAGAGGTATGTCTGTTGGTAAAAGTGGCAGGAAAAAAGTAACTTTGGTACTAAGTTCATTAGTACCCTAGAATATTTTCTCAGGAGGGAAAAGCAACTAAAACAAGTCCTGCTCTTACAGAGATAGATAGCAAGCTAAATAACTTGGCCAGGACCACAGAAGCTGTACTTTGATAAGTGCCCAGCGTATAGAGGAAGATTGATTGGCTAATCTTAGGGTGTGTGCTGGAGATTTCTCTGGAAAGAAAAGTGGCAGGTGCAATTTTTCTTGCCCTCTCCAGCCTGAATAGCCAGACAGTTGTTGGAGTCAATGTTAACACTCTCTCCCTACCTTGCCAGCAATGTATGCCCTGGCCCAGTGCCCCTCTAGAGTGGCTCTTGCTCTTGGAATGGGAGATAACCTCACACACCGCCATGTCCATAGTTCCTGCGGATGGACCTCTAAAAGGCTGCACAGGGCGCAAGCAGCTGTCAGGGTCCAACAGTACATGGGTGGGGCTAGCACTCACCCTACCTAACAGTGAGCTCGCAGCAGTCACAGCTCAGCTACGACAGAAGGGTACACACAGCCCACACAGGGCAACAACCCTGGAACACCCGGTTCTGGTGACCAGAAGAGACTGCTATGGGACCATGGGACATCTTCTCTACAAGGCCACAACTGTCACGACCAGGAAATGGCATTGATGTAGTTAATACATAAAAACAAACACTGAGATAGACAAAATGAGGGGACAGAAAAATAAATATGTCCCAAATGAAAGAATAAGACAAAAATCACAGAAAAGATCTAAACAGAATTACTCAGTGTGCCTAATAAAGTGTTCAAAGTAATGGTCATAAAGATTCTCACCAGATTTGAGAAAAGAGTAGATGAACTCAATGAGGATTTCAAAAAGGAGATACAAAATATAAAAAAGAACCAGTCATAGCTGAAGAATACAATGAGATGAAAAATACACTAGAAGAATGGATTTAGCAATCTGGAAGACAGGGTCACGAAAGCATCCAAGCTGAACAGCATAAAGTAAAAACCTGAGAATAACACCATCAGGAGAAATTACATTTGAATTTTAGGCATCCCAGAAAGAGAAGAGAGAGGGAAGGGGGGTTCAAAAATTTCCTAATCTGGGGAAGACAACAGACACCCAGGTCCTGGAAGCACAGAAAGCCCCTACCTAGCAAGATGAAACCAAGGAAGTGCACAACAAGACACATAATAATTAAAGTGGCAAAATGTAATGATAAGGAGAGGATCTTAAAGGCATTATGAGAAAAGAAAACAGTTACATCAAGGGAAACACTGTTAGGCTATCAGCTGAATTTTCAACAGAAATTGCAGGCTAGAGTGCTGAAAGGAAAAAATTTACAATGAAAAATATTCTACCTGATAAGGTTATCATTCAGAATGAAAAAGTGATAGTTTCTCAGCAAACAAAAATTAAAAGAGTTTATCTCCACAAAACCAGCCTTATGAGAAATGTCGAAGAAATGTTAAATTACGAAAGGAAAAAATTTCACAGGTGAAAGCAAAACTGTAGTAAAAGTAGTGCATTAATCACCTATAAAACCAGTATGGAGCTTTGCGCAGTGGCAGTATCGTAGCCAATGAGGTTTATCCGAGGCGCGATTATTGCTAATTAAAACCAGTATGGAGATGAAAACACAAAAATAGCAAAATCAATTATATCTACACAAAATAAAAAGATTTAAAACATGACATCATTAACAAAAATATAGAGGGGGGATTAAAATTTAGTGCTTTTAGAATGTGTTCAAACTTGAGTGACAACCAACTTAACATTTGAGGTATATCTATCTATATGTATGTGAACCCAGGGGTAACCACAAATGAAAACCTATAAGATACACAATAAAAAGAAAAGAAATTCAAGCATATCACTAAAGAAAGCCATTGAGTCGCAAAGAGCAAAAGAAGGGACAAAGATGAACTACAAAAACAACCACAAAACAACAAATTGACAGTAAATACGTACCTATCAATAAGTACTTTAAAAATAAATGGACTAAATGTTCCAATCAAATGAAACAAGATGACTCAATGGATTAAAAAATAAGGCCCATCTATACGCTGCCTACAAGAAACTTACTTCAGACCTAAAGACACATAAAGACTGAAAGAGAAGGGATGGAAAAAGATATTCCATGCAGTTGGAAGCAAAAAGAAAGCTAGGGTAGCAATACTTACATCAGACGGAATGGACCTTCAAACAAAGACTACACAGCAAGAGTCAAAAGAAGGCATTACATAAAGACAAAAGGATCAATCCAACAGGAGTATATACCACTTGTAAATATCCATGCACCCAACACAGGAGCAGGGAAATAAATAAAGCAAACATTAATAGTCATAAAGAAAGAAACTACTAGTAATGCAATAATAATAGGGGACTTCAACAGCCTACTTACATCAATAAATAAATCATCCAGACAGCTAGTCAAAGGACACAGTGGCTTTAACAGATATATGCACAACATTCCATCTCAAAACTGCAGAATACACACTTTTTTTTTCAAGTGCACATGGAATATTCTCCAGGATAGATCACATGGTAGGCCACAAAACAAGTCTCAATAAATTTAAGAAGATTGATATCATTATTAAGCCTCTTTTCAAACCAAAGTAGTATGAAACTAGAAATTAATTACAATTGACAAAAATGAAAAAAAAAAAACCATGAAGGCTCAATGCACGCTACTTTTAACAACCAATTCGTTAACAGAGAAATAAAAGAAGAAATGAAACAAATGAAAATGGAAATATAATAGTCCAAAATCTTTGGGATACAGCAAAAGCAATTGTAAATTTATAGCAATACAAGGCTACATCAAGAAACAAGGATAATGTCAAATAAATGATCTAATATTACATCTGAAGGAACTAGAAAAAGAACAAAGCCCAAAGTTAGTTAGTAGGAATGAAATAAATATCGGAGTAGAAATAAATCATGAAAACCAAGATCCTATTCTTTAAGAGGATAAACAAAATTGATAACTTTTAGCCTGACTCATCAAGAAAAAAAGAAAAGGCTCAAATAAAATTAGAAATGAAGGAAGAGAAATAACAGACACTACAGAAATACAAAGAGTTATGAGAATACTGTGAAAAATTATATGCTCACAAATTGAACGACCTAGAAGAAAATGGATAAATTCCTAGAAACATCCAATCTCCCAAAACCAAATCAGGAGCAAATAGAAAATTTGAACAGACTAATTACTAGTAATGAAATTGAATCAGTAATCAAAATACTCCCAACATTCAAAAGTCCAGGATTAGATATTTTCACAGATGAAAAGAAGAGTTAATACCTATTCTTCTTAAAGTATTCCAAAAAGTAGAGAAAAGAAAGCTTCCAAATTCATTCTATGAGGCTAGCATTACCCTGATACCAAAACCAGATAAAGAGAACTATGGGCCAATATCCCTTGATGAACATGGATGTAAAAATCCTGAGCTAAATGTTAGCAAACTGAATTCAACAATATGTTAGAAAATCACCACAATCAGGGGTGCCTGGTTGACTCAGTTGGTTAAATGTCTAACTCTTGGTTTTAGCTCAGGTCATGATCTCACGGTAATGAGATCAAGCCCCACATCAGGCTCCATGCTCAGTGGGGAGTCTGCTTGAGATTCTCTCCCTCTCTCTCTCTTTCAAATAAATAAATAAATACATCTTTTTAAAAAATCACCAAAGTCAAGTGGGATTTATTCCAGAGAATCATGGAAGTGTTTAATATTTGCAAATCAATTGATTGATATACCTCATTAATAGGGGGAGGATAAAAACCATACAGCCATCTCAATAGATAGAGAAAAAGCATTTGACAAAATACAACATAATAAAGGCCATATATGAAAAACCCACAGCTAATATCATCCTCAGTGGGGGTAAAAAAAAGCTTTTCCTGTTTTCATCAGGAACAAGATGAGAATGTCTATTCTCACCACTTTTATTCAATACAGCACTGGAAGACCTGGCTTCACAATTGGATAAGAAAAAGAAAGAAAAGACATCCAAATTGGTGAGGAAGAAGTAAAACTGTCACTTTTTGTGGATGACATGATACTATATATAGAAAAACCTAAGGAACCACCAAAAAACAATTAGAACTGATAAAGGAATGCAGTAAAGTTACAGCATACAAGATTAATATACAGAAATCTGTTACATTTCTATACCCTAATAATGAAGTACCAAAAAGAGAAATCAGGAAAACAATTCCATTTACAACTGCACCAGAGGAACAGAATACCTAGGAATAAATTTAACCAAAGAGGTGAAAGACTTACATTCTGAAGATGGCATAAACAAATGAAAAAATATACCATGCTCATGGATTTGAAAAATTAATATCATTACAATGTCCGTACTACCCAGGGAAGTCTATAGATTCAATGAAATTCCTATCAAAATACTAATAGCATTTTTCACAAAACTAGAATAATCCCAAAATTTGTATGAAAAACTCAAATAGAAAGAACAAAGTTTGAGGTATCACAATCCCAGATTTCAATATATACTACCAAGTCATAGTTATCAAAACAGTATGGCACTGGCACAAAAACAGACACATAGATAAACAGAACAGAATGGCAATCCCAGAAATAAATCCATGCTTATATGATCAATCAATTTACAACAAAAGAGACAGGGGTGTACAATGGGGAAAAGACAGTCTCTTCAAAAAATGGTGCTGGGACAACTGGACAGCTACGTGCAAAAGAATGAAATTGGGCCACTTTCTTACACCGTAAACAAATATAAACTCAAAATGGATTAAAGATCTAAATGTAAGACCTAAATCCATAAAACTCCTAAAAGATAACAGGCAGTGATCTCTTGGGAATTGGCCTTAGCAACATATCTATAGATCTTTCTCTTTAGGCAAGGGAAAAAATAAAAAAAAAAACTACTGGGACTATACTATAATAAAAAGCTTTTGAACAGCAATACAAATCAACAAAATGCAAAGGCAAGCTAATGAATCGGAGGAGCTATCTGCAAATGATATATCTATTAAGGGAGTAAATACCCAAAACATGTGAAGAACTTACACAGCTTAACACCGAAAAACCTCAGAACGACAACAGAATAAAACACAAAAAATGATCAGAGGACCTGAATAGACATTTTTCCAAAGAAGACATACAGATGGCCAAGAGACACATGAAAAGAGGCTCAATATCACTAATCATCAGCGAAATGCAAATTAAAACCAGAGTGAAATATCACCTCACTCTAGACACAATGACTAGACTCTAAAAGACAAAAAATGAGAACTATTGGTGAGGATGTGGGGAAAAGGGAATCCTCATGCACTTGATTTTCCGTGGTGGGAAGGTAAATTGGTGGAACTGCTGTGGAAAAAACAGTATGGAGGTTCCTCAAAAAATTAAAAATAGATATACCATATGATTCAGTAGTTTTCCTGCTGAGTATTTACCCAAAGAATATGAAAGCACTAATTCAAAAAGATACATGCACCTCTATATTTATTGCAGCATTATTTACAAGAGCCAAGATATGGAAGCAGCCTAAGTGTCCATCCAATAGATGAATGGATAAAGAAGATGTGGGGTGTGTGTGTGTGTGCGCGTGTGCATGTGCATATGCACATAATGGAATATTATTTGGTCATAAAAAGAATGAGATCTTGCTATTTGTGACAACATGGATGGACCTTCTGGGTATTATGCCAAGTGAAGTAAGTCAGACGGAGAAGGACAAATACCTTACGATTTCACTTATACCTGCAATCTAAAAACCAAACCAGAAACAGACTCATAAATATTGAAAACAAAGTGGTGTTTTCCAGAGAGGAAGTGGGTGGGAGAAGGGGCAAAATATGTGAAAGGGATTAGGAGGTACAAACTTCCAGTTATGAAACAAATCACGGTGATGAAAAGGCTAGCACAGGGAACAGTCAATAAGATTTTAATAACCTATTTAGATGTTAATAGACGTGACTACATTTATTGTGGTGAGCATTACATACAGAATTGTCAGATCAATGTTGTACACCTGAAACTAATTTAGCATTGTACGTCAACTACACTTCAATAATGAAAAATAAAAATTAGAACAAAAAGTTTAATCGAATCTTGTTTTTAAGTACTTACTGTTTGATCTGTCAGAGGAGGGAGAACAATTTGTTTTTCTATTTTGTTAAGAACTAGCTTCCATAACTCCTTCAAAACTCGCTTCAGGACTGTTTTCTCACAGATTTTTGCTGAGAGACTTAATCTGAAATAAAATAAAACATATAATCACTTAAAATGAAACATATGATCACTTATAAGCCACATATCAGGGTATCAACTTATTTTATTGATCAGAAATTCAAGTTTTTCAATACTGAGATTTATTTATTTATAAAGATTTTATTTATTTATTTTACAGAGAAATAACACAAGTAGGCAGAGTGGCAGGCAGAGAGAGAGGGAGAAGCAGGCTCCCTGATGAGCAGAGAGCCCAATGCGGGCTTGATCCCAGGACCCTGGGATCCTGAGCAAAAGGCAGTCACTTAACTGACTGAGCCACCCAGGTGACCCTCAATACTGAAATTTTAAATATATGAATACTGAGGACTTAAATATATGAATAGGCCTTTATAATTTTCAAATGCTAAATTTCATTTATCGAACAAAATACATAATATCAAAGATATGTTTCAACACATATACTTGACAGTTTGCTATTTAGTAGAAAATGAATTCAGGGTCTCTCTCCCCTTAAACTGTTTCCTAAATTGACATCAAGGCTCCCAAAGTACCTGATTTTCATCCACATTCCTAACTTGTATTTACTATACACCCCATATTCATGATGTGGGCCAAACACCAAAGAAACATGTTTTCATCACTACCTGGCACTGCTCCAACATAAAAAAAGATGCATGTAACTTTACTCAAGGGCCGAAATTTACTAGCTTTACTTATTTTCCAGTTTTATTGATATACATTTAACATATAACATTTTTTAAGTTTAGATGTATGACAATGATCTGACATGCATATATATATTGCAAAATGATTACCACAGTAAGTTTAGTTAACATTCATTAACTCAACAGTTAATAGTTCTTGGAAGATCTATTCTACCTTCTGCAATTGTCAAATATACTATAAAATATTGTTAATATAGTCCTCGTGCTCTACATTACATTCCTAGGACTTATTTATCTTAAAACTAGAAGTTCGTACCTTTTGACCACTTTTACCCATTCTCCCCATTCCCCCCAACCTCTAGCAACTACCCATCTGTCCTGTTTCTCTAAGTTCAGTTTTGAAGACTCCAAATTTACCAGCTTTAGTAGGTTTAAATTTGTATTTCTTACAAATTCTTCTCAGGGTGAGAATGACGATAACATCATCTATTTTTACATAACGCCTTAGTTTAAAAACCTCTTCTGCAGATCTTTTTTGTTTATTACTATACCCATTTTATAAGTCAAAAACAGGTTTTGAGAAGTTAGGGACCTTGTCCAAGGAAGTGAAGCTAGTAAATAAGGGCTGAAAAATCCTCCAAGCCCAGTGTGTTGTCCAAGGCCCCCTTCCTGCCCTGGACAAATATGTTACTTTATGAAGACCTAACAGTCTGTGAAGTCACAGTGCTGCATAGACATTTACCGAATGTGCTGTAATAGGACACTGAACTCTTTGAGGCACCTTTAATAAAAGCTAATCAAACCTGTTTCACAGAGGGCCTCGGGATAGCCTCATTAACTTCCTATAGTGCTGCCAAATACTCTGTATGCTTTCGGACTCAGAAATTATAACTTGAATTCTGGTTCTAACAGAGACAGAATTTATTATTTTAAATGTACATCATTAATATCTAAAGGCATGAGACATGTGAGAGGCAAAGGGAAAGATTTCCCAAATACACATTTATGTAGAATTACTTCTCCTAACACTCCTATATACAGATCCCTAGGATATGAAAATGCAGGAGAGCACCCTTTGGATGAAGAGGAAAGTCGGGGCCCCTGTGCAAAGCTATGGAACATGTACCTCGCTCTTTTGGAGAACAAGGTCGGAGGGCAATAGCCATGTTACGGACATAGGGTAGAAACCAGCGGAGGGATCATGGCTGAACAACAGGACCTAATCTCGGATATATTCCTAGGGTAATTTGAGACAAAACAAATCTGCCAGTTTTGTAGCAGATGTGTCATTTCCATTTTCAAAAGGTCTGAGTTTAAGATTTGACCTTGTTTTTATGGTCCGCTCATATACCTGGCATGCCAACTAACTCGGCTGAGACTAGAAATGAATGAACAGGTATAATATCCTTGACATGTTTGCAGCTCTGCATGGGATTTCTGCCAGCTGGAAAAAGAGTTTACAGTTTGTTCTAGAGAGTGGGGAGGTCGTGGTGAAGAAATGGAAACATAAAGAAATAAGATGTTTTATTTAGAGAGCCTATACATCTATAACACTAACACGATTTCTAAGGGGATTTTTCTCAAAGCTACCTTGAAGACTCCCAGCCCTCTATTATTCATTTTAAATGAACAAACAGGAGATCTAGCAACTGCTTCCTTAATTTAGTCAGAGTTAACCAACTGTATAAGGCAAGCTGAAAAGCCTATATTTTGGAAACAGTAATCTAGGTTGGTTGACCACAGACCAATTAACCAGACAATTTTCAAATGCTCTGTATACCAGGTGGCAATAGAGATTTGCTGTCATACAGTTGATCAGATTTTTATGAAAACCATATGCAGCTGTTCTCGCTCCCCCGAAATCCCTGTCCCTCATTTCCATACCTCTAAGTCCTATCCACCTGGAAAGATCTAACCCAAATGGAATATCTACTGATGATCTGAACAAGGAATTAACAACTTACACCTTATTGTGTTTATTGGTGTACCTTATTTTTCCTAACTTGGTTCCCTGAGAACAGAATTAATATCTGACTTTTAAAAATCTCCCCTAACAAATGGCTTTATGGTTACACATTTTTTATTAGTCCTGAGAATTTCTGCAACTTTTCATGCCTTATGTATGTCTCTTTCCAAAACTCTTAAATCTTTCACAGATTTTTAAAGCTCAAAGATGTTTTCTGGTATCTTTATATACTGTCCCTTTCTACTAAGAATTAGAAAAAATTATATAGAAGATGATATAATGATGTATAATTCTAAGTAGAAAATTAAATAAAAATAGAAATTAAAATAATTTAAATACGCTGAAAAAAGGGTCCACTGACTTTATGTATTGGCCCCATTTTACAGATGGTGAAATGGATTCAAGCTCTCTCAGACAGTAGACGACAGTATTAGGATAACTTAGAATTTTAATGTTCTATAATGTTTGCTTATCGTATACACAAAAATAAATAGTTTTGCTAATGATAAATGACATGTCTCCAAACTGCTGGCTGGAGGTAAAAAACCAGAAGGCATTCTTCTAGTAGGAGTTTTAAGAGAATTGGGACTTCTATGTCCTGCTCTCCATTCACTATCACACTCCTGACAAAATGGTGGTATGTTTACATGATTCGATTCCGTATTGGCCAGAGAAAAGAGTCATCTAATACGATAAAAACATGAAGGGATTGTGTAGAAAATTAGATGGTAAAAGTCTACATTAAGAAATTAAGGAAATGAGGAAGACTTTCTTTCTGCCCTTTCTTCTGCATCACTTGCCTACCTCCTTCCTGCTAAGCTATCTCCTAGATATTTTCTCATAAAAAAACAGAAAATAAGACTTAGTCTACCAAATATTAAAATTAAAATGATAAGAACATTAGTCTTGCTTATGCAATAAGACTATAAGGAAAGAGAAATGGAATTAAAATATAAGTTATAGAATAGGTCCTTCCTAATAAACCTTTCTTTGTTGTCTTCTTTAACAAAAGGTACTGTAGGGGCGCCTGGGTGGCTCAGTGGGTTAAAGCCTCTGCCTTCAGCTCAGGTCATGATCTCAGGCTCCTGGGATCGGCCTGCATTGGGCTCTCTGCTCAGCAGGGAATCTGTTTCCCCCTCTCTCTCTGCCTGACTCTCTGCCTACTTGTGATCTGTCTCTCTCTGTCAAATAAATAAATAAAATCTTAAAAAAAAAAAAAAAGGTACTGTATCCTTATTTATCTTGGTCCCTTTGGTATTAATTAATTTGCTACAACAATATTAAATGAGGTAACGTGCAAACTACCAGGTATAACACGGTCCCTTGGTAGGTTTTTAAATTTTTTTTTTACTTTTCTACCTTCACTTTGGTGCTAAGTATCACTGTTTAAGAAAACGTGTCTCTGGTTGTTTTACATCAGTGGTTCCCAATTGTGGACCCATTTTAAAATATAAGTGCCTCAACCCTACTCCAAACTTATAAAATTCGAGCTACTAAAAGTAGGGACTTAGCAGAAGCATTAAAAAAATGACTTTTTGGTTAAGAACACTGTCTTAGTTGGTAACAAGGCCTCCATTTCCACCACTGTGAGACCATCATTTCCATGAACTCAGGGACTTTGACTCTCTTTTTCATCACTACCTAGGGCCTAGAATAAAGTTTGATAAAGATAGGTACTCAATAAATTATTGAAGGTTGAGTCAGGCACTCTACTTGCCTCTGAGCTGAATTAATTCTAGTCGTATTTGTGCTATTCTCTTCTTCGGGTTTCTGACATGAAATCAGACATTCTGGACTCAACCCAGTCTTTTTTGACGTCCAAGAGGATCCAAAACAATGCCTTATCTGAGGAGCATCAAATCCTAATGCTTCTTCCCCTCAGAACACCAAACTCCTTAGTTACCAGTATTTATTTCCTCTCCAGTTTTCCTTTCCCGCACAAAGTCATTCCTGCTTTTTCCCCCTCAGGTAATGAACTAGAAGTCTTTTCCTTTTTAACGAATTATTGTATTTCCGTAGAAACTTTTTAAAACCTGTCTTATGTAGAGGAAAACAACTTTTTCTTTAAACCTATATCAATCAAATTTAGGGTAATGGTTAAAGAAAAAACAGGTGGAAAACTTACGTTTTGTCCAAGAAGTCCATGAGGGGTCTTAATACAATCTCTGCATCCACTGCTGCACTGTTCTTATTTGATGCAGTATTTCCATTTGTTCTCATTTGGTTTAGTTCAGAACTCATCTGTTTTATACAGTCTTCAATGATAAGTTGGAAACTAAAAATAAGAAATATAAATTCTGAAATAAAAGCAAGCATTTATGACTCCTTTGTCTGTGTCAGTTTAATTCAACTCTGCGGAGTTTGATCGGTTTCAAGTGGTGTAAATTCCCTTGCTCCTTAGTCTTCAAACTTCTCGTTCAGCTGCAAAAAATTTTGTTGTGATGAAAGCTTACTTGGAACCCATATATGTAAAGCAGATAAAAGGAACACTCTTCAGGTTGAATTAACTTGAGTGGGGGTTCATTTGGCCCGCATCTCTCACAGTAGTAGTTGAGATGTTCCTCTGAGCATTGTTTGGAAAAATGACTGTTCTTGAAAGATTCTCGGCGTGTGGGTACACCTTCTTCGCTTGCCATCTGGGACTCCACAGCCTCTTGGCTTTCCTCAAACCTCACTGGCTATGCTTCTTTCTCAATTACTTGACCTCTAACAATTGAAGTAGGGTGGCCAGACTTAGCAAATGAAAAGACAGGATACCCAGGTAATTTGAATTTCAGATAGTGAATTATTCTGTAGTACAAGTATTCCCCATGCAATATTTCAGACATATGTATACGAAATATATCCATTGTTTATCTGATATTCAAATTTAGTTGTGTATATCCTATATTTTATCTGGCAACCCTACACTGTAATCCTCTATGTTTGATTGTTGGATCTCAGAGTTCAGTTTCTCTATCAAATAGAGCTTTTTTAGGCAATTGTATCTAGTTCCATGGCTTTCACACCATCAACATACTGGTAATCCCAAAACACATCAGCAGACCTGACTTCCAATGTGAGCTCCATGCCTACAAAAACTTTCCACTTAGAAGTCTAACGAGTTTCTCTCATACCCAATATCCACTAGCAAATCGTTATAAGGTATCCTAAATCTTAGTGTTCTTAGAATTCTCTGAGGACACTCTTACCTCTCATGGCCACTATTATGATCCCTCCTCCATGAAATTTCTCATGGGTCTCTTGGCTTCACTTATTTCAGACATATGCCAAATGTGAGGTCCTTAGGCAAGTCTTTTTGAACACTCAACCTGAAATGACATTTCTACCATTCACCATTCCCTTGCAGTTTTTTTTTTCTTAATTGCACCATTATATATATATATATATATATATATATATATAATATATATATTAATTATAATTATTTGACACACTGCATACTCTATTTGTTTATTGTCTCTTGCCCCAACTAGAATGTAAACTTCATGAGGGCAGGGACTTTTTTGTTTGTTTGTTTTAGTGCCATATAGCCACACCATGGAACAAGATGCACAAAGAGGTTGCTCAAGAAAAAATGGTTCAATGTATCAAGGACTCTCCTTCTTCCACCCACTTTTATTATCTCACCGCTCTAAGAATCTAAATAACCCTGTGAAGAGTAATCTTTAGTATTATTTTTCATCCTTTATATTTCTTATGAAAGTAACTGGCACAAAGTAAGAGATTTAAATAATGGGGACTCATCATTGCTGCCATTCCTCTATTTTGTCTGTCACCTTCCTATTTCCAACAAGAGGAGTAATTATAACAGATATATAGGCAGGCAGGAAAAAAACATTTAGGAGAATGGGGATAAATGAAAGCTTGGGAAACAGTCCTGTCATTAGAATGGTGATAATTAGAAGGAAAAGTCCATCTTAAAAAGTACTGCAATCAAGTCTATCCTTTCTTCTTCTTTCTCCACACACAAAGGTTACAAGGTTCACATTATTTGATAAGTATCCAACTGTACTAATTCCTAAAATTTTACATAGAGGTTTAGAAATTTTCACTATATAGTGCATCCATTATTAAGTAGAAAGAATATATTTTTCAATGCATGCATGCATTATACAAATATTTAAAAATACTATGTGTCTCTTTCAGACTCAGTACAAAGGAATCCAGATGTGTGAACATTTGGGTTTTATCTGGCTAGTCCTGCCTTTGGACTTTTGTTAGGTAGTGGTTATGGAGGAAGGTAGTGGTGGGTATGGTGGAGAAGGTGAGAAACTTAAGTGATGAAGGTGGTGGTGTGTGTATTTAGTGAGGGCTGAGGTGGTAAATACTTGGGGCAATAGAAAAGAAAGGTACATAATGTTGGAACGTTTGAACTAGTTTGATTCCCACTGGGTCATCAGTGATCCTGCTGACTACAGTAATAATCACCTTTGAAAGAGCTACTTTCTTTTGCACGGATTCTCAAATCAGTGTATTAGGGTGGAGGATAGATTGAGCAGAAGGTATGACAGTCCTGTTACAAAAATGTTTAAACGAGTTCTCCTCCAGTAGGTGAACTCCCACTGGAAGCCAGCTCTGTGTGTGAGATCAGGCATATAGAAGAAGGGTTATTAGTGTATCAGAGATAATGACATTTTATCTTAGCATTAATCCAGGGTGAAGCAACACCTGCATTTCACCTTTTTTTCTATTCATTTTTGGTAAATTTGTCCAAGATATTTTTTCTCTATCCATTTTTTGGTTGGAGAAGCCTTTAGTAATCAGCTTGAATAAAAGTGGTATCAGTTAATAATGATGGATTTTGGGGCGCCTGGGTGGCTCAGTGGGCTCGAGCCTCTGCCTTCAGCTCAGGTCATGATCTCAGGGTCCTGGGATCAAGCTCCGTATCAGGCTCTCTGCTCAGCGGGGAGCCTGCTTCCCCCTCTCTCTCTGCCTGCCTCTCAGCCTAGTAGTGATCTCTCTGTCAAATAAATAAATAAAATCTTAAAAAAAAAATAATGATGGATTTTGTGAGCACTCATGAAGCCAAATACTAAGGGGAGAACTTCTAAGAAATGTTCCTGTATTCTTTACATAACCCACCTAGCCACTGGGACCAAAGGCATCATTAAAAGAAATGTAGTAAACCAAAAGCCAAAGTCCAAAGTGTAAACACAAACCTAAGTGGCACCAGTTTTGAAAATGTAAGAACATCTTTATGAACATCTTTAAGATATCACTGAAATTACATCACTTAGTTTGAGTCACAAGTGGGTTCCCCATAAGCGTGTCAAGAACCCAGGAACCCAGGCTTCAGATGTGTGGTTTGGCTTTGCACTGGCTCTACTGTGATGTGAAGTTATCCTTCCAGCTCCATACACTAGAATTATTTAATCGTGGGTTTTAAGAACACCAGATAAAATAGATTTGGGACAATTAATTACACACTTAATTTTAAAGCTCTAAACTACTCATTAAGACTCTAAAGCAGATAGATTCAGACTAAAATGATCCAGTTTGACTTCAAAACATGGTCACCCTGACTAGCTACCCACTGTGTGTGTGTACGTAGATCTGGTTGGTTGTGTGAGAAATAAATTCATACCAAAAGATATATAATAATCTTTCTTTTTATAAGAAAAGCATGACATGTGGGTTGTTTATTCCAATAATTCTATCCCTAATTGCACAAAATATTAAATTCTTTCCTATATTTAAAAAAATGAAGCAGTAGTACAGGGTAACTGGGAGTTTCAATATCTAGGTTAAAATAGCTGGCTTCATATGAACAAAATACTTCCAGTGCCCTTCTAAGAGCACCACTCCTTATTTCATAACTGAAGTTTGCTCAAATTTTTTTAAATCATAATTCCTATTTCAGCCTTTGTAACCTGAACTCCCCTTCATCAAACAAAACAGAACAAAACAAAATTTTTAAAAAGGTATTCATAAGGATGACTTGACTATTTACAGAAAGTAATTTGAATATACTTTTTCTATTTCTATTCTGATTACTATTTTGCTTAGTCATCTTATTTCCCATGAGGTTCTGAACACCCCTTGCTCTCCCCAACACCTTTTTATTTTCCCTGACTTTGTTAAATAACCTCTATTTTGCCTTCCCAGCTGAAGGCAACAGTCTTTTGCTAACCACATATTAATTCACAACTACAACGAAGAGAGGTAAGGCTAAAGTGGCTGACCAAAGGCCCCATCAACTAAGTGTCACTCAAGTCAGAGCCAATGAGCTCCAATGTCTCTGGGACAATGTCTACATTTCCAACTCCAGGTAAACAGAACCTGCAAATTGCTTATTAACATCTAGGCCAAGTAAGCAGAATCATCCAGTTCAGCTAACAGCACAAAACTGAAGGCAGAGCAATTACCCTGCACTCAATACACAAGGCTATCTCTGGCTCATCACCTGTGAAGGTGGGCTGTAAAAGACAATGAACATATCCCTAATGATAAAGAGAAGGCCAGTATGGTATTTTTCTTTAGTTTGCATCATTGCTATATTTGAAAAAAACGACATGAGGCTTTTAGTGTCTTTTTCTTCTCAGTCTTTCTGATATAAAAGTAGCATATTTAATCAATAAATGTTTATTAAGCATGTACCTTCCCAAAATCCGATAATAAATGATGAGTGAGGTTCAAGGAGATAGCTAGCCTTCACCATTAGAGCAATATTTATAGTGTCATTTGAGAACTGAACACAATAAGTCAACATTTATTGAACTAATATTTAAAGCAAATTCTGCATGAAGTTAATGAACCTCTTTCAAAGATGTGTTTGCTTTCTGTCTATTTTAACATTTGATGATGATATAATGGCCTTTTCATATAGGACCAAAGTGAAGTTTATCTCGGATGAATTGTTCTTTCTTTAGATCCACACTATAGGCAAACAAACTTAATTTTTTACAAATAGGAAAAAAAAAATTTGCCAGTACTCTCCCACGGGGTAATTACATTAAGATTCCTAAGTCCTAAGACCTAGACTCCTGACTTAATTAGGTTATGGGGCTGGATTCAGTTATTTGGAAGTTCAACTACATTGATATAAATGGCATAAATGCAACTCAGTCTTCTTTCTTATGTAAAGGTTTTCTCCCTGCCTTTCTCCCTCCCTCCTTTCTTTCAACAGCCAATTGCTAAGCTCTAAACACTAGAATTTCAAGTAGCAATGAGGTATGTGGTTTCTGCCCTTAAGAAGTATACCAGTACAGTCAGGGAGACAGGCAAGTGAACCAGAATTTAAAGCACAGTGTTGTACGTGCTACCCAACTGAAGGATTACACAGAGTTCTGGGGAACATGTAGCAAGACATCACGGTTAAATTCTGGGGTCGTGAAAGATTGGTCAGACGAGCTAATGCTTGGATTGATTCTTGAAGTTAAATAGATTTAGCCAGTCAGAGGAGAGAAACAGCATTGAAGGCATGATTACTATTAGCTGAAACCTAACACAGTTGGCTAATAACTACTTAAGTCACTTACCTTTCACCATAAGTGATGCTGAGCTCATCCAGAACCCCATTGAGTTTAACTTGAAGTTCTTTTAGAATAGTACTAGCTTCAGGATCTAGCTGCAGAGAGACCATAAACAGTATTACTCTGGAGTTCCGAGAAAGTGTGCTTTTGTTTCTCTTACAAGCATTTTGCTTGTTACAAGGCAAACTTCAAACAACAGAACATATATATCTTTTTTCCGTTCCTTTTTTTCAATTTTGAATTCAAGTGAAAAATTTAGGAAATTCTCAATATATATGAAATAATTGCATTGAAATGCATGGCATGCATACAAATAAGAGCTACATAGCAAAGCCTTTGTTGGTTACAGCAATGGGATGCAAGGCATGACAAAATAACCTCCGGAACATGGTCACTTCATAACTTTGAAAATATATCATGTTATATATCAGTTGAACATACATGTTGCTTCGAAATGTATTTCAATCTTTAATATCCCTGTAAATACATGTAAAAATTTAAAACACTGTAAGAAAAATTAATTTTTGAGTGTTCCATTGTGGCTTATTTGAAGGCATTTTTATGTTTGTCTAACTATGAAATTAAAAGAATAGGAAAAATAAATTATCCGAGTACTCCAATGTTTCTCTGAGGTGATAGGCCTAACTTCTCTTCCTCGATACCAATTTGCAGTTCGGAGTTCAAGATCCAATGTTTCTCATTTTATTTTCATTTTTCTTGAAGAATTCAAATATTTATAGTTTGAAGTTAAAGTTTAGGGTCAAAAGAAAAAATAATTAAATCAACATAACATATCTGAAGCTTACTTTTCCAATGCTAACTTTAAAAGTCATCTATTCTTTTTACTTGGTTTTAGTTCTTAAAATAATGTTAACTATTACAAAAAACCCACACTATACATAAACATAAATACATCAATTATTAACTGACAGAATATTTTTTGTAATTAAAGTTCAGGATCAACAGAAACTCTACTAGCACTTTAGAAACTTATTCCGTTCATTAAGTATGTTTTTTGCAAACTAGTTGTCAAAAAAAGAATGACTTATAATAGATGCATTGTCTCAAGTTGATAGGAGTTCATGTAAAGCAATCTAGAATATTTTCTGAAATTTAAGTCTCCTTCCTTTGAATCTTTAGAAATTATTTTCCTGCCGTTAGTACCTATAATTCTTATACAAGCTGATCTACTATTGAAAAGTAGGGATAGGATAAAGCCAAGTTTTGGGAGTAGAACAAATTAGAGGAGGACTTAGTATAAACAGGAGAACCTAAGAAAGACCCTAAAAATACAGGACCCAATAGCAGTTTAAACTCCTGCGAGCCAGCCCAGGACCAATTACTGTCCCAGTATACACTGGTCATTAAGTCCTGTAATCCTCCAAGAGTGTTTTCTAGTCCTAAGAACATGTTAGGAAGAAGTATCATTTAGATATCTCAACAAGCTGGGTAGCTCTAGCTTGAACTAACACAACTAAAAACACTTGGGTGGAAATAAAAAACTGCATTTGGCATCTAACTATTGATTATATCAGACCAATCCTTGATGTCAACCTTGACTCAAAATCAGGTGGTTTTCACATTGGTTAGTTTCTGCTGCCCTTTATAGAGCCAATGTGATTCTTCTGCACTTTATCTTTTCTCTGTCCCTATCAACAGACTCAGTTCTTACCCACAGACACACAAGCCACTGTAACAAATATAAATTTCCCTAGGAGTTGGAGTATCCTTGAGTCTCATACTTTCTGAGAGTTCTATTAAGCTATAACTGGTTGTAAGGCAGTGATTCAGAAAGACAATTAGATAGTATGTACTTTAAAAAGACACTTACAAACATCTAAAACACAAATAGCCTAATAATCCATAACTCCTCAAACTTCAACCAGGAAAACATTTGTGGATTGCCTGTCCCAATCCTAGGGAACCATGCAGCCTGAATGTTTTTTATTAAATTGTCTTGCCATTGACCAAAATACCAATTTCAACCTGATTTCATTTGGATAAGATTGTTAGGGAATAGGAATGAGAGAAAAGCCCTTCCATCATTTTCTTCAGGCTCCCACTCTTTGGTAAGCCACTTGGGGTGACAGATAATAGTTCCCCACTGACACACCTGCCATCTCCAAGGAAATGGCTATGAGAGTAGAGTTTTCTTCAGGAAATGGGGTTGCTTCTTATTGAAAATGTGCATTTTGTTTTCATATTAGTTTGGTAGACATATTTATGGTTTTTTCAGTTGTTCAGATAATGACTTTAAAGTCATATACAATGGTTAGATAGGTCAGGTGGATGAGATTATGCTATTTTCCCATAAATTATTTTAGTCTACCTTTGGTATTTTGTGAATGGAAATTTCTTATCAAATAATTGGCTGTTGCTTGAAAATCTGAAACTGTCAAATCTATATCAATTTAAATATTGGATGACAGTTTTCATTTCCTGAGAGAAGCTTAAGTTTCTAAGTAGGTGGAGACAAACACCTCTGTCATGTAACCAGGCAAAAAAAAAAAAAAAAAAAAAGTAAGTTTTAGTTTCAGTTAAGTACTTGATATTTATCTGATCCAAATCATACCATTAAACCACTATAACAGTAAATATGAGGCTAAATTGCAGGTCTTTTGTAATAATAACTGTCATAAATATCATACTTACCTAGTTATAAAACAATCTCTTTAGGCAGCAAATTAACTAACTTTTGAGTTCTACATTTCTTTATGTGCCCATATTGAAGAAATTTTCCTTACTACTACAAACTTCCTAAAGTTTGTCAGGAATAAGAACTTGGGCTTTCAGGCTTTATTGCCTAAATTATCAACAGCATGTTTTTACAGATTATTGGCTACTTTGAAAAGGTAAAAGACTACTTGATTCTCCCCTCCCCCCCAAGATTTAAAACTTAGCCTGGTTCTAACTATAATATAGTATCAAATATCAAAATTAACTTGCATTTTTGTATTGTTAGTTATTAAAAGCAAAAAAAAAATCAAGCATTCAAAAGTCAGTTAATAAATTTATTCTAATTAGAAACTGAATTACCATGTGTACCTAAACAACCTGGCTGGCAAAAAATAAACAATAAATGGCTCCACAAAGGAAAACTTAAGAATATGGAGTCAAAATCTGAATTTACAGTAAAACTTTCAAAACAGATCTTATCCACACTCAATGAAGGGTTTTAGAATTCCCACATCAAGGCCGGTAACGTGTGGTTCTAATGATCAGAATGAACCATAGTCGTACATAGGTACTATCTTGAGTTTTCCCACCATTGAGAGATTTTACACCACTGAGCTGTGATAATATAAATGACTTGTCTGGAAGAGATAGCTAGCATGCAAATTATCTTTTAAGTTCTTTTTCCTTACGGCCCCCCTTTTTTTCCTTTAAAAGACAGTTTACCTATCACTCAATTCTCCCCCTCCCCATGTTTCTGGCCCCACGCAGTCAGGAGCTCTAACTTCTGCAGCAACTGTGCTATTTACTACAATGGTCTGTAAGACTCTCTTTTAATTATTCTTTTATTAATATATCTCTTCCACTGAAATCTTCCTTAGCTGTCCATCCTGGGTGTCTGTCCCGACATGCCTAGGCATTTACCAAATATTTGAGGAAGGAGGTAAGGGCAGAAAGAAGCATGAAACTTTTCCCTCAAAGGAAATCCTGATATCCAGAGTGCTTCTTCTTGGAGTGATAATTTGCACTGACTATTAATAGAATACTTTTGCATTTGAAATCTTTCATTCCTTAGCAACCATATATTCTGGCAATTCTGAATTCAAATTTTTGCCTCGTTGTCAGACCAAGTCAGATTATGTCTGATAGTCAGCTGGTTCTAAAAATATTGTTACCATACCCACTCTGTATGTTTTGTTTGTTCGTTCATTTTTTACCAGCATGAATTCTTTCCCTAAGGGATGTGAAGGGGTAAATGTTGTTTCGCCCTCTTAAAACAGCAATTGTTAATCCAACTATCAGGCTCTTGCTGGAGATATAACTAGTCAGTTGGAAAGAGACATTTAAACTCTTTCAACAGCTCGATACAAACTCTTGAAAAATAAAGGCTTTGTGGGAAGATATTTTGTGTGAATTTGATTCCTTTTCTCCATTGTTCATTACTATCTCATTTCCTTTCTGTTGTTTATGGTTTACTAGGCTATTTTTCCTCCTGTTCAGCTCATCAGTGTTAGAGTTCCCTTATTTGCTTAGCTAAAGCAGTATAGAGCAGGGAGGATGATTACTCCCTGGCCCTCATCTACACAGGCTCTAAAATTTGATCATTAGACTGATGGATTTCATACCCTGAAGATTTTTGTGGAAAAATCCTTTAATAAATGCAAATTTCATAACTCTTTCTATGAAAAAGAAAGTCTCATTTCCAAGAAAAGCACTGTTCAACTTGAGCTCTGGGTTCCTCCTTTTGGATTTTGTTCCATCAAATATCCCCTTCTATCTTCCATCCCCCCATCATTATCTCTATTACCACATCCTATAAATGTGCTCAAACAATATTTTATTAAAATAAAAAAACAGAACAATTTAAAAAATAAAACCCCAACTTATTTTTTACTATCTTGTCATCAACATCTTGCTAGTCATGTTTTTCTTCTCTTGACCATCAAACTGTTTACAGCCTCATTTCTTAAATATTTAGCAACACTAGTGTAGTTTCTGCTCTGAGTACATCACTGAAATGTTCACATATAGATCACCAGTGATCTCTTGTGATCTCCAGTGACTTTATTCAACCCACTCATGCTGCATTCACTTTTGCTCTCTCAAGCTCTTTATTGCTTGCTTCTCTAGAGACTACCTTCTCCTAGCTCTATTTTTTTGGCTATCATTTGTCTATCTCTGACTTCCATTCTTCTATATACTCCTTAGATATCAATATTTTCCCCTTGTCTACTTTTTTTTTCACTCTATTCTCTCTTCTTGAGCAATCACATCCATGCCTACGTCCTTAACTCCCACCCCTATGTTAGCAACCCCCTGAATCTGTATCTACAGCTTTAACAGGATGTCTGAGCATCATGTCTGTATTCTCACATGCCTACTGACCTTTTCTAATTGGATGACCTAAATGTTAACATATCAAAGAGTGAACTTTTTACCTGCCCATCCTTAACTTATGTCTCTGACTTGATTGATAGCATACAGTTGTTTAAGGCAGAAATCTGAAAATCATCTTTGACTCCTCTTTGCCTTCCACCTTCCACATTCACTTGGATACCAAATACGATAATACCTCTGAAATATTTTCTCCATCTGTCCTATCCTCTTCAATTTCTGATGCAGAATTTTTCTCATCTAGATTAAAATGCAATCATCTCAAAGTTGTGTTCTTGTTTCCTTTTTTATTCCATCCTCCTAACTATACCTAGAGTTGTTTTAATAAAGGCTAAACCTGCCACCCCACCAGTTGGTTTTCAACAAAGGAAGTGCTTCAAGCAATTTATTATAATCTTATCTGGGCTTTTTTTTTTTTTTTTTTAAATATCACTTCTCTTCTTCTTCTTCTTCTTCTTCTATTTGATCAGAATTTATCCATCCTAAAATGGCCAGCTCAACTTAGAATATATGATTGAGAAATCACCGAACATTCCCTAGTGAATCCAGCAGGAAATTGCTCTCCTTGAAATGTCCTAAATCACTTTGTAGAGGTATGGCATTCAGCACGGGTGCTATACTATGTTGTCTGAAATTTAAAAACGTACATGGTCTTCTGTATTTAAAAAAAAAAAAAATGTGTCCTAGCTCCACCCATGCTACCCTGTCTTTTGTTTCCTTTCTTATTCCTCTTAGAAGAGACCCTGCCCAAGAACTTAAAAAACAAGACCGCTTTAAGAGGTAGACTATGACATTTTCTTTATGCCATCCAGGTTTACATAAACTTTTGTGTTAGAGTATCAGTTATATAAATTAATGCTTCTAACTTCTGGTTTCAAAAGTTGAACATCAGTAGCTGTCTGTCATCCTAATTAAAGAGAGTATGCAGTAAATCCAACTGTCATTGTGCTTCAAATCAACTAAATGCCTTTGAGATATGTTCAGTTAGGTTCTTCAGCCTAGACAACTGAAGGGGAAAAAAACGCCCTTCCTTTTTCTCTGGACTTTGAAAAAAATGATACCTTCAAACCTTATATGAGTAACATGACATCCTTTTCTCTTAATTGAAACAGTTTTTTTCTGTCTTACCTTCAACACATAGACTATACCTCTACTCTATGGATTGCTAACAAGATTGTCCTTATAACCACAGAATTTTAGAATAAGAACGAATTTTAGAAATCATACAGTACCACTCCAGCTGGTTTTTACAAGTGGGAAAACTGAGGCCTAGACAATGTGCCATGATCCCTGACATATTTGGGGACACATGAGGATTGAGAAGCAGCAGTCTAAGAAGCTATTTTTTTTTAAGAGATTCACTTTTGAAAACCCTCATTAAAAAAATAAGTAAGTACAATAACTTGACCGAGAAGGAACTTTGGGCTAATTAGCTCCATCTATTGGCTGACTAACCATGAAACCAGACAGAGTAGGATAAGTTATTATTCTGTAATAGAAGACTTATTCTGTAAAAGCTGCCTTTATACCCTCACTCACTCTTCCCTGTTCTGCTGTTCACATTACTGCATCCATCCACTGTTAGGTGAGGTAAATACAGTCTGTTCGGTCAACTGGACTGAGTACCTGTTGAACATTAACCAATGGGGACACAATTCCCTCAGTTAGCCATTTGCATGAGGTGCCGGAGGGCCCCTCAATCAAGTACAAGAAGAGAGAGGGGGATTGGCTGGGTTAGAGAGGTAAGCTCGCCTAGTTTGCATTGATTGATGGTTTGTGAAGGCAGGCATACACAATAGAAGAGCATCACAAGACAATAAAATAGGTCTATTATAGAAAATGGCAGTTAAATTCTTTTTTTTTTCCTCTCCCTCCTGGCTGCGACTTGCATTCTCTCTCATATTTTCTTAAGATTCAGAGACAGGTGAGTTTAAAAAGAGACTTGATGGCGCAAGAGTGACCCTGTGATCTCCCGGGAATGCTCTGGGAAATGAGGTTGACCAGCAGCACCTGCTTCAGTCTGTATTTAGGCGTGACCTGGGTCACTTGCTCGGAAACTTCTCAACCTCCTAGGTAGTGCCTTTCCTTAATTTCACAAGCGTAGCACTTAGCTGAACTTTTCCGTGGTCATGGCGCTAAATTCTTAATCATATTTATTAAATCACCTCGATGCGATTTGCCCTTCTGGCCCTCATTATTCTTTTAATTTTCTATTAAGTCTGATTTGTTAGCTACAATTGTTGAGATGACTCTGAGGAGAAAGAAACCCCACAAGAGCTGAATGCTGCCGAAATGAAAGGCCGCTGCCTCAAACACTCAGTTCTCCTTGTTATCTGCTGCCATAAAACTAAAAATAGCTGCTTGCCTCTTACTGAATTCAGCCAGAGGACATCCCACCTTTGAGCTCTATTTACACATTAAGAGGCTAGAGGTTTCACTTTAGTTTTCAAATTGTTGCAGGGTGAGGTATATAACAATTACAACTTTCATTTAAAAGGTATTTTTAAATTTAGAAAGTGTTGGGGGGGCAGGAAGCGAAGAGCAGGGTATGGGGGCTGGGGGTTCCACTCCCAAACTTTATTACTTTAATTGTTCTGACTCCATTAATAAACTCCTATCTCAACTCCTGCTATCCTACAGATTCAGTAAATATAACTAGCAACAACAGATGCTTCTATTAAATAGAAAAAAAAAACTTTGCAAATTGTTTTAGGAAACAATTTTAGAACTAAAAGGAAGCTACGACTAGTTTACACTGTCTATTTTATTATCTAAGACATCTGATGCATACTTGCTTTGTAATTGCTGGAAAAGAGATGAAAACTGTAGATTGATTCTCATTAATGTATTAATTAGTGACTAGTGACTCATATCTCTACATTAAGGAAAAAAGGTGAGACAGATCAGAAACTTGAACATAAAGCTTAGCCTCCAAACAACATCACCACCTTTTGATAAGGTTACATGTAAAATGTAAGCATAAAGTCTAAAATGTTAAAGAGAAATTCTGAATGTTCGTTTATCACTACCAATTGGTCACCTACATTTATGGATTACTGCATTCCCTAATACAACAGGACATTTGCTGGTAGGACTGCATGCTGTCTCAAGGTCCATTCAAACACATGGAATCCTTTGGGTCCTCAAGATTCAAGACATTAAGTAGATCAGTCAAATGTGTTCCACAGATTAGACTGAGGGGCACTTGGAGCCATTTCCTAATTACCGGGTTGCTGTTCTAAAAGCAAAGAGAGGTAATTCTCAAAATGTGGTCCTCTGAGCAGTAGGTCGGCATCAGCTAGGAATTTGTTAGGAAAGGAAATCATCAGGCCCCACCCATCTATAGAATCAAAAAGTTTGGGGATAGAATTAAGCAATGTGTGTTTTAATCAGCTACCCAGGCAGTTCTGATGCATACTGAAGTTCAAGAACTACCAGCGTAAAGTATTATTTCCTTTAAAACGGTGCTCTTCAATCCCCTGTTGCCAGCAAGCATAAAGTTAAAAGGATAAGGCTCAGAAAAATATGATAGGGGTTAATTTCTGTCCTCTCCAGTGGGGATTTGCTTAGCTGAAGACTAAGTCCTTACAGCTAATAGGTTTTACAATGAATTTCAATCAGCTACATGCATACACTTTTGGGTCATATGCAGTTTCTAACTCTTCCAATTCAACATTAAAAAAATAAAAAAGGATATAGACAATGTTTTTCTGAAACAGAAGAAGAGTTAAGTTGCTCATGAGAATATACACACGTTTAGGACAGGTGGGGTTATGTTCCAGATTCCATGGCCCTGTCCAGGGAAGTCTACCACAGTGCAGTGCGTCAAGAGATTCAATTATTTTTTGAGACACAGCAATGAAAATAATATTACCACTGAATCTGATTAGTCTGCTTTGTGGTCAGCAGAATTAAGAGAATTTAGCTAAGCAAACCACTGCTCCTATTTCTCCTAAATGTCTTAATGATGACTAACTTCTGGCATTTGAAATACTTCAGGAAGTTAGCAGGGTTATGATAATTATGGATTCTCCATTCAGATGATTGTGCCAATGCAATATTGTGAAGGAGTAATGCCTCTTCTGCTTACGGAGCACGGTCATAATTCTTCTAAATCAATTACTACAAGTTCTCCAGAGCTTCATAACCAATACCTTACGACTTCCTGAAATGAAGTTAAATTTTGGATTACATGATTTTCTTTTTCATGTACTTATACTAATTAGATTGCAGATCAAGGAAATACAATGGAGTCCTTTTCATAGGCTGTAGGAATATATTTTTATGAAAAAATACAGGCTGTATATTTATTTGCAATTGCTCTGCACTGAATTATACTAAGTTATACTGAGTTTAATAAGCTATTAAAATAATGTAAACCAAAGTATATCTGTTTTACTTTTGAGGTATTTGAGCTACTTGAGAATGATGAAATGATCATTCAACAATAATGAAAATTATTACCTGGCATCCTGACAATATTTTTGCCATTACTGTGTCATAAGGGGGCCGATAATGCAGTAGGGCGATTGTGGGGCACATAATTTAACTTCTAGCACAAGTCAGTCCATACCATGGCTTGGCTACTTTATCTGGTTTAGTTTAGCGTATCCCAAAACGTTATGCGCATGAAAAATCACGTGAGATGCTTTATAGAAAAAACACTCACACACCCACAACACACTCTGGGCCTCGTTTCTAAGATTATGTTTGCTTCATAGCCCATGTGACTTATTATGTTTCTTACATTCTTTACAGTAATCAAAGTTGTTATCCCAAAACATGCTCTTCATTTTTATGTAAGGAAGCGAGTGGGAAAGTCACAATATAGGAGAAGAAATTTAGAAAATTTAGAAAATTTTCTCTTTTCTAAGTAGGGCACTAGATAAAAAAAGAAAAATGTGCCCGCATGGCATCCAGGATATTGTGCATGCAGGTGGTAACAGGGTCTGGTTAGGGCGGCTTGGGGAGCCCCTGACAGCAAACAGCCTCACCCCTACCCTGTCAGAGTGTTAGGCCAACTTGGACTCTGGAAAGAGTGTTTTGTTTTGTTTTCCGCCTTAAAAAAAAAAAATAAATAAATAAAAGGTTTTCAACATTATTTCTGTTTCCAGAGGGAAGAGAGGCTGATCCTATCAGGAGAGAAGAGCTGCCCCAACAGTGGTTCGAGCGGTCGAGAGCTACAGCAGCAAACAGCCGGGCCTGCGAGAGGTGAGCACTGGGCAGACAGCAGGAGAGGCGAGCCATGCTGCTGTGAGGAGCCAGCGACTAAACACACGGCATCCAAAACGATCCTGAGCAAGTACACAAGCAATTAATCGTTTGCTACTTAGATTTTTGTAGCAAGAAGTGCATATCCTAGCCCAAGTGGTAGGGACAAAATCTAAGAAACTCCTGAAAGGAGACGTCCGAGCCAGGGAAGCTTCCCGCAACAATACTGGTCAAGGTTTTATAATGAGTTCCACGGTGAGATAAGAACCTGCACCAGGACACACCGCATTCCCTCTCGAGGCCACCGAGCATGCCCGCGTTAAGTTCTGTATAAACCTCTCGTATCACAGGGTAAATTCTGTCATTCTTGATAAAATCCTTTTCCATCTTTATAAAAGCCCCCAGTTAAGGAACCCATGTCGACACTGTCATCTACAGGTAACTGGATTGGAAGGGCTTGGCCTGTTATTTTGAGATTCTGGTGCCCTGAGGAGGTCGAGTGCAGCAACTAGCAACTCTAACATAAGTCTGTGTCAATCACGGTTCTTTCTCTTGGGAGGTTCAGTGTGACACCCAGACTCGAGTTCAGATCTTGCTTCCTCCTGACATTTCACTGATCCTCATGCCAGTGCTGTCCGGGCCTGCTGAAAGCTTTTTCCAGTAACAGATGATGAGGTGAATGTAGAAAATAATAAGATAAAAGAAACTGTGTTTAGAAAAGAGACAGAACATCAAAAGATGATCGAGAAAGGGAGGGAAGGGATTTATAAGATTTAAATGCAGGAAAAGAAAGGAGCTAGGGTCCATGCTGTCCCCCTAACAAATTACAGTGTTAGAAACTGGACATTCAGGGGTGCCTGGGTGGCTTGGTGGGTTAAAGCCTCTGCCTTCAGCTCAGGTCATGATCTCAGGGTCCTGGGATCGAGCCCCACAGCGGGCTCTCTGCTCGGCGGGGAGCCTGCTTCCCCCTCTCTCTCTGCCTGCCTCTCTGCCTACTTGTGATCTCTCTCTCTCTGTCAAATAAATAAATAAAATCTTAAAAAAAACACAACTGGACATTCATTTCATTCACTGAATTGCATTTTCCCTTTAAATTATGTATGAGGAATTTAGCGACTGACCTTGCAAGAATCATGAGGGTAGAAGGCACCAACCCCAGGATTTCTTTCTTCTTTATTTTCTCCAGTAAGAAGAGTCCTATGATTTAGCTATAGAGTTGTAGCTAAATTTATCCTGTGAAATCCACATATTGCAAACTGGCAATTTTATGTGAGGAAAAGTATCCATTCTTGTTGGGTGAACGAGCTGCCCCACAACATTTTTGGTTAGCGAGTGGCTTGGCCCACAAACCTTCCTGTAAGGACAGGTCTGATTTGTCTTGTAATATTCAGCTCAGCATGGTATTACTCACATTAAGAGTCCAACCAAGCAAGAGTAAGGAATCAGAAGCAGCATTAGGAGAAATTTCTGGAAATGTGGCATTTTAAGTATAACTTTATCCTTCCATGGTTTGTGGTCTTTAAAATTCAGTAGAAGGTGGCAGAATTTCCCACAAGAAATCGGTGATCTCTTCACAGCTCTTCAAACAGTAAGTGGACTTAAAGTCTGAATATAAAACATCACTCAAATTAAACAGGGACTCTCCCACTATGATCCCCAATTGTTTGTGCTCACCTAATTCAGCAAAAGAATTCAAAAATGAGACTCATGCCCTCACTGTGCAAAAACCACTAACACACCGTGGGGAATGGAGCCTTATTTTATACAAAATAAACTGATGCTGAAGCAGAAGCATAGCTCATGAAAGTTCATTTTTGACGTTCTGTACCTTCGCACACGTATCCTAGTGCTTCTCGTTTGTAGGATACTAAATGGCAAGTTCAGTTTCAAAAGACTGAGGCTCTAAGGGAGGGAAACGTACAAATGTCTCCTTGGGGTTAACAGCAGCATCACACGTGAAGAAGCCCAGTCTTCAAAGAAGCATTTTCAGCCTTGTAAATTTAGAAGTAAAAGGGATCTTTGCTTTGAAATCCAACCGCACTTCACGTACATCTCGTACATTTACCACAACAAGGAATACTGTAACTGAAATCTTAAACAAAACTATTTCTACATTCTAGCTGCCGTTGGGGTTGTTTTAGGGAGGGAGTGGGTGGGAGAATGCCAACCCCATGACCTTCCCTCGCGGGCACCAACTCCGATCCCCAAGTCCCTGGACATGGCGGTTCGTGAAAGACTGTGGTGGCAACAGCAGGAGGCAGGTACACAGCGAATATTTCACTGTCTGCCTGATCCAAACAAGCAAATGAGAATAAATAAGAAGTGCAATGGTCTTTAGGTTTGGGGAAAACAGCCAGGTAAAGGATAAGATGCTTACTATCACAAACCTCATAAAAGAATCTTTCTCCTTCCTTCTTCTGCTCGGGGAATGGCAAGTTAAAGATGTTGGACAAAGACACGACACATTACAGACACAGCATGCAACACATTTTGACAGAGATTTTTACATGTAAACAATAATCCACCGATACCTCAAACACTGCTAACACCACAAAGCGCATTTCAGAACAAAAACTTTGATAGCGACTTGACATTGCACAATATGGTGGAAAAAAAAAAATGACTACATCTATATATACACACTACAAAAGGCTATTGACCATCTCCCTCCTCCCATTCACACTTCTAAAGCATTTACTTTCAGTATCCTGCTGTGGTTAATGATCACTTTAGTTGTTAATGGTATTTTAGATTATTATCATTTCCTGTTCTTTAGTTAACTCATGTAAAAAACTAAACTGACACTTTCCAAAGCAAAGAGATATGCTGCTAATGATCTCTAAGTAGATATTTGGCAAATGCAGACATAAAAATATACCCACCTCTTTCCCTCCCATGGATTCAAACATTTTTTCCAGCTGGACCCGCAGTTGCTGAATATTGTTCATCAATATACAGGGCTATAAATAAAGCAAAAAAACACAAAAAACAAACAAAAAAAAAAAAACCCAAAAAACAAAAAGAAAAGGTGGTGTGAGAATCCTTCAAACAATAGATTATTGAATGAGTTTACCTTAAATGTGTTAAGTATACAACTATCACTGAAGTCTTATTTTATTTGGCAAATAGAATAATTCTTCTATTCTCATTATACTTTTTAAAAGTTAAGAATGGAAGGGGGAAATACTCCCATTTTGGGGAACGCAATTCAATAATATACCTGGACAATAAACCATTGGGGACTTACTACTACTATTTCTTTTATTATTAACATTGAGACAAATTCTGTTTCTAAAGATTTACTTTAAAAAAAAAAGTTACTAGTTCAACTTTGCCATTTTTTCACCATTTAAAAAACCAAAACACCGTCTGAATTTTAAAAATCCAAGGGAGAAAAAGAAAAAAAAAAAAAAAGACATTTAATAGACTCTGTTTGGCTATGAAGTCCTCACATTGGTATTCAAGGCCCTTAGTTATCTGGCTCCAAACTAGTTTTATCCTTCCCATCTCTGTCTACTGAACTATGAGTAACTTCCCCCTTTAAGCAGCTTATTCCCCCCCCCCAAAACACCTGTGCTTTCTAGACTCTCACTTGGCTTGGAGTGTGGCCTCTTCACCTGAACCTTGTTGCCTATTTGAATCACATCCATCATTCCAGGTTTGAGCTTTCTCTTTCTCTTTCTCATACTACATCCTTTTGTCACACACTTGACGTTTGTTTTAACTTTACATTTATATTGCTTTTCACTGTCTTACCCACTGACCTTAAATGTACTGTACATGCTGCTATGTCTTTTGCTTTTTCTTACTCCCAGAGTCCTGCACACAGCCTTCCACAGAATACATGTTTAAAAATGTTTTTTGACTCAGTGTTTCCAAAGAGGTGGAAATGGAACAATAACATGAAAGTGGAAAGCTTTGTGACGGAACTACATAGGGACTTAGAATAATAGGAATTAATTTATAATTGGAAAATAGAATTGAGAATAGTTATAGAATAATTTAATATTTCTTTCATTCTGATCCAAAAAGCCAGTTGATTTGGGGGAGGAAAACAATGAAAGAAAAGAAAATGGATATATCTTCCAAGTTCCTGGGAAATGAGCCAATAATGAATTAGAAAGGCATAGAAAGGACTTACAGGACATCAGAGAGGTGGTAATACTCATCTGTGGAAAGATTTTATTATTGCTTCGACCACATTACTGACCTTTGAAAAACTTTCTACTTGATTCTTAATGTGACCACATCCTAACTTCTATTTATGAAAACAATTTTAAGCTTTGATTTTGTTCCTTTGATTCCGGTCACATAAATATTTTATTTCTCTAACACTGATATCTAAGATTTATCTGCCATAGATTCTGTTCAGTAAGCTGAACCACAATATTCCGCCAATGATTCTGATCCCCAGCTGTGACTGAGAGCCACCTGATCGGGGCTTAACCTTTCCATAGTATGTGTGGTCAAAACTTTCAGGGATTCAAAGGCAAAATGAACCCCCACTAGGGGGTGGGGTTATTAAGATTCCTTAGAATTTTCTTTTTCTTTCTTTCTTTCTTTCTTTCTTTCTTTCTTTCTTTCTTTCTTTCTTTTTCTTTCTTTCTTTCTTTCTTTCTTTCTTTCTTTCTTTCTTTCTTTCTTTCTTTCTTTCTTTCTTTCTCTCTCTCTCTTTCTCTCCTTCTCTTTCTTTCTTTCTCTCTTTCTCTCTCTCTTCTCTTTCTCTTTCTTTTTCATTGCAGAAGGAGAAGATTTGGCTTGAATTTGACAATCTTACCAGGGAGAAAATGAAGGTCAAAGAAAGACCATGACTCTTAATGAGAAGCAGGAAGAGTACATGGGTCTAAGTTAGCTAGGTAGACTCTTCTATGATTATTAGATACTAAGCTTATCTTTTTTGGCACATGTAACAGTATTTTAGTACCAGCTGTATAATAAACAAAAACCAACTTCCAAGCCTTTTTAATATGACCATTTCCAATGGAAAAGAACCACCAAGAAACAAAATGAATAATAGGCATGGATTGCTATTGACTCCAGGTAAGGCTATATATAGAAAAAAGATGCAGTCAGAGAGAGAGAGAAAAATAAATATGAGACTCTTCTCTTTCATTAAGCTTTCTCTGACTTCAAAATGTTGAAATATCAATTTTATTGAATCAATTTGTCAAATCACTACAAGGACTGAATTACACAAATCTACCTTAAACCTAATCTGGAAACAGCTTTTATTTTAAGCGCCTCTATAGTTACTGAAAACAAAACAGAAAACACACAGTAAAGAGAACAGTAACTTAATTCGGAAGTATTATTTGTTGAGCTTAATTAGATAAAATAACCTATGTTGAAGTTGTCATCTTTTTGTTTGTATACAGTTTGGCTTTTCCCCTAAAAATATCATAACGCATTTCATCTGATCTAAATCTGGAACAAAGTTAGGAACCTAAAATACAATGAATATGAAAGTTGTGTTGGGACTAGGGCCATTTCTCTACGATCAAAGTGTGTTTCTGAGTTGAAAAAGATTTTTTAAAATATTCAAAATCAAGTAATTCTGATTTGTATGTGTTGCAGTGCTATATTTTGGAGTATGAGAAAATGAATTAAAAAACTTGTGATCAATTTTCAATGTAAAACATCACAGCTATTAAAAAAAAATATATATATTCTGTCACAGACATTTTAACTGTCATCTTTAATTCTGACCCCTGGGAAAGCAAATGTTATGGTCATCTCTTAAAGGATATCTCTCTGTCTGAAAGTTTCTAGATCAATTTGCAGATGTAATAGGTATATGGCCATAAATACACTGAGAAAAAAAACTAATGTTCTTGATACTGATAGTTATGTGTACATGCACGAATGTACAAAAGAATTTCTTCAATTTATCTCAGCTGAAAGCATAAACTAAGCTGTTGTTATTCTTTCATGGAGAAACTGAAACGATGCTTGGCATTTGAATGAGAGTCTAGGACTCATTAAGATATCAGAAACTAGGAAAGAAAAGCATTGAGGAAAGGTTCCTGTGTTGTAATATTTGCAAGGGTGTTTTCTTTCTTTATAAATACTTGATTTTAAAAGTATAAAATATACAGAAAAATACAAAGAATAATAAACATTGATTTATGATTTTTCTCCAATGTTTTAAAAAATAAACTATAGAATGTTTCAACTCATAATACAGTGAAAAGTCTGCGGGGGTGTGTGAGGTGGATTTTCTTTTCTGAATGACAAGAACTATCCCTGGTAATTCATAGCTACCTTTTAAAATTTTCAAGTTGGCTATCCTGATATAATCAGAATTTTTCCTGAAATTATCTGGCACTGTTTTGATTTTCAACATATCACTTTTCAAATGTATTATGAATTTAATTGGAAATATACAGTTTCAGTAAATAAATATTCTGTCTTGCCTACTAGAGTATAATCAATGGCACTTAGAAATCAATGCTGAGATATCTGAGAGTTTTAATAAAAATTCTGGGCAGCATATTAATTTAAGGGAAAGAAGCATCTTCTGGGACCCTTGAGAACCATTAAGACTGACTTATATTAATGAGCTGTCAGCAAGAGGTCAATGAGGTTTCAACGAGAATTCTCTTTTAGACTTGCCTGATAGTGGGAACTAATTTTTTGAGGAGGAAAAAACTGATTTTCCTCTTTAAAAATCCTCTTTAAAATTTTTTCAGTGTTTAAAAAAAATTCCTATGTTATCAATATATTTCTCCTAAAATGACATTTGGTGAATAGGAAAGATTTCACCTTCCACCACAGACTATCACTGATTATACTCCAAATCACTTTAGTTTATCTCTTCATGCCTTTTATTAAGTTGCAATGCTGGTTTGAATTTTATAAAGATTTTCTTAGTCATCCAAAAAATAAAAGGCTAAGTTAATGATTTAGAGTAGAAACCAGCGTTACTTCTTACACTATCTTTCTCAGTTTATTTGAACATCAAAACATAAATTGTACTCACTTTAGTACCGGTGTCCAAACTACGCTATTGGTAGCAACAAAACAAGTTTTTAATTCCTAGTTCTCAGTTTCAGTGTTTTATGATTATGTGGGTTTTTAATTGTTTATGTGAGTCTTGCTCCTATCGTCATGGAAAACCACAAGTTGGCTTGGCATTGAGATGCTCTCAACCTTCCTCTGAATTCTATACTGTAGCCAGATCGGGATTCCTAGAGGAGTACTCAAACAATTTCTTGAGATCCCTATTGCCTATTACCCTTGAAAACAGAAAGAAAAAAAAAAATCTCTTGCTTACTCATTCATTTAAAAAAAAAAATTGATCTCAACTGAGAAATACGTGAAAGCAGAAACAGTTTTACTTACCACATTTTCCTTATCACAATATGAACTAAAGTCACTTGATAGGATTGCAGCATACTGAAGCAGTACTTTATTGATAGTCTAGAGGAAAAGCATGAAATGTATCCAGTTAAATGTATCCAGTTATATACATACTAGCCAGCTTAATTTTAACCAGGTAAACTTTTCATGTCTTTTTCACCTAAGAGAGGGACAGATGCAGTGATTACATCTATACCCTTGTCAAAAGAAGGACCTCAAACTGTTATGTTGGATGACAATTTGTAATATTTCTGAGTACATGTGAAAGATATTCCATATGAATTAATTCATTCCATTTTAACGTAATCTGCTCCATCATAAAATTCTTTATTTCTAACTTTACTAAATACTTAGAAGATATGATTTTGTGGCAGCCTCCTCTATGCCTGGATGTTTACTACCTAATGACCCCAATGCTCTTTTTTTCCCCCCTGAATAACCAAACTTTTCTTTGTCTCCTTCCTCTTGGTTTCCAGTTCCTATACTCCTCACATCCCTACCACACATACATATACCATGCTAAAACTGTGGTGGTCATTTTCTCAACTTTCCACAATATTCCTAAATACCTTATATAATTATAAGTGTTGTCAGAGCATTCCTGTACATGCCCCTTAGTAATGAATATTTTCAGTAATTTTCTATGATAAAGAGCCTTACTAATATCAAAGACCACCTCTGAAGACTTTTGCTGTATCACACTATCTCAATACATTTACCTTTAATTTACTAAATTAGTTATTGGGGCATTATTTTCTAAAAATATTGCCTAATTTTTGCCCTCATTCTGTCCTTTTCATCCTAATTTTGCATTTTCCTTCTCCATTTAATAACTATTTCTGAGCTGAAGGATGCCCTCTGTTCCACTAATTATGCAAAATAAGGGAAAACAAACACACGTGTTAAATTTTATTTCAATTACTTCAAGATACATTGATGAATTTGTATCCTACTAGTCTTACTTATATAGCTTGAATGATCATAAGCCAAATGCGGACATGATTTTCTTAGAAGAGAGAAAGCAACAATAACTGTAGATAAAGATTAATTCTTTTCACAGAAAAGCAAGGACAAAAAAACTTCTATTTCCTTTTTTGTATAATATATTCATCTGAATTTTCTTTGTGGCTCAAATCAATTCAGGATCATCTCCCCTTTAGCGTAACCTCTTACTTGACAAGCCTGAATTCACCAAATGTTAACTATGAACTTGTTTTATAGACGTTTAAGATCACAGTGAAAACCTGAAAGTAGGGATAAAATGCAGAAAGAAAATTGGTATTTTGTAGAAGTACGAAGTATCGTGGTAATACGCATCAGTTTAAATAGAAAGTTGGCCTTGGAAAATATAAAATCTTATCAAGCAGAAGACCAATAAATCTAGGAAAACAGATGGCGGATCAGACTAAAGTATCGTCCAAATGCAGCTGTTTGAATTTGGCTTCAGATACAATGCTGAAAATTACTTTGGAACTTCCCTGTAAAGTACTAATTCACTCATACATATGAGCACTACTTTCAACTTGCAGGTTCTAATGACAATGTAAACTCTTAAGAAACATTTCACTATGTGGTAAAAACAAAAATGAAGAAAAATCTGACTTGAAGAGCTTGTTGTGACTCAGAGATTCTAACTTGCTCCAGAGAAAGTTTGGAGAGCAGAATCCAGACATTCATTTCTAACTGTTCTCAAGGTATTCCCCACAGGCCAGCACTTGACTCTACGAGAAAATCCTAGTCTGCTCAATTCCTGTTTGGGGACAACTAACTGATCCTAGGATCTCACATCCATTAACCTACAAACGCCGATGGTTGTTAGCAAGTCGGGATGAGTTGTGGGTAAGGCAAAGAGCTCAGCCATGTGGGATATGCTTTAAGGTCTTGTGCCCATAAGAGTTGTGGAAACACTGGCAATGAAAACATCCATTTCTTTACTAATGTACAAAGTATGCTTGATGAAAGTGCTCATGTACATTTTAGGGGCAACTTCAATTTCACTCTAATTTATTCAACACAGTAAAACCATATCAGACATTATTTCTTTAATACCAGTAAGCAGTTACTTGAGACATACTGACCTAAGACACATCTCCTGCTGCCTCATAAGCATCGCCTAGGAACTTGTGGAAGTTCAAGTTCTCTGGTCCTATCCCGGGTCTACTGAGTCAGCAATTCTGGTGTGTGTTAAGAAGCCCCCAAGATGATTCTGATGCAAGCTGAAGTTTGAAAATCTCAGTCCTGATGAATGCATAACGGGGTGAAGGTTAACTCTTCAGAGAAAATCTGTGGACGGAAGGGGCACCTAGCAAAGCCTGGAAGATAGAACTTCTTTTGGAGTATGCAGCTAATAATGATTTCTCTCTGTGGGACTCTTGGGCTTCAGAAATGGGGCAGCACAGAGAGAGAGGCAAGAGCCTAACAGAAGCTGTTCGCATCATGTTCTGTAATAAAGTATTGTTTACACAAAGAGAGAGTCATGAAGTATAGAGGATTCTTTTATGGGTGCAGCAAAGGAACTGTCATTCAAAGAGCTCCAGATTAAATACAATGAAATTCTAACGGGATTATGGTGGGGAACCCAGGGATTCTCTGCATTAAAAGATCAAGCAGGATGACTAAAATATCTCCCATCCTTAATCTGCTCTCATTAGATTGCAGCTACTCCTGGTTACTGAGTGGGATAGCTATCAGTCAGGCAGTATTATCTCCTGAGCTAATGCTGTGCTATTAGAAGTGGGCTAAATATCTTGTCAACACCACCAGTAGGTCCCTCTAGGGTATGACTCTTGCAATCAGTAAGATAAGAACCCTGGTTCAAAATCCATTTTCTGGAGACGTTTAGTATTAGAGCAATGCATGGAAGACAAGAGGTGTAGTATTTGTTAAATGACATTGGAAAGTCACTTCGGTGCTTTCTAGCGCTGCATTTTAACACATGCAGCATAACATAGAATCCTCCCAGCTGCCCAGGTTCGGTCCAGAGGGTAAAAATAAATGTTGAGATGCTGCTCTCCAACTTACAAATTGATTTGTGATGACACCAGACTGGGAAGGTAGTATGGCTTAGTGGTTAAAAGCATTTCACCAACCACGCCATTTCTAGTTGGGTGTCTTGTTTGAGTTATCTAAATTTCTAAGCTTATTTCATCATTTGAATAATTAGGAAAAATAACAGTACCATTGTCACGGGGTTGTAGTGAAGAATAAGTGAGACAATATATGTAAAGTGATTAACACATAGCAATGCTCAATTAATTATCATTACTTTTGAAAATTAGGATTATGTTCCCAAAGAACAAGAAATACATGTATCGCATTCATCATTGTATCTCCAGTCCCTGAACACTCAAATAAAAACAGCGAGATTTGTAGCCAGGACTCAGTATTTGTTGATTTGTTTTTAATAATGAAGATATCATTATTTCGTATTGCTCTTTTTTTCATTAAACTATCCATACTTGTCAAGAGCAGCAGTAAAGCCATAGAAATATCCATGACCTATGTGCACTCTTCGCCTCTCAACACAGCTATGAAATGTGAAGCATTTGTTTGGTATATTGGGTCTTATATATGCTTTAGTAAGGACAAACCATCCCTTCAAGCCCCACTTTACAGTGCCAAATCTTCCCAAATGTTTGCAGATATCATTAATTATGTCTTCTCTGAGAGAGAGTTTAAATCAATGTAAGTCCTAGGAAGAGAATATGATTTCAGTATTCTGATACAAGCATCCCGATTCCAAAAAGGATAGGGTTTTCAAGACCAAAGGTCCCATCTGATGGAACAAAAGAAATTCTAACAGTCTGAAGTTACTGTGAAATGGCTAATTATATTAACCACAAGGTCCTATCTTCATTTTTATGATTTTTTAAAATCATTCCAATAGAATTTATCTTTCAATGAAAATTAACAATTTCTGCTTTCCCAGAAAATGGTTTTTTTTTTCTTACATTATTGCCTTATGACAACAATCGGTAGTATTGCATTTACATGGATTAAGAATATTTTAGGTATTAAAAAAATTTTTTTTTATTGTGCCAATAAAAGCTCACATTTCCTCAGTGACACATAGAGCCTAGTTCTTTTCTCTTTGCTTCAAAGAAGGGATTTTCCTGTGTGGATTCTAACATAACCCTCTTTGTAACCCTCCCACTTCTTTACACTTTCCGCCAACCCACTTGCTTATACCTCCAGCAGTCTGAACGTGGCTAGGTGCAACTTCACAGCTTCCACCAAGGAGAGGGGGGTGGTCTGGAGCCCAGTGTCTTGAGTCGTGGAGCCCCTTTCCTCCTGCTTTCAACCTGCTTCCACGCCTCCACCTTACATAACCTGCTTCCTGGCTACTCTGAGGGTGAATTCTAGTTACTTTTCTAATATCATGCACCATTATAATAGTCTGTTACTAAATATATTAACTCTGAGATTATTAAATTCTCCATATGACCCTGCTTCCATGAGTCCCACAGAGCTCCAAGAATAGCATGTGACACACTTTTTTCAACAGTAACCCTAATGACCCCATTTCATTCTTCTCTTGGCAGTCACCCAAAATGCAGCTGCTTGTCAAGAAAAGACTTACTGAGATTTTTTTTTTTTTTTTTTAGAATAATTCTCCTGCAGAGCTTACTTGCAGGTTTTACCACACTGGGAAGTGGAAATCAGCTGCTACCAAGAAAGTCCCCTCTGGAGACAATCAAAGTAAAGGATTTTTAGCTATTATCTTTAAAAGCGGGAGGTTACTTTTGTCTTACTAATAAACATATAAAGACTAGAGTTCAAAGGTTAACAATACTTGATGGTAAACAAATAATGTAATATGGTTTAGGCTGACACCTTATGTACCTAAAAGCCTTCATGGGCTCCTCATTTTCTTTTTCAGCCTTTTGATTTTTTTTTTTTAATTATGGCTCCTCATTTTCTACTAAAGATGTTTGGCCACTTTGCCTGTTCTTCAAGACTCCTTACAAGGAGGACCTAACTGTCCAACTATATAATTCCATCAGCTCTCTACTAATCTTATACTCTCTCTTCTTTGGGATCTCTCATACTTGTCAGGGGAGAACCTGAGTCACAGAATGGTGGAGGGTGACAAAGACTCTCTCCTTGACCAAACTCTGGCCAGGCTACTCCCAGGCCTCTTCTCAACCAGGCCTCAACCTTGGCCTATCAAGACTTGAACAAAACTGGGGCACCTGGGTAGCTCAGTCGGTTAAGCCTCTGCCTTCAGCTCAGGTCATGATCCCAGAGTCCTGGGACTGGAACCCTGCATCAGGCTCCCTGCTCAGCAGGGGGGTCTGTTTCTCCCTCTCCTTCTCTCCTGCTTGTGCTCTCTCTCTCTCTCTCTCTCAAATAAATAAATCTTTAAAAAATAAAAAAAATTTAAAAAGACTTGAACAAAACAGTAACAGCTTCTAACAGCTCACGCTTCCCCCCTGGAATGATTCCAGATCCCCTTGAAGTGCCTACCTGAGGAAACTGACCAGTGTCTTTATAAGAAAAGCAAATTTGGGCATGCATAGAAACACCAGGGGAGCATATACACAGAGGAAGAACCATGTGAAAACCCAGCAGGAAGGTTGCCATCCCTAAGCCAAGCAGAGAAGCCTGAGGAGAAACCAAATCTGCTAAAACCTGGATCTCAGACCTCTAGCCTCCCAAACTGTGAAAAAGTATTTTCCTGCTTTTTAAGCCACCATTCTCTGATATTTAATAATGGCACCCCTAGAAAATTAATACACCTTAAATATTGTACAACTAAACTGAGTTTTGACATTTTCTTATTTTTTTATTTTTATTATTTTTTAAGATTTTATTTATTTATTTGTCAGATCGAGAGAGAGGGAGAGCACACACAAGTAAGGGGAGCAGCAGGCAGAGGGGAGAAGCAGCCCCCCACCGAGCAGGGAGCCCGATATGGGACTCAATCCCACGACCCTGGGATCATAACCCAAGCCGAAGGCAGACGCTTAACCGACTGAGCCACCCAGGTGTCCCGGCATTTTCTTATTTTTTAACATGTCGAAGGCATATATTTATATTTAAACATATGTGTGTATATATATACAGTGGGTCTTTTAAACATGTGTGTGTGTGTGTGTGTGTGTGTGTGTGTGTGTGTGTGATGGATCTTTTAACCTCTGAGATGCCCTGACTATAGCATTTGACTTTGTCATAGATTTGGTGCTCCCATTATAAGCTTTTTTGTGGTCAGAGATAATGCTTATTCATGGCTTCATCTCTCAAAGTCACTAGTAAAGGGTGCGAGTGAGGTAATGAGTAAGCACTTGTTGGATGAACAGAGGAGACCTCTGCCCCTCATCCAAACCATGGAGCCAGACTCATCCGTAGGGCAGTCAGACATAGCACCATCAGGTCATTCCCCTACATCACTGTCATGTCATTACCCTGCTAAAAAATCTGCACATGTTCAGTATTACTTGGGTTGTTCAGAAGACTAACTTTAAACTTCATCATCTGGACAGCAGGGCTCTGCAAGATCTAGACCCATCTTCACTTTCCCACTTAGTCTGTCAACTAAGAAAACTCCATTTTATAAAAATGAAATAAACTGGGGGGCACCAGGATGGCTCAGTAGGTTTTGCATCTGCCTTCAGCTCAGGTCATGATCCCAGGGTACTGGGATTGTATCCCACATCAGGTTCCCTGCTCAGTGGGCAGCCTGCTTCTCCCTCTGCCTGCCACTCCTCTTGCTTGTACTCTGTCTCTCTCTGACAAATAAATAATAAAAAAAAAATCTTTAAAAAAATGAAAACTGTTCAGACTCATAATGTAGTTAATGGCTGATCTGAAATCATTTTCATGACTCCAAGACTAATTATACTTCTCACTGTAGTACACTGTGTTAAGAATACTTACAATTTAAATAGGAAATGCCAAGGCGTACTTTTAGCTAAAAAGCACTGTATCTGAAATAAATAATTTTGCCATTCATAGCAGTCTCTTCAGTTACAAATGACTAAGTCACTAACATGAATGACAAATAGATTTTTAAAGAATGATAAATCCATTTTAAGAAACAAAAAGGGCAGAAAGAAAGATGACAAACCTGGAAACCAAACCTATTGGTACTAGAATTAGAAATGAAATTGGGGTACTGGTGTCAGAGAAGACTACAAACTGCAACATCTGTCAGGTTCTGTGCAAGAAAATAATAACATGCCGCAATCTCAGAAAAGAAAGCATTCATTCTCTTTAACCTACCTTCGCAAATCTTCTCATTAAGTGAGATAATGCTTCAGGATTAGGGCATTCCAGTTTCTTAATAATCTCAAAGCTCTGATTAAGCTGAGCAAAGACATCAACCACGGAACAAGAGAAAAGGGCATGATCAGATGTCTGCTGGAACTGAGGGGAGAGAAGATGAAACCATCCCTTAATAGGCACATTAGAGGGAGTGTGGAGAGAGGAGAGTCATTTCACATAAATAACTCGGTTTCCTGAATCATGTACCTTCCTTTCACGTGCCTTCTTTTCCCATTTAATTAAATGCTTACCCATTTCAAAATCATTCATGTCCTTTTCTGAAAAATGTATTAGAACTTGTATCATGGGGCAGGCTGCTATTAATTGTTTTCTCCATTGCTACATTGAGGGACTGGTTCTTTTTATTTCTCATTCCCCATAGATATGAGGATGGTTTAGAAAGATATTGTGGCTCAACACTTTTAAGTTGTTCCAGAGGGATTTGAGGGTGTCTGCTCCCAATCTTGAAATCCTGGAAAGGTTTCAGGACAATGAAGTTTGTATAACCCTACTGAACTTTTAGACTCTGATCAATTCAAGAGGTAAAAAAATCTTGGAGCAAAAGAGGGATTGATTTTCTTTTTTTAATTTAAACAATTCTCTAAGGTTCCTATCAGCCCTTTAAAGTTGTGTTTTACATTTATTTTGGTGATGAGAGGATTAAAATAAACCTTAAATAATAACAATGAGCCTAAAAATTCCCATTATCTTAAAAATGAGTAGTGTGAATGAATCTTGACAATAAGCAGTCTTAAAGTAATTTAAACTCACTCCATCTTTTTTGTCTCTTCCTAGTGCTCCATGAAGGAACTCCATTGATACATCTTCATTTTCATCCAGCCACTGCATGACAAAAGGCTCAAACCACCTAAAAAAAATTAATAATGTTACATACTATAAAAGATATCACTTGGACATAATTAACACTGAATGCTGCTCTTTTCTTAAATGAGAGTACTTGAGGACCAAAAATTTCTTTTCGTTCCCTGTTTTGTAGTTCTGTTTCCTCAGAGACCTTTAGCTTTACTTCATCAAACACATCCCTGTTTATTTACTTACCATGTCTATCTCTTGACTCCTCCCATGCTACTTTAAATATGCTTAGTTCCCAATTCCCGCACTATAATTTCCTTCACAATTCAAAGTCCTATGAAATGTAGATCTTGTGTGCTGTCCCCTATCATGCATTCTCTCACTTTTTAGTACTTTACTGATGGGCTTCCTTTCATCCATACCTACTCGTCTCCTGTAACTGATCCTGGGTGCTCATCTCTGGCTTGTTATGATCTACAATCCACCTGCAGTTGTGTTTTGTGAACAGTCTAAAGTTTCAAAGTTCTTTTTTCCATGTGGAGGTACAATTGTATAGCACCCTTTATTAAGAAGATCATTCTTTCCCCCACTGCCTTGAATTGGCATCTTTGGTATAAATTAAGCAATGGCATATATGGGTTTGTCTCCAGACTAGTTTGTCCTATTGGTCTTTTTGTCATGAGCTAACACCACACTCTTTTAGTAAGTCTTGACAACTGATAATGCAACTCTCCAGGGTTTTTTTCTTCCTCTTCAAGACTGCCTTGGCTATTCTTAGCCCTTTGTATTTCTATGTACATTTTTTGAGTGACTCTGTCAATTTGCACAAAAATACCTGCTGGAATTTTTATGGGATTGCATTAATTCTCTAAGTCAATGGGGGGAGCATTACTCTCTTTACAATAATGCATCTCTTTAGGAACATTATTTTATTTTAGTTCATCTTAAATTTCTCTTAGTAACATTTTATAGTTGCCAGAGTAGAGGGCTTGCACATCTTTCATCACCATTTGTTTCTCATGGTTTTAATGCTTTTTAAATGGTATTGTTTACATGTAATTTTCTAACTGCTTGTGGCTACTATATAGAAATTTAATTAACTTTTATATAGACTTATTATATTCATTTTTTTTTGAGAGAGAAAGAGTGTGTGACCATGAGGGGAGGGGCAGAGAGAGACTCACGAGCAGGCTCCAAGCTCAGCATGGAGCTCTACCCAAGGCTTGATGTCACTACCCTGAGATCATGACCTGAGCCAAAATCAAGAGTCAGACACTTAACTAGAGAGCCACCCAGGAGCTGCTTTTAAAATTCTATTAGTCATCCTATAGTTTCTTTTGGATTTTCTAGATGTACTATTATGTCATAGACAAATATTAACGACATCAACATATGCTTTTATAATCATTATACTTTTCTACCCCTTATCTTATTGTATTGCATAGGACTTTTAGTAAAATGTTAAATAAAGGTGATGTTATCAGCTACCATTCTCATTCTTGATTTCAGGGCGAAGCTTTCAAAATTTTATCCATAAGCATAATGTTTAGAGGAGATCAAAATGGCAGAGTAGGAAGATCCTGAGCTTCTGTCCTCCCACCGACACGCCAAAATCTACAACTGCATATAGAACTATCTCAGAGAATGAAGTGAAGACAAATAGAACAGATCTTATACAACTAAAGATATAAATAAAAAGTTGTATGGAGACAGTTAAGACAGGTAGAGGTGGTCTGGTCTGGACCAGTACCTCCAGTGTGACCCACAAGTGTAGAGGCCTTCTCTGAAGAAAAAAGGGGGTCTGAGGCTCAAAGCCCAGAGAACCTGCACTGGGAAGATGAGCACCCATATCCAGGAGAGCCAGAGAACAGCTGAAAATGGAAACTCCACTCTCAGTCACAGTCAACCACACCAGAAGCCTGACCCACCTTGGGCCTTGAAACTAGCCAGGGCCAACCCTGCACAATAGCACCCCTGAAGCAGTCACAGTCTGGCGCCTCAGCCACACAGGTCAGGGTCAAGCTCCACTCACCAGCATGCCCACAGTAGTTGTAGTGGGGCCTAGCAGACATCTGTGCCAGGGGACAGCCCCACGCACAAGCAATTACACACCAAAAACCCATCAACAACAACAACCTCCAGCCATACAGGAGGGTGCATATGGCCCACACAGAAGACACCCCTGGGGCACCTGTCAAGTGACCAGGGAAATTTATGATACTGGGCCCCACAACACACCTTCCGCATAAAGCTCTTCCTTCAAGACCAGGAGAATTAGCTGATCTAAACACAAAGAAGCATAATAAGGAGATAGAACAATATGTCAAAAAATATGACAGAAAGAACAAGACAAACACCACAAAAAGGAACTAAATGAAATGAAGATGAGTGACTTCCCAGATAAGCAGTTCAAAGTAATGGTCATAAAGATGTCTACTGAACTCAGGAGAAGAATGAATAAATACCATGAGAACTTCAACAAGGATAGAAAATATTAAAAAGAACCGATCATAACTGAAGACTACAATAATTGAAATGAACAGTTTCATTCAACAGAACATACAGAAAATCAACAGAACATTAGATGATGCAGAAGAATGGATCAGCAATCTGGAAGACAGGCTGGTAGAAATCATCCAAACTGGACAGCTAAAGGAAGAAGGAATTAAAAAATGAGGATAGTTGGAGTGCCTGGGTGGCTCAGTTGATTAAGCATCTGACTCTTGGTTTTGACTCAGGTCATGATCTCAGGGTTGTGAGACTGAGCCGCACATCAGACTCTGTGCTCAGATTGTAGTCTACTTGAGGTTCTCTCTTGCCCTCTCCCTTTGCCCCTCCCCTTGCTCATGCTCTCTCTTTCTATCTCTTAAATAAATAAACAAATCTATCAATCTTTAAAAATAAGTAAAAATAAGAATAGTGTAAGGGCCCTCTAGGACCTCAAGCATACTAACATTCATATTATAATGGTCTCAGAAGGAGAAAAGATAGAAAATGGGACAGAAAACCTATTTGAAGAAATAATGGCTAAAAATATCCTTACACTGGTGAAGGACACACACATCCAAGTCCAGGAATCACACAGAATCTCCAAAAAGATAAATCTAAAGAGACCCACACCAAGACACATTATAATCCAAGTGTCTACAGTTAAAGATAAAGAAAGATTCTTAAAGCAGCAAGAGAAAACAATTATTTATGTACAAGGAAACTGCAATAAGACTATCAGCTGATTTTTCAGCAGAAGATTTACAGGCCAGAAATAGTGGCACAATATATTCAAAATGCTGAAAGGAAAAACAATGACAACGAAGAATACTCTACCTGCCAAGATTATCACTCAGAATTGAAGGAAGCATAAGGAATTTCCCCAGACAAGCAAAAGTGAAAGGAGTTCATCGACAATAAAATGACCTTCCAAGAAATGTGAAAGGAACTTCTTTGAACATAAAAGAAAAGGCCATAACTAAAAAACAAATAATAATAATAATAATAATAATAATAATAATAATTAAATCTCAGTGGTAGAGGTAAATACATTATAAAGGTAGTGTTTCAACCACCAACACAGGTAGTATGAAGGTTAAAAGACAATAGTAAAATCATCTAGACCTACAATAATTAAAGGATACACAAAATAATTACATGTAAAATATGACGTCAAAAACAAAAAAATAGGTGAAGAGTAAAAATGTAGTGCTTTTAGAACATGCTGGAACCTAAACAACTTAAAGTAGACTGCTATATTTAGGATATTACATACGAACTTTGTGGTAACCACAGGCCAAATACCTGTAACACATACACAAAAATTAAAGAGAAAGAAATACAAACATAACACTAAGGAATGTCACCAAATCACATGAGAAGAGAGTAAGAGAGAAAGACAGAAACAGAAAAAACAAAACAAAACTACAAAAACAACCATAAAATGGTTGAAAAAGAAAACAATCATAAAAATGGCAAGAAGTACATATCTATCAAGGGTTACCTTAAAAGTAAATATATTAAATCAAAAGATAGAGGGTGGCTAAACAGACAAAAAACCAAAAACAAGACTTTTATATATGCTGTCTATGATAGATTCACTTCACATCTAAAGACACAGACAAATTAAAAGTGAAGGGATGGAAAAATCTATTCCTTGCAAATAGAAACAAAGAGGTGTGTTAGCAATACTTATATCAGACAAAATAGACTTTAAAAGAAAGGGTGTAATAAAAGATAGAACAGGACATTACATTATGATAAAGGGTTCAATCCAACAAGAGGCTATAACACATGTAAATATCTATGTACCCAACATAGGAACACCTAAATACATAAAATAAATGTTACTAGACAAGGGAGAAATTCATGGTAATACATTAATAGTAGGGGACTTTAACATTCCACCTACAACAATGGAATGATCATCTAGGGAGAAAATCAGTAAGGAAACATTGGCTTTCAACAATACAGTAGACCAAATAGACTTAATGTATACACAACACTCCATCCAAAAGTAGAAGAATATGCATTCTTTTTAAGAACACAGAGCATTTTTCAGAATACATCACGTGTTGGGCCACAAAACAAGTCTCAGTAAATTAAAGAAAACAAATCATATGAAGCATCTTTTCTGATCACTCTGGCATGAAACTAGAAATTAATTACAAAAGAAAAGTGGAGAAAACACAAACATGTGGAAGCTGAATGACACACTATTATAAACCAGTAAGTCAATGAAGAAATCAAAGAAGAAAAGAAAAATCCTTGAGACAAATGAAAATGGAAACGAACAGTCCAAAATCTATGGGATACAGAAAACACAGTTTTAAAAGAGATAAATAGTGATACAAGAAACAAGAAAACAAGAAAAAATCTCAATAAATAATCTAATATTACACCTAAAAGAATAGAAAAAAAGAACAAAGACAAGGGTTAGTAGAAGAAAGGAAATAATAAAGATCAGAGCAAAAATAAATAAGAGAGAGACCACAAAAACAATAGGAATAATGAAACTAAGAGTGGTTCTTTGCAAACATAAACAAAATTGGTAAACCTTTAGCTATGAAGAAAAAAAAAGGGCCCAAATAAATAAAATCAGAAATGAAAAAGAAGTTACAACTTATGCCACAGAAATACAAAGGATCATAAAAAACTGTAATTATGTGCCACAAATGGGAAGAAATGGATAAATTTCCAGAAATATATGATCTTCTAAGACTGACTCAAGAAAAAATAGGAAATATGAGTAGACCAATCACTAGTAATAAGACTGAATCAATAATAATAATTAAAAAAAAACTCCCCAAAGAAGAAAAGCCCAGGACCAGATGGCTTCACTGCCAGATTCTACCAAATATTTAAAGAAGAGTTAATACCTATCCTTCTCAAACTATACCAAAAATTAAAGAAGAAGGAATGCTCCAAAATCATTCTACATTCTCAGTGTTACTCTGATGCCGAAGTTAGACAAAGATAAAACAATACAATTACAGGTCAATATCCCTAATGAACATAGAGGCAAAAATCCTCAACAGAATATTAGCAAACTGAATTTAAAAATACATTAAAAGGATCATACACTGTGATCAAGTAGGATTTATTCCAGGGATGAAAGGATGGTTCATTATCTACAAATCAATGTAATACCACATTACCAACAACAAAAAAAGAAGAAAAATCACATAATCATGTCAACAGATGCATAAAAAGCATTTGATAAAATTCAACATCTACTTATGATAACAACTATTAAAAAATGAGTATACAGAGAATATGTGTCAACATAATAAAGGCTTTGTATAACAAACCCATGGCTAACGTCATACTTAATGGTGAGAAATTGAAGGCTTTTCCTTTCAGATCAGGAACTAGACAAGGATGCCCAGTCTTGCCACTTATTTTCTACACAGTATTGGAAATCCTAGCCATAGCAATCAGATGAGAAAAATAAATCAAAGATATCCAAACTGGAAAAGAAGTAAAACTGTCATTATTTGCAGATGATATACTATATCTGGAAAACATTATAGACTCCACTGAAAAACTATTAAAACTAATGAATTCAGTAAGGTTGCCAGATATGAAAGTAATATACATATCCACTAATAATGAACTATCAGAAAGAGAAATTAAAGGGAAAAAACCCACTTACAACTGCATCAAAAAATACCTAGGAATAAATTTAGCCAAGAAGGTTAAAGAACTGTACTCTGAAAATAATACATTGATAAAAGAAATTGAAGATGACCCAAATAAGTGGAAATAAATACCATATTTATGATTTAAAGAATACTGTTAAAATGTCTATAATACCCAAAGCAATTACAGATTCAGTGCAATCCCCATCAAAATTCCAATGGTATTTTTTACTGGCTAGAGCAAACAATCCTGAAAATTGTATGGAATCACAAAAGACCCAAAATACCCAAAAGATCTTGAGAAATAAGAACAAAGCTTTAGGTATCACTCTTCCTGATTTCTAACTATACTACAAAGCTATAGTAATCAAGCACACACACAAAAAGACACATGGATCAACAGAACACTTAGATTGTCTGGAAATAGACATTTCCAGACAGAACAGAAACAGAATAGAAAGTCTGGAAATAAACCCATGTTTATACATAGTGAATGAAGCAAGAATATCCAATGGAGAAAGATAGTCTCTTCAATAAAGGTATTGGAAAAACTAGGCAGCTACATGCAAAAGAATAAAACTAGATTACTTTCTTATACCATATACAAAACTAAACTGTAAATGTATTAACGACTTAAATATAAGACTTGAAACCATAAAATTCCTAGAAGAAATCATATGCACGAACTCTTAGACATCTTAGCAATTTTTTTTTTTTTTTTGGATCCATCTCCTCAACCAAGGGCAACAAAAGCAAAAATAAACACCTGGGATTACATCATACTAAAAAGATTTTGTGCAACAAAGAAAACCGTCAACAAAAGAAAAAGGTAACTTACTGAATGGAAAAAATATTTGCAAATGATATGACTCATAAGCAATGTCCAAAATATATAAAAAATTCACCAAACTCAATATAAACACATCCATTTAAAAAATAGGCAGAGGACATTAACAGACACTGCTCTAAGGAAGACGTACAGATGGCCAACAGACATACCAAAAGATGTTCAAGATCACTTATCATCAGGGAAATGCAAATCAAAAGCACGGGATATTGTTTCATAGTTGAAAGAATGGCTATATAAAAAAAACAAATCAAAACAAGAAATAACAAGTGTTGTTGAGGATGCGAAGAAAAGGGAATCCTCATGCACTATTGGTGGAAATTCAAAATTGTGCAGCCACTATGGAAAAATTTATGATGGTTCCTCAAAAAATTAAAAACAGAAATATTATATGATCCAGCAATTCCCCTTCTGGGAATTCATCTGAGGAAAATGAAAACAGTAATACAAAAAGACATATATACCATTATGTTCATTACACTATTATTTACAGTAGCCAAGACGTGGAATCAATCTAAGTGTCCATCTTATAATAGATGAATGGATAAAGATGTGGTACAGTTATATAATGGAATATTACTCAGCCATAAAAAAGAATGCAATCTTGTAATTTGTGACAGCCTGAGTAGATCTAGAGGATATTACACGAAGTGAAATAAGTCAGACAGAGAAAGACAGATGCATATGATTTCACTTACATATGGAATCTAAAAAAAACCAAAAACCAAAAAACCATGCAAAACGGAAACAGGTTCATTGATAAAGAGAAAAAACAGGTGGTTGCCAGATGGTAGGAGAGCAGAGGGATGGGTGAAATAGAGTAAGGGGAATGAAAGATACAAACTTACAGTTATAAAATAAATAAGACATGGAAATACAATGTATAGAAATTAATAATATCATAACAAATTTGCATGGTGACAGATAGTAGCTAGATGTATGGTGGTGATCAATTTATAATGTTTGTAAATGTTGAATAATTATGTTACACCCTGAAACTAAAATAATATTTTATGCCAAATATGTTTCAATTAAAAAAAAGGCACACTGGCTTTATAGTTGTTTCTTTTTTGAAGGAGTGTGTCTTTTATTAGATTAAGATAGTTCCCTTCTATTCTTAACTTCTAAGAGATTGTTATAATAAATTGATATTGTATTTTATTAAATTATTGTTCTGTGCCTAGTGTAATGACTGTAGAAATTTTCTCTTTCATTCCTTCAATGTGGTGAATTGTATTCATTGCTTTTAAAATGTTAAACTAATTTTATATTTCAGGAAAAAATACCCCTTGGTCATGTTGTATTAGTCTTTTTATAAACTACTAGATTCTGTTGGCTAATATTTTATCTTACTTTTTAAATATATTTCCAGAGAGAAATTGTTCTTTAATTATATATCATATTCTCAATAGGTTTCAGTAGCTGAGGATATGCTGGCCTCAAAAAATGACCTGAAACGTGTTCCTGTCTTTTTTGGGAACAGTTTGTGTAATATTGGTGATATTCTTCTTTAAACAGTTGGAAAAATTCTGTTTTGAGTTATCTGAGCCTGGAGTTTTTTTTGGGACATGATTTTTAACTATGTATTCAAATTTTAAAAAGTTATGGGCCCATTCAGATTTTATCTTTTTTTTTATTTTAGCTTAGTAAGTTATATAAAGGAATTGGTACATTTTTGTCTAACTTTTTAAAGTACTGGCATAAATAATGTACTGGCATAAATAATGTCTTGTTATGTTTCGTATTTTTGGATCTTTAGTGACGTCCTTTTCTGGTAACAATAATTTGTGATATCTGCTTTTCCTTTTTTTTCCCCCCCATTTTTTATTTTTATCATGTTTTTCAAGAACAAACTTTTGGCTGTGTAATTTCTTCTATTTTAAAATTTATTTTTGTTACAGGACATATTGATCATTTTTTCCTTCTACTTTCTTTTGACTTAATTTGTTTTTTAAACTAGTCTTATACTATTATTGATTTTATACCTTTCTCCCTCTTCCTCTTTCTCTGTATAGCATTAGAAGATACACACTTTCTTCTATTTCCTATTTTAGCTGCAATCCACAAGTTTCAACATGCCATATTTTACTATCACTTAGTTCAAAATATTTTGTAATTTACACTGATTTCTTTTTTACTTACGTTTTAGAGAGTTCTGCTTAATTTACTTAATTTGCCTATCTGGTCATTTTCTAGTTATCTTCTTGCAGTTGATATCTGGCTTAATTCTACAGTGGTCCAAGACCATACAGTATATATTTCATTCTTTTAAAATCCATTAGACCTGCTTTATGGTTCAGCGAATAGTCTATTTTGGTAAATGCACCATGTGCATGTGATAACAATATGTGTTTTGTCACTGTTGGTCATCAATTGTAGATAGGTGTGTGTGTGTGTATAAATAATTCCCATGGAAAATTGTGGAACCTCTATGTGACCAGATAGAGATAGTATCTTTAAGTGTGTTATTCATCTTGTTGAAACTTCTATATTTTAAATGACTGTCTGATTCTTGAGTTGCTGAAAGAAGTGTAATCTCCAAGTAGAATTGCTGAGTTGTTGATTTTTCCTTTTACTTCTGACAGTTTTTGCTTATATATTTTGTTGACATGTTAGTAGACACATTTACAACTGATATTTTTTGAATTGCTCCTTCAATCATGAAATATTTCTCTCTAAAATTGTTTTATTGTTACATTTCTTATTTTGAATTCTATTTTGTTTAATATTAGTATAGCTATGAAAATTTTATCCCAATTATTATTTTCATTCTTTTACTTAATCTTTCTAGGTTATTCACCTTTTTTAGGTGAATAAATTATAAGCAAGATAGTTTGGGATTTACTATTTTATCTGTAGGACAATATTTGTTGACTAGAGTATTAATCCATTTATGTTTAATTATTACACTTAATTTTCTGATAAATTTAATTTTAAAAATCATTTTGCTTCCCCCATTCCCCCCTAAATTTCCTGCCTCTTTATTTTTTGCATTCTCCTTTCCTGCCCTTAGATATGTTTGTTCTACTCTCCCTTCACCCTATTGTTTTATGGGTGCATAGTACTTATGGGGTTATACTGTAAATTATAACACCCACCCATGACACATTAGAGGATTTTTAAATTGAGTATTTTACATTTTCTGAACAATTCAAGGATCTTATGACATATTAACTCCATTTATTGCTTTTCTACCTTTTTATGCTACTGTTGTATTTTAATTCTATATATATTTTCTTCTACAGATTTTTTATTTTAAATAGTTGATGTATTTTTAAGTGTCCTTCTTTGCTTACCTATTCTAATGCTTTTTATTATTTAATACATTACTGCATTTTTATCTTCAGTCATTTTCCTTCTACCTGAAGTATGGCTTACATATTTTGGTGAAGGTCTGTTGGAAATAGGTTCTTTTAGCTTCTCAGTTATATAAATATACTTATTTCACCTTGTTTTAGAAGGATATTTTTGATGCTTATAGAATTCTAAGTTGTTAGCTGTTTTCTTTCAGCACTTAAAACATCATTGCAGTGAAAAAAAAAAAAAATCATTGCAGTGTATTCTGGTTTCAGTCCCTCCTATTGAACAATCATGTAAGAGTGTCATTACAGCTCCTTTGAAGGTAAAGTGTCTTACCTTCCTTGACTCCAAAATGGGAAGATTTCTTTTAATTCTTTTTTGGTTTTAAGCAACTTTCTATGATGTAATGCCAGGTAGTTTTTCCTTGCATTTGAATATCCTGCCTCGGATTTATAGAAATTCCTGAGCTGTTGCTCCGTTTTGCATCCATTTTGCAAAATACACATCTACTATCTTATCAAACATTGCTCTGGTACTACTCCTTCTCTCTTCTTTTCTGAGACTCAATTCTTTGCATATTAGACCTTTACTATTTGTCCCATATATCCTTTGTGTGATTCTTTCTTCTATACTTTGGGTTTTTTGTTTTTTTTTTTTGCTTCTTTTTCCCTCTGTTTTTATACGGATATTTTTTCCAAATTTGACTTCCATTTCTTGTATCCAACAGCATAACCTGCTATTAAGCCCATTTATTACATTCCTAATTTCATCCCTTTTCAGTTCTGTAGTTTTTATTTTATTCTTCTTATAGATCCTATTTTTCTGTGTCAGTTTTCTCACATTTTGAAGTTTAGATCAAAGTCTATGTCTGATAAGTCTAATACTTATTTTTCTCTTGGATTTTATTCATTTGGTCCTGTTGCCTGGCAGTCTTTAATTTTTTTCTTGAATATTGTACATTGTCTATGAAAAAATATGGAACTTTGATTGGTCATTTTCTCTAAAGAAAAATCTAAAATTTTCCCTGTATTTGGAGGGAGAGAGTCATAAAGTAAACAAAGCTGAGTTTTAGGCTGGGCTATTTCTAGCTCTTATTTCGAGGGCAGAGCCCTCAGGGATCTCACCTTAAAGTCTGGGAAGTCTTGTTTCTTAGGAAGTCTTCATCTCTAATTTTTGTCTCCCCAGCATTGTGAGGATTCTGAAGTGTCTACTTAAATTTTAATCTCTCAGTGCCTTCTTTCTATGCCTGCTTATTTCTGCCTCAGTCTCAATACCTGAGCAGATTAAGAATAAGAAAATACCTCAGGGAGAAAACTGTATGCAAGGCACCATGCTTACTTTTCTGTGGTTTGCATTTCTCTAGGTGTTTGGTCCTACAGGTCCTAACAACCTTCATAGTATTAAACACTAACGTTTGATTCTTTACCGCACGGACATTGCTATAAGCTAGGCTACTGTTCTCTGTTCAGTCACAATGACCTGCAAATTAACAAATTCATGGGAGCAGGAAGGATGGAGAAAAAAAAAACCAAAAACAAAAAAAATCTACAGCAGGGGCGCCTGGGTGGCTCAGTGGGTTAAAGCCTCTGCCTTCGGCTCAGGTCATGATCTCAGGGTCCTGGGATCAAGCCCCGCATTGGGCTCTCTGCTCAGCGGGGAGCCTGCTTCCCCCCTCTCTCTGCCGCCTCTCTGCCTACTTGTGATCTCTCTCTGTCAAGTAAATAAATAAAATCTTTAAAAAAAAAAATCTACAGCAAATACAGGATTTACCTCAATGCATTTCTCTTTTCTCAGGGACAGTTTCTCACTTCCTGGTTGCCTTGATTGCTCTCTGATGATGTTTAATTTCATTCAGCTTTTATATTGGTGTTCAGTGGGCATGTCAGTCTGATTTTAGTTAGTGTCGTTTAGTTAGTCTAGACAGAGTCTAGGCAGAAGTCTCTAGCTAATGGCATCGTTTTTTTACTTCCCTATTCCAAGTCAATATTACCAGCTGCTTAGGCACATATAATTCATCTGTAATTCTTCCCTATTTCTTTCATCCTCATACGTCTTAGTTAACAAATTATGTAAATTCTATCTTTGAAATCTCTCTCCCACACATACTCATCCTATACATTCTTATTACGGTCACTCTCTAATGTATTAGATTTTAACTTGTCCCATTATCCCACAGTATCTTATAAACTTCTATGAGAAAAGTCATAAAGGGAAGTTCTAATCTTATCATTACATTACTCGCTATCTTCTAAATCTCTTTCCTGTTGCCCAGTCTTTGCTTCTCCCAATGCTCACAATGGCTCATGAATATGGGGCAAGCGTCATAGCATTTATTTATAATAATCTAGTTCAAAACTACTTTTCCTACCTACTCATTTTGTAAACATACACTATATCCCACTATAATGACATTTCCCATGGACAATAGCCCATATATTCCTACTTGCATAATAATGCCCATAACTTTCCCGTCAATCTAAGTGCTTTTCTTGTCATCAACTGACCTAATTTTCAAAGCCTACATCAATGTTACTCCATCCATAAAGATTATGTTGAGTCCTCCAAATAGGGGTAATATCTCTCTCTTCTTGAGAACCCATTGCACTTTGCTTGTGCTCTTTGAATTAGTGCTTATTTAATTTTGCCTTGCTTTATCATGATTTTTATATTTATTAGTATCTCATCAAATACAAGCTTCTTTCAGGGTGAGGTCTTTATCTTATTCACTACTGTCCTACAGCACTTGGCACAGTGCCTGGTATATGGAAGACCCTCCTCAACAGAATTAAATAGAATTCTGAAAGATATCAGATGAAGAGTATTACAAGTTTGAGTGCTTAGAAATGTATCTGATACAGGTATGTTTATGAAAAATGTTACCTGTTTAATTATAACTTCTATTTTAGAAATATGAATTCCTAAGATTTTTTTGAATTAAAGGGAAAATCTGATTCTAAAGCACAGTATACAAATACTCTCGTTTTCCCAATAAAATCTGAGATTGAACACTTTCACAGAAGATAACCTTATCATGTGAGCCATGTCCTGTTTTGTATTTCTTTTTCTTTGAGTTGAATATCTGAGTAAGGTATAGTTGAAAAACGTAACACAATTCAAATAAATGTGGTCCCAAAGAAACGCAAATCATTTAATATTAATTTTATCCTAGAAATGTCTGCATTCAAGCAAAGATTATGAGAAGAGATTTTAAGACAGCATAATTCAGGTATAATTTTTACAGGACTATGAATTGAGAACTTGGGGGTGAAAATCACTACTTACAAGGAGTATTCAGGAACGGCATCCTTAAAGGCAGGAAGTTCTCGCACATACTCATTATAAAACCATTTCACTTTGAAATGCAAATTCATATAATCGGTGCTCTTGCATAACCGCTGCTTCTCATGTTCTGTAACAGATAAAATCAAACATTTAATAAAGTTTGGTTTGCCAACAATGCTGCTGTATTCCAATCTACTTTTATTAGTCGTATTTTAAAAAGGAAGAGAATAGTGTATTTGAAGTAAAAGCAAAGGGAATTGTTAAAGACAGACCTGAAATTTTACAAAATCCAAAAGTATCAGAGATGCTATGTAGAATAGATCAACTGGTAATGAGCAGTAACTTGAATGTTCTAATGTGCCTTTCTGAAAAAGGTGAGAATTCTGATGTCAAGAGTGGTAACACACCAAAAATTTTCTGTTTGTTTGCAAGATTTCCTATTTTGACTACTTTTAGCTTACTGCAAACAAAGTTCCAGAAAGAATTAAAACTCTAACCATGGATAAAACATGAATCAAACTAGGAGACATAATCCTTGATAAATATTGGAAATGTGAATTAGTAGATCACATTTCTGGCCTGGATATTGAACACTTAAAGAATTAAGAGTTGAAAAGGCGAGGACACATATCTAACTTCTAAGCCAGATGATTTCTTCTTCCCATTTCAAGTTCAGCTAAAATTATTTTGCACCCTGTGGCTTTTTGACATTTCTTTAGCAGGATTTCCTAATATGTGACATTTTTTTTTCCTCTCTAGCTTAGAAAGTGTAGCTTACTGTTTTGGTTTTTTTTTCCCTCTAATCTGGATATATAGTACTGGGGAACGGAGACAAGTAATAATACTACTGAACATCTCTGCTCCTCCTCTACCCCCGATATTAATATCTTTGCCAATTCTGGTCATAAGTATAGACATAAGCAAACCCCAAATATCCCAGACTATATTTACATTGAAGCATCCTCTAAGAAGTGCCGGTTGAGGTCTATGGATCTTTTTTTAAGCTAAGGGCTTTGATTTATGGCATCCTTTACATTCCAGACTGAAAATACCAATTGAAGCAATTAAATTGTTATAAACAAATCGAGGACATTCTTGCTTTCCAAAACTTCACTACAGAGGGACTTAAATCCCAATGATAAACACAAGAGGGAACACAACCCCAAATCGAACATTTTCTAAGTATCTAAACAATGATTACTTTAAGACAATTTGCAGAGCAGAGAGAGAGAGCAACACACATATATACACAGAAACAAGAATAAATAGTACTTTTAGACTAAACTCCCCCCCAAAATTATGAGCAAGGTGATGTTTTGCTTCAAATCCCTTCAAATTTATTCCATTCATTCTTTCTTTTAACCTGAATTCTCCCCTACCCCTCTCCTCATATGTCTAGTATCCCTCTACACCTTAAGGGAAGACATTTATTTGATATACTCATAGGTAAGGATTTAATGCAACACTACCCTGAAACCCAGACAGGAGAAGACCCTTGCCCTAGGACCCATACATTAAGAGGGCTCTACTCATCACAAATACAAACTCAAAAATTAAATAGATTGTGGATTTCTCTGTCACTTGGGATCTCACACTTGGTGTGGGCAGAGTAAGCCAGAACCCAAAACATCTGCTCTTGTGACTAACACCACCTGCTCTTATAATTAACACCCTGTAAGCCCCACAGAAACACTTTGGACCATCTTTTGTTTTACATCCTAAAAACAAAAGGTGACTGACTATGTCCAAATGCTACTAAGGTTTGCAGATTGCCATTGCTGACAACAGAAATAGATACTGCTTTGGAGTATAGGGAGGAATTTGAGGTATGGACGCGTTTAAGTAAGAGAAAGAGTCAACTAACTCACCAGGTTCTTTCTCTGGATGGCATAAATGTAATGGGTCATTTCATAACAAAGTATTATTTTCAAGTTTTAATAAGGACCCATTTTCATTGGCTTCAATTTACGCATTAGAAGGCACTCATGAATCAATGCAGCATGCAGAACAGGTGCACTTGCTGGCTGGGGAATATTTTGAATACTAAATGATTCGTATTACTCTCAAAGTTATGTGTAGTTCTAGATGTAATATACATGAAGCCTCAAATTCTTTGCCAACCGGGTATCTACTGAATTCTAGAATTATCAATAGTTTTTTTTTGAAATTTAGATTTATGAGTTCTAACTTAAGAATTTTTGTTTATTCCAATGATTTGCATAAAAATTTATATGAGATAATTGTTTTGTCCTCATTTTAATAAATATTTTAAAATATCTTAGAAGAAAGTAACTTTCTGCAAACCATATGTGAACTATATCTGAAAACACACATGGAAATAATTTTAAAATTTTGTATTTATAGTTTAAATTACATTTTTATTCAAATTATGTCAATTTTGAATACTTTTTTTTTTTTTTTTAAAGATTTTTATTTATTTGACAGAGAGAGAGATTACAAGTAGGCAGAGAGGCAGGCAGAGAGAGAGGGAAGCAGGCTCCCTGCCGAGCAGAGAGCCCGATGCGGGGCTCGATCCCAGGATCCTGAGATCATGACCTGAGCCGAAGGCAGAGGCTTAACCCACTGAGCCACCCAGGTGCCCCTGAATACAATTTTTTAATCCTTCAAATATTAAGAATGTGTGTAAACTGTAAGTGGACCTCAGAAAAGAAAAAAAAAGGCTGAAAAGAAATAGAAAAGATTTCAATAGCAAGGTATATTTAAATTTTTTAAGCCAGGAAAAAATTAAAGTCAGCAGACATCATGTGACTTGGGGTCACTCGTATTATTTGGCACGACTGTAGACAAATGCAAAACTTTTAAAATGTTTTAATGTAACTGCATAATTTGTAACCATGCTAAAATAAAGATGAAGATATATTTTCTAAAAGAAAAAAATAATAATTTATGACATTTGTATCTTTACTTTGAAAACCTAAACACTGCCATCCAGAACACCTACATATACATATTGATAACTAAGTTGTATTATCTTGATATTTTGCCAACTTTCAGCATATTAAAAAAGAACTGTTGCACATTCCTACTCTCATCAATATAAAAGCACATTTATTTGTTGAGGTAGGAAGACAGGACTACATTTTATTTAACAGTTTGTTAGTTTGATTTAGAAATTATAAATATTTAGGCCTATGGCATTTGGGCCTCTATTTGTGCTCCTGATTTTGCAAATGGCAGGGGTGAGTCTGATGTAATGTGTTACCTCTTCCAAGAGTGTTTGCACATTAACAGAATCCTGAAGGTAAGGGTAACCCAGTTCAAGCTAATACCAAAAATGTTTATTGAGCATTTATCTTGCACTAAGTTATGTGGGAGGCACTGCGGATATAAAGATTAAGTGCACAGAGCTCAGGTAGGATGACATAAAATAGTACATTTAATACAACATGGCTAGTGTCATGATTTGATATGCACAGGAGGATGCTGCTTTTTGGAGATGAATTTAGCCCGAACTTTGTGTGTTAGGTGAACAAGACAGAAATGATTTGTGAGCAGTGGTTCAGTGCACAAAGAGGAATTTGAGTCAAAGGACACATATCATATAAAATAAGACTTTTTAGTTTAAGAAATACTATTTAATATATATGTGTCTCTTTCATAAAATTGTAAAACTATGTCTCCAATGAAGACTTCGGGCTTTTCAACAGAATACACATTCTTCTCCAGTGCACAGGGAACTTCCTCCAGAATAAATCACATACTGGGTCACAAATCAGTTCTCAACCAAAACCCAAAGACTGGGATTATTCCCTACACATTTTCAGATCACAATGCTTTGAAACTTGAACTCAATCACAAGATGAAATTTGGAAGGAACTCAAACACCTGGAGGTTAAAGAGCATCCTACTAAAAAATGAATGGATCCATCAGGAAATTAAAGAAGAATTTAAAAAATTCATGGAAATTAATGAAAATGAAAACACAACTGTTCAAAATCTTTGGGACATAGCAAAGGCAGACCTAAGAGCATACATTGCAATATGAGCCTCTCTCAAAAAATTAGAAAAATCTCAAAGACACAAGCCAACCTTACCCCTAAAGGGGCTGGAGAAAGAACAGCAAATAAAGCCTAAACCCAGCAGGAGAAGAGAAATAATAAAGATTAGAGCAGAAATCAATGAAATAGAAACCAGAAGAACAGTAGAACAGATCACTGAAACTAGAAGCTGGTTCTTTGAAAGAATTAATAAGATTGATAAACCCCTGGCCAGACTTACCAAAAAAAAAAGAGAAAGGACCCTTGGGGCACCTGGGTGGCTCCATCGTTAAGCACCTGCCTTCAGCTCGGTTCATGATCCCAGGGTCCTGGGATCAAGCCCCTCAAAGGGCTTCCTGTTCAGCAGGAAGCCTGCTTCTCCCTCTCCCACTCCCCCTGCTTGTGTTTCCTCTCTCACTGTGTCTCTGTCAATAAATAAATAAAATCTTAAAAAAGAGAGAGAAAGGACCCAAACTAATAAAATCATGAATGAAAGAAGAGAGATCATGACCAGCACCAAGGAAATAAAAACAATTTTAAGAACATATTATCAGCAACTATATGCCAACAAATTAGGCAATCTGGAGGATATGGATGCATTCCTAGTAACTTACAAACTACCAAAACTGAAACAGGAAGAAATAATAAATCTGAACAGATCCAGCAAGGAAAGTGAAGTAGCAATCAAAAACATCCCAAAAAAATAAGAGTTCAGGGCCAGATGGCTTCCCAAAGAAATTCTACCCAACACTTAAAGAAGAAATAATACCTATTCTACTGAAACTGTTTCAAAAAATAGAAATGGAAAGAAAACTTCCAAATCCTTTCTATGAGGCCAGCATTACCTTGGTCCCAAAACCAGACCAAGACCCCAGCAAAGAGGAGAATTACAGACCAATATCCTTGATGAACATGGATGTCAAAATACTCACCAAGATACTAGCCAATAGGATCCAACAGTACATTAAAAGAATGATTCATCCCGACCAAGTGGGATTTATTCCTGGGATACAAGGGTGGTTCAACATTTGCAAATCAATCAACATGATAAAGCACATTAATAAAAGAAAAGACAAGATCCATATGATCCCCTCGACTGATGCAGAAAAAGCAATACAGCATCTTTTCTGGATTAAAACTCTCCAAAGTGTAGGGATAGAGGGAACATACCTCAATATCATAAAAGCCATATACGAAAAGCCCGCAGTGAATAACATTCTCAATGGGGAAAAACTGAGAGCTTTCCCCTAAGATCAGGAACACAACAGGGATGTCCACTCCCACTACTGTTGCTCAACATAGTACTAGAAGTCCTAGCCTCAGCAATCAGACAATGAAAAGGAATAAATGGCATTAAATTGGCAAAGAAGAAATCAAACTTTCATTGTTCACAGATGACATGATGCTTTCTGCATTTCTATACACTAACAATGAGAAAGAAGAAAGAGAAATTAAGGAATTGTCCCCATTTACAACTGCACCACAAAACACAAGATACCTAGGGATAAACCTAACGAAAGGTACAAAGGATCCGTACTCTAAAAACTACAGAACACTTATGAAAGAAATTGAGGAAGACACAAGGATATGGAAAAACATTCCATGCTCATAGATTGGAAGAATAAATATTGTTAAAATGTTTATGCTACCCAATATTAAAATGTTTAATATTGTTAAAATGTTTATGCTACACATTGAATGTGTAGCAATCTACACATTCAATGCAATCCCTATCAAAATGCCTTCAACATTTTTCAAAGAGCTGGAACAAATAGTCCTAAAATTTGTATGGAGCCACAAAAGACCCTGAATAGCCAGAGGAATGTTGAAAAAGAAAGCCAATGCTGGTGGTATCACAATGTCTGACTTCAAACTATACTACAAAGCTGTGATCAAGACAGCACGGTACTAGCACACAAACAGACACACAGATCAATGGAACAAGATAGAGAACCCAGAAAGGGATCTTCAACTCTATGGTCAACTAAACTTTGACAAAGCAGGAAAGAATATCCAATGGAAAAAGAACGGTCTCTTCAATAAATGATGCAAGGAAAATTAGACAGCCACATGCAGAGGAATGAAACTGAACCATTCCCTTACATCATACTCAAAGATAAACTCAAAGTGGATCAAAGACCTAAATGTGAGATAGGAATCCATCAAAATCCTAGAGGAGAACACAGGCAGCAGCCTCTTTGACCTCAGCCGCAACAACTTCTTTCTAGACACATCTCCAAAGGCAAGGGAAACAAAAGCAAAAATGAACTACTGGAACTCCATCAAGATACAAAGCTTCTGCCCAGCAAAGGAAAGAGTCAACAAAACTAAAAAGGCAACCTACAGAATGGGAGATGATATTCGCAAATGACAGATAAAGAGCTAGTATCCAAGATCTATAAAGAACTTATCAAACTCAACACCCAAGAATAAATAATCCAGTCAAGAAATGGGCAGAAGACATGAGCAGACATTTCTCCAAAGAAGACATACAGATGGACAACAGACACGTGAAAAAATGCTCAACATCACTCAGCATCAGGGAAATACAAATCAAAAGCACAATGAGATACCACCTTACGCCAGTCAGAATAGCAAAAATTAGCAAAACAGGAAACAACAAATGTTGGCAAGGATGTGGAGAAAGGGGAACCCTCTTACACTGTTGGTGGGAATGCAAACTTGTACAGCCACTCTGGAAAACAATATGGAAGTTCCTTAAGACATTAAAAATAGAGCTATCCTACAATCCAGCAATTGCACTACTAGGTATTTACCACAAAGATACAGATATAGTGAAATGAAGGGGCACCTTCACCCCAATGTTCATGGCAGCAATGTCCACAATAACCAACCTGTGGAAGGAGCTGAGATGTCCTTTGACAGTTGAATGGCTAGAGAAGACGTGGCTATATTTTGATGCTATATTTTGAGTAGTTATTATTACTACTTAAATGATTCTATAAAAAGTGAGCTGTTATTGTTCCAAAATCCATATGCCTCCCATAATGTGTAACTATATATTATAAGGAGACATTTCAAATAAACTACAATTACATCTTAACTACCACCTACCAAATATCAATGTTAAGAGATTATATCAAATTCAAAAATATTCTTCAAATTATCTTTAATTCTACTCAAATTATCCACAGTTTAGTGGTAGACTGCATTGGCAAAGGCACATTTATCTCATACAATGTAAATGACTCTTAGAATTTATTTAGCTATCAATGCTCCTACATTTTTAATTTTGGCAACAAAGATTTAACTAGTTCATTATGTTTACAAAGTAAACATTTAATTAGTTTTCCAAACTGCAGTACAGTAATTTTGCACAAAATTTAATCTTTGAATTTCAATGATAAATATGAATATTTTATTACCAGTATAAAAAACGCTTTGCTAAAATTCTACAAAGAAAAAGCTTGGCGGGGTGCCTGGGCAGCTCAGTCAGTGAAGCACTCGACTCTTGATCTCAGCTCAGGTCTTGATCTCAGAGTCGTGAGTTCAAGCCCCACACTGGGCTCCACACTGGGCATGGAGCCTCCTTAAAAAAAAAAAAAAAAAATCTTGGCAATCCGGAAGTATATGACTATTCTTCTTTAGATGGTATTTACCAGCCCTTACTTGAAAAGAACATATTTTTTTTTTCTGAAAGTGTTTATGCATGGGATTTTATGTATAAGGCAGAAATGTGCAATTATGTATTAGTTTATAGGATGGGGTGGTATATGCTCAACCCAGTCTCATGCCAAAAGCAAAAGTGCTGCCATCCACCATCACAGTGTTATTTTCTAGTTCTTAATTTGTCACATAATTTTACTGAATAAAAGCTGTGTTGTCTTGTAGTTGGTAGTGTACATTTTTTTAGAACTATCCTAAACAGCCTTCTGAATGTGTGACACTCTGCTTTAAGAGGTGATGATATCAGGGGCACCTGGGTGGCTTACTCGTTAAGCATCTGCCTGTGGCTCAGGTCAGGACCCACGGGTCCTGGGTTGAGCCCTGCGTCGGGCTCTTTGCTCAGTGGGGAGCCTACTTCTCCCTCTCCCTCTGCCTGTTGCTTCCCCTCCTTGTGCATGCTTCTCTGTGTCAAATAAACAAATAAAATCTTAAAAAAAAAAAAAAAGAGGTGATGATATGGAAGCTCTGGAAGGAATTTCAAATAATAAACCAGCATTAGGGACCCAATGACATGATGTTTTGTGAGACACTGTGTGCTCACAAATCTAAAACCACATCACTCAGAACTTTTGGTTCTAAAAATACATATCAAACCTCTATGTATCATAGATACATATAAAGATCTATCAAAGATAACCATAAATTCATATTAACAATGTATGGATGGGGATAATGTCCTTCTTTTTATGCATGAGAATGCTAAGCCATGTAATTAGAAATTAAAAAAAGAAAAAGAAAATTCAAGTTATAATATTCCATTTTAAAGCAGTTCTATAAAGGTCTTATAACATCAGTGCATCTTTGGGTTGAGAAACCATCTAAAATTCTGGCTATCAAAGTAAGCTATGGTATTAAGAAGCTATAAAGCTTGGACTAATAAAATTAAAATGAAAAAATATATATGTTAGCAAAAAAGTAATTTGGACCAATATGAAGCTTCCAGGGAGGAAAATCAGCAAACAAGAGAAGAGATTACACACAATAGTAAATTATTATAATCAACTTTCTTAGATTCAATGACTATATAGGAACAAATATCATTAATTTTTGTAGGGTAGGAAAAAATCTGGTTTCTTTCATGACACATTTCTGATAACCCAGCCTTAGCAAACACTAGGAAAAAGAAAAACAAAACAAAAACAAAAAGCAAAACACTAGGAAAAAGAAAAGCCAACAAAAGAAAAAGCCAATAGTAATATGTTGCCTTACCCTTGAGTGCAGAAGCTAACGGTCCTACTCATAAATGCAACCAATCTCTTAGCAGAATCCCAGAGTAAATCTAGGCTCTCTGGGTTCATTAAACCAGGAATGATGGAGACTCAGACATACTTCATAAACACACTCTCTGCCACATCTGGTTAGAGTTTCTACATAGATCAACCCACATACCTAGAATAAGACCCGTTCTTTCCAATGGGGCCCAAATCGCCTGAACTCGCGTCAATGTCATCCAAATTTGAACTTCCTCTATTTCAGGATAAAACATTCATTCACAAATGAGCTGTGCAATTCAATCACCTTGTTTTACTTCAAAATTTCTTTGCCAAATTTAAACAGCACAACATCAACATTTCCCCTATAATCTCCATCCATGATACCAATTTCTACATCTGTGAAGTGTTTTGTAGCCAATTCAGAATGTGGAGCTACTCTTCCATAACACCCAGAAGGAAGAACATACCATTTCATGACCTTGGAAAATCAGGAAGCAGTATGAAGGCAAGACCACATAATCTGATGGTAGGGAACTAGAGATGGATAGTTGTAAGAAAAGAAAAATGGGATGAGATGAGAAAAAGTATTTAAAATCAGAGATGGCCAAAAGGCTGGGACTTAACAATAAATTTTGGGGACTCCACAAAGCTATTGGAGTCAACAAGTCATGGAGCAAGGGCATAAAAAAGGAACAAAAACAAGCTTTATTTATATCATATTTTTACCCAGAGTCCCAGCAAGAGACTGAGCATACAGTGTTTCCATTAGAGTTAGAGTTGAGATCTGAAATGTAGATTTATTAATGTATTTATTAATTATCTACTATGCAACATGTATTTATTAATTATCTACTATGAAGCAGGTACTATTCCATATACTGAGAGTATAGCAAAGAAGAAAACAGTGTTTCTGCCATCTTGGAATTTATAATATAGTGAAGAGAGACAGACAATAAAAAACATTCCACATAATATAAAGTATAGTGGTCTGGAAAAAAATAATGCAAGGCAAGGGAGCACATGAGGTGAGAGTGCCTCTTTCAATAAGGTGCTCAGGGAAGACATCTAATGAGGTGACATGACAGCAGAGCTGAATGAAGTCAGACAGCAAACCAGGAATCTCTCTCCTGGAAGAACATTTCAGGCAGAAACACCACAACTAAAGTGGCTTTCAAGCCAAAGAGTGTGGCTGATAGGTTCAAAGAGAGGCAAGGAAGCGAGTGAGTGAGTGAGTGAGAATGGTGAAAGCTGATTTCAGAGAAAATCCAAGGCCAAGTCACACAGGCTCTTGTAGTCGACGATAAGGACCTCTTCTCCAAATATTCTTTTATACTGATTGTTTCAACCATATATATCTTACATTTTCAAAAACAAATACCTGATTAAAAAAATACAACTAGAGATAGTAAAGAGCAAAACAGAAAATTTAGGAAAACAAATCAGTACTCTGAAGAGTAGTTTAACAAAATCTTCCAGAATTTAGAGATAATTCTTAAAGCAGAAAATTAGAGAATGATTGACATGGAAATCAAGATGACTTCTAATACTAGAGACCCAACATAATAGAAGAAATTCAGTCAAACAAATGGAACAGAATAATAAAAAGCACAATTAAAGAAAACTATCTTGCAGTGGGAAAGGGAGAGAGGAAAGCAAGTATGAAGTTAAGGAATTTTCCAATAGTGAAAAGATACTCACATCTAGAGATTAGTGAATATTAGTGAATAGACACTTTTGCCAAAATGTCTGAAGGACAAAATAAATTTTAAAAATCTTACAGGCTTCTAAACAGAAAAACAAACATATACAATTAAACAGGCTGTCTCTTCCATTCAGTAGAAGCTATGTGATAACAAAACAACATCTACAGAGTCATGGGAGAAAAACCTGCTAGGACTAAAGAATTGTATATTCAATCTTATTTTTGACAGGGAGGCGAAGCACATACAGCTAAACTGTCTGGTTCCATGAATAAACATACAAAGTCATGGAGGGATTGGTTTCTTCTTTCCCAGTAACATGGGGATAAATACATTTTATCATGAATCATTATCTTTCATTATAGCAATAAATCTATTTATTGAACAAAAGGAGTTCCTATGTTAAAGCCTCTCTCTCAGGTTAGACTTATACCAGATTCTGAAGTCTAATTAAATAGGAATTACAATTTTTATTAAAGGATAAAGGCCACCACCTATCTATGCCAAGGAAAAGGTAGAATGGACAGATCCAAAAGGTTATTGTGGTTATCACTGGATGATTCTCTTCCTATAAGTACTTGTTTGTATTTTGTTTTATTTTTTTCATATTTTAATAAGAACAATTTTCATGTTTATTTTGGAAATAAAGATACATGTTCATTGAAAAGAATTCCAACAGTATAGGGAAGTTCACAGAAGAAATAAAGAGTACCAGAAATATCATGATTCACAGATTTGCTATTAAACTATGATTGAATACCCTTCCAGATAACGCTCTATGAATTATGTAGCTATATATATACTTATACATAACATATATAAGTATATATATTTATACATTATATATACATAATATATATCTACATAAATATATATATACATATACAACTTGTGTAAATACTTTGTTATATAACACATTCTTTTCACTCAGCATTTTCCATGCCAATAAAACTGCACTTGCATCATCATTTAAAATTATTTCCAAGAAACTATGCTTTGTCTATTCTTGGGCATATAACTGCTATTATTTTTTAGATCTATCTGACTTTAGGGTCTAAGCTCTTTCTATTATGTCATACAACTTAATCAAGGGTGGTTTGGTACAAACACACACACACACATACACAATGAGTTTCAGATGGACTGTAAATCTAAAATTTTAAGGTAAAACAAGTTTTTAGAAGAAAACATGGGAGATTATTTTTCACAATTTTGGGTAGAAAAGATGACTTAATAGGACAAAAATAGCACTAACAAGAAAGGAAGTTATCAATAAATTATGGTTATAATTAAGAATTTCTATCTATCTAAAGACATTAAGAGTAAAAAAGCCACGGACTGAGAGAAAATATTTGCAATATAAATATCTAACAAAAGGCTAACATCTACAATACATTAAAAAATTTAAATATTAAGAAAATGTCAGACAACTTAATGAAACCATGGGGCAAAATATTGAAAACTTAGTTCGTAAGAGAAATATTCAAATGGCCAATAAGCCTATAAAAAGATGGTTCACTTTATTACTTACAGGAAAGTAGAAATTAAACCACAATTTTAATTAACCACCATTACATACCTACTAAAATGTCTGGAATGAAAAAGACAATACCAAGTTGGTGAAGATGTGGAATAATTAGAACTTTTATACACTAATTAGTATAATTAGTATTAGCATAATCATAATCACTTTGGAAAACTATTTTGCAATATCTAATAAACTGAACATATGCATACCTATGACCTAGTAAGTTTACTCCTTGGGTAGATGCATGACAGATATTCACTGAATAAAACATTCATAGTAGCACAATTCTTAATAGCCTAAAATAAGAAGCTACACAAATATGCCTTAGAAGTAAAATACATAAATAGTTGTATATTTGTTCATTGGAATAGAATAACAAGAATGAACTGTAATTGGATGCAATGTGCATCATTTTTATGTGTAAAATTTTCCCCCCAAAATAATGTTTAATGCAGAATTTAAAACAGAATGTGCCCTATGATTTGATCTAATGAAGTTCCAGAACATATAAACCTATTATATGGTGTTAGAAGTCAAAGTAGTAACTGTATTAGAAGAATTAGGTATTGACTAGAAAGGAAATGATGGGGGCTTCTGGGGTTCTGGTAACAAGTAAATTCAGTGTGTGAAAATTTATCCAGCTGGACAGCTACATTTTGTGCACTTTATGTATCCTATAGTTCAATGAAATGTTCTGGGATGCCAATTATACATATTAGAAGTTATCACTTGCTAGTGCTATATCATACTGACCTCTTACTCATCTGGGGAATCACACTAATGGCTTCTTGTATTTTCTCATTAACTCTTACCCTAAACAAGCTATAATGCCGAGAACCCTCTTTTGATCATGTCAACAATGTGTACAACAGTGTTTGAAAGAATAGGAGCTCAAACAACTTTGAATAAATGAATCAGAATTCATCATTCAAGGGCCAAAGGATATGTATATCACAAAACAGAATGAATTATCTTCTGATATAATCTTGGTGACAGAATATATGGGATAATCCAAAGATGAACGGAGTCATAAAAGAGTACAATTCCTTTGAAATGTGAGAATTTACCCTATTGTCTTTATTATCTCATTAGTTGTTTCCTTTTGGTTCATGTATTGCTTCTTTCAAGTTGAAGTACTTAACAAACAAATCACAAAAGCAGATAACAACAGCATCAATGCATATTGAAATTACATGATACTGAATGCTGCCACTAGAATGTGTTATCAATTTAATACACAGAAAAATTCTGTATGGCGAGTCAGCTTCCATTATTCTTGGAGCCAGACAAATGAGAATTTTCTAAAGCATATTACTGCAGATGTTCCAAAATAAGAGAAAATCAATGTGTAAATATATCTGAAATTATTTATTTTTAAAAAGAGCTCCATTTGTGAGTCCTTAATATCTTTTCATCAGTCAGGAAAATAGTCAATAAAGTTGTATAACTCTTAGCATTACATTGATTTACTTTTATTTTATACTGAAAAATCCAACGAGTTTATCTGAAGCAGTACTACCTTATACTATGTTAATGTTTGCTATTGAGAACCTAAGCTACTCAAATCAAATTTTGATTAAAAGGCTTTTAAACTTACGATATGTCCTTTCCCTTGTGATGAATACAGCCCTAAAGAGTTTTCAAAACTATGTTTTACTCATATACAATGAGTTTTCATCCTTTAGAAGGAAAATAAAATATGAAATCCAAATAAACAAATACCTCAACCTGATGCTTTATCTACCATAAGTTAATTAGTAAAGACATTAATTATAATATTTATTTTTGAGAATAGAAAAATTATTAATACTAAAATATCAATTTAAAAATAATTGGAAAACACTTGCAAGGAGTTGATACCAGAGTTTCTCTGGTACAGAAAGATCTCTTTCAAATAGCTAACAACAACAACAAAACAGCTCAGAAAAATGGGCAAAGGTCATGGATGGAAAAGGAAATACAGATGACTATCTGGAAAAAGATGATCAATTTTATTCATCATTAGACAAGGACAATCCAATTTTAAGGCATTGTTTTTCACCTAAGAGATTGATAAAGATTAAGGATATTTCTCATACTGGTGTTGACAAGATATGGTGTTGACAAGCACTTTTAAATACCATTAATGGGAACCATTAACAATATAAAGTTATTGAAAATTACTATCAACATTGGACTTACATTTCTTAGCCCACTACTTCTTTCCCCCTCACTATCACTCCTGTCATCATTTTTCATGATCTTAACAACGGTTTAGATAACCTGTTGAGTGCCCTGATTCTCAGCCTCTGAGCTCCACTTCTCTACTGGGCTTGTCCTCCCTATACCACAGCCATCTCTTCCCACGGTCTTCCCCTAGGTCACATCATTACCAACAAGGACATTCCCTCCAAAATCTCAATTTCAATGCACCCTTCTCTTACAAAAGCATCTTACTCTGATTACTACCTCATCTCAATCCCTCTTGTATCCATTGAGCCCCATGTTTCTATAGATGACCTCCTTCATAACTTTACTTTCTCATCTACTTGAGAGTTGATGGTCATACATGATTGTAATTTCTCTTTGACACACGCTCTCAACTACTTGGCCTCTACTTGTCTTTGTCATACTCAACTGGCAAAGGCCTAACTGGGGTAGACAAAATTACTTATTTATTTTGTGCCTTTATCCCAGTGACTCAATATGACTGGAAAAAAATACAGCCATGCTGATTACTGTTTTGTGAAACGACTGCCGCAAAGTTCAGAAGGGCCTTTAGTATTGACGGTGATCTCTACATTTTGCTAAGTGCTTTGCCTCCTATGCTCTGAAATTATTTCACATTAGTGTTCTCTTTTCACAAACATCCCCAAACCCCTCTCCTCTCCTCACTCTCAACTGATCACTTAGATTCCACATTTCCCTCTGCTAATATTTATCAACCTGCCCTTTTCTAAAGCCATATACTTTGCCTTACATGCTCACTGCTAAACTACCCATACTACTATTTAAGCTAACCAGTCTACAGGGAACTGAATTACACTCAATTTCTCCCATTCAAAGACTTGGCTATTACAACTGTGCATTATTTCTCCTGCTTTATCATTTTTTATCTGTCCAACTGAATTATTCCCATAATCATAAAAGCCTATGACAGTTTCCTATTTTTGAATGGATTTTTTGCTACTAAAATAAAGATCAAAGAGATTAAAAAATTTAAAAAAACCCAAAGACTAGATAAATATTTTGCTAGATAACACTGAAGTGTAAAGAAACTACAAAGATTATATGATAAACTCTTACAACAAAATAATGTAACTTATATGGAAAATACCCTGAAGAAAAAAAGAATATATGCATTATTGTTTTAAAAATGAACAGTTATGCTTTATAAAGAAGCCATTTAGATAAAAAATTCAAACAGTATTCAATGAATTAAAGACCAATATTTAGACGGTAGGGACAAAAATAAGTAAAATTAGTCAACAACATATTTTTAAAAGTTCAACTCCTTAGTTATGAAAGAAATTGAAAGTGTAAACAAACAATGAGGGATCACTTTACAACTAGTAGAATAACAAACTTAAAATCATCACAATATTCTATTCTGTCAAAGGCGTACTAAAAAAGAACACCCACCCACCACTGGTGACAGTGTCCACTGTTAAAACTTTTGTGAGATAATTTGGCTATACAGTTTAGAGATATAATCAGCTTTGACTCAGTAATTCTACTGTTAATGTGTGCTAAGGACATAGACAAAATGAGGAAAAAGCATAACATAAGAATATTTTCACTGTAGCATTATTCATAATACTTTAAAGAATGCTAAGAACCTGATTATCCAAAAATAGAGGCCTGGTTTAAAAGCTGAGGCTGGTGGATTTGGTGGATTATTATGTAACTATTAAAACAATGCTAAAACTCTGTGTGAATATGCCAAAAATGTGAAAAATACAGAACTGCATCTATGCTGTTATTACGATTGTAAAAAATCCTGTATGCGTATGCAGCTACAGAATATGGAGTTGTAAACCAGAAGGTCAACAAAAAAATCAAGGAGGAAATAAAAAAATACATGGAGACAAGTGAAAATCAAAATACAACAGTCCAAAATCTTTGGGACATGGCAAAAGTAGTTCCAAGAGGGAGGTTTATAGCAATACTGGCCTACATCATGAAACAAGAAAAATTGCAAATAAAATGCCTAGCCTAACACCTAAAGGAACTAGAAAACAGAAAAACAAAGCCCAAAGCCCAAAGCTAGTACAAGGAAGGGGATAATAAACATGAGAGCAGAAATAAATAAAATGGAGACTAAAAAACAACAGAATTGTTTGATGAAATCAAGAGCCGTTTCTTTAAAAAGAAAAACAAAACTAATAGAACTCTAGCCAGGTTCATCAGAGAAGAAGGAAGGATTCAAATAAAATTAGAAATAAAAGAGGAAAAATAACAACTGACACCATGTGGATACAAAAAATTATGAAAATATGAAAAATTATATGCCAACATGTTGGACAACTTAGAGAAAATGGATAAATTCCTAGAAACATACAATCTTCCAACTTATCAAATTATATCAAATTATAAGCTCATGAAGCAAACTGAGGGTTGCTGGGGGGTGGGGAGGTAGGGATAGGGTGGCTGGGTTACAGACATAGGGGCGGATATGTGCTATGGTGAGTGCTATGAAATGTGTAAGCCTGATGATTCACGGACCTGTACCCCTGGGGGAAATAATACATTATATGTTAATAAAAATTATAATAAATAATTTGAATAGACTAATTACTAGTAACAAAATTTAATCAATAATCAAAAACTTCCAACAAACAAGTGTCCAGGACCAGATGGTTTCACAGGCGAATTCTACCAAACATTTAAAGAGTTACTACCCCTTCTGCACAAAGTATTCCAAAAAATAGAAAATGAAAGAAAACTTCCAAATTCATTCTATGAGGCCAGCATTACTCTGATACCAAAACCAGATAAAGACACTACAAAAAAATAACTGGGTTCCAATATTTTGGATGAGGGTGGATGCAAAAATTCTCAACAAAATATTAGCAAACTAAATCTGACAATATATTAGAAGGATTATTCAACATGATCAAGTGAGATTTATTCTGGGAATATGAGGATGGTTCGATATTCACAAATTAATCAATGGGATACATCACACTAACAAAAAGGATAAAAACCATATGATTATGTCAATAGATGCAGAAAACACATTTGAAAAGACACGGCATTTGTTTATGATAAAGAAATTTCAACAAAGCTTGTTTAAAGGGAACATACATCAACATAAAAAAGACCATATATTAAAACCCAAACTAAAAGCTCTTCTAAGATCAGGAGTAAGACAAGGATGTCCACTCTCATGACTCTTATTCAAGACAGTACTTGAAGACCTAACTGTTGCAATCAGACAAGAATAAAAAATAAAAGGCATCTAAATTGGTGAGGAAGAAGTATAACTATCACTATTTACAGATGACATGATACTATAAAAAACACTATACACTAAAAAAAAACAACAACCCTATTATAACTGGTAAATGATTTCAGTAAATTTCAGGACACAAATTAATATAGAGAAATCTGTTGCATTTCTATACATTAATAACAAAGTAGCAGAAAGAGAATTTAAGACAACAATACCATGTACAATTGCACCAAAAAAGAATAAAATACCTAAGAATACATTAACCAAGGAGGTGAAAGACCTATACTCTCAAAAATATAAAACACTGATGAATGAAATTGAAGACAGCACAAACAAATGGAAAGATATACTGTGTTCATAGACAGGGATAATTAATATTATTAAGATATCTATATCCCCCAAAGCAATCTACACATTCAGTGCAATTCCTACTAAAACACCGACACCATTTTTCATAGAACTAGAACAAATAATACTAAAATTTTTAAGGAACAACAAAAAACCCTGAATAGCAAAAGCAATCTTGAGAATCAAGACGAGCAAAGCTGGAGATATCACAATCTCAGATTTTAAGATATAATACACAAAGCTGGAGTAATCAAAACAGCATGATACTGGCACAAAAACAGACACAAAGATAAATATAACAGAGTAGAGAGTTTGGAAATAAACCTGCTCTTATACAGCAAATTAATCTATATAATCCTGCAAAGAAAGCAGGCATATACAATCGGAAAAAGACAAACTCTTCAATAAATGTGTTGGGAAAAATGGACAGCCACATGCAAAATAATGAAACTAGACCTCTTTTTCACACCATACACAAAAATAAATCAAAGTAGATTAAAGACCTAAATGTAAAGGAAAAATAAACTATTAGGACCATATCAAAATAAGTTTTTGCATAACAAAGGTAATGATCGACAAAACAAAAAGGCAACCTACTTAATGGGAGAATGTATTTGCAAATGATATATCTGATAAGGGGTTACTATCCAAAATATATAAAGAACTTATATAACTCAACACACACACACACACACACACACACACACGGTCTCATTAAAAAATGGACAGAGGACCTACATAGACATTTTTCCAAAGAAGACATATGGATGGCTGACAGACATATGAAAATATGCTCAACATCACTAATCATCATGGAAATACAAAACAAAACCATAATGAGTTATCACCTACAGCAGTCAGAATGACTAGTAGCAAGAAGACAAGAAGTAATAAGTGCTGGTAAGGATGCGGAGAAAAGGGAACCCTCATGCCATGTTGGTGGAAATGTAAATTGGAACAGTCACTGTGGAAAACAGTATGGAGGTTCCTCAAAATTTAAAAATGGAAATACCATATGATCCAATAATGCCACTACTGGGTATTTACTTAAAGTAAGGAAACAACAAAACTAAGAGGCAGCCTATGAAATAGCAGAAGATATTTGCAAATGACATATTTGAAAAAGGGTTACTATCCAAACTCTATAAAAAACCTTATCAACTCAACACCCAAAAACAAATAATACACTTAAGAAATGAGTAGAAGACATGCATAGACATTTTCCAAAGAAGACATACAGATGGCCAAGACACATGAAAAGATGCTCAACATTACTCATCATCGGGGAACGACAAATTAAAACCATGATGAGATACCACCTTACGCCTGTCAGAATGGCTAAAATTAATAACACAGAAAACAAGAGATGTTGGTGAGGATGTGGAGAAAGGGTAACCATCTTGCACTGTTGGTGGGAATGCAAACTGGGCAGCCACTCTGAGAAATAGTATGGAGGTTCCTCGAAAAGTTAAAAATAGAGCTACCCTATGACCCAGCAATTGCACTACTAGGTACTTGCCCAAAGGATACAAAATACTGATTTAAAGGGACATATGCACCCTAGTTTTATCACCACCAGATTATCAACAATAGCCAAATTATGTAAAGAGCCCAAATGTCCAACCACTGATGAATGGATAAAAAAGATGTTTTATATATATATATATAAAACATATATATACACACACACACACGCACATACAAATGGAATATCACTCAGCCATAAAAAAGAATGAAATCTTGCCATTTGCAATGATGTGGATGGAGCTAGAAAGTTTTATGCTAAGTGAAATAAGTCAGAGAAAAACAAATACCATATGACTTCACTCATATGCGGAATTTTAGGAACAAAACAGATGGACATAGGGGAAGAGGAGGAAAAAAAAGAGAGAGGGAAGCTAACCATAAGAACTCCTAATTATATAGAACAAACTGAGGGTTGCTGGAGGGAAGGTAGGAGGGGGATGGGCTAAATGTGTGATGTGTATTAAGAAGGGTACTTACTGTGTTTAGCACTGGGTGTTATATGTAAGTGATGAATCACTAAATTCTACTCCTAAAACCAATATTACACTGTATGTTAACTAGCTAGAATTTAATTACACATTTTTTAAAAAGTAAATGAAAGCACTAATTTGAGATTTATTTATTTATTTATTTATTTATTTATTTATTTGACAGAGAGAGAGAGAGAGAGAGAAATCACAAGTTGACAGAGAGGCAGGCAGAGAGAGAGGGGGAAGCAGGCTCCCTGCAGAGCAGAGAGCCCAACGCGAGGCTCGATCCCAGGACCCTCAGATCATGACCTGAGCTGAAAGCAGAGGCTTTAACCCACTGAGCCACCCAGGCGCCCCGAAAGCACTAATTTGAAAAAATATATGCATCCCTATATTTACTGCAGCATTATTTACAACAGCCACATTATGGAAGCAACCCAAGTGCCCATCAATAGATGGACAACGAAGAAGATATATGTGTGTGTGTGTGTGTGTGTATACACATAAACATGTATAAACATGTATTATATATACATATATACACACACACATAAACATGTATAAAATTAAAAAATATATACACACACACACATATATATGTATACACACACACACACACTGGAATATCACAGAGCCATAAAAAAGGATGTGATCATATCATTTGAGACAACATGCATGAATATAGAGGGTATTGTGCTTAGTGAAATAAGTCAGAGTAAGACAAATGTCATATGATTTTATTCCTAAGTGGAATCTAAACAGCAACAACAAATGAATAAACAAACAAAAAGCAGAATCAGACCTATAAATACCGAGAACAAACTAATGGTTGCCAGAGGGAAGGGGGTAGGGGTTTGGGCAAAAATGGGTGAAGGAGAGAGGGGATCCAGGCCTCCAGTTATAGAATGAATAAGTTATGGGAATAAAAGATACAACATAAGAAATATAGTCAAAGAAATTTTAATAGTGATGTAATGAGACAGATGATAGCTATACTTGTGGTGAGCAGAGCATAATGTATAAACTTATTGAATCACTATGTTGTACACCTGAAACTAATATAACATTCTGTGTTAACTATACTCAGGCAAAAAATATATACATATATATACATAAATATGTATAAAATTAAAAAGATCTCATATAGCAAGAGAGAGGCAATTTGAGACCCTAGTACCTAGGAAGAACTCTATGGGGAAAATGATGTTGTCCCAAACTAGTGCAGTTATTGGTGGGTATGTGAAGAAAGGGGGAAAGAAGATACTTACAATGAAAGGTGACAAAGCTTTGACTATCCAAGTGTGGAGTAAGGGAGATGGAGAACCTAGTCCGACCTGAGGCTATGAGTTGTGTTATTGGGCTCAGAAGGATCCTGTCAAGTACAATAGGGAACACAGGAGGAACAACCTTGGAAAAGGATAAATTCTTGTTGTGCTTTGGGGATTTTAAAGATATTCCTTACCAGCAGTCCTCTAGAGAGTCTAATTGCAACTCACAGATATATAGATCAAGGCAGCTGAAAAGACTGAGAGATTGTACCTAGATATCAAATCTGAGATTGTGTGCCTTTATGGCAAGGGCATAAGCATTAACATATAGTTTATTTATCATTTTAGAGTTAAGAAGATTCTGATTATATGAAACCAGGAACTTAGAAAGAGGACTCCTTATGCTGACTAGAGAGGTCAATCACATTAAACTTACATTTTAACAATGTATGTGGTTACAGTTGAACACAAAGCTGTGGAAACAAAGGAACTGAATTTTTAAAATACAACTACTTTGTAGATATGACATTTTCTACTAGAAGAGAAGCAAACAAATGAGCATCCTTTTACTGATATCACCTTCCATCCATCTTTCAGTTAGAAGACCGTGAGCATTAAAAGACACACTTTGGGGAATCATTAGAATTTGTAAGGATTTAGTCACAAACTCTATATAGCTTAGAATTCAACTTAGAATTCACGTAGCTTCTGGCTGGGTCATGTGACCTGAAAAACTGACTTGGGCTGAGCCAGTAACGTGGCCTTCTTCCCCCTCCCTCCCCCCCAGGAATGTCTATAGGCCTTCCTTAAGACTAAACCCCATGAAGTATTTTGTTAAGGGACTAAATTTGTCATTGCTTAAAATTTAGTCTACTGTATTCCCACTTATGAACACATCCACCCCTGCTAACTAGATAAATTTATATAATTTTAGATAGTCAATGCATATAAGAAATGTAAGGACATAGGAGTACTTACTTTCATATATATAGCCAAAAATGTAGCAATGCTTTGAGCTGCCTATAAGTAGCTTAGTCAAAAACTATTTTTAATTTCATGGATTTCAAAAGTTGATTTTAAACATTAGCCTATAAAATGTATCGTACAAACTATACTAGACAGATGCTGGAGAACAGAGTCATAGCCCTCGGCTGTGTTCTAACCACCTGTGTGACCTTGAGCAATCACTTGATGTTCCTTGTTACTAGTGTTCTTGTTTTCAAGAGAGCAGAGTTGCACTAACTGACCTCCTTCTGATGTGTCTTAAATTCCAACTGGCATAATTCTCTTCATAAAAGCTTCCCTATCACTCAACTTCCCCCTTGGCCTGACTTCTGGGAAGATGGCCTAATTCTGAAGAAAGAGAACACATGAGAGCCTAGAAAATAAACAAACTATATAGATTCGGAGAAGGGAACGGTTGTAATGTGAACAATCAGATCAATCATAGATACGACTCAGACTTTATGATAGAAACACCAAATGTTTTGAAAATTACAAGTTTTATAAATTTTGGAGCATCTGTTGAGTTTCTTTGCAGCTTATGTAATAGATGCAACAACAATATTTAGATGCTTGCTGTTGAATATGTATGCCGGGCTTGCCAGCTGGAAATTATTTCGTGACTAAAATACCATACACATAATCAAATAGCTAAAGATGGACATACATTTCCTCTTTGGGAACTTTCTGGGACTTGCCAGCACAAAAAAGTAGCTGAGGCTAAGTGGTAACCAATGAGGGCAATTACCCAAGGGGAGGCTAATTTTACAATAGGAAGAAGCAGATTTGTTACCAGACATGACAAATTGGTGAATGTATATGTGCATAAACCAAGTACTAACACTGCAGGCAGTCAACAGAGAAATGTAAATTTTACATTTCAGAAGCTATCCACTTACAGGGTCAGTGATGGTATTTATAAACAGTATTTTAAAGGAAAATATTTAAAAAAAAATAAAGGAAAATATTTTGCTATACATTTACTGGCTTAAATTTTTTTTTTTCATTACAACGGATCTTTCCATCCCTTTTCAACTGGTTAACTCCTGCTTGTTTTTGAGAATTCGGTGTGAAAATCACTTCCTTAGGGACCACTTTTCTGAATCACCTCATAAAATAAAATGCCCTTCTCAAACATTCTTATAGCACAATATACTCATCCTTTAGAGAAGATATCACTGTTACTTTTACTTAAATAAGCATGAATATTTGATAAATACCTATCTTCTTGACAAGATTATGAGCTCCATAAGGGCAGACTCTCTCTCTTTTCGGTCCCAAATACCTAACACAGTGCCTGACATAGAAGAGACATTTAAATATTAGCTTATAAAGTGGTCGAATAAATGAGTAATATTTTTTTGTGGATTATGGAATGGATTTAAATACAAATGATATATCAACTCACATCTTAAGAATATTTTTGTAGATTTTTTTAAATGACCTTACAGAATGACTACTTGATACTTCCCAGTATTATAGCTATGGAGATCAAATAGTCTGGATTCTCTGAGGTTGTTTCAGTTCAAAAATGTTCTACATTATATGAAAATACTCTCTTACTTGTCAGACCACGTATCTTTTTATTTTGGTTAGAGGAAATAATCAACTATAGGGTATTCTGAATTCCAGAAAATGCTAAGAAAGAAATTTGCATAAAGCCAACAGTCTTCAGCAAGTACTTGCTCAGTTGCAATCAATTCATATTACATAAGATTACAGCACACGTTTTAAGTAGATGTGTTTTACAGAATGTGAATCTTACAAGAATGGTGAAACAATCAAAATTCATTTCCTCAAACTTTCAAGTTTAAAATAAATAAAGCCAGATGGATGTACATTTTAATATCGTAGCATGTGCCTACAAGATGTGACATTGCATATTCGATGCTCTATTACGCATTTGAAACGGACATGATAGAAAGAGGAGGTAAGCTCTGAGACCACCATAAAGACAGAGGAAAAATACTGAATCCCTAGGTAGGACAAAGTCTTGTGATTCAGAGAAGTGAAACTGGCAGTATGTCTCGGTATGTCTCAGTATGAAGACACAACATCTGAGGAGATTTCAGATTTTAAAATTTTAATGATCCCAGGAAATTCCCATGTTGTAATCAGCTTTATACATTACTTTTCTTGAATATGTAATTCAGCAAAACCAAACATTCACCAACATAAATCCTCAAATCCAGTACTCTGTTAGCAATAATTATTCTGAATATTCCTTCCCTAGCAGTGAGTTAACAAATTATTTTGTTTGCAAGGGCAATGGGAAACAAAAATGTTAATGTTATTGCTTTGGGTGTTATCATCTCCTGTCCAGGTTTTTTCTAAAGAGAATTTGCAACATGGTTCATGATCTCTGAAATTTCCCAGGGGAAGACGGTTCACAAAATAGGCAAAATCTGCCCAAACCCACATACCAACTGTTCCCTTGGTTATACCAGCTATTGAACATAGTTGCCAAATTGCAGAACCTCTCAGAGGAATAAATGAATGAGAGACCTCCATTACCCAGCAGGCTCATTCTGATTCTTGAAATTTGAGAATTGAGATAGTATTTAGTGTAGTTATCGGTATCATGAGGTCCGTCTTCCATGTAGTGGAGAGAAAATTTGACTCAAATTCCCATGCAATCTTATTCAATTAGTACAAAGATAAGCAAGATAACTCTTTTAAAAGCACATTTTTAAAAATGTTGAAACTTATAAATGAAAAGCAGAATTCAATATGAAAGAAGCAAAGACTAGTAATAATATAATTATAGGATTGCTTCATATTTTACCACAAATGGTAGCTGATGCCAGTTGGATTTGGTTATCAAGCAGCAATCAAAATGTGTAAGATATTATCATAATTTGAAGAGTCTAAAACTAAATGGAATAATGCTTTCTCAGCCTAAGTTAAGTGGAATAAGACTTGAGAAATCATAACTTAAGAGGGTAAATAGGTAGTTTATTTTTCCTTGTTCACAGGAAAAGTGAGTATGGAATCCGAGACTTTCACTTATTAAATATTTCAAAATACCTTTAGAGACTGTTTTATGGTTAAAGATATGTCTGAATATGAACTATACTCTAAAAAGTAAAGTGGTAGTCAATTATACATTTGTTCATAGGTTAATACTCTCAAATTGCCTTATTATAATAAAATATTTTAGTGACAAGTATACATCTCAGGGTATCATTTGCTTTTAACTCTAAAAGATAAAATGCCATTAAAATTCACTTTTTACTATCTAAATCAAATCTCATATATTCTATCCATAATTTTTTTACTCTTCATTTTCTGATCCTTACTTTTAAAGTCACATGACATATTTCTTCTTAGGCAAATAGAAATAAATTAAAGGAATAGCAAAATGGCAACACTGTCAGTACACTGACTTCAAAGTTTCAATATCAATTTTCCAGAGATAAAGTATACTTAGTAGATGGTAAAATCTGAAATTAATGAACTTGGCTAAAATTCAACTCAGGAAAAAAACTAATGAAATTACAAGTGAATAAATATTCGTAAGTAATATAGATACCCATTAGTAAAGGAATTTATATCTCTGTGAATGAATTTGAGAAAGAAATAATGGAAAAATTACTAGTTAGAGTTAATATGTTAAGTCTAATTATTACTGTATGTTTCCATATTTACTTACATGGAACCACCTATTATGGTGAATAAGAAATAAGGGCTATGATTTGAGACAAATAATGAAAAATGTGTTAAAATTATACACCATTGAATTTTTTTTTAAAGGGAAAGGATGGAACATATAGGAAGTTTGTAAAAGAATAATGCTTTAACCAGTTACCCTCAGAGGCTTCCTTGTGCCTGTTTCCATCATCAGAATTGAAAATGTTTTAACCTAACACTCTTGTTTATAAATCACTTTTTAATGCAACTTTACTGAGATATAATTTCCAAAGTTCATCTATTTAATGTGTACAATTCAAAGTGGGTGGGGGGAAAAGTAAATCACTGCTAAGAGCATGAGCTTTGTTATTGCAATGATGAAAATGTTCTAAATTTAGATTATGAGGATGTTTGCACAACACTGTAAATATACTTAAGCATTTTCAGCATTATCTCATTCCATGCTTTGGAAAGCCTCTAAGAGCCAAGACTCTAGCAAAGGATGGTATTCATATGCCAGAAACCTTAAGAAATTATACAAGATTTGAGGAATATGGGACCAAGTGAAAGGAAGGAGGCATATGCGGAAACCATTGTTAACAAAGAGGCAACAACCCATCAGTACTTGATGAGCCACACATCCCAGAAGAGTTGGGGCAGGAAGCAAGAGCCCCATGGAGTGTACTTGGAATCCATCAACCTTCTGGGAACCACAGAAGGGGCTAAAGAGTACACTGCCTGGGGAGCCTGCAGCTTTGCTTGCTTATGTCCACTTTAGAGCTGGCATAGACAGAATGCCAGGAAACTAAATTGAGGAAGTCACTCAAGAACATACATTTGCTAAGCACCTAGCATCCAGGTGTCAAGGTATTTTGTTAATACTGGATGTACAGAAGCAAACAAAACTGAAAAGTCCTTGCTCTCTTGGAGCTTATATTCCACAGATGAGGCGGTGATAGATCAGAGGTGGTTCAGTTTTCCTGTTTTATAAGGTGGCAAGGACTTTCTTTTCAGATACCTGAAGTGGATATCTAGGACAAAAGCACTGTCAGGCAGAGAGAACAGTATGTGCAGAGAACCTGAGGGAGAGATGTGTTTGATATGATGGGGGAAGGGCAAGGTCGTCAGAGTGGCTGAAGAGAAGGGACCAGCTAAGTGTGGAAGGAGATGAGTTCAGAGAGAAGCCACCAGCAACTGTGCAGAGCCTTACGGTCCAGGGTGAGGACTTAGGATTTCATTCAGAGTGTGATGAGGGTTATGAGTCTAAGAGTGATGTGATTTGATTTCTGTCAGTTCAAAGCAAAGAAACAATAGAAAGATATTTTCGGAATTGAAGAAATAACTAAGTAAACAAATTTTAAGATCCCACTGAATACCAGGCAAAATTAATATGGACAGCAATCCTTCAATATTTTTTCAAATTCTGAAATAAACATTTAAAATCCGATAAGCATCTAGGCTAAAGAAAATTATTCTAGTCTTATATTCCTTTACTATAACCCTGAACACCAAGAGCTAATAGAGAAATGTCTACAGAGTTCTGAAAGAAAACAAGTATGACCCAACAATTACACACTTAGTGAAGTTGTTATTAAAATTCAACATAGAGATATTTTTTAGACATGCAGGGGCTTAGAATATATAACCATGTACACTTTCTACTAAGGTATATAGTAGATATGTTCTGAACAAATAACTAAATTAAGATCAAGGATGATGTAAAAAAAAAGTAAAAATTAAAGCAATAGTAGGGTATTCTCACATAAAAAGTATTTTGGTTAGTCATATTATAAAAATTAAAGATATAAAAGTATATGACAAATTTGTGAAAACATATGCAAATGTGTATATATGTATTTTATACATGTGTTTACACAATTTCTGAATAATAAGACTGGGTGATTTTAATGCTCTTTTTTGTTTCTTCCTATCTTCCACATTCCCCATAATTGCTTTTTTCAATAAAAAAATAATACTATATTTTTTCAACAGAGAAAGAATAAATCATTCTGTAATATCCTCTGGTGTTAAATAAAATGTTATGTTCCATATTTTCTATGTATTTTAATAGATGACAAAAATTGCATTTTAGGTCATTAATGAAATACATAGATTCTTAATTTACATAAGGCTTTAAAATATATCTAAACAACTCATGTTTTCACATTGAACCCTTCATTTAAATGAAGACTTAAATAATCGTCACTAAAGCTAATATTCACCAAGTACTTATTCATAGGTGCCAAGCAACTATCTATCCAGTTTGCTTATCTCATTTAATCTTCACACAATATAATTTCTCAACTAAAGAAGCTGAACTATAGAGTTAACATGACAATTATTCAATGTCATATGGATGGTAAGTAGTGGTGACAGTTTTTGTATTCAGCCTGTCGAAGCAAAGCCAGTATTCTTTGTTATTAAGCACTCTGTGGAAGACATGTTCTAAAACAATCCCAAATTATCCCCACCTTCTGGTATTCATACCATTGGGTAATCCCTTCCCCTTCACTCTAGGCTGGACTTAGTGACTTATCTAGTAAGTAGAATACAATGAAAGTTATGAGATATCACTTTGTGATTGGGTTAAAAGAGATTTTGAGTTCCAACTGCTAACAGACTCTATTGCTTTCCACACTTTGATGAAGAAAAAAGGTCATGTTGGAGAGGCCTACCAGGCCAGGAACTAAGAATGGTTGCTGGCCAACTGCCAAGAAAGAAGTTAGGCCATCAGTGTACAACTTTTGAAAATCTAAATTCTGCCAACTACAACATGAGAGAGCTTGGAAGCAGAGCTGAGCCTTCTGATGAGACCACCGTTTTGGATGACACCTTGATATCAGCCTCCTAAGAGACCCTAAGCTAGAGAACCCAGTTGAGCCAGGCCCAGATTACTGTGTTCGGCAAAATAATGCCACACGCTCCCCAAGGGGAAAAAATGTTCATATCCTAATCCTCAGAGCCTGTATGTTCTGTTACATGGCAAACAAAAATTAAGTTTGTAGTTGGAATTAAGTTTGCTAATAAGCTGACCTTACGGTAGAGAAGTTATCTTGGATTTAAGATAGGCCTAATGTAATTGCCAGGGTACTTAAATGTGGAAAAGTGAAGAGTGTCAGTGATTCCGTGTGAGATAGACTTGAATAAACGTTTCTGGCCTGCAAGATGGAAGGTGGCCATTAGCCAAGAAATGTGGGAAGCCTCTAAAAGGCAAGGAAATGGATTCTTCCCTAGAGCCTCCAGAAAGAAAGGCAGTTCTGCCAATACCTTGATTTTGCCCAGAGACTCACATCAGACTTCTGACCTACAGAACAGCCTAATACAATAAATTGCATTGCTTTAAGCATTAACTCAGGGGATAATTTTTTTACAGAAACAGACATACAATAAACATACTTTGTGACACAGAGGGAAAATTAGCTGCTTTGGAGCCTTTATTAACACTTCACGGACCACCAAAGTAGTCCCTGAAGTTTCAACCTAGTGTCCCATAGAGCAATGTGAAGGCAACCGATCTACACTAACTTCTCAAGAGATGGAGAAACTCCTCTAAACAATATCACTAAGAGGAACTATGGTCATTGAAAAAAAGAATAACAAGTATTTTAGGCCTTGTTTGCTTTTGGGTCTATCAATACTGATCTCTCATGCCTAGTAGTACCTGCAAGTTTTTCTTCTGTGGAGCATGGGATGGTACGTGAGGGTCATACTCAAATCATGATTCTCCTGTGCTGGGAGTTTTCCTGCTTGCAAACTATTTACCAGTGGTTGCCTCTCTTTGTTTCTGCAGAATCGTCACACATACATCCACACTCTATCACCTTGTGCTCAGCTTTCTTTCCTTTCCTTTTCTTTTTTCTTTTCTTTCTTTTAACTTTCTGCCTTCGCATTCCTCTAAGCCAGAGCAGCAGATTTTGGCCATGGTGCTATGGCGTCCCGCCATCTACACAGTGAGGAGTCAGATGCACCACAATGACGCTTTTGTTCATTGCAGTGATGGTACTGAAGCTTATAGATTATCTACTGTGTTTATAAAAAAAAAACACCTTATTTTAAATATTGTATTTTACAATACTGAAATAATATATTATGTTAATATACAATAAAATAATGCCACTCGCATTCTGTTATATGCTAAAGTGGTCAACACCGGAGAGAAAAGTTTGCGGTTTCCTGTAGCACATGGCATTTATGTGTAGCTTGTCAGACTCAGCTCTAGTCAAACCTGCTCTGAAGTGAGGATTAGCATTTTGGAGAATTCCTCAAGAACCCTTCCAATGACAAGTAGCTTAGGGCTGCACTTTAGTCTTTTGGAGAGATGGAGGCAAGGATTACCATACAGCACAGCAGAATGTACGCATTCCCCATTAGGTATTCTCTCCAAATTGCCCTCATGCTCCAACCTGCTCTGTTTCGCCAGGATCAGACTGCCATCAGGTATAACCTCTGTCTTCCTCTCCCACTAAACTAAGTTTCTCTTCTTGCCTCTTAATTCATCTCTTTTGCCATCTTGAATACTGTTATGGGACTGAAATGAGTCTGAGGTTACACCACCATCAAGTCACTCACAGATTCTTAATAGGGTAAAATACATTATATGTTGTCTGACATGCTTGCAAAGCTCTGGCTTAAAGAATAAAAGGGTCTGGGGTGCCTGAGTGGCTCAGTCAGTTGAACATCCAACTCTTGGTTCCGGCTCAGGTCATGATCTCATGGGTCATGGGATGGATCCCCACGTAGGGCTCTGTGCTCAGCTAGAGTCTGCTTGAGGATCTCTCTCCTTCTCCCTCTGCCCCTCCCCTCACTCACACACGCGTGCATATCCACATGCTCTCTCAAATGAATTTAAAAAACTTAAAAAAAAAAAAAAAAAGAATAAAGGAGTTTTAGCCAGAGCCTTTCCCCTTCTCCTAGAGTTATAACCAGGTCACATCTGTACATATAATTTTTAGTCTATATGATTGGCAATCACCCCAAAAATGCCCACAGGAGGTCATGTCTTGAGAGATTTTTCTGGAAGGTCTCCAAATAAAAATATGGAAAAAGCAGGGTTTTCAGGACTCCTTAATAGGAAAGTTTCTGGAAACCTGATTTTATACCAATTATCATCTACTTTCTGGATTTGGTGCCAAAACATTTTCACTTACTGAGTATTGGAAGTCTCCAAACAAGACAGATTCCTGGCCAAAATATTACCAAAAGTGTCACGGATATTTGCATTCTTTGATTTTATCTGTATATGTGCATGGCTGCGCTTGTGATTAATTTGATTTGATTTAATTAGAAGATTAGTCTACGGCCATACCACCCTGAACGTGCCAGATCTCGTCTGATCTCAGAAGCTAAGCAGGGTCGGGCCTGGTTAGTACTTGGATGGGAGAAGATTAAATTTACAATGTCTACAGCTAAAGTCAAGCAGTTTAGATAATGTTCATTCACTCTTAAATCATTTTGTTTTCTTTAATACCTACAAGGGGCAGCAAGGCAGAAATCGGTACCTAAGGCCATGATATTTAAATATTTATATTTCCTGTTTGAATTGGATTTTTCTAAGTTTTAACTATTACTTTTATTTCTCTAAATTTTTTCTCAAATGCTACTAATCAAGATTTTATCACTTCTTTGCTTTTCTTTTTTCCCTCTCTCCCAGGTGAGATATGGCTGAAAGATTTATACTAGGAAGACAAAAATTAAGACTTAATATAGATTTTTCATATAAATAGATAATTCACTATGTTATGATATTGACATATACAAACCCACTCCTTTGCTTTCAGCAAATGCCAACTTTATTTTCCTGATTGTACTCTTACATTTTCCTCCTGGTAATTATAACCTACTACAGAGCTCCACATTCAAATATTCCATTCAAATATTTTGCCCAAAAGATGAGATAATTGGCCAGGAATATCTTAATTAGTCTTAAGGGGAAAAAAGTTTATGTCTAAATATATCATTCTCATTATATATATTTACAAGAACTCAGTACACAAAAATCAGCCCCAAGTTGTGTCAAATTCCCAAATAGTACAGGGGAGCTAACATATATGCTTTATTGGTAATTGAAAATTCATGAATTAGGAAATACATCTAATGTTCTTTCATGAGACTTAAGGCTTACTGTACAGGGTATTATTAAGTAATTGAAAGATTATTATTATTTGACTATCCACCATGGCCTAGGAATGAGGGTTCACATGGAAACGGGATTAAAAAGTTTTACTCCTTGAAGCTTATTTTTAAGTTTAAAAGCAGTGTTTTTAAACTGTTGGCCCCAATTCCTCACTAGGTCATGAAATCAGTTTAGAGATTTATAGCTAGAATTCAAATATATATATAAATAAAATATACAAAATAAATATATGGATGAAATATATAAAATATATATATGGCATATATATCATATGATATATGGAATTGAAAAAATAGAATAAAAATGTTCAGTTTATCACTTCTATCCTTGTCAAGAATCCATGTTTCATGAAACTTTTGTTTTGGTTTTGTGTGTACCTGTGTGTATTGTGTGTATTGTGTGTGTGTGTTTGTGTACTGTGTCATTGCAAAAATGTAGTTTTTACTTTGGCTTGTGACCCAAACACTTACAAACAGTGCTATAAAACAAACAGGAAAAAATTAGTAAACATGTGAATAAATAACAGGCTAAATGATTCGGATACAGTAAGTGTTGGAGAGGAAATGGGGGTGGTTTGTAGAAGTGTAGTGAGAGATGGAATGGTTAGGACAGGTTATGAAAAGAGATGATATGGGAAATGAGATCTATAGGATAGGAAAGAGCCTGCCATATAGAGAGTAAAGAACAGCTACATAGGCAGAAGAACAAGTATGAATGTCCTGGTGTGGGAACAAATTTGGTCCCGTTGAAGTACAAGCATGAGAACAGTGGGGCTAGAGATAACTGAGAGGAATGTGAATAAATGAAGTTGAAAGGAAGGGTAGACTCCATAGCACATTAGAAGCCATAGTAAAAAAAAAAAAAAAAAAAAAAAAAAAAAAGGAAAAAAGAAAAATGGACTTTGGTCTACCGAAAGGAGATTTTGGAAGCTTTTATACGCCAGAGAATGCCTTGATCTAATTTTAGTTTGTGCAGGTCAATCTGGACACTACGAGCATAATGAAAAGAGTGCAAATCATTGAGGGGGCTATTATGGCTATCAAAGCAAAGAGGGTGTATGTGGCTACAACTAGTTGGAGGTAGTAGAGATGGAGAAAAAGGTACAGAGGTGAATAGGTTTTGGAGGTAGTACAGCTATCATTTATTTATGGATTTGTGTGTGTTGTTTGTCTGGAGATGGTGGGAAACTAAGAGAAATAAAAGAATCCAAGATAATGTCCAAACACTACCCAATGGTGTCATCTTTTGCTGAAATGGGAAAGGCCAGGATAGGAATAGGATTTGGGTAGGAAGGTTTTAGTTCTAGACATTTATTTTTAACATGTATGTTCAAGATGTCTCATAGACACACTTTTCATTCATAGCACTGGTTATATTTTCTAATTATATATTTGTTTGGGTAATTATTTGCTTATTGTAAAAAGTTCCTTGAAGAAAGGATCAGGACTCTTGCTTATTTTGTGTGTTGTATCAAGCCTTGCATGCCTGACACAAACAAGCATTCAGGGGATATCCACTGTATAAATGACATATGTTTTGGTATTAATGAATTCCTGAATGAATACTAGTGATCGAGTTTCTTTTGGTGATCATTTTTTCCCAAAGAAATTAACTTTTAACAGGATAGAATTTCTACTCACATAATGGTGAGACAAGAACAATGATATATCTATTCAGAACTATGACACTAGGGTCAGTCACTAGTTGATCACATGCTTCTACACAACAGCCTTCTAGAGTAATGGTTCTCAAACTTTAGCACATATTGGTATCATTGTGAAGTCTTGTTAAAGCTGGGATTGCTGAACCCTATTCTTAGAGTTTTTGATTTAGTAGATCTAGGGTGGGGCCTGAGAGTTTGCATTTCTAACAACTTCCTGGTTATGGTAGTGATGCTGATCCAAGGAAAACCAGTGCTCTAGCAAAACAAAAGTTCATGGGTTGCCAGAAGAAGTCTACAAATGGGCTGTAAGGTACTCATATACACTTTCCTGGAAGGAAGCATGCAGATTTTTGAGGTATATGCTATGTGCATTTTTTTGGTAATAGAGCCTGCCTATTTCATCAGAAAATCGAAGGGCTTCAAAATTTAATTAACATTAAGAGCAGTGGTATTCAATATATATTAAAACTTCCTGGAGTCTTAGCTCTTCCATTCAATTGATGTTTGACTTTGCGCAAAATATTTAACCTCTCTGTGCCTCAATTTCTTCATTTATAAAATGGGGACAATAATAGTACCTATCACATAGGCTTGTTTTGAAAATCAAGTAAATTAATATTTGCCTATCATTTAGAGATATACCTAATAAGTACTAAATAGGTGGTTGCTAAATAAGATTAAAAGCCTGGAATTATTTTTAAAAAGTGTAGGTTCCAGGGGCGCCTGGGTGGCTCAGTGGGTTAAGCCTCTGCCTTCGGCTCAGGTCCTGATCTCGGGGTTCTGAGATCGAGCCCCGCATCGGGCTCTCTGCTCAGCAGGGAGCCTGCTTCCCCCTCTCTCTGCCTGCCTCTCTGTCTACTTGTATTCTCTCTCTCTCTGTCAAATAAATAAATAAAATCTTAAAAAAAAAAAAAAAAAAAGTGTAGGTTCCAACCCCAGTGGTTCTAACGTAAAGCCAGAGTTGAAAATCACTGCAGTAGAATGAAGAGAAAGCAAACAAGGAGATAAACAAATGTCTTTCTTTGGAGTGTGGGGTTAATTTTCTCTCAGTGAACCTGACTCCCCTTCCCAAAGGAGCTTAGCTAGGAAATGAGAGAGGGCTAACAAGAGTCCTAGCATCTTGGAAATGGATTTATCTTCATAAAATTTCAAGAGTTGGATCATGTTATCTTTCTTTCTTATGGTAGTCAACAGGGCTGAAGGAAAGGAGAAGGAATAATATTGGTTTTATCTATGTTGATTGTCAGTTTTGTTTAAGATCAAAGAAATCATAAAAATGTGTCCTAACAGAAGACTATACTAATATAAAGAGGTGATCAGAGAAGCACACACTAACTGTGTGCACCAGGCTTCAAGAGGATACCAGTTATCCTTACTTCTTGGAATTTATGCCTTGTCCACTCCCTCCCTCACTGAGTAAACTGAACTATGTGACCAAGAAGTTGTTGCGCAAGTGACCAAGCCTAACTTCCCAGGCTCTGTCAGAAAAGACACTGCAGTTTCTACACCTTCTCTTGCAGCGCTCACTCTGGGAGAAGAGAGCTGCCTGCCACCCATGAGGGCAGTCAAGTAGTTTGTGAAGAGCTCCACACTGAGAGTAACTGAGGCCTTCCACCAAGAGCCTACAAGGGCTTGATAGCCATGTGAGTGAGCCATGGGGAAACATTCTTCAGCCCAGCAAGCCTTCAGCAACTGCAGCCCCAGTCAGCATCCTAACCGTGACCTCATAGGAAACCCAACCTAGAACCTCCTCTCCCACAAAAACCATGAGAGATACTCTATTTATTTTTGGCTCGATACACAAGGTTTTTGGACAATTTGTTACACAGCAATATATAACTGATGTACTAATCCTAAACTTTATATTTTTTAGATAACTGCCTGAGAGTTTCCCTTTTGTTATTTTGGTGCTACTGTAGGTGATATGATAATTTTATTCTTTATGCCCACCTAAGATATAAAGAAATGATTAGCTAGTGAAGTAGGCATGCCCTATGAAGGAGAGGAGAACCCAGTCTCTTGCCTTATATTTTTCTGAGGACTCACATTCAGACAGGAAAAAAAAAATCACAAGACTCTTGACTTGTACCAATCTCAACAGTTAGAGGCCAGCTGTGCTCATGAAAACAGGGACCCTGAATTGAGTCAACAAAAAATTTAAACTCAAATATTGTGGTAAAAGAAAAATGTGACAAAGCTCAGTGTTTCTTAGGAACTCAGACGGCCAGGTTGCTTACCTAAACCCTTGGATTGTTGGTGTGCATGACTGTTCTTTATTTCAACATCAAATAAATTATCGGATTATGCGAAATACTACTAGAATTTTCTTGTTAGAGCCTGAATCTGGGTAGAGAGAAAGAGTTTTATTGCTATTTACATACGGCTATGTAACAATTTAAAATACCTGAACTCATGATCCTCCAACTCTTTGTTCTAAAAAACCAGTCACTGGGCTTTGGGGAACTCATTTCCATTTACCTGGTCTAAGTTAGTATAAATGTGTTTTTGCTGTGTGATTACTTTTTGAGTTGGAGATTGGGGAACCCAGAGAAAATGGCAGACCATTTAATTAGGTTTTACTCTAATACACTAATTTCTATCAAAGGAATGGAGTATATTACTCAGGTGAACATATTTTAATTATCTTTTACTGAAATAGATTATAAGGCGAGTTAGTAGACGGTTAAAGGTTAAGATGAATAATGGTATTACAAACACTCCTGAATGCCTATTTTTCTTTCCTTGTTATTTTGAGGCTAAGTATTTTAGTCAGCATGTTCTAGATTAATTACAGACACAGTTTACACTTTTGTTCTTCTCTGGAAATACAAAACATGTAGTTTTAACTTAATTGTTGGTGGGGGGGAGAGGGGTGCTACCAGAGAGGAGGAAACTGTGAAATGCATTTACTCTAAGTGTGAAAGGGGCTGCTTGCTTCCCAGTTTAGGTCATTTGAACTAACGCTGATAGGTGAGACTCCCCTAAATATCTGAGAAATATTAAGTTTAGAAAGTGAAAAGCAAAGGGTTTCTAAGCTTCATTTCTAGTTTCCATTTTATGGCCATTCCCAGCTCACCTTGTAAGCAGGATTTATTTACCATCCCCATCCCACCCAATTTTTAATTTTAATATGTTTCCTTTCTTATTTTGATTTCAGATCTTTTGGAAGGGTTATCTAATATGTCCCAAACACCTTAGTAAATTCAATCTGCTGTGAAGTCCTAAGTGTACTCCGAATGTATCAATATCTTCAAGAAGATAATAAAGAAGGGGGAGGGACAGGTAGGAGTAGGAAGGAAAGAGCAGAGGGAGAAGAACAAGCAGAGGGAGGTGGGGCTGAAATACATTTGTCTACCTTGGTCTTGCCCTGGTTTTTAACACTTACTCTCACAGATCTCTATTTCTCCATTAAACGCCATGGGAGATTTAATGGAATGTTTTTAGACTTTAGATTATATAGCTTGACAGTAGATTTTTATTAACTGGCCTGTGAAAATCTGTTTGATGGCTAAAATTTGGCTCTATCTCAGTTTTACCATATATTTTGTGAGCTGTGCTGGCTAATGTAAAACAGATCATTATATATTATATCACTGTCCATGTTATTTGGTTAACACTTGAATCTCAAAGGCTTATCTAATGAAAGGCATCCTTATGAACTGAAGCTTTACTACGCTATTTTCCAAATATCAATACAAGCAATTAAACTGATGGGGAATATACTTTAATATAGAATGTTCCTGAAATAGAAAGTTTTAGCAAGTGTAATCCCTGGTTCTAATTAAGATGAAAATCATTCTGAATTATGTAGTTAACCTACACCACATGCATATATACATAGTTTTTGTCCACCTTGGATTTTCATTCAATGATTATTTATTAAGCACCTATAACTGCCAGGCTTATGCTGAAGATTAAACACGGTCAATATGGTCCTTTACCCTAGAGTTCATATTGTCATATAATTGAGAATGGCATTAGTAAGACCATGCGTTCTACTTAAAAACCACAAAAAGGTTTACTCTGTTAAATATATATTGAAGCCCACTGAACAGTTATATATGTAAAATATTGTTAGGCAAACTTTTACCAAAATCACCAGTTAAAGTCACACCATAAGATCAATAAAACATAAGTAAATGGTAAAGCTAGTCATCCACCTTCTATAACATTTGGCTTTGTAGCATTATAGTACAAAAAAGCATTAACTGTTTCAAAATACATTGAGTTTTGTTCTACTAAAAGTGATAAAGTTTAAAAAAAGATGTAAACATTAGAGGAAATTTATTTGCTTTCATTGGAATATGACACCAAGGCAAAAAAAAAAAAAAAAAAAATGGCTTGGCATGAATGCAATATGTATTTCTATTTTTCTTTTGGATAGAAGATTTAACAAAATAAGCAAGTTTTTCATTCATTTATAACAGAGGTTCATTTTCCTTTATATTACTGAATACTCCATAGACTTTCTTGACGTAAGAGTTGTATGCCTTCTTGGCTGAGTTATCAATATCTTCCTTGTCATTTTTCTCCAATTGAGTTTCACGCTAATAGACTTAACTCAGACTTTCTCCTTTCATTTCCTTGAGAATTATTTAATTCTCTTCTCCTTTTAATTATTATTTTAATTTTTCTTCTATTCTCTTATAAATTAAAAGCAAATGATAGTCTCAAACTGTAGTATGCATCGGAATCACCTAGAGGTCTTGTTTAAAGGGGAGTGGGGGCAAATGTAACACATAATATATTTTGTTATTACCTTTATTTGGGGGGACTGAGGGGCAAATATAATATACAATCTCTCAAATAAACTATCCCATCTAAACTGATATATTAATCCAGAAATCCTATCTTAGTTTTTGGGTGATTCATGTGAATTGCCACTGAAAATTTAAATGAATAAAGCTATCTTTTTGCACTAATGAGCGCCAAGAATTAGTGATCATTTGTTGTAGTTTTGTTTTCATTTGTTGTCTATTAATCTAGATTTGGAATTCCATGTGAAGATAGGTTAATACAAATTAGCAAGATGTCACAAAAATGGAGGTGGGGCTGATAAACAGGGTATGACTGGAAAGAATGTTTTATAATTTACCAAGGAAGTATAGCTTGAACATCATTGTAAACATACCATCTTCTCTTACTCCACACACACACGCGCACACTGACTTTATGTGGGTAGACGAAAGTATTTAGGGTTTTGTTTTTTTTTCACATCTATGATTATTAAACACTTCCTAGAACTGCTACAACCACAACATGTGGTGAAAATTGTTGGGAAATGTTCTCCTTTGAATGAGTATGAGTGGATTGCATCAGACTTGTGTGATTGTACTGAATTGTGGCCGGAAATGAGCATTTGGGAATGAAACATATAGCTATGTTTTTGCCTGTTTGTAAACATAGGTGTATATTCATGTGTTCATTCATTGGTTCAGAGCATTTCTATTAAGTGTCCAAGAAAGGGGAGAGTAGGGAGATTTGATCGAAGAAGAATAAGAGCTCAGGGTATAGTGAGTCATGTATTTGTGAACCGTAACACAAGAACAAATGTTATAATAGGAAGTATTATAGGAGAATAAGGATAAAGTACTTATTGCTCTCTGAGAATCTCAGGGAAGACTATGTAAGAAGTAACTTTTGAATTGAACTTCGAAGAATACATGAGTCTTTGGGATGGCAAGTAGGAAAAAGCTTGGGCGGGGTGGGGGAAACTCAGAAGAGGATTTCAGAGAAATGTCAAATATTTAGATGCAGCTAGGGCATATAGTCTATGTATGGGGGAGGCATTAAACACTAGGGCTAAAATCAGGTACCGAGAGTAAGGTATGGTCCAGGCTCTGATAAAGAATTTGAACTTTATCCAGTGGTCAGGGAGGCATCTACAAAGGAAGAACCCTATCAATGAACGTGGAAGCAGGAGAGATGTGTGTCTAAACAAGGACAATGGTAAGAAGCATAGAAAAGAAAATTATGGAGGAGAATTTAGATATAGAGCTTATACTATATATTTGCTAATTATATGCTGAGGAAAGAAAGAACTTAACCATGACTTCTCAATTTTTAGCTTAGGCACCTGGAATGATGATTATTAAGCTACTTTATAATATCAGGAAAGTGGAAGTGTCCTCAAGTCATGTTTAAATGTCTCTGTGGTATCCTGGTAGTCGTTGCCAAAGTCCTGAAATCTTAACAAATGGCTTTTAGAATAGGAAAATGACTTATTCGTATGAAATACAGTACAGAATGCTTATTTTCAGGTACAAAACATTATCCATTAGAAGCTAATATTGTCACAAATATGTATTGTGCTATTGCTTTGAATAACTGAAAAGTTGTCTGTTTCTGGACAAGACGAATATTGATAATTCTCAATAGGATGAAGGAAAGCCACCTGCCATCTCTCCTTGTTAAGAAACACCAACATTCCTGTTACTCATGGGAGTTTCTGCACCTCTGAAGAATGTTGAAAAATGGAAGAAAAAAACCCCACAAAAACAAATAGGTTGATTATTATTGCTATAAGAAAAGGAGGCCAGAGAGATCCTTTACAAAGTGCTTTCAATCTCTGCTCCATCCAGAGTCTTTGAAATGTATATAGGTATAGCTTTAATCCCTTGTCATTCAAATAACATCAAGAAAGACTGAAACTAGGAAATAGGAGAAGAAAGAAATCAGTTGTTTCTAGGGAGATTTTATTCACTGTAGAAATTAGTAAGAAACCATTCTTGTCTACTAAAAAATGAGGACCGGCATAAATTGACAACCAGTGATTTGTGAGGGCAGACTTGAAAATCAGAAAATTGCTGACAAATAGACCAGAAAGATGACCAGAGTGAAATAATAGTTTGAGGTAGACCAAGTAGGAGGTAGACCAAAAAGAGGTTAAATATGAGAATACTTTAAGTGAGGCTAAAGAAATTTATGGGGCAAGTCAGTTCTGGTATAGTCATGGTAGTCAACAAGACCAGTAAAGATGTAACCATGCTTCTGTGTTCTCATTGTCTTTGTGGCTACAATGTCAAGGACAATGTTCTTAATGTCAGGGTGGCCTGACATGCGTATTTGGGCAAAGAGCATTAGAAAGAGATCATACTTCTTTGAGAGAAGGCCTTCACAATAAATATGAAGAGTAAAGAACTCTCAGAAGGTGTGCAATATGCAAATATTTGAATTTATAAGTTAAGAGAAGATAGTGTAGGGGAAGTGTGAAGAAAAATTAATTGTACTAGTTGTCCTTACTAGGATGATGACATGCTGAAAAACTACAAAAGCAGTCTGAGAATCTTCCTCTACTGGTGAAGTCCAACATGGTAACTAAGTAGTAGACAACAAAGATCAGAATAAGAAGGCAGAATGTCCAGAACTATCACTTATGTTAACAACAGCACTGAAGCCTTGCTATACTCAGTGTGTGGTACACCAACCAGCTGGCTGGCATCATCTCAGATTTTGCTAAAAATTAAGAGAATGCCACCTCCCTCAAAGGTCAACTCAATCAAAATCTGTGCTTTAGCAAGATTCCCAGGAGACAAGTGGGAAACTAAAATTTGGGGAGCACTGATATGGGACACTTTACTAATGCAGGGTGAAAGACGATTGGGTGTTCCATATTATAATTTTATCTTGGCCTAAGTTATTAAAGTAAAACAGTAATTTTTAACCAATTTATTTTCAATGGCTTTGTTTTTCTCTTAAAAGATTCATCTGAGAATGGGACAAATGCCGCAGACACCTCTCTCCCATCCCATCACTTCCTAAATGTCGATGCAACTTGAAGACCAGCCACAAATTCCAATTTAAGAATCAGTGTTTAAAAGAATCCCACTTTTTTTACAGAACTATTAATTAGAAACCACCTGAATCCTTGTGGACCCCATCTACCATCTGGCTGCTGTCTTGGGGCCTCGCAGGGTTTGCACTTAATAAAGACTTTGAAGATACAGACATGTTACACAATCAGTGCCCTGAACAGGACTGTCCTGACTTAACAACTGGCAGGGAACCAAATTCTGTAGATATCAAGATGACAAACACAATGTCTGCAGTCAACTGGAATTACCAATTAAACATTTCAGTCACTTATTGGCATCTAGATATTTTGCTGGTATTATAAATCATTTCCAACTTCTTGTTTACGAAATTATAATCCTCGAGTTTGTCATAATGGCTAGTAATTGTTGAGTATCTATTATGTGCTAGGAAACCATTCCCCCTAACCCCTGTCTCTCTCTGTTTTATTATTTCTCCTTACAATAATTTATAGGCTAGGTATTTTTGTCCCTTGTTTACAAATGTGGGAAGTAAGGCTTGCTGAGTTTAACAAATTATACAGAATCAGAGCTAAGAAGTTTATGGAAAGTAGCAGAGGCTGAACTCAGACCTAGGTCTAAATTACTGCAAAACCTACATTTGTACCTGTTAGGGTAAAGACTACAAGAGTTTTTAGAATAAATTATTTAGAAAAAATTCCACAAAACCAAGTTTGTTTCACGATTCCCCCCCTTCCTGTGCTTCCTTTTGCACACAAAGTACATCTTTTTTTTTAACCAATAATTTATTCTGGTTTTATTCAGTAAGTTATCACCATAGTGATCAGATGAATTACTATTACACTTGCAAGGTGGTCAATGTCCAATGTTAAAAAACAAAATAAGTTGGTCATACACATTGAGTAAAGTTGGGAAAAAGTTGTTTGATTTTAAATCAGATTATTTCTTTTATAGCAGTTGATGAGTTCATGAAATAAAGCAAAAAGTTGCCAACAGCTACAAGTCTAGAAGTTCTAGTTGGCTCCTCTCTGTTGACCTGACTCTATCCCAGGTTGCTCACAAGTTGGGCTCAGGTGCTTTAGTCACAAGACGAAGTATGGAGCCCAAATTATGTAACAACACAGAGTCTTTCTAGGTCAATGGTCCAAAGCACTACTCCATAGTCAATTAATTTTTAGCAACGTTCCAGAAGGCAAATAGGGAGAGTCAGAAAAATTACTATCAATGTGCACAAGAGCCTGCCAGACGAATGTTTTTAAGTGTATGCCCTCTACTCTGTGAGGTATTCTTAGTCCTCATTTTTTCTAGTAATTATTATTCATGCCACATTTTAAAAAAGGGTATAGTACATTTCTTGAAGCCACCTATTAGATTGAAATAGTGAAAAGGAAGAAGGAAGAGAAAGTGAACAGATTCACATGCATTTGTGAACACTCTCCTATGGGTTTAAACCTTGAATGACCCTTGAAGGGGACTGCTTTGAGACTTTGACAGATCTTTCCCCCTTTATATAAAAATAATCATAGTCCCATTCCATTAGCATAGTGCTTTCCAGTTTGCAAAGTGCATTTAACGTATTATGCGATCATCACACCAACCTGGGGGCTCTCTATGGCTTTTTATTATTTTTTAATTTAAATTCCATTAGCCAAGGTATAGTATGGCTTTTGATATAATGTTCAAAGATTCATCAGTTCAAGTATGGCCTTCTTTTTTATAGAAAAAAAAATCGAGGTTTAAAGAAGCATTAATTGCTCATGGTTGCATAGCTCATGAGTGATAAAGCTTTCTGAAGTTGGGTTTCCCAGACTCAGATCTCTTGCTGCCTCCTGACTTGCAATACCAAGAATGTTTAGTTTGAACATGTAGGTATTCTGTCCTTGTCTCTAAGATTCCTTGTATAGGATTATGCCATTTGCAATTCACTTCAAGTAAACAAACACATGGTGAGTTTTTATTACAGTTCAGTAAAAACAAAGATGGGAAAAACAATCTTTGCTCTCAAAAGTCTTCTCTTCTGGTGGAAGAAGAAGATGCATAAATCAAACCGCAATCCAAGTTACTCCCTTAATATATTTACCATGCCTTCTTGAAAATGTGTATGACTGTGCAAACATAATAACTACTGAACTGTACACTTTAAGTTGGTTGAATTGTATGGTATGGGAATTACCTCTTACTAAAATTATTTTAAAAAGTCAAATAAAAAATTCTTTTTAAAAAGGAGATTCTTATCTCAAAAAAGCTAATTGCAAAATTATTTACTCTTGATCTTAGACCTGATTTTTGATACTACAATCTCAGCATTTTGGATACTTTTTTTTTTTAAGATTTTATTTATTTATTTGACAGAGAAAGAGAGATCACAAGTAGGCAGAGAGGCAGGCAGAGAGAGGGGGAAGCAGGCTTCCTGCTGAGCAGAGAGCCCGATGCAGGGCTCGATCCCAGGACCCTGAGATCATGACCTGAGCCGAAGGCAGAGGCTTTAACCCACTGAGCCACCCAGACGCCCCTTTGGATACTCTTCTTATACGAAATTATTAATCTATAATCAGTAAACATCTAAGCAAAGTTACAGACACTTCACTTGTAGCATTCCTATCTTCATTGCTGTTTCCAACAAATATTAGTTTCCAACAAATATTAAATTTTTGAGATTAAATTCCTTGACAGAAATAGTATGCTTACTTCTCTAAAATAACTACTTACTTTAAAAGTAAATGTAACATAAAACATCCAATAGTTACACAAATGTTACTATATAAGCAAAGAGAGGCCTGGCCTAAAGAAAATGTGTACTGGCAAACAGTGCCACCATGGGATTGTCCTAAATAATAAAATCCTTCCAAAATGTAGCCAGGAGCCTCCCTGCCCATGGCCCAACACTCTTATCCAGTGTGAACCTTTCACGTTACAGGTGAGAATAACAACGCACAAAGGTGTTGACCTCTTGGAATGTCCCAAGATCACAAGTGGAAGTCTCTTCCTCTGCTCACCACTCCACTAAATTGGGATTACCCAGTAAAGTCTTTATTTATTCAACAAATAGTTACTGAGTAGCTTTCATTTTGTAGGCATCACTCTAGGCAAAAATCTTACATTGTGGTGAGGAACACAGAGGGTTAAGAAGCAATCAAATACACACGCATAAATACACAAATAAAAGATAATGATTAGTTGCTAGACAGCTGATTAAAATAAGGATATTCCTGGCAATGACTTTGGATTCCGAGAAGATGACATTAAAATGAGGCCCATGTCACTGCTTATGAAGACTGGTGGGAAGATGTCAAGGAAATACCGGCTGGTTGGAAAAACTCAAAGAACTTAGAATGTGCTGAGGAAAAGAAAGAAATCCATCAAAACCCTATGTGCTTGACTTGAGTAACTGGATGAATGGTCATGCCAATATTGCAGTATGTGCAGGAGGAAGAAGCAGGTTTTGACAGGGGAGATTAGGAAATCTTAGCTGATCTTAGTAAGTTCGAGATGTCTGAAAGACATTTGAGGAGGGTGGGGAAATATTAGGGATAGGACTAAGGGAACACATGGTAACTGAACAAACTTATTGGCCTAATGTATTGGTGCTTCTCATTTGACTAAAGAGATTCCTAGGTTTCAGAGAGACAATTGCAACAGAGTGGTATGAACAGATGTGGTTGATGGGAGGTAGAGGTAGAGAGAACACGGCTGGTTGATACAATGGAGAACAAATATCGCATTGCAAAATAAGGAATTTCTGCTTCCAAACAGTCTGGTTTAATGTTAAAGATAGAAAACCTCTGTATTTGTGGGTGGGAGACTTAGACTTTACCAGAAAACCAGATATTAAAATCTACTATGCGCCTCTTTCGAATAACGAAAATGTCTGTACGTTTCCACCATGTCCCCCAGCATCATGTTTACATTTTAGCAATGTCAAAAAACAAAACAAAACAGTGATACAATGAGGATGAACTCTAAACTCTAAATAGGGTAAATAGTCTTACCCTATTAATCTATTTTTCGTGTTACAGTCAAAATGCTTTTTCTGAGTTGCAAATCTGAACAGGACATGAGCCTCTGAAATCCCTTTACTGTCTTTTGTCAAACTCCTCACCATGGCCCACCAGCTCCTATATGCCAGTCCCTGTCAATGTCTCCAGCCTCTCTTCTTGCTACCTCTTGCTCATAGGACCTGCTGAGTGTGTTTTCCTCAAATGTACCTTATGCCCACTCTCATTGCCAATGCTCTGTCCTCTACCACCACAAGACAGAGATGATTCCTGCTCACCTCTTCCCAGAACTAATTCCTACTTATCCTTCAGGTCTTTGTCAGATAACACTTGCACAGAGGAAGTTCTAGAAAGCTTGCCTGTACCCTTGTCCCAAATCTGATTTAGATGCTTTTCCTCCAGACATTCTATCATCATTAACCTTAATCACCTCATATGACTTGTGGCTACCCTCCATAATTTTGTTGAGGGCAGGGACCATGGCTGTTGTGTTTGCTGCTCTACCCCCCACACTGAGTATATTTGTGGACATTTAGCTTCTAGGGGCTCAAAATATATTGTTGAACAAATGCAAAGAAAATTTTCTTCTAGACTATAAGTTACTAGAGGACAGGAAACCTAGACTGGTTTCTGGTTTTCTAACTCTAAGCATTGCGTGAGGGCTCAAAGGATATTGATAGAATTTTTTAACTTAAGAGTTCTTTTTTTTTATTTTTTTAAGATATGTGTATATATATATATATATAGAGAGAGAGAGAGAGAGAGAGAAAGAGAGAAAGAGAGAAAGAGAGAGAGAGAGAGAGAGAGAGAGATAGGGAGAGGAACAGAGAGGCAGGGAGAGGGAGGGGGAAAAATCCCAAGCAGACCCATGCTGAGTGCAGAGCTAACCTCGCTGGATCAGCGGCTGGATCTTATGGCCCTGAGATCATGACCTGAGCCAAAACCAAGAGTCAGAAGTTTAACCTACTGAGCCACCAGGTGCCCCTAAAGTTCTATTTTAAAGAGCTCTATTTCCCTTGTAACATTTGGACTTACTGAGAACAGTGTTTAAGGCAAAGAGCCTTACCACTGTCTTTTTGAAAACTTTCGTCAGTAAGTTTCATAGCCATGGATACAATTTCCAAGTCTGTCTAGACAAATATTTCTACCTACTCATGCCTTCGATATGGTCTGCTCTGGTAAATGAACTTCCATAAGGTACCCCTGCATCTGAGCATTAGCCTATGAGTGAGATGCTTATTATGATCCTATAGCTTAGATGACTTGATTAAAAAATATGTTTTTGAGGGCTTTTAAAGACTTAGAGACCTTTATTTTCCTACAATGTGGAAGTAAGTTTTAGAACCAATCACAACAACATTTTAATGCATCAATTCTTTACACTTAAAATCAAGAACACAAAATCACAATTTACCTAAAACATGTGTTCTAAGAAGTATAAATATTTGTAATTACCTTCTAGTGCATATTTCATATCTTGAGCAAAAAGGGTCCACATAATTTCAGCACTTATTTTTCCCATGTTCAGTTCTTGAGGAAACCTAAAACCAAACACATATATGAGTACATCAAAAAGAGAACTGTCTAAAAACTGAAATACCTCACTTGACATACATGCCAGTAATTGATGTGTAGTTCATAAATACTTTTACTTATGAGATTTTTCTTTATAAGCTTTCATAAGTAGGGGCAAAACTACATACGAGAGTGTAGAAATAAACACAGTTATTTGGTGCTGGGAAAATACACTTCGTAACATTAGTCTAAAGTAGTGGTGCCTAGAGCTCCTGATGGATGTCTTAGGCTATGTGTTTGTTTGCTCTAAAGAGCCCTTCTAGTTTTATCAAACACTCTATTTTCATATATCTCAATTTTGAAGATAGGGCATATGACTCTGAGTACCAGACCCCATGTAATAGCCAAAACAACACCTTACATTCATCTGTTAGCCATTTTCCTTAAAGCACGCTTGAGTGCTTCCATTCTTTATTTGCTTAAAATAAATTATTTCAGAAAGACTGCTTACTTCTCTAGTAAAATGGCCCACTGGGGACCCATTCATCAAGACTTCAAAATTCCCCAGTATGTCTGTGTTTTAGATCAAATAAACTTCAGGATTAAGATTCCTAGTGCCGCTGAATATGCATTCTATTTGTATGTGTTTTCAATTTTATGATAAGGCTTCCAGTAATATAAGCCCAATGAATACAATGACTAAGTCTCTTCATTATATTGAAAACACCACATGCCAATATGTTAAGACTGAAAGTATTTTCTGTTCTAATAAATATTTTATACATACATACAAAAAAAATATATACTAAGAAACAAAAAATATGGTAAGGAATAAAAACAGCTCTCACATTCATTTATATTTTTGAGTTTAATAAAAAAAAGAGTATACCAATGCTGAATGGCATAGAAAGTGTTACCTAAGTTAACATGACCTCAATATGACCTCAAATAAGAAAAAAAAAAAACACTGACACTACATAAAATTATTCTAGCCCAACTTCCCACCAAAAGCAGGTGTGTTTCATCAGATACCCCTTACCAATTGCCACCTATCAATTTGTCTATAATGTCAATTGGTATTTTAAAACTTACATGCAGAATCTGTACATTTATCAAGTATTTAAACTCAGAACACTTTCTAAAATCAAAAAAATTAGTAGAACTTGAATATATGCAAATTAGTTTTCGATATTAAATTTTATTCTATGGATACAAAAATAAACTTAGGCAAGTAATTTATTTCAAAAGTTTTCATTTATGGATAGCCACTAACATTACATAATTTGTAGCATATTATTTTTTATGGAATAATTATGTAGCAACAAAATTGTAAGTGATAGAACATAATGAGAGTGCTTTAAGCTCATAAAAGGAGGAAATTATTTTAATTTTTTGAATCAAGAATGAAGAACATATTAATTCACTTTATAATACTCTGATATTAAAAAAAAGCACATTATACAAAAACTAAAAAACAGTATCTCTCATAAGAGTAGTGCAAAATTCCTCAGTAAAAAATGGTAAATTTGATCCTGCAATATATAAAAAGATAATACATCATTATCAAGAGAGGTTTATCTCAAAAATGCAATGTTGGTTTAATATTCAAAAATGAATCAATGTAATTTATTATATTAACTGACTAAACAGAAAAACTAGATTATCTGACAAAGCTTAATATTCATTCATGATAAACAAATAAAATTCTGAAAACTAGGAATTAAGAGGGAATTCAACGTTATAAAGAGAATGTACAAAAACCTACAACAAACATTATACTTAATGGTCTCATACGAAGATGGAAATCAAAGCAGTGATACTTACATTAAACATTATACTGGCATTCCTAAAGTTTAAAAAAAAAAAAAGAAAAAAAATAAGGAAAGGGGGATATAGGGGTGCCTGGGATGCTCGGTCGATTGGGCATCTGCCTTCGGCTCAGGTCATGATCTCAGGGTACTGGGATTGAGCCCCATGTCTGGCTGCCTGCTAAGCAGGGAGTCTGTTTCTTCCACTCCCTCTGCCCCTCCCCCCTGCTTGTGCGCTCTCTCAAATAAATAAAAGCTTAAAAAAAAAAGAAAAGGGGCATACAGATAGCAAAGGTAGAAATAAAATTCTATTTTCAGACGACATGATTATCTATGCAGAGAATTAAAAAAAAAAAAATCCACTAGAGAAAAAGCCACTAACTTGGTCCAGCAGCATCATGGAATAAAAAGTCAATATCCAAATCATTGTATTTCTATACACTAGCATTCGACCATTGGAGATTGAAATTTAAATAACAGTATCATTCATAATATCATCAAAACTTATGAAATACTTAGGTATAAATCTAAGAAAATATGTACAAAATTTATATGAAGAAAACTACAGAGTACTGAGGAGAGACAATAAAACCTAAATAAATGGAGAAATATATTGTACTTGTGGATGGATATATCCAATATTGCTAGAATGTCAAAGTTTCCCAAATTGATTTATAGATTCAATCAATCTCAATGAGAATTTCAGTAGGATTTTCTTGTGGAAACTGACAAAGTGATTCTAAAATTTACATGGTAAGGCAAAAGACCAGGAAAAGCAAAAACTAATGTTAAAAAAAAGCTGAAGCATTTAAAACACCTGTCTTCATAGCTTACTATGATATATAGTAATTAAGACAATGCATCTTCAAATACAAGGTTAATTATTGTTCAATAAGATGTTTCAGTGAATCAGTAGGGAAATGATAGACTTCAACAAGTTGTCCTAGAGTAATTGGATATCCATATGCAAAAAAAAAAAAAAATAGACCTCAACCCATACTTTACAACATATTAAAAATTAATTCAAAATGGATCACATACCTAAATATAAAACCTTAAACTATAAAACTTCTAAAACAAAACATAATAGAAAATCTTTATGACTTTGCATTAGGCAATGGTTACTTAGATGTGATGCAAAAAGTTCAAATCATAAAATACTGATAAATTGTACTATGAAAATTAAAGTCTGTTCTCCGAAAACTACTGTTGAGAAAATGAAAACATAAGCAACAGTATAGAAGAAAACAGTTTGCAAAACACGTAATTGATAGAGGAATTTTATCCAAAATATATAGATTACTCTCCAATAGCAATGAAAAAATTACCCAGTAAAAAAATGGGCAAAGGATTTGAATGACACTTCAGCAAGGAAGATAATTAGATGAAAATAAGCACATGAAAATATGTTCAACATTACCATTAGGTACTTTCAAAATAAAATTGTAATATGGTACCACTATACGTCTACCAGAACAGCTTAAAATGAAACAAGGCAACACAAAATCTGCCAATACCACAGGCTAGCAAGGTTGCAGAGGAGCTGGAATGCTGATATATTTGGCTGAGAAAACGAAATGTTAGATTCAGATTGGAAAGCAATTTGGCAATTTCTTATAAAGCATTTATACATTTAACCAGCAGTCCCTCTCTAGGTATTAGAGAAATGAAACTATATTTATAGCAAACACTGTACATGTTGCTTAATTCTTAATCACCAAAAACTGCAAACATCAATGTTCTTCCATTGATGAATGGATAAATCAGCAGTGATAGATTCACAGAATGGAATTTACTAAGCAATAAAAAGGAAGAAAATACCAATACATGTAACAATGCAGATGAGTACCAGATGAATTATACTGAATGAGAGAAGCTGGGTTCAAAAGCTTACATACCGTGATTCTAATACAGTATCGGAAAGACAGAAAGAGAAAATGTATCAGTGGTTGCCAGTGGCTTGGTGAAGAGGGGCTGACTATAAAGGAATGTGGAGAAACTTTTGCGGTGATAAATATATTTTATATCTTAATGTTGGTAGTTATGTGACTATGCGTTTGTTTTTTATTTCATCAATTTCTGCTCTTATTTCGTTTTCTTTAATATGTTGTTTCTTTTCTAAATTCTTAAGAAAGATACTTAGGTAATTAATTTGGGGGCTTTCTTCCATTCTTATGTGTATTTAAGGTATAAATTTCTTACAGGAACTGCATTTAGCTGTATCTTTAAAAATATTTTGTTGTACATACATATTAATTGAATCAAACTATTTCAAAATTTTATATTTGATATTTTTCTATTTTGGGAGGTCTGCAATTTTAATGTCCTAATCTCTTTAATTGAAGCATAGTTGACACATAATGTTATATTAATTCTTCTCAATTGCATAGTTCCACATAGTGATTCAGTATCTCTGTATGTTATGCTACGCTTTGCTCACTGTAGCTGTTATCTTTCACCAGACAATGCTATTACATATCATTGACTATATTCCCTATGCTGTACCTTTCATCCCTGTGATTATTTATTCCATAACTGGGAGCATCTCCCAATCTCCTTCACTCATATTGCCCATGCCCAAACCCCTCCCTTCTGGGAACCATCAGTTTGTTCTCTTTATTTATAGGTTTCTACTTTTTGTTTGCTTATTTATTCACTTTGTTTTTTAGATTCCATATATAAGTGAATTCATATGCTATTTGTCTAATCTTGATTTCTTACCTTGAGTTCTTTTTGTTGCTGTTTTCTCCTTAGCTTACAAAGAACATATTTTGAAGGATTTTGATCATTTGATATTTGAGATTTTCTTTACACCCCACCATATAATTTTGATAATCTTTATTTTACATCTTTTGTGTCCTTGAACATCATTCTGATTATTTTTTTCTATACTATCTTCATGTTAACTAATTTTCTCTTCATTTGTGTCTAACATGCTGTTAAATCCAATATTATTTTCATTTGTTGTAGTTTTCAGTTCTAGAATTTAGTTTCAAGTGCATAGCTGAATTTTTCCTTTTTGTTAATTTCTTAAATATATTAATCACAATGATAACATCTGGGTCTCTAAATTATATTGTATTAATCTCTTATAATGTGTGCTTGTTTTTGATTAAATGACTTTTTGTGAAAAATGTATATACAATTTAAGTGTCTGTATGATGTTAGTATTCTTCAGAAAGGATTTATTTTTCTTCTGACAAGTGTTTTACGGTTTAAGACAGATGACCTTTATCCATTTAGGGACTAAGTTCATTCAAAGCAGGTCTGTATTTTACTCATACTCACTCCTAGCATGTATCCCTTCATAGCCCAGGTTGTATGCTTGGGAAGTTCACGTGGACCCAACTTCACAGGGCCTGAATTTCAATTATTCTCCTGTTCCTGTGTTCAGCTTTCTCAGTTTTTCAGCTGCTACTTTCTGTTGAGCTTCTCAGGCTCTCAGTCTTTGTCTCTGGGTAAATCAGTTAAAGCTTCTAGGGGAGAGGGTCATCACATATCCAACACAGTTTCCTAGTAAATGCATTTCTTATATTATAAGAAATTCAAGGAGATAAATTTTATATAAATTTTATATATATATATATACACACACACATATATATATATATATAAAATAAGTTGACTAGGATGCCTGTGTGGCTCAGTCAGTTAAGCATCTACCTTTGACTCAGATCATGATCCCAGGACCTGGGGATCATGTCCTGCATCAGGCTCCTTGCTCATCAGAGAGCCTGCTTCTCCCTCTGTCTGCAGCTCCTCCTGCTTGTGCTATCTCTCTCTCTTTCTCTGTCTGACAAATAAATAAAATCTTTAAAAGAATATATCAATTGATGGAAAACATAAGCTGCACAACCCAATTAATAGTTGTAATTACTATAAGAAAAGACTCTAAAAGTGACTTCTAAAATATTTTTTTCCTTTAATATGGAAGCTTTTTTGAGATAACTTCAAAACAAGGAAACTAAAAATTAGCTGTTTATCTCAGGATTTTCTCAATTGCATAATCAATCAATGCCAAGTGTGATTTTCATCCCTGAGAAACTGTGGGTTAAGGGGTCTCATCACTAGTATTAAATCCTCAACATGGCAAAACCTAAACCAAACCAAGCCATCATTTAAAATAAAAACAACACAGAAGAACAGACACTATATATAAAAAACGAAGGAATAATAATATAAAAGGAAGTCATAAATCTATAGGGAAAAGATGAATATTAGAAAAAATGGCTAATGGAATGGTCATTTTTAATTATTTTTTTAAAGATTTATTTACTTATTTGTCAGAGAGAGATTGAGAGCACACAATCGGGGGAGCAGCAGGCAGAGACAGAAGCGTGCTCCCCACTGAGCAGGGAGCCCAATGGGGACTTGATCCCAGGACCCTGGGATCATGACTTAAGCAGAAGGTGGATGCTTAACTGACTGAGCCACCTAGGTGTCCCTGAATGCTCAATTTAAAAAGAAAAACACAAAAGGTTAAAAACAGGAAAAGAGATGTTTAACCTTTTTAATAATGGAATTTTCATTAAAATAGTGAGAATTTGGGGCGCCTGGGTGGCTCAGTGGGTTAAGCCTCTGCCTTCGGCTCAGGTCATGATCTCAGGGTCCTGGGATCGAGCCCTGCATCGGACTCTCCGCTCAGCAGGGAGCCTGCTTCCCCCTCTCTCTCTGCCTGCCTCTCTGCCTACTTGTGATCTCTCTCCACGTCAAATAAATAAATAACATCTTAAAAAAAAAATAGTGAAAATTTTTTACTGAAAAAATTTCAGATTAGAAAACATTAAAAAATGGTAAAAAAAAAATTCAGACTTGTATAAAGTTGTTTTTCAAAAGTCATCTAATGACTCTCTACAGACTTCCAATGCTTATGCAATTCCAATACCTGTGTTACTTCCACTCCTTTCTGTCCTGTATCTAGGGAGCCCCCTCTCTGGGCTGCATTATCCTGATGTTATATGAAACCACAGACTAATATGCAACTATCAAAAAGAACAAGATAGATTTGCTTGTACTGACACAAAAAGATGCCTCCCGGGAAGTGTTACATGAGCAAAGGAAATTACAAATCAGTATACATAATATGATTCCATATTTTGTAAAAAAAAATTGTATCAATGTATGTATATTTAATATGTTTAATAAACATTATTAAATGACTATGCTTATATGTGCAGAAAATATGCGCTAGAAAAAATATACCCAACTATTGAAAATTTGTAAGGCTTGGGTGAGGGGGGTTCTTAATGTTTTTTATTTTCTTCACAAAAATGATGCATAAACTTGAGAACTTTCATTTTCTGCTTTACATAGCCCTGCGAAGCTGAATAGGATTATTTTTGTAACCACAAAAATTTAAAAAATAATTTCTCTTTTAAAATAAAATCAATGTGAATTTTACCAAATACGTAATTTTTAAAAAAAATTATTTCTCACATCTGTACTTGGTTATTAATATTCTCATTTTACAAGCGAGCGATTGGTGGTCAGAATTTAAGCATTGAGCTATTTTCCCAGAGTTCATGATGTCTCCAATAAAGCAGAAGATATTCAATGATTTTTTTTTTTTTTTTGATACTTAGAAGAGACATAAAGGTAACTTTGATTACATTCATTTTAGACTCAGGAACATTAGAGATTAAGAAATGCATCCTAAACCATGAAACAAATCAATGGCAGAATCAGAAATAGAACTTGTGCTTCTCAACCATATTTTTCATTCTTTTTTTTATGACAGTAACAAAAATTCCTTAGCATTGAAAATGTCTTCATAGCTAATTTTCCTTTTTGTATTAGCCTATTAATTTTGCCTGAAATTATTTACAGTTCAAATTATTAGCTTCATATTTTATACAATAGTCCCTCTTTAAATTTAAATCTCAATATCTACTTAAGCTCTACCACTAGGCAGGAGACAATCTTTGGAGCTTGAGATATTTTCTGAGATCTGTTTTAGAAGTTTTGCTGAGTGTATTATGATATGCTAATTCCAAATTTGGTTGCATTTACCATTACCTATGGAGATAATGGATATCCTCTGCTAGAAAAAAAAGACCTCAAAGCACATTTATTTATTTAATAGTTTGAGGTTCTGAAATCTATACTTTTATTTTACTTTACTTTACTATGGTATTTTTGGTGCATTTTAAAATATTTCTCTGGCTCTTTTTTACATATAATCTAGTTAAATAAAAAACATCACTGTTTAACCCTGAATCTAGATAGCAAATGGAGTCATCAACCTCTGCCACAATTAATAGCATCTTCTCCTTTCCACAATTTTGTGGATTCTTCCTTTGACAAGCCTATGAAATCTGCTGTACCTCCTCTCTTCCTACAGCCACATCCCTTATTCAAGCCTTAACCTCATTTTCTTTATCTATTTGCCTCCATTTCTGTCTCTTCCAGTACACCTCTATATTATCATGCAAGTTACCTTTTAAAAACACAGGCCATACTATTTCAACATTTATTTTTAATTTTTAAAATTTTAATTTTATTTTTTAATTTTTATTTTTTAAATATTTTTAGGCCACGGTATTTTAAACTACTACTTTAAAACCATCAACTGCTTCTAACACATTCATTAGCATAGAAAAGTACCAACTCATTAATGTTACTTTCTTGGCCAGTGAGGATCTCATCCTGACTTTAACTCCTAATATCTACTCTCCAACATTTTCATGCTCTACCTATTGAGCTTATATTTTCTCAACACATCTGATGTCCCATATCTTCTCATCATTTTCCCCATCTATTCTCTTTCCTCCTGATTTTCCATTTGATCCTAACTGCCTCTTCCTTCAAAGCACAGCTCAAGTATCACCTCTCTCTAAGGTCCTCTGTTGCACTCAAGGCAGAATTAGCAGTGATTACTTAGCTGTGAAGGATAAGGGCAAAGAAAATGATACCATAACTATAAATTGCATCATAGCTCACTTAATATTAGGAGTTAGTGATTGTATTGGGCTTTTTACCATGTAAATTCCATAATTTTACCACTGACATAAGATTTAACTTGGTAAAATTTCACTGACATTTGCTTTATAGTTCAAAACTGAGAAAAATTATGTATTTTTTCTTCAACTAATTTTGTTTAGCATTAGAAAACAACTCCTCTCCACTTAGATCTCTTCACTACCAAATAATATTAGTTATGTTTATACAATCTTCTAAATGTATTCATGTATTTCCTCTCCACATGATTTAAACAATTCCAGAAGCCAAGATATAACCTGGTGACAGTATCCGCAAAGCTAAGAGTTTCCACAATAATTTTACTTCTACCTACCTAAAGAAAAAAGGGGAGAAAAAATTCATAGCTATGAGCAAAATAAAAGATGAAAAAAATCTGTCATTGGAGTGAGAAGAGAGACATCTAGTATGTGTCCTAATAGATTTTATCAAGTTCCAAGTAACTTCTGGTTAGATTTTGTCTCCAGATTTTAAGGGGGCAACAAATAATCATATTCCCCCCACAGTGTTTTGTTTTATTTTTTGCACTGTGTCCAAATTTCCCTTATAGATTTGCAAATAGATAATCTCACATCAGCAAATTTTATATGCTTCATCTGTGCTGTACCCCCAGTACCAAATGATGACGCAGAAGGCAGAGTTGTTTTCTTCCAACACACTTCACAGTTGAATATTCCTGCCTTTTCTTGGGACTGGCTAATAAGCCCATGCAACCTGCATATTGGCTAGAGGATTTTCTTCCACAGTTTAACACCACTCTTGGCTCTTCCATCTGCACAATCCACAGCAGTATAATGGAGTGGTTAAACCTCAATGCAATCCCAAAGAGAGAGATTTCTCCTCTGCTGCTTAATTCACCCAGTGGAGTAGTGATTAATCTCTTACAACTCAATATCCTCATCTGTCAAATAGGAATGCTAATAAATTTGGGGTTTTTTCTATGGCTGTTATGAAGATTTAGTGATATTTTATATGTAAATACTTTGTACAGCCCCTGCACATCATGAACCCTCAGTAGGGTTTACTGATGATAATGAAATTTTAACTATAAATGAGACATAGAAGACAACATTATTTAAGTTCCATTGATTTCTAATGTGAACAAAATTATCACAGAAGCCAAATGGAAGTTTACATTTTAATTTGCTAGTTTTTAGTTCTCCAGAACAAAGTAAGTTGCTAATAAGATTAATAGCAATAAACCTGATTGCAGGGGGGAATTCTTAGCACTCGCAGGAGTAAACTGTTTCACCAACTTCAGAAATCACAAGTACACTCCAATAATGGATATGCTAATCGCAAACTCCAAACTATGAGACAAGCAGCTTGGAAGAAGTTTTGACTTCCACAACCATTCCCTAATATTTAAGTATTATATGTAGTTATAAGCTAAAACGGACCCACATGGGACATGTTAAATTTTCATATTTCATTATTCATATTTTAAAAACATAATTGTCACTCCTCCTGCTGATCTGAATTTGTGAGGTTTTAATGTACACAAAGTAAATTCTCTAACGTCCAGCTCTACTCCTTCATTTCAAAGCAGTTATAGCTTAACTTAATCTATCATGTATAAAAGGAAGTTTAATGAAATAACCCATCTACTCCAACACTGTTAGAACATCTCCTGTTTTTAATTTGTAGCAATTAATACAAAGCATAAATGTTTTAAATCTTGAATCCCATGAGACACGGTTTAATAACCCAATTTATTATCTGCAAATCTCTCTGTGAAATAAGAAGAACAATCTACTGCTGCCAGATTTGATAATACTGATTCATTAGTTACAGCAGAGAAGATTAGAATCCATTAAATGTGAAGTATTATTTTGATATGCAAAGTTTGTCTTTGCAGAAAGTATTCTTTGATACAAATGAGTAAGCAGTGTTTCTGTTATTGCATGTAATGCATGCAACTGAAACTTCATTAGTCAGAATTCAAGAGATTTAGTTCGCTGTGCTCTTCTCACATCGTTAAAAAAAAAAAATCACCTTTTGTTAACATGTTCTCTGTTTAAGAATACTTGACATACATTAGTGCAATTAACTGCCATCATCATGAAGAGAAGGAACAGCCAAGAATGAACTTAATTGAGCAAGACTCTACTAGTAAATTATAAACTAGCCTTATAAGTTAAACCTGTATTAAAGGGGAATGAAAATATACTAGAACATTGCAGTTAAGGATCAAAGTTAGCTTAAGTATTCAGAGTGCAAACTCATCTAATTGAACATTTCCTTTGGTGATAATTTTTCTTTTTGTACTGAAATTCTCCTGCACCTAAACCAAGTAGATCCCCAACACCATTTAAACCCAATTACCCTTCTATCTTTTTATTTTCTCTTTATTTACATTTACAACCTAAGGCATTATTTTAATGAACTCAGATCTTTAAATACATATTTAACTTAAACATGAAAAATAAAATTAGAGATGGATCTAGGTTAACCATTAAACTTAATATTTTATAAGGCAGTGAAAATGCCACCTGGCAGCAGAAAGGAGGAGATGGCCAGAAATGGCCTACAACCTTGGGCTATGTGCATGGGGGAAATAATAATTGGAATTTATTGAGTTCAGATAATTGTTTCTCAAACTCCCCATGTACATCCAGGTTAGAGACCTGGAGGGAAGCAAGTCCTCATATTCACAATGTGATGCAGGAAGCTTGAGCAGTAGAAAAGAGATAGGAATTCACACCTATGGAGGGTCTAGGCAATACCAGACTCTGGGCTAACTACTTTATATGCATTATCTCCTTGAATCCTGATAATGGTCCTATGTTTTAAGTTTTACCTTCCAAATTTTTAAAAGTGGAAATCAGCCTGAAAGACATTGCAAAACTTTTCTAAGTTCTCCTGGCTCAGTCTGTCTCACTCAAAAATATTAGATCACTAAACCACTCAAGTCACTCAAGTCACCTTTCTCTCTGAATACTTAAAACACAGTCCTTTTTCTTTTTTTACTTATTACTTATGTATTCATCTCATTCAAAAATATTAAGATGGTTTACAAAATTATGATAATAAAGTGAGATTGGCCTTGAAAGTAGAGAAAGTAAAGGAAAAATGAGGCTATAAAAATAAAATGAGATTAGACATAGAAATGTGTGCTGTTAGATTCTATTGAGTTATTAAATGTGGACCTCAGTTCTGACATTCCTGGCACCTAACCCACAGTGAAAATTGATCATTTTTATCTATCTCAATTGTTTAGAAAGCAAAGTTCTTTTAAGCAGTGAATTGAGGGGGGAAAAAAATTCACGGTTTCTCCTGAGGGTGCCAGTAAGTACACACTATTTATTAACGTTTTTCTTCTGACAAATAACGAATTGCATCTATTTTTTGATTGGTTTATATACAACTGCAATTGGTACCATTTGGCATATCTTGCACTTTAGTTTTATTGTGAGTCACTACCGTTACAGGTTTATCATGACCAGATCCAGACTAATCATGAAAACATCAAAAATGTTTGGGTTGGACTGAAGGATTAACAGTCATCGTTTTGCTCATGGGATTTTTACCTTACAATTAATCCTGTTGTTAATTCAAAGAGTTGCTGAGATTCTGGTTCTCCCACTTGCTGGGTATGTGATCTAGACAGTTACTTAGCCTCTGTGGGCTTCAGTTTCATCATCTGCAATTTGGGGGTGATAATAGTACTGATGTCATTAGAATTAAGTTTAGGATTAATTCAATCATTAAACTGTAAAAGTGCTTAGTACAACGCCTGGCTCCAGTTAATTCACTGGAGTGAATTTTGTGAATCATTCCAGTTCCCTCCATGATAATGATAATATTTAGAACATATAGATATCTAGTTGTGTCTAAATTGTCTGGCAAGCATAAAAACCCTTGAAAATCCAAGATGAACCTTTTCCTTCCTCTATGATATGCATGCAGAGAGGTAGAAAACTGCAATCTTCACAAGTGATTGAATTAGTACAGCTCTTAGTAAGCATTTTTATAAGAGTACTTTTAGAAAACTATCCTTAACCTTTTCAGATAATGTACTGTTTCGGGAATTTCCAGAGAAACACCTGATCTGTTTTAAAAATTCAAACTGGCTGTAATTAACATGAGTAAAAACTTTCAAAATAGCATCTTTTCTTTTGTACCTTTAGTCAGATAGTTTTAGCTCAGATTTTTTGATTTTCTGATATCCATTCTCCCCACTGTAAACCCCAGCTCTGCACAACCAAATGCTTGTAGGAAATAAATCGTTTGCTGATATTCCGACAATTCAAACTGAAGGATTTCTTTACACTTCAACCATACACAGTTAGTCATGCTACTTTGGTTATAAGAATCATAGACTCAAGTTAACTACAAATAATTAACAGGTAATTTCTGTAAGCATGATTTGCATAATGGAGAAATAAGACTGAACTGCTTTGCCATATTATATGGAAACCCAAGGAAAGCCAAACTCTGTTTAACAGGTGGAGCAATGACCAGTAGAGTCAGGCCTCACAGGACCATGGACAAGAAGCTCTTTCACAGTTGAAGGCGGTCAGGGGAGTGCAGCACACAACCATAGACGGGATCTTCACTCAAGAAATCCACCAATACCATGACTCTGCTACTCTCACCATTTCTGCTTTCCCTCCCAGGTATCCTTTTTCTTCTTTCACTGACAACTGCCTTCCCCTTCCATGCTGTTTATCTCCTGGCTTCTGTTTATATTTCATTTATTCTTTTTTCTTAATTCTTATATTCATTTATTCTTAATTTTTTTTAAAGATTTTATTTATTTATTTGTCTGAGAGAGCGAGCACAAGCAGGGGGAACGGTAGGCAGAGGGAGAAGCAGGCTCCTCACCGAGTAAGGAGCCAGATGCGGGACTTGATCCCAGGACCCTGGGATATGACCTGAGCCGAAGGCAGACACTTAACCAAGTGATCCCCCCAGGCGTCCCTGATTTATTCTTAGTTTTAGATCACTTACTATATTTATCTCCAAACCTGTAACCTTTCAATGTCTATTCTCCTTGTCAACTGTCTCATTCTCTGGATTTCTCAGTCTAGTTCCAGAGAGCAAACCAAGTTTTTCTCATTAGTTTATCTCAACAAGGGACTATGAGGGAAAGAATTTAATTCCAGAATGACTTGTGATGTGGCAGGCAGTGATTAACCAGTTGAAGACCAATGTTTAATTTTGTACATATCTCTTTTCCAATTAAATCTTCAGGGCTCCAACTTTGCTTAGTGCCTGACATGTACCGAGTATTCAATATGTATTTGTTAAATTTAAATGAGAATGTTAATGAAAAATGATAAAAGTAAATAGAGCAGGAAATAAAAAATGGAATGAAAGTCTTTCAGCTGAAAGAAAAAAATTAAGCATGTTCCCTATCTTTCCTGTCCTTCTTCTATTTCAGGGTAATCAAGTAAGTAGTCCTAGTTGATAAAGGGAAGCTCTTCTTTACAGAAAAAATTCTAACTAATAAATATTGAAGGAATAATATTATAAAACCACAATTTTGCAATCCCTATTGGAATAAATGATTTTGAAATGATTATAAATAAACAAAAGCATTAGAGGAGAAGTCAAAGGAGAACTCTGGAGTAGAGGGATCAGGATGCAAGCATGGACTGATCTTAGCATCACCACAGGGGAAACAACCAGACTTAATGTGACCCTTGACATGATGGAGTATGGAGTACACAGAGTCACTTGTTTGGTATCTTGAAAAAGATCACTAAAAGGAACCTGAAAGAGCTTCTAGAATTAACGTCCAAATAGGGGGAGGATCATAAATGGAGGAACAAGTAAAATACAAGAAAGAGGTCAGGGGAAAAAAAAAAAAAAAGATCCAGAAAGCACAACATTCTAAAGGACAATGAACATGGCTTCTGTAAGAAGTCAGTGGCATGGGGGTGCCTGTGTGGCTCAGTGGGTTAAAGCCTCTGCCTTCAGCTCAGGTCACGATCTTAGGGTGCTGGGATCGAGCCCCGCATCGGGCTCTCTACTTAGTGGGGACCCTGCTTCCCCCTCTCTCTCTGCCTGCCTCTCTGCCTACTTGTGATCTGTCAAATAAATGAATAAAATTAAAAAGCAAACAAACAAACAAAAAAAAACCACATCTAAGTCTTCTTCTTCTTCAAAAAAAAGGAAGTCAGTGGCATGGATAAAAGAAAAGTGAAAGGAGCTGAGATAGAATAAAAGAGAGGCTACATAATTACTGTGAACCTTATTTGGATCCTGATTAAAACAAACGTAAAAAGGCATTTTAAAGGAAAAAAAGTAGTAATTAACTGTGGGACAGAAAACACCATTCCATGGCATTACTGGTGATGTTATTAGTTGTGATATGCAAGAAAATAGCCATCAATTTTACAGATGAATACTGAAGTACGTAGGGTTGAAATGATACAACATCCGAGATTTGCTCAAGATAACATAGCAAAGAAAAAAAAGCCCAAGGTATATATGAAGAAAATATGACAAAGTCTTGGTAATTGTTGAATGTGAGTGATGGATATAAGGCTGCATTATACAGTCTCTCTACTTTTTAGAATGATGAACAGTTTTGTAAGACATTTTAAATTTTAGTGCTTAAAATTTTTTTTGAGGGACTCCTGGGTGGCTCATTTGGTTTAAGCAGCTACCTTTGGCTCAGGTCATGATACCAGGGTCCTGGGATTGAGTCCCGCATTGGGCTTCTTGATCAGCAGGGAGCCTGCTTCTCCCTCTGCCTGCCATTCCTCCTGCTAGTGCTCGCTCTAAGACCAATAAATAAATAAATAAATAAATAAATAAATAAAATCTTAAAAAAAAGTCACCTCAGGAAAAAAACAATTTAAAAATTAAACATTTTTTGAATATAGTTGACACACAATGTTACAGTAGTTTCAGGCATACAACGCAGTGATTCAACATCTCTGTATGTCATACTATGTTCACGAGTGTAGCCACCACCTGTCACCATACAATGATATTAAAATACTGTTGACTATATTCTCTTTGCTGTGCCTTTTATTCCCACTTTTTCATTCTGAAACTAGAAGCTTGTACTTCTGCTCCCTTCAGCCATTTTGCCTGTTTCCCCTATTCCCTTCCTCTACAGCAAACATCAGTTTGTTCTCTGTATTTATGTCTGATTCTGCTTTTTGTTTATTCTTTTTTTTAAGATTCTACTTATGAGTGGAGTTGAATGGTATTTGTTTTCCTTAGTCTGCCTTATTTCGCTTAGCATAATACCCACAAGGTTTTCCACGTTGTTGCAAACGGAAGCCACAGTGCAAACAAATCAACAGCTTTAATACTTTGAACAGTATTAGCTCCAAAATAGAAAGAACAAGATACAAGTCCCTGTTTAAAGTAGCTTAAATCCAATCTCCTCATGCAGCAAATAAAATATTGTTTTTTAAAATTATTTGGAAATGATGCTCTGGTTTATCCCACAGCCTTGAGAACATAAAAGCAGCACACTTTACCTTTGCAAATCAAATAGATCTTTGAAAGCTGGTCTGTTTCCTACTCAACACATTGGTCCTGATCTATACTCTTGATACAGAGAGAAAAACTGAACCTTCACTATATGTATATTTTTGAAGGAAGCTAAAAGAAATTGCAGACAGTAATAACATACAAATACACAGGGTCACAGAACAGATAAAACATATTTTGGCTTATGTTTTGGTGAGCATTACAAAAACAAAGATGTTAAATCACAATAATTTAATGAATATTTGAGAAGAAATATTATTTCTTACTTTTGAGTATATATACTAAACTTCCCCCCTATATCGTATATGTACCGGATGCCAATCTATAGGACTTTGACATCTATGTATGCAATTGCCTAATTCTTATCATTCATGGAAGTCACAGATAGCCAAATCTCTACATGTCAAAATATAATTCACTATGTAGTTCCTTTTTTTCTATGTACTTCCTTAAATTGATAATTTTTCCTGAATTTATTATCTCAATTAATGATGCCCCCATAAATACAGCATCATTATGGTCTCTACATTCTCTACACTTCACTCAAGGCAGTTAGTCAAACTACCCCTTTTTTCCTTAATATTTACCAAATCTGATCCTACCTTTCCATTATCTTATATAAAGCCTTCATATCTCCTCACTGGATCACTGCTGTAACTACTTACCAGTTATCTTCCCTCACAAAAGAAAGAATATAATAAAGAAACAAATTTACTTTAAAACCAAAAACAATACAGGAATTTAATAAAACCAAAATATTTTTCCAGAGATTAAGAAAATTCATAACTGTCTAGCCAGTAAAAAAGAAGATATAAAATGGTAGTATTAAGAATGAGAGGGGGAAATGGCTTTTGATTTGGTAGACATTTAAAATAAGGAAATGTCATAAGTAAACATGATTGCAAATTTGACCACTTAGATTAAATGTAAAATTCCCCGAAAGACACAAACTCCAATGCTCCATCAAGAACAAGTATGTTTATGAGGGACCAAGATGGCAGCGGAGGAGGCTCCTGAACTTTCCTTTACGCATGGATGGACTGAATGTACAACTACACATGAAGCAATTCCGTCTGAGGGAAACCTGGGAAGTATCTTAGTGACTCCTACACATCAGGTGAATGAGAAAAAAAGCCGTATCAAATGGGTAGGAAAGGCTGAGACACAGTTTTGCCATAAATTCCACCCATGACATAACATCATACAGTCAAGAGGAAACCCCCAACTCCCAACTTCTCCCTGAGGAGCAAAGAGTTTGACTATACACCTAGTTCTCCAGCTTTTAAGACTCCCACCTGAGGGATGGGCCCTCAAAACACCTAGTTCTAAAAGCCAATGGGGGCTTGAATCCTCAAGACTCACTGGATTGTACCTGATAAAGAAGCTGTTAATAGGCTTGTGAGCACTCCCACTCCCTATGGGTATCTCCTCAAGGCTCAGCCCAGAAAGAACAGGCAAAAATGCCTGTCTCCCTATCTTCTCCTGGAAAGAGTTTGACTGCATCCTTCACAAGCCTGAGGATCTGGCTTCTAGTTTAGCATGTATATAGGAGATGGCTAAGATCCTTTCCAGAGCTTGGTAGAACTGGTGGGCACTTCTCACATGTTATCCCTCTGGATTGCTAACAACAAAACCAAATTGCAAGTATCTCCCTGAAAGGAGTTTGTCTGCACATTTGGTGCCCCAACTTGTGGCTTCTGAGGGATGGGTCCCCACATCACCTACATCTGATAGCCAATGGGTCTTGCATTCATGAGTCCCACAGGACTAAAGCAAACAAAGCAGCAGCTTTTCAACAGGTACAAGAGCACCCCCTCCCCAACCCCCTGGGCCCAGTGCAGAGGAATAGGCAAAACTGTCCATTTTCCAGTTTCTCCCTGGAAGGGGCTTAACTACATATTTTCCTGGTGGTTGCCTGAGGGTCTGGCTTCTAATTAGCTTGCATCTACATGCTGACTACTATCCCCCTCCCTCTTTGGGGACACTGACAAGTCTTGACAAACTCTCAACTATGGGAGGCATAAAAAACAAAGAGTATGGCCTGGAGAATCATAAATGCTTGAGAGACAACCTGGAACTCAGGCTGGGGTGACTGATGAGACCCATTCTGTCAAGACCGGGAGAGATAGCTGTTTTAGCTAATGTGCAGAAACCCAAACAGTCAAAGAAAATGAAGAAACAAGGGAATATGTAACAAACAAAAACAAGTTAAATCACCAGAAACTGATTTTAATGAAATGGAGGTAAGTGATTTACCCAATAGAGAGCTCAAAATAATGGTTGTAAAGATGCTCACTGAGGTCAAGAGACCAATGCATGAACAAAGTGAGAACTTCAACAAAGAGGAAAAAATAAAAGTTGAAGAGAGAATCTTAAAAGCAGGAGGAGAAAAACAACTTGCTATTCAAAGGAGATTTCTATAAGCTCTCAGTGGATTTTCAGAGGAAAGTGCAGTCCAGGAGGGAATGAGATGATATATTCAAAATGCTGAATGGAAAAAAAATAATTGCCAACCAAGAATACTCTAGTTGGCAAAATTGTCCTTCAGAATTGAAAGAGATAAAGAGTTTTCCAGATAAATAAAAGCTGAAGAAGTTCATCATCACTGAACTGATAGATATATGGATCAATAAATCAATGGAACAGAGAATACACAATTACTCTCACAAGTACAGTCAATTGATTTTTGACAAAGTTGCCAAATTAATTCAATGGAGAAAGGATAATTCTTCTAACAAGTGTAATTGGAAAGATAAGCATGAAAAGAAAATCCCAAAGAATCTTAAGCTCTGTATCAAATCACATACAAAAATATAACTTGAAATGAATCATAAATCTCAATGTAAGACATCTAGAGGAAAACTGTAATATTAAAAGTTGGCTTGTGGGTGTTGCAAAGATTTCTTAAATAGGACACAAAAAGCTCAAATGATAAATTAATAAATTAGACTACTCCACCAAAATTTATAAAGAGTTCTTCAAGATACTGGTAAGAAAATGGAAAGAAAGTCACAAACTAGGAGAAAATACTGCAACACTTACGTCCGACAACAGACCCTTATTTAGTGTATATAAAGAACAATTATGTCAATGATAAAATGATAAACACCCAATTTGGAAATGGTAAAAAGCTTTTGTACAGATACTTCATCAAAGATATATAGATTGCAATTAAACACATGAAATGATGGTCAACATCAGTATTTAGGAAAATGCAAATTAAAACCACAGTGAGATGGCACTATACACCTATTTGAATGACTAAAAAAAATCCTAACCATACTAAGTTTTGGCAATGTACAACCACTTTGGAAAGAAGTTCAGCTATTTTAAGAATATAAATCATGTACCTACCATGTTACCCAAAAGAAAAGAAAGAATATGTCTGTGCAGAAACTTGTAAACAAATATTCATAGCAACCTAATCTAGGGGAAAAAAAAACAACAAATTTTGACCCTAATCCTAAAAGACAAATGGAGGAACATCTTGGGGTATATCTTATAATGGAATATTACTCAGAAATAAAGCGTGACAAAGTATTGCTACACACAACAACCTGTTTGAATCTCAAAATAGTTGTGAGGAGTGAAAGAAGTCAGACCAAAAAAAATGTACATATGATTCTTTTACATAAAAGGGTAAAATTTCTAAACTAATTTATAGTATCAGAAGTCAGACTAGTGGTTGCCTCAAGTGAGTTACAAAAGGCATATGGAAACTTATTAGGGTGATAGATATATTAATTATCTTGATTGTGGTGAGGGTTTTGTGGCTAGATACATATGCCAAAACTAGTCAAACTGTATAGTTCAAATGTGCAGTTTTACTGTATTCAATTATACTTCAATAAATGTTAACAAGGAAGAGAGAGAACCACAGCTTACAATCTGAAAATACTTTAATTAATGGTTTTCAATTTCAATAAAATAGTGAAATTTCTATAAGCATCTAGAAAGCTACTTAGTAAAATTTTTAAAATGTGAATAAATATTGCTCAAATACTCTAGTGTACCTATTAATAATGAAGTAGGAACAGAAAGAACAGATGTTAACTACATATAAGGTTTACTTTAATTTCTTTATTCATTCAGCCAGTAGATATACCTGGATATATACTAATATTAAAAAAACAACAACCTTTTCTCAAGTTTTCATTCTATAATTATTATAAATTGTCATGAAATTTGAATAAGTCTTTAAAACATCCTCAAAATCTGAGCAAATATAATCATAAAACATAGATTCCAAATACCAGGAAGGCATTCAAGTTTTTTAGGGCTAGGTTCTCACAGGAAAAAAAAAAAAGTGACTCTAAACTCTGACATTAAAAACAAAAATAAAAACAAAGATATCCCTTTCTTGTTTCATTGCCTCTTTTTATACTTAGTAGACTTAACTTAGGCATAATTTAAATTTTTGCCATAACTAAATGTATTTCCTCCACTTCTTTTAATATAGTTCCAAAAAGTCAAAGAAAATCTTTGTATATATTTCATAGTATATGATTAAAAATAATTCTGGGAAACTTTAATTGATTCCATTATTTTATGATATATCTTTTACTAGTCATATCTGGATCTCTAGTATTTGGTAAATGTAAAGAATGTCTCTGATTAGAAGTAAAATTTTTTTCATATAACTTTTAATTAGCATTTCTGAGAAGATGTCTATTTTCATTCAATAGTCATTTACCAAATGGCCTATACCAGCTCAAGGGCATAAAAGATGTATTGATGTCCCTATCTTCAAGAAATCTACTCTGTCTCAAAGAAGGTCCAAAGAATGAGGAGAAAACGTATCTGTTCCATAAAGCTGCCCAGGATGAGTGGAGGACATGCCATATATTAAAAGAGAAAGTCACCTGGGTGGTTCAGTCAGTTAAGCATCCAAATCTTAATTTCAGCTCAGTTTGTGATCTCGGAGTCATGGAATTGAGCCCTGGGTGGGGCTCTGCAAGCTCAGCACAGAGTCTGCTTCAGATTCTCACTCCTTCTCCTACTGCCCCTCCCCCTGCCCACATACATTCATACATTAAATACTTTAAAAAACATAAAAAATAAAAGAGACGATATGGTCCTAAGCTATCAGAAGAAAATAAAGCAGCAGAGTCTGTATAGAGAGTCATCAGGAGGTACTCTGGTCTTCAGGCAGAAAAGGTGAGTATAACAGGGAAAGGGAGAAGAGCATATAAAGGCAAACCTAATGACGCTATCATGGTTGCATATCAAAGAAGACCAATTTCTTCACAATTAGGAACTGGGGGCAGGTGAAAATCAGCGGTTATGAAACGAGGAAAGGAGGAAAATTGGGACACTTAAATTTATTCCTTCTGTAACTGAAATTTCAGTTGGATTCAACATAAGCTTTTTGCCACTGTCTTGACCATTATAGAGAAATAATAAAACCAGTTCTCTATAATAAGTCTGAATCTACTTCACGCTCTACTTTGTGGTTTGTCTATTTCTGCTATCCCTGCTGCCCAGAGCATTTCAGGCATTACCAATATGTCAGGATACCCTCTCCATTAATCACATTACAAGTGCCTAGTTTGTAGACTGAGCTGTTATTTTGCTTTTGCTATATAACCGTCAACATGTAGGCGTAAAATAAATCCTAAACAGGCAACGCTAAGGTTAGACTGGACCTTGGATATTATCTAGTAATATATGAGGAAACTGAGACTCATGGTAATTAGATATTTTGTCCAAGTTCTCATAGCAAGTGGCATTTTGATAAATTAATAATTTTAGATTCTTATAGAATCTGTTATTCTAGAATAGCCATGAATTTCTGGTCATCTGCTTGTCTATCTGCTCATAATTTGCAAATTCTATGCGGGGGGCATAGGCTTAATATTGTTACTTGAGAAAATGGACTTATTCTATTACATATTGCAATAAATCCATGGTACAGAACTATTTTGAAAGCAGGTTTTCTTTTGACAAATCTTTATTATTACAAAGTCACAATGAAATATGTTTAATACTAACTTTTCAACATTCGTTTTAGTTTTTGGGGAATTGCAATGGGATAGTTTTGTGGGTTTTGTTGTTGTTGTTGTTTTGTTCTTTTTGAGACAAGGAGATAATTATGAAAGGAACCAAAGAAGAAACTTTTCTACATCAAATAAAAATAAATTTTGGGAACTATTTGTCTCTATATCCAAAGAATCTCACTCTATAGGGCTTGAACTAAATTCATAATATCACCAAATTGATATTTACTGCTAAAAGTACAAAAATCCTGCTTTACATAGCTTAATTTTGGAAAACTTAATTTTGGAAAACAAATTTCTCCAATGAGAGTATAAACCATGAGAGTACAAATCATGCTTCAAATATTTTATGTTTTCATAACTTTAGTAGAATAAAATCCATTCATTTCCAAAACAGTGTACTTACTGATTTAGGATAGGTGTGTAGGCAGTTTTATCCTCATCAATAATGGTAACCATCAGTGTAATCAGCTGGGGCCAAAATTCCAAGTTCTTGGTGGTAGGTCCCTGATCTTCCCGAGGAACGTCCTGTTTCTTACTCTGCTCACAAGGTCAGGCAACATGCAAAAGAAAAGGTTAAATGATATGACTTTAGTTTGTCACTATCAAATGGAAGGATTAGAGAAAAAGTGGTTATGGAAAAATTCTTAGGTCATGTGAGCCAAAGCTATTAAATTCAGGTTTCCATTCTTTATTGAATGACATCCCATAGGATAAAGTCACAATGGCCAGGCCAGGCTTACATTCATACATCCTTTGGTTTTGAATTGGAGATTGCTCTTTCTTAATTGCAGTTCATGATTTTAGGAATTATTACTGTAAAAATTATCCCTTTAACGTGGCTTCTTCCAAGGAGAGATGTTGAATTTTTTTTTTTTTTAAAGATTTTATTTATTTATTTGACAGAGAGAGAGAGAGAGATCACAAGTAAGCAGAGGCAGGCAGAGAGAGAGGGGGGAAGCAGGCTCCCTGCTGAGCAGATGCGGGGCTCGATCCCAGGACCCTGAGATCATGACCTGAGCCGAAGGCAGAGGCTTTAACCCTCTGAGCCACCCAGGTGCCCCGAGAGGTTGAATTTTGTGTGTACAAAGGTGTGTGTGTATGTCTGTGTGTGTGTGTGTGTGTGTGTGTGTGTGTGTGTGTGTGTGTGTAATTTATCCTGCCTAAATATTTTGTCCACTGTCACATTGGTGGTAAGTGGGCAGGACTCATCAAGGCTGCCTGGTTACAAAGCCAGTGCCGTTAAATTCTACAGTATATAAATATTCTATGAATGGCATGGACCACCCTCCTTTCACCCACAAATGCATCTAGTTAACTAAGAGTTATGTATCTTTCTTGTGTGTAGGTTTAAATCATATTTGAATCCTTGATTTATTATACTTCATGAATTCTCCAGCTCTCACCTCTTAGAGTGTTGTCCAGGATAATCTAAGTTTATAATGAGATGAACAGAGTACAATAACAATCTTGTATGTTTCACATATCAACGTCATACTCAACATGTAGAATTCTTTTGTTTGGTGGGTAATCTTCTCAGAGAACTTCTTTTACATTTACTTTAAATAGGCAAAAAAGATAAAGGCAGAGCCAACTTTCACTCAAGTATACAAATAAGTAGGAAGCATATGGCTCCCCACTAATTATTTTTGCCAAGTAATTTACAAGCTTATAGGCCCAGGATATCTGAAAACTTCAATTTGTGGCTCAAGAAATTCATGGGTTCTCTGGTAGAAAAGGTGGATTTGATTTTATTGGGCCCAAACTATTGCCATTTCCAATGATGTCTCATCCAAAGATCATCCATCCTCTGCTGAATGGTTGTATGCATATCTTGTAATGCTGCCTACGACACATAACCTGACCTGAGTGAGTCATCACTGCATTATCGTTCTCACTTAAGATATAGCCCTATGTTGAATCCACTTACTACTAAAGAACTCCCTACACTATAATGCACCTTTAGGGACATGTATTTTCCTAAGGTGCTTCCAAGTGTTGTTGATTTACCTTTATGCTCAAAATGCAACAGATATTAAATGGTGGAGAGCTAAGTTAGGCCAGAAATCAGTGGCTGGCACAAATTACTTCAGATTGCCAGAATTAACTATAAGCACTCTCCAAAGGTTCTTAAGAACCTTGTATATGTGGTCCCGGAGAACCACTTGAAACTTCTTGGCAGACCTCCTCTTTCAATTCCTGAGGCACATCAAGGTACATTGGAAGATTGTCAAGAAGAAAATTAGGCAGCAATACAGGCTTGCGAATATCCAGCTTGCCTACTTTCAAGTTACATTTTCTGTTTAAATTTATCTTTTTTTGATGAACAAAATTTCATTATTATCACAATAATGTGATTATTTACTCATTAGATTAAGTTCAATAGAGTTCTTCCTCTATGAATTTAAAAACCGAGAGAACCTGGTAGATTATAAAGGTTGTAAATAAAATTAGTTCTGATGGCCACACCGTTTGTTTCTCAAAGGCACCTGAACTTGATTAATACTGTTATTAATCATCCTGATGTGTATACAGCCAAACTATATGTCTAGCTTATTACAAGTAATGTGATTAAATGAAAGCAAATGACTCTAGATGACATATCTAACATCACAGTTACTGTCATTCTGCAAAGAGTAATACAGAAATGAGAGAATAAAGTAGTTGAATATGTATTAATTCCAAAATCCCTTAGCTGTCACAAATCCTACTTTCATTACACTTTTTTATGACATTAGAGGATTATAGATGGTACCATTTTTTCATCAAATTCTGTATGTTGCCCCAGAAGAAACCAAACTGGATGTTGAATAATTTTTTATGTATCACATAACATTAAAATAAATCAAGCTATCCCTAATTTAATACTGCCCGTTAATAGCCTGCATGTTTAAAAGGATGAGATACAATCATGTATATTGAAATATTTACCAGATTTCTTAAAGATTCATTTTTTTCTAAGCAAAACTTTATTAATATCCTAGAGGTCTATCAGGACATTCGATCTTATGGTCAGAAAAATTAAGACAATGCTAGTAAAAATTTAGGAAGCTAGGAATAAGTACACTAATATTTACTGAAACCTTTAAGATTAACATTTATCATAAGAAAAATATATCTTCTATATTTATACTTTACATAATATATAGTATATATACTATATTATATATAGTACATATATTATATATGACCTAAGTCTCCATATTATATATATATATACAATATATTATATATACTATATATTAGAGTATAAATAAGATATATTTCTTATATATAGATATATATAATATATCTATACATAATGATAAACCCATTAATGCCAAGGAACAAACGGGAATATAGTCAGTTCATAAAACTATAGCTTAGCAGATCGATTTTGATTATGATCATTAGAATTATAGTGACTAAACCCTATTTTCTTAATGGACTATTAAGGAAAAGGGACGAGAAAAGCTGTGAGAGTATAACAGAAGAGAATTTGTGAATGTGGAAAAGTTGCCAGGGTGTAAAATCAGCCAAAGAAAGTTTCCAATAGTGATGTTTATAAAGGATATTTCAATACAGAAAAGCTTTACCAGACAGGCTGACAAGATATACACTATACTGTAATAATATCAAATGAGAAAATATGAAGATATTCCATATAGAGAGAACCATTACATGTGAGAAAAAAAAAACCAAAACATCAAAATAACAGATGCCATCTTCATGTTAATGTGGAACTTATACAACACTTCTAAATCTGTTATAAAATATGTGACATTCCATGTATTTGTTTAATAAGTATATAATTTTGAAACCCCTCACCTAAGGAGTTGGCTAGACAAGGGTTGGGGAAGATCTTTAGTAAAGTAAGGGGATACTGAAATGTAAAAGTACATGACAGATACATAATTGGGGAATTACCAGCAATGTGAGGCTACAAGTATGTAGCCTTTTGACAAAGTGTGTTTCTCCATTATTGGTTCTAGTTGATATTAGCATTATTTATACACACACACAGTCCATGCTCAAACCAAGTGAGAAAAATGCTTGCTTAAAACAAAGTTAAATAAATTTTTTCTAGGGATGCCTGGGTGGCTCAGTCGGTTAAGCAGCTGCCTTCGGCTCAGGTCATGATCCCAGGACCCTGGGATGGAGCCCCACATCGGGCTCCCTGCTTGGCAGGGAGTCTGCTTCTCCCTCTCCCTCTGCCTGCTGCTCTACCTACTTGTGTTCTCTATCTCTCTGCCAAATAAATAAATAAAATCTTTAAAAAAATAAATTTTTTCTAGATTCCTGGAGTAACATGCTAATGTGTCCTGTGATTCTTTAAGATGGTAGTTCTCCAGCTTTAACCTTCAGCAGCATTGTTAGGAAAGCTTGCTCAATCACAGACTGGCAGTCCTTACCCCAGAGTTGCTGACTCACCAGGTCAAAGGTGAGGCCTGAAAATTTGCATATATAATGAAGTTCCTAGTAATCCTGATGCTACTAACTCAGAGACTAGTTTGAAAACCACTACTCTGAAAGCTAAAAATGGAGCATTAGTTCGTCAGGTGTATTTGAACTTGACAAAGCCCTCCACTCCCCTCTTATTCCCCATATCCCATTCTTGTACAACTTTCCACAGAATAATCTTCCTCTGAACTTACTTTGGGAAACAAAAGACTGCAAAGATAGGTACAGTGGTCAAATCCTTTAGGATCTGTGTGTCACGTCAAGGAATTAACATTTAAACCATATTTGAGGAGGACCAGTAGAAGATTTCAAACATGGGACTACTTAATTACATTTTTGTTTTAAATGATTTGGCAGTAGCAGGAAGTTTAACTGAAGTTCAACTAATGAAATAGTTTATGAGGAAAATTGATAGACTCCTGAAAATATTTATGAAATGGTTAATAAGTGAAGTTGACCGAATTCATTGCCTAAATGGTGAAAAAGAACAGAGAGAGGGAGGAATCAAGTGAGACTATTCAGAAAGCAATTGGGTAGATAAGTTTGGATTTTAAAGCAACATCCTGGACTGCTGATGTAGCTAGGAGAATTCCAGGATATATGTGGTAGCTGAAATTATGGAGTAAATAAGATTACTCAGAGAGAAGGAGAATGTATGGCCAGAGGTGAGACTTGGATAAAAATATGAATAAGGAAAATAATATAAATTTTATCTTTCATAAAATTTGTACAAAGACATAGGTGGGGGAGTGAGTTGAAATGGGAAAGAATGGATCCAGAGCATATGTGGGAGAATTGGCCTCAAACAAATGAAGAACATGGCTTCTTCCGAGTCAGAAGATAGTCTTGCAGGTAAGTCTTGTTGATGGTGAGAAAGAATAGCTAAGAATTTCTATCCTGAGAGAAGAGGAGGGATAAACAGTAAAGATTTGAAACAGCCTCCACAAGGAATGACAGAGAGCCTGAACTGGACCCACGGTGGCACTGGACCCACAGTGGCACCACCAGGTAGCTTGGAAGCTTTGTTGAGAGTGGGTCCCTGAACTTACAGTATCACTACTCAGAATAATCATGGCTTTTCTGCAGTACTGGATTTAGAAGTCAAGGGTGTTGGATTTGCTACTGGGGTACAGTAAAAGTAGAAAAAGAGAAAGCGATTTAAATGTTTGACATGAGTGGTTGAAGTGCTGGAACAAATATTTATTTTGGTCCAGAGGAAGGAAGAATAGAAACAAAGGCACAAGGAAATGCAAATCTTTTTTGTCTCACTTCTTTTCAACTTATGCCAAGAGCTCATAGATACCCAGCCCCTCACATGATTATACCTCTTTTCTTTGTTCTGTAATCACCTTATAGTACTAAAAAGGCTACAAACAATTATGGTAATTACTGTGTTCTACAGAGGAGAAAATGAAGGCTGACCTGGTTTAAAGTGGTCCATCTAAGGTCACATAAGGTCCAAAAAGTCAGAACACCCAGACCTGGAAAATTTCATGTTCTCAAGGGAGCCTAGTTTGTTCTACCCTCCCTTCTCAAGTCAAAAATTATTCAAGTTAAATAGAAAACGGAGTTGGATTTTGTTTGCTGAGTCATAAAGGAACAAATGAAGTTACTGATTAACAGTTTATGATACCTCCCTTAATTAAAAAGTTTGAGAGCCACTGCTAAATGGAAACATTAATAATTTTAATTGATGACCTAAATCTCCATATATATATATATATATAAATGGAGCATCCTTTTGAAGGTGGTATCAACATTTCCTATTACTATTTTTTCTTTTTTGCTTCTGGCAAAGTTCAGCTCACCACTTAGACCATTTACAAGTTCATCACCTTTCATCTACCTGCTTCAAAAGTTTTTTTCCACTATTGTTCTTTAATGCCACTATTGTTCTTTAATTGGCTTTTTAAATCCATAGCAAAAGTGCCTAGGGCAACGTGAATTGCAACAATGAGAATCTAAAAGAAACATACTAAGGAGTGAAATTTGAGACTATATTCAAAGCAGCCACTGACCAGTGAAGTCTGATCCACAGATCAGGTACATCAGAATCACCTGGGTTGCTTATGAGAAATACATTCGACTTTAAAGTCTCTGTTACAGACTTAAAAATCAGGGTAGACGGAGGTATGGCTTGGGAATCTGGACTTACACATACAGCTCTGAGCTTCTGAAATCCTCACGTTCACAGGAAGAGTCAGACTTGTAATTAAATCAGGTACAACAGGCTTTTTTTTTTTTTTTTTTTTTTTTTTAGGAATAAGAGTGATATTTTTCCTCCTAAAAACCAGTATCAGTCATGGAATTGCTGGATTTTGCATTTTGTCAGTATAACAGAAAACTTCTGTTTCACTTTACATCTGAGAAATTTCAAACTACATGCAGTTCCCTAATTTTAAGAGGAGATGGGATAGCTTTCTGGATATTTATGGGGAGCCTTTTCCAAGTGTTGATAAACTCCTATGCTAGATCTCTATGTAAAACATTACTTTTTAAATTAATAGTCATTGGGAAAGTACTGTTCTACTCAAATAACTTAATAGATGTTGCTAATTGAGAATAAAAATTGAGCAACTAGTGGCCTTAAATAAGACTAATTACTGAAAATTAAAAATATGCATATCTAGTCAGAAAAAAAATTGCCTATATTAGAATAATTCACTTTTACAAAGCAAAATATTTAAAGAAACTTTACTGGGTCTTTCAGCTTCAGTAAATCCAAGATACCTTGACATTTAAATTGCCAAAACTGCATTTCAAAGTGTTTGGACATTCTCAGTGGCTTTTAAGAGCACTAAATGGTTCCTTGAATTTGAATAGACTGTACATGGTTAAGTCATCTATACACAACTATAAACTGTCTTAACTCTGAATTTAGATTTAAATATACAAAATAACAGCATGGTGTAATTGAAAAAATAATCATTGAACATAAAATCAGAAACTTATATTTTGTTTTCAGCTTAACGTGAATGTGTACAATTTGGAAAAGGATTTCATTTTTTTCAACTTCAGATTTCTAAAATCAAAATAGGATTATATATGCCCAATCCTCTGTTTCTGATAATTTGAGCAAGTATAGGTAGAATATCTCCAAGGACATTTATTACTGTAACAGGTGAGTACTTGCCTTTAAGTAAATTTACGGTGTATGGTATATGGTCTACCTAACTGATAACACTTTTATCAGAATCCCAAGAGAGATGCATAAGAACATTCCTTAAATATAAAACTATTTCAGCAGGTAAACTAATAGTGTTGCCCTTTTCTCTTTATATAAATTATATTTATATCAAAAAGGAAAAATGCAATCGGTCACATGTAGCTGGCATTTACTTCCCATTTAAGGTACTACACTTTTAAAAGAACTAGCAGTGCTTAGACTAAACTCAGGAGTACCATGATAGTGGGACTTCAAATACATGATGGGCTGTCATATAGGAAGAGATTAAAAGATAAATTAGATTTGTCTTCTGTGGTCAAGAAGAAATCTGGTACCTACGAGTAAAATTTTCAATACAGAAGATTTTAGTATAGTGTAAGGAAAAACTGCCTAAATATCAGATCTCTCCAAATGTTATAAATTCCCAGATGTTAAGTGTTATGAGGCATATAGGAAATCCCTTGTCTACATTGTACCTAAAAATTGACCACATGCCAAGTCTCTTTTAAAGATACTTTCTGTGATTATATACCTGCAATTAAATTTACAGAGAAGAAAACAAAACCCTTAAGTTTTAAGCACTTGATATGTTGATTTAAAAATATATGGCTACTATTTTTAATAGTTTTATTGAGGTATAATTAATAAACAAAAACTGCATATGTTTGATGTATACAGTGATAAGTTTGGACATTTGTATACATCCATGATACTATCACCAAAGCAAGGTAATAAACCTATCCGTCACCCCCCAAATTCCCTTATGTCTCTTTGCTTTTTTCCCTTGCCCCACTTATGATAAGACACTTAACATGAGATCTACTCTCTTAATGAATTTTTAAATGCACACTGTGTTAATTGTTGGTACTACATTATACAGCAGATATTTAGAACTTAATTCATTTTGCATAACTATAACTTCATACCCCTGAACATATGGGTACTGTTTTTAATTCTTTTTCATTTTTTTAAAAAGATTTATTTGAGAGAGAAGAGTGCACACACACACACCTGAGTTGGGGAGAGGGGCAGAGAGAGAGAAATCTTCAAGCAGATTCCCTGCTGAGCATGGGGCCTGACTCAAGGCTTGATATCAGAATCCTGAGATCATGACCTGAAGCTGAAATCAAGAGCCCAACGCTTAACCAACTGAAGCACCTAGATGCTATATACATACTATTTTAAATGGCTGGAATAAATTGTGTTGGGAACTGGATAGCTGTTCCCCAAATCGGTTTTCCCTTTTCCTTGAGTATGCAACTACATTACTGTGGAAGTTTAAACAATACTAAATTCTTCAACAATCTTTCCATTAAAAGGTATGTTTATATTTCCTTTCCTGGAATATGGGTGACTTTGACCCACAGAATATGACAGAAGTGACCTAGGTCAGTTTTCAGGCTGAGGTGTTAAGAAACTGGTGATTTCCAAGTCCTATCTCTTGGACCATCTCTCTTAAAATCCAGCCACTAAACTGAAATTGCCCAAGCAGTCCTGTGGAGAGGTCCACGTGGAAAAGAACCAACCAACACATCTGGTACAGTTCCCAGCTGACACCAACTTGCTAGCCATATGAGTAAGCACAACGGAAGTAGAACTTCTGCTCTGGTCAAACCACATCAGCTGAAGCCACATACAACAGACGTGAGACTTTACCACTCAGCCCTGCTCAAATTGTAGTTATGTGAGCAAAGTAAGCTACTGTTACTATCTTAAACCATTTTTAGGGTAGTTCGGTATTCAACAATAGATAACTACAACAGAATTTGATACTGAAAGTGGAGCACTAATGTAGTACAAACTTCAAACGTATGGCAATGATTTGGGACCGAGTGGTGGTAGGCAGAAGCTAGAAGGGTTTCAAGAAGGTAATTACTGAAATCGGAGGACTTGTCAGGGAAAACCTGAAAAACAGTGAAGAAATTATTTTAAGCCAGGTAAAAGATGACTCCTATTATTTAGTGGGGAAAATTTGTCAACATTATCACCTACAATAAATATAGACAATAGGAAAAAGAATGTGAGGTGATGGATTTAGCAGAATAATGAGCATGCCAAGTGGTTTCTTATAGCCATGTTGAGGAAGCTACAGCTAGAAAGAGATGGGGGAGCTAAAAAACAAACACATCATTTTTCAGGCAGAATTTATAGGAAATATAGACAAACCAGGACTACCTGGGTTCAAAAGTAAAGCTTTCTCATCCTTAATCTCTCCAGACGGTAAGGCTTTCAATGTGCGAAATAGCTTCAGGGAACGTATCAAATCCAGGGCGCTTTACTGCTTTGACTCTACAATAATGCAAAATGTCCAGGTCCAAAGCAAGTTTTCTGAGAGCTCCATGAATATTTAAGATATACCTAGTAGAATTTCTAAGAATCTTAAGGAAGTTCCTCTTTGAATTTTTCTGCTAGAAGAAAATGGCTTGTAAGAATCTCGTAGTTTCTTGTGCCTTGTAGTTCCTTTCAACTAGACAGGAAGACTTCTAAGACTCTCAAGTACTTTGTCCTTTAGCCCATGATTTTGCATCCATGTTAAGAAGGTCTGTCTCGGTAAGAAACATGAGTGACGTTTTTGTCTAATGGAATGCCCACGGATATTTAAAATAAATTCTATCAGTTTGGACAGAAAAGAATTAAGTCAGTATAAAATGAAAAGATGATTTTGAATCTCCAAACTTCTATGGGAAGGAAGCAGACAAAAAGCCTACTCAGTTGTAACAATGAGCTGTTCCTCATGGAACAGGTTAAATGACCCAAGGGCAAGGCCACAAGCCCAGCAAATGGAGCCAAGAGTCACAGAGAAAAATTCCCAGACAGCAGGACTGAGCTCCAATTAACAACTGACAGCATGTTCCCGGCTAGATTTCAGAATTTTTATGGACAAGAGACTGTCATGTGTCTCGCATTTTTGAACAGAATTATCTGTTTCAGTTATATTATTTCTATCTCACCATTATATCTTGGGCATGTGGGAGGAGCCGACAACTTGGCTCTGTAGTTTCCAGATATTTAGATCAAGAGGAACCATGCTTCGGAAATGGGACCCAAGGAGCTTCATCTCCATCTGGACATGATTTAGAGTGATCCTGAACCTCAAGCATGAGCTTAAAACTGTAATAGCACAAGAATTTTGTAAGGTGTTTTGTAAGCGAGTGCAATCTCCATGTGAGACAAATGTAATGAATCTTTGGAGAGGCCCACATGGAAATAAACTCAAGTTCTAAGATATCTTTCAGCTAAGCTTTCAGATTAAAGTCATTACCAACTTTCTAGCCATGTGTGTAAGCAATATTGGAAGTGGAGCCCCCAGTCCTAATTGAGCCACTTTGGTTAGTGCTGCCTGGAACAGAGATAAGCCATCCCAACTGGCTCTGTCCAACATGCAGACATAGATTAAGGAGCAAGATAATTTTTTTTTCATCATTGAGATTTGGTATCATTTGTTACACAGTGATAGATAAGCAGAACAATTCTATTTCCTAGCTTCCTCTGCAATTAGTTGTGGAACTGTAACTGAGTTCTAGCCAGTAGAATGTGAACAGAAGTTCTATAGCCTACTAACCATCCATATCTAATCCACTATGCTCTTTTCTCTTCTAGTTAGCTATGCAAAAGCCCAGCCTTTAGGACTATGTTTAAGATGGTAAAATGATAAGGAAGGGACTTGGTCCTCCAAATCACTTCTGGAAAAGTGAAGCAGTTGCTTGTGGATACACTGTCACATCCCTTTAGCCCACCTGACATCAATGCATCTCTGGTGAATAATTCCGTGCATGTTGGCTGAGTCCCACATCAAGCACTTGCTGCAATCTGTCTCTGCTTTGCTGCTTGGGGCTTCTTACAAAGTCAGGCCATTCTGTCACATTCAAGCGTGGCCCAGAAGTGTGAAAGACTCAACAGCCCAGCTTCCCTGTATTAGCTTCCTAGAGCTACCATAACAAATTACCACAAACTTGGTAGCTAAAAACAGAAATGCATTCTCTCACAGTTCTGGAGGTGAGAAGTCCAAAATCAAAGTGTTGGCTGGGTTGTTATTTTCTAGAGACTCTGAATTCCTTCCATGTCTCTCTCCTCAGTTTTGATGACAGGGCAACCCTCAATAGTCTTTGGTCTATGAATAAGGAACTCCAATTTCTGCCTCTACATTTATATGTTCATTTTTTCTCTGTGTGTCTGTGTCTTCTTTTCTGTCTCTTATAAAAACATCCATATTTGGATTTAGGACTTTAATCTCAGGATGCTTACCATAATTACATCTGCAAAGGTCTTACTCAATATAAGGTCATATTCTGAGGTTCTGGGTGGACATATCTGGGTGGACTATTCAACCCATTACACTCCCCATCCTTCACTGGAACAATTCTGAGGTGTGGGCTCCCAAAGGAACAGAGCCTCAGGTGACAAAAGAAACAAGCAGCTCATTCTAGTATCCTTTCTTACTTTTCTGACCTCTGTATCTCATTTTCTCTACCTATTATACTTCTCTTTCTGGGGTCATGTCTCCCAACTACTGACAAGTTCCTTTTTTTAGTCTCTGCTTTCAAAGAACCCTAAGTATGACAGGAAGAACCACTTGTGTACCAGGAGCATCCATTTTTATAGACATTACATGAGTAAGAATAAAACATGACTCATATTTGAGTTTGTCTAAGCAGATGGCTTGATCTGAATTAATATAAACCCCATTGTTCTTTATAAAATGTGAACTCTCTGTAGGCTTTTTCTGGCTATGTTTTAGGTGTCATCCACATTTTCCTTTTGTTTCTGTCATTATCTTCCAAAACAATTTTTGTCCTTAATGGAATCTTGAAGCACTGTGAAAATCTGTACATTTTATCTTCTTAAGCTCAGCTATTCTTAGATGTTTTAGGAAAGTGATTTTTAGATATTTTATCCTTAAAATAAATAATTTCTCTCAAAAAAAGGAATGTAATTTTTTAAAGGAAGCAGTTACTATTGGATACTATACTGCAACAATTTGAAGTATACTCAGTGTCTCTTTTCCATGGATTAGAAATTCTCTTAAAGTCTTCTGCTCCAAATATGAAAGACCCAAGAAAATGAAATTGATGGAGGAAATAAGATGCCGTAATCGAAATAAACAGAAATTTTGCTGCTAAGCAGGTGTATTTACTTTCTGATGCTTTGTGACAAATTACCACAATTTAAGCAGCTTTAAATAGCAGACATATATTGCCTCAAAGTTATTACAGGTCAGGCACCCAGGCTTGTCATAACTGGGTACTCTGCTCAGTGTCCCACCAGGCTGTAATCAAGGTGTTAGCCAGAGATGGAGTCTCATCTGAAGCAAGTCTATAAGGTTGTTGGCAAATTAATTTCCTTGTATCTAGAGAACCCAGAGAAACTTGATTTTTCAAGGCAAGCAGGACAATCCCTCTGACCTCAGAAAAGGTTCAAGTGTCCTTTTTAAGGGGTCACCTGATTAAGTCAGGCATATCCAGTTTAATCTCTCTTTTCATTAATTCATAGTCAAACTGACTAGGGACCTTAATCTTTAAAAGTCCTTTGCCTTTACTATATAATGTAATCTAACTGTAGGTTTAAACTTTTGTTTTAGGTTTATGTTTTTTTTTTCTTCTCCATATTCTGTTGGCTAGAAGCAAGTCAAAGTTTTCCCTCCACACTTTAGGGAAAAGCATTATATAGGAGCATGACTCACTGAAAGTGGTCTTAGAATTCTGCTAACCACTGCAGGGTAAAAGTTAAGTTATATTTAACACTTGCCCAGGGAGTGGGGTGGGGGATGATGTTAAGAACCCCGTTTGTCCTGCTGAATGGTTGAACAGATATTCTGAGTAAGCCTTTCACAGTTGACACAACAGAGATATTGAATGAAGAGTTGTAATTTGCAAAATATACAACCATTTTAGAATACAGACTGACATTATTATGTGAAGTCAATTATACACACATTCTAACTCTCAATAAATTCCACTTATACATATATACCGTGGACACACTTTCCCTTTCATTCACCAAGAGACATACAGAAATGCTTAGAGAAACATTGTTGACTATAGCCATAGTTCCCCAAAGTGGAAGTAACCCAACTCTCTATCATCTGTAGAATATATAAATTGTGATTTATGTAATGGCATTTCTGTAGCGTACTGAAAGCAAATGGCCAGCTGTGTAGTAGATACCGCGCAGCTCTGCTCAGATTCCCTCTTCAGGGCTAAGCACAAGCCCCTTGCTGCTGGTAATAGTGGTTGCTAAAGGATCATAGCTGTGCTCTTCACTGGGAGTGGCACTCAGAGTCAAGGAACTGATTCACCTAAGTTACTCCCTCTTCTAAGATAAAGCGCTAATGACATAAAAGCACAGCTTATGCTATATTACCAAAGTTCAGTTGCTTTGCCTCAATGGCAGACATCTCTAAAGAGCAATCCCCTCTTTCCTGTAGGATCAGCTACACTCTCTGATATAATCATATTGCAAGTCAGCCCCTCTGTCTGCCTCATCTTGCCTTTCCCACTTTCTTATAGATAGGTCTCTCCAGAGCTGAGATGTCAAACACACTAGCCCACTGGCTACTGGATATATAAATTTATATTTAAATTAATTCAAGTATTCAATAGTTGTATGTGGCTAGTGGCAATAGCCACTATACAAGGCAGTGTAGACAGAGAACACTTTCACTATTACATAAAGGTCTATCGCACAGCCCACTGCTTTAGAGCACTCTTAGGGGACACTTCTGCATGCAATTCTCCACCTCAGGATCTATTTCCAGGAGACTCAACCTAAAACTAACCATTACATACAACAGCACATGTCAATCTCAAACACACAATGCCGAGGAAAAAAGATCATGACACAGAAGAATATATTCAGTATGATTCCACTTATATCAATTAAAAAACAAACAAAATTAAAGAATAACTAATTTAAGCAAATGTTTATATGTGGTAAAACTATAATGAAAAGCAAAAGGATCATTAGAATAAGCTTCATTAGAGTGGTTATTTCTGAGGAAACAGATGCTGCCTTTCTAAATCTGGGATACAAGTAGTCAGGTGTTCATTTCAGTATTATTATTTTTAAAACATAAGCATTTACTATTTTTTACTTAGGACATTTTTCAAACTAAGAACTTAAAAGTAATCTGGGATGGGGGCACCTGGGTGGCTCAGTCAGTTAAGTGTCTGCCTTCGGCTCAGATCATGATCTTCGGTCCTGGGATCCAGAGCTGCCTAGGGCTCCCTACTTAACTGGGAGTCTGCTGTCCCTCTGCCCCTCCCCCAACTTGTGCTCACTCTCTCTCTCTCTCAAATGGAATAAATCTTAAAAAGTTAAAAAAAAAATAAGTAATCTGGGCCCTAAAAAAGGTTACTATTAATAGAGAACGGGTATAAGTAAGATAAAATCCACTAATATGACATATTACCGTTATTAAGGAGTCTTTTATTTTGAATAAAGTTGTAGTAAAAACCATACATAAACCCTGAGAATCCAATAATTGCCCATGGAAGTAAGATTAGAGACATCAAACAGAATTGTAAGACCTATAATTTAATAACATCACATTAAAACTTTCTATAAGATGTCTTATCCATAACAAATTAGCTAACCAAGAACTACTGAGAAGCCTCAGACCATCCAAAAAGTTTTGAAATGAGTTGGATATGTTTACGCAACTTGGGAACTTAACAGGGTGCCATGTTGACGACAATAATGGAGGGTGAGTAGCATTAGGTCATTGGACCTAAGAGCATCTATTCTATACATTTCCTGCAAATGCTTGATCATCACTACAAATAAAAAAAACTAATGATTAGTGAAAATTTACGTTTTAATGAAGATTGATATTTTGTTTTTTAAAGCTTCTATCAGTGGGGTTTAAATTTTTTTTTTAGATTTCTTATGCTACTTAGGAGAAATTTAGATTCTTCTACCTTAGCTAGTTACTAAGGTGAAAGACGACTATAGACCGAAAGCCAGAAGCTGTAAATAGTCTTTGAAGTGCTAGCTTGTAAACTGAAGTCTATAAATAAAAAGATGACAAGATGTCAGTTTAGGTATCAGAATGATCAACTAGAAAATACCAAATTTCTGTTTTGTCACACGTAGGCTGAAAGTCAAGATGCAGGCAGAGGTAATTTGAGGAGAATTAGCACTCAGGTACCTGCAGATGTTGTCATAATGTAACTGTCAGACTGCTCATAGTCAGAGTTGTAGAGTTGCAAGGAGCGTTTAAGATTTCAAGTGCTATTTTTTCTATGGGCTTAATGCAAGTGAGCCAACTTTATCAGTAGGCCTAAATGCCTGTATTTCCTTATAAGGAATTTATTGGTTATATGTCGTGAACTAAATTACTTGAGGGTAATTCAAGTTTCCAAAATTTATGTCAGACTTAGAAAAAACAGTCACTAGGGTGCTGCTTTTCTAAAGTTGATTATTTCTCAATATTAAATAGCCATGCTAAATGGGGTCAGTAAAAAGATTGGATATCAGTTGACTTCCATCTCCCACTTTTTTTTTTCCCATCTGTGCATAGAAGGAGATGAGAGTAGTTAATGAAAGCACTAAATAAATACTAAGTTTATAGAAATGTCAAGTGTTAGCTTTATAAAAGTGCCAGAATATACCAGTGATAATGGAATAGAAAAACTCAACTATGATATTCGGTACAAGCAATGAGTATAAGAAACAAAGGTTGCCTATTATTTCTTATCATCCTTAAAAACACAAGGAGAGTATAGAGTCAATGCTGAGGATCTCTGACTAACCAGATTCCAAGAGCCAAAGCTCATTTTTCTTAAAAACAGTAGAAAATGTTAAGTTGGATAACTAGAAGAGAATAGTAGGCCCGATATCCTTTCGGTACTCCTCTATCTCTTCTTTTAGGCATGCAAGTTGACTGATCTGAGGGTCACTTTTCTTAATTGTTTATCCACCCAGTAGTGGAAAAATCAATCAGTGAAATTTTCATAAACAAAAAATAGAAAAGGGAAATCTAAGTATCTTTCAAATTAGATAACTCATCTGCAAATAATCAAAAGGATGCTAAAGTTTCTTCATATCCTATCTTTAATTTTACAGCTGATAGCACCCATCTAGTATTTCCTTCTGGATTTATCAATTCATTGGGTAAACATAAAATTGGTGGTGCGTTTTTTAAATTATATGGCTTCTTATTAATTCCTGAATCATTACTTACGAATTTACTGTTGCATAGGGACCAGTGATCCAAATAGTCAATTACCAATTTAGTTGTAAATGTGGCTGTTACGCTGGATTGCAATAAACAAGTAAAGAAAGGAAAGGGGTTCAGCAAAGCCATTATTTCTGTCAAGGGAGAAAAATCACCATATTAACCTTGCCCCAAATTATTGCAGTTCAAAACTACCAACATTAAAATGAAAAAAAAAAAAAAAAAAAAAAAGGTAATATTCTACCATTTAGCTGGTGGACACCAACATTCAAAATTCAACTTTTCTTTGGTTAACAATTCTTTAACCCAATGTATTTATGTAATTTACTTGTAGATGTAAAAACACAATGGTGTACAACTTTATCACTTGTGATTAGACAAAACTCGTTTTTTCCTCATTTGTAGCTCTGGTAGGGCCTTATAAGGTATATTTGAGCAAATCACTGTTTCATGAAGGAGATGATTCTAATGGCGAATGGAGGAGAGGATTCGAGTTTTTTGTTTTTGTTTTTTAATCAACAAACTATAGTGAAATAAATCTACACTTGTTTAGCACAGTAATGCCATACTAACTCATTTGTTCTCTGGACTCTCAGCCTTAATAATAATAGAATAATATTAAAAAGTACTGTTTAACAAATGCCTGCTCTGTTTCAGATTCTAAAACAGGAGCTTTGCAGTCATGATAGGGATCTATCGCAATTGCTTATGTAATTATTGACCTAGATCTATTTTGCCTAACAAAAAGCCAAACCTCCCTTGCCACAAGAATTAACTGCCTTGAATGCAAATACGAGGCATACAGCAGGCACTCATTAAAGAGTTTTTAAGAAAATAATATGAATTAGTTATTAGCACTATTATATTTTGAGGGTAAGTGTTGGGAGAGGAATTGAGATTTAGGAAAGTTAAATAACTTGTTTAGGTAACACTGCTTAACCACTGTTCAAATCTAATTTTGTCAGAAGTAAATACACAAAGCACCAAGTATTAGTTCACAGAAGAGATTACGTTTGATGTTATTATATAAAGAAGATCGGATAGTGAAGAAGCTACCAAGGACAGGGGCAGAGTAAAAGCAAACATGTCTTGATTCCCACAAGAGCAGAAAGGGCATTTCTCAGATCTGCGAACAATCCATTTTACAGATGATACTGTCCTTGAATAATGAGATTCAAATAATCAAAAGTTTCGAGTAATGGTGCCCCAGTGCCATCTATGGCTTAATGGGGATTCAACAATATAAGGCAATGTGTCAGTGGTAAGAAACTCTTATTAATTAAGTCACTGAAATGCATATCTAGAACTAAGATGAGAGAAGCCTTAAACGCAATATTAAGAGCTGGCCCTACACTTGCACAATCCAGGAGATCTTAGCCTAGTGAACCCCAGTCCTGGTCCAACTGAAATGTTGCAAACAGTGTGAATATCAATGGTTGCTCTAAGTTCCACAGCTGTGTTTTTCAACATAGAAGCCAAGTGAAATATTGCGATTTCAATTTAAATAAAATTAAAATTTGGTTCCTCAACTGCTCTAGCCAAAATAGCTATAATTTGTTCAATCATTTGCATTTTCCCTCTGCAAACTTTTGAATATTTATTTTGAATTCATTCATTCTACCAGTATTTATTGAGCAGATAACAACTATAGGGCACTGTGTATAGGCAGGGGAAGAGGAATAAAGGGATTCTCAGAGACGAATCAGATGCAAATCCTTTCTCCAAATGGCCTATGGTATAATAGGCGAGCTAAGACTTGAAAAAAAACAAAACAAAACAAAACAAAACAATCATATGAAGTGGAACAAATTCCCAAGTAGGAATTTAGACTGGGACGAAAATGTGAGTTCTATCAGAAATCTTTATAGAAAAGGTAGTATTTAAAGGTAGTCTCATTTAAAATGAGACTATAAGGATAGGTAGAGCTAAAATATATACACACACACACACACACACACACACACATATATATATATATATATATATATATATATATATATATATATGTGGCAGCAGGGAAGCTCTATTTTCAAAAAAACAGACAAGAAAATGTGAACCACATATGAGAGGATCTGTTTGGTTTGCTTTGAATGTAAAGTGTTGCGGAGTGGGTATACTCTATGTTTGTTGGTAACTTCTAAGAAATAATTTAAATATTCACTATCAATAGCTCTATATTAATAAGTAATTTTTATGTTATTAATAGCTGATCTCATGCGTCATCAAATTCCATGAATTGTAAGGTCACTTTTATCTCCTGAGGTTCAATTCCCATGAGAAAATAGCAGTGCTAGAGTGAAGTAATTCTTGATCTAAGCGGGTCCTAGAGAAGAGTGTCCTGCTGTATTTTATGGTAACTTCAGTGCCTTGCAGCCCTTGGATAACTGAGTGTATTATACACATACGTAGAGGGCTGTCTAAAAATGCCTTAAAGACAGGGTAGCCATTTTTCAGAAAAATGAAGATAAATATCTTTTATGGATTTTCTGTAAAATGCTTGTGAGTGCTCAGGCACAATGCACAATAAAACACCATCTGTTTTCAGGACGATGTTTAACGGAGATATCGCAGAGAAACTTCCTCTTATCAATGTGTCTAACTTGTTTCTTCCAGCAAACTGGAAATAGAATTACTGCCAGTATCCTGGGTCAAACAGTTAATCATTTTTCAAACCTATTACAAGATCATATTTATAATTCTAGCTAATACAAACCACGTAAAACCAAGATATCAAAAAGTACAACAAAAAACTCCAGGTACCAGGTAGAGATATGTGTGTGTCCGTGTGCACATACGTAAAATATAATGAAATGCTTTCAGACAAGAATGCTTTCTATCCTACGGATCTAACTTTGGACTGGGGAATAAATCTCAGGGAAAATACAAAGCTGGATTAAAATCCACATCTGTAAAGCCATAAGGGAAATCTGGAAGGGCTAAACATAAGTACCCTAACCTTCCAGCTTCTTTATAACTTTTTGCCATGTTATGGAACAAATCTGTTGAATAGCAGGTAGAAAATGCATCAACACAATTATGTGTAGATGAAACATTAGTAATTAATTCTCAATAACAGGATAAATCATAATTAAAAGATGCTTTAAAATAAAAACAAGGTCTTTCACACGAAAAAATGCTCAACATCACTAGCCATCAGGAAAATACAAATCAAAACCACAATAAGATACCACCTTACACCAGTTAGAATGGCAAAAATTAACAAAACAGGAAACAACAAATGTTGGCAAGGATGTGGAGAAAGGGGAACCCTCTTACACTGTTGGTGGGAATGCAAGCTAGTACAGCCACTCTGGAAAACAATATGGAGGTTCCTCAAGATGTTAAAAATAGAGCTACGCTGTGACCCAGCAACTGCACTATCAGGTATTTACCTCAAAAATAGAGATGTAGTGAAAGAAGGGGCATATGCGCCCCAATGTTCATAGCAGCAATGTCCACAATAGCCAAACTATGGCAGGAGCCGAGATGTCCTTCAACAGACGAATGGATAAACAAGATGTGGTACATATAAACAATGGAATATCACTGATTCATCAGAAAGGATGAATACCCACCATTTGCATCAAAATGGATGGAACTGGAAGGAATTATGCTAAGTGAAGTAAATCAAGCAGAGAAAGACAATTATCATATGGTTTCATTCATATGTGGAACATGAGTAATAGCACAGGGACCATAGGGGAAGGGAGGGAAATCTGAAGAGGGAAAAATCAGAGAGGAAGACAACCATGAGAGACTATGGACCCCGGGAAAAAACTGAGGGTTTCAAAGGGGAGAGGGGGAATGGGGTAACAGGGTGATGGGTACTAAGGAGGGCACGTGTTGTGATGAGCACTGGGTGCTATATGTAACTAAAGAATCACTGAATGCTACATCAAAAACTAATGATGTACTATATAGTGGCTAACTGAACATCATAAAAATAAATAAAATAAAAATAAGGTCTTTGTATCTGAGGGAGAAATATTTGATGTTAAAGGGAGCCATTGATAAAAACAGGAAATAAAATAATACACACAGGCAATGTCTTAACTGCTTTTCTTCTATGGAACAACTAATCAAATCCTCCTAGAACAATTTTACCTATAGTGCTTCAAAGGTCAGAAAAGTTAACATAATTCTAACTGTCTTCAAAATGCAGAACTAAAATGGCTACATTTTTTCTTTATAAAAATCTATGATATTTTTACACCTGAATAAGATGAGTAGTCCAAGTCCTAAGCCTTCAGAAAACATGGTGTAACCGAAGAAGTTCTAAAGAACATTTCACAGTGTTCGCAATGATGGGGCAGCTTCTGAGAGTCAAGTGTGAGCGACAGGACCGATGAGAGCCTAAGAAATTTTGTCACATGAGTACTGACCACAAAGACACTCTTCAATCCTAAAGCCTGAGTCTCCCAGCACTCATAGCTGACGCATGTAGAACTGTAAATCAACGTGGACTACTATGTTATCCCAAAGTCCTACGTAATGCAAAGGATATCTTACAAATGTAAATTTGAGGAGATAAAAACAGAAAGCTACTTCAGGGCAGGGCCCATGAGCAGTGCCCAGAGAAATGCCCTTTCCCCAAGGTATTATGAAGCTGAGGCAGAGACTTCTGGTGGGCACAGTGAGCTTAACCTCTGGAGGTGAACCACCCAAAATAGGAAGAAGGGTGCAGAGGGAAGGAGCTCAGTAAGGTTGTGGCATTCAGTGAGGTCAGGAGTTGAGCAGGGACAGGGAAGGACTGGGAGGGTCATAAAAACAGCCCAGGGCTGCAGGATGGTTCTGCAGCTCGGACAGCGAATTGTTTAACTCTCTGGATGGGATCTCCTCTATTGGGCAACAAAGAAATGCCTGTGGAATTTCTAACGAACGGGCTGCACCATCTCAGGGGCTAGATTCTTGGCAATTCAATCAGAGTTACTGCTCCAGACGTGGTGCTCGTGTCAGCAACAAGCAACAGCGTGTGGAAATGTCCTAGTCTGCACAGCGGTTATGACCTCGTCTGAGTATTCTTATGTCTAGCCCAAAGTAGTTCTAGTTCACTACTCTTAGACTCATTTATGGCTTCTTAGTGCACACAACTACTGATCAGTGAGAATCAATCACTAGATAAGTGTGTTACCAGCACTTTCTAGACACAAACTACATTAAATAAGGTCCATTAAGTCATTTAATGAGGAACACACGAAGTACAATCAGTACCACATTACATTGCTAATGCCTCGAGGTGAACCTTGGATCTGGGACTTCTAGCTTCCATAAAAGTTTTAGACTTTTTATTTAGATTCGTATCGGTTTGTTCCCATAAAAGAAGTTACTAAATTCAATTGATACTGTCCCTCACTAAAAGTACAAACTGTCATCAGCTCCATCAGATTACAAAAGCACCTGCCGCTCGGGAGATGAGAGGAACTGAATCTGAAGGGGAACAAAATGGCATTAAACCGCAGCGGGCTCCCTGTGCTTGAGTGACACCAGCACTAAACTTGGACCCTGCTCAAATACCAAGAGCACAGGGCTCTCATGGAAGCTGATGCCTTTCCCTCTCACAGCATCTCTGAGTGTAATGACTTACAAAGAAAAGATGATTTTTATCTCAAAAACGGAACCATTTTCATGCAACTCAATTTTATTTTCTTTTTATTTCAGGTCCTTTTTCTGTCTTAACACTCAAGGAGCCACCTAATTCACTTGGGTCCGGCTGTATCAAATGGATAACATCGCGGTTTATAATCTTTAAATATCGAGATACATGTATTTCATTTTTTTCCACGGATCCTATCACTTCTCCTTTCACACCACATCAGTTAAGCAAAAAGCTTTTTCTCATGTTTTTGTTCTCCAATGATAGGTAAAGATCAAGCCTGAGTTTCTAATCAGTATTTAGGGAACAGAGTATCTATACCAAGTTGACGTAACTACAGCCAAAGTGGAAGAAACATAAATTTTTAATTTGACTTTACACAAATGTATGATTCCTGCTGGACTTCTTAATACACTGAAAATGTGCATGATTTCCCCTTACTTTTTATAAACCCCTATAATTATCCGGAATCCCCACATTGGAAGCCCTTATTTAGAAGATAAGACTTTAATCTTTCCATACGCATTATTCTTAATCAACATACACTGAAGACCGAGGGTGTATTTTTGAAAATAAATTATTTTAGCAATTATTTTAGGTTCTATTAGGAAATTAACTTAGCTAGATTACCCAAATAGTCCATTAGTGGCTCTCCTTGCTGCCAGTCTCACCCCTCCAATTAATTCTCTATTCTGCAGCCAGACCCATCTTTATAAAACACAAATCTGATCACGCCACGTTTCTACTTAATATTCGTAGAAGCGCTACATTTCCTTCAGAATAAATCCAAACTCCTTAACTTAGCTTACAAAGCATCTGCTTTTCTCTTCAGTCTTAGCTGATTTCACCAACACTGCTTTCACTATTACTAGTATTAAAAGATTTATGATTAAGCCTCATGACCAGCTTGGCACTGTGGCTGGTCACAGTTGTTCCAGCCTTCAGCTCTGGGAGGGATCAAACCCCCTCATAAGCCTCTGAGATTTTGCATTGGTGGGGCCCTCCTTCATATTGTAATGATCTCCCTTGCCTTTTGTCCCTCACCATACCCCGTCCTTCTTTTTCTAATACACCCTGTTTGACTTTTACTTAATGTTTATATTCTTCCATATTCTTTATATATGTTTTTCAAAGTCACTTCTTCCTAAAAGCCTCCTTTGATCCCCTCTAACTCACTGCAGGGCACTATTTGAGCCTCCTTTCACAAGTGTTCACAAAACACTCCGTCTTTTTTTTTTTTCAAAGTCACTTCTTCCTAAAAGCCTCCTTTGATCCCCTCTAACTCACTGCAGGGCACTATTTGAGCCTCCTTTCACAAGTGTTCACAAAACACTCCGTCTTTTTTTTTTTTCTCAGAGTACTTTCTACACTGTATCGTAATTACACTTTGAGTTTTGAGGTAGATCAGCGATTCTCAAACCTGGGTATGCAACAGAATCACCTGCAGATTAAAATACGGATTGCCAGACCCCACCCTCAGTGTTTCTGATTCAATAGCTCCTTTGTGTGTGTGGGCGGGGGACGGCTCCGATGTGCATTTCTAAAGCCCCAGGTAATGTTGATGCTACAGGAATATGACTATACTTTGTTAACTGTGCAGTAGAAAATAAACTTTGAGGGGCACCTACGTGGCTCCATAGGTTAAGTGACTTTTGATTTCAGCTCAGGTCATAATCTCAGGGTTGTGAGATCAAGCCCCATGTTTTAAGATTCTCTCTCTTTTTCCCTCTATCCCTACCCCTGCCTCACGCACACTCTCTCCACTCTCTCTCAAATCAAGCAAGAAGAAAGAAAGAAAGAAAGGGAAAGAAAAGCGAAACTTTTGAAAGCAAGGCTTTGAGTTATTTATCTTGGCACATCTAGTGTCTATTCTAATGCTTTATATGCAAGTTTTTATTGCATGGATTGGAAACTTTAGAGGGCTCAAATCACCTTATATATAGAGATAATGGTAAAGTATTTACCTTTGGGGCTTCCCTAGTTCAACATTCACCAGATTTCCTAGGATTTCAACTTTTACCAATACGTTTTCACACAGTCAAATTTTCAACATCTAAATTGATTATGAGAATAACCTAGAATGCATATTGATTAAACACAGAATCCCTTGATTTTTTAACTAAAAGAGATATCTTTGAGCAAAACCATAATTAGCATAGCCAAGTCTACACTGCTCTTGATAATAGCTGAGAAAAGACTAAAATTATTTTTAAAAGACAAAATGTGCTTTTTTAAGTGAAGGCTATTCTAAGAACAAGGGTATTTTATATGGAAAACCACAGAATAGTTTACTGAAAAGATTAAAGGATTTGTTTGTGTTTATTTGTATTCCTCCCCCTATCACTCCCACCCAGATTTCTGTTACTCCCTAAGTCATTTTCTCCCAGAAAGTTTACATCTGCAGGGGCGCCAGAGTGGCTCAGTCCATTAAGCATCTGCCCTTGGCTCAGGTCGTGATCCCACAATCCTGGGATTGAGCCTCCAGGGGTTCCCTGCTTAGCAGGTAGTCTGCTTCTGGCCCTCCCCCTCCCACTTTCTCAGTACCTCTCCCTGCTCTTCCCCCTGCCTCATGCTCTCTCCAGCTCTCTGTAAATAAATAAATCTTTTTTAAAAAAAGTTACATCTGCTAACTTGTCTATTTTTTTATTATTTTTTTAAAGATTTTATTTATTTATTTGACAGAGAGAGAGAAAGAGAGAGAGAGAGATCACAAGTAGGCAGAGAGGCAGGCAGAGAGAGAGGGGGAAGCAGGCTCCCTGCTGAGCAGAAAGCCCGATGCGGGGCTCCATCGCAGGACCCTGAGATCATGACCTGAGCAGAAGGCAGACGCTTAATCAACTGAGCCACCCAGGCGCCCCTAACTTATCTAATTTTAACATAACTTCGGAGGCTTCAAATTTTTTGAAACCATATGAACTTAAGGAAACCTCTTTTAATTTCTGCTGTCTTTTAAAATATTTAGTAATGTAAAAAAAGCTATGAAGAATTATGTAATGATTAAAAATTAGTAAATATTAGGGTTTCGGAGGGCTTTTTTTTTTTCCTTTTAGAATATCGTAATGAGGTTAGCATGGAATTGGAAATAATTTTATTCCTGAAGCTGAGTTTAACAACTCTTTTCATATTTACTATTTCACAAAAACTATTTACAGAAAGACCTGTTAGATACTATAAGAGAACAAGGTTTTTTTTTTTTTTTTTTTTTTTACAGTACCCCAGGCTGTATTTTAGAAAGAAATGGAATACAAAGCAATTTGTATTGATTTGATTCTTGTTATAATTTATACTTAACTTTTATTTCCAAGTTGGTGTAAAACATTACTTTAAAACAATGCTTTCATGACACCTAACATCAAAACAAATTTCAGTGAGTCACAAGTTTAAGCATGAAGAAACTAAAAATTCTAGATAAAAACACAGGCTTGGATTTTTAAAGTAATCTCAGAGAAGGTATTTCTTAATATGATGGAAATATGATACAAACTGAAACAACTGACAATGTAACTTTAAAAAAACACTCACTCAGAAAAAACTGCTATAAACAAAAACAAAAAATAGGACAAAAATTATGTTTGCAACCCTTATGAGGACAAAGATCCAATTTCCCTAAGACAGAATAGATATCCTACAGATCAAAATTCCACAAACCAATAAAAGAAATGAACAAAACTTTGATCAGGGAGTGAATTGGTTTTTTTTAACATATGAAAAGTGTTTGAACTCATCATTAATAAGAGAAATTTAAATGGAAACTCTTTAGTAATAATTTTTGCTACTTATCAAATCAAGAAAAAAAAAAAAAAAAGGACACCTGGGTGGCTCAGTCAGTTAAGCAGCTGCCTTCGGCTCGGGTCACGATCCCAGAGTTCTGGGATCGAGTCCCGCATTGGGCTCTTTGCTCAGCAGGGAGCCTGCTTCTCCCTCTGCCTTGGCCTGGCACTCTGCCTGCTTGTGCTCTCTCTTTCTCTCTGACAAATAAATAAATAAAATCTTAAAATAAAAAAAGAAAAGAAAAAAAAAAAAAATGGAAAAAAAAACTTTAGGAGAACAGTGTATTACTGAGATGTGGGGAAAAGGTACTTTTATATATTGCTAGAGAAAGTGAAAATTAATAAAACTTCTTTGGAGGATAATCTTCCAGTATCTATTAAAATTACAAATCTGTATGTCTCTTGTTCTGTCAATTACACTTCTTGAACTTTTATCCAACAGATATACTTTCACAAATTACAAAATGGTACGTATAAGCTTCTCTTCCAGCTTTGTTTGTAATAATATAACATTAGAAAAAACCCTAAATTTCCATCACTGGGGCAGATTAAATAAATTATGAAGTATCCATTCAATGGAATTCTGGGCAAACATAAAAAATGTATTCAATGCATTGATATAAAGCAATCTCAAAGATAATACTGTTCAGTGAAAGTACAGAATAGTATAGCATGCTAGTATATGTGTAAAAAAGTGGATGATGCATATATATGCATATGTGTGTATCTGTATATATACATGGATAATGATATGTCTTTCTGGCAAGTATATATGCTTATATATGAATATAGTATTCTTGAAAGGATACATAACGAAGGTATAATATTGTTTACTTCTACGGAGGTAAAGTGGGGAACCAAGTACTTGGGGACAGTGTAAGAAAGAGAATTTTTCTATATACTTTTTAAAAAATACCTTTTCAATTACGTAGCCAATGAATGTATTACTGCCAAATAAAAATAAATACAATTTGGATGAAAAGCAAAATGAAATCAGAAATTAACATCAATTCAGAGATAATCAAACATGATAACTTGGTTGCATGATGGTGAAGATAATTTTGTAAATATGTATTTATTTTTAGAGAGAGAGAGAGGTGGGGGGAGGGGAAGAGGGAGAGAGAGAATCTCAATCAGACTCCCTGCTGAGGGCAGAGCCCCACCCTGGGTTCAATCCCAAGACCCTGAGATCATCATCTGAGCCAAAACCAAGAGTCAGATGCTTAACCGACTGAGCCACCCAGGTGCCCCTAAAATAATTTCAATTATTGCCTCCTTTTGATACCTGAGTAACAATTCCCATATATTTTTTATTCTAATTTACAACTTATACAGAATTTTTGGTTATTGATCTTTTAGTTGTTTTCCCTGAATAACAGCAGAGCTGGGATTTTCCTTGAGTTGAGAATGCTTCTTTGACTTGTACACTTTGATCCTATAACCAGCTCTGAGGGAAATCTATATCAGCAGCTATGCCACCAAAAGAAGGAAAGGATAGTCAAATACATTTCCAGCAGTAGCAATTTTGATGGGGTTTCAATGCCAAGTTTAATTGCAGAGCATATTCTAGTGCTTCCAAATACCTGGCAGATGCTCTATAAGCAGAGGAAGAGAAACAGTATATACATTTCAGAGCAAGCCTAATGGGTTAAAAAAAACTGTATTTTGTGTATTATAATCTCTTCCTACCTTATTGGGCTAACAGACTTACTTTAAGAAGCACTGAACCAAAATAATGTGTTTCAGTGCATGGCCCTATAGCACAAACTCCTATCCCATTAGTGAATTTAGCACAAGACAAGCCAAAGATTTAAGAAAAGGAGGACCTTCTGAATATCTATAAGTAAGTTGATTCACAAATATGAACTAATTTAATTTGCACAGCAATCCTATGAGGCAATTCTTGTTACCCCCTTTTATCAAATTAAGAAACTGAGGCTTAGAAAAACAATTTGCCCAAGACTCAACATCTTTCTAGTTGACTGGTGGTGCTGGTGGGTTGGGTGGGGGATGGTCTATTTGAATCCAGGTGCATCTGACTTCGAAACTTAATCTTTTCTTAAGACATGTCCACTGCTTACCAAAATAGAACATATTTCTTTGTTGACATGAAGCAGGCAGGACTACTTATTCTTCTTTAGAATTTGTGAGGGCTTTTTCCAGAAATGAAAAAAGAAAAAAAGGATCTAGTTCCTTCATCCTGGCCCAGATTCCACCCCTGTTTTCCAATAGGTTGATGTCCTCCCAGGATTTTTAGGAGACTGCCTTGTGTTTGAAGCACTGGACTGAATCACTAAGAACAAGAACAGAGAACAGAACCCTGGGAACTCCAACATTTAAAGGTCTGATAGGGGAGAGGGACTGACAAAAAAGTCCAAAGGGAGCAGCCAGCAAGGTTGGAGAACACCAAATAAAGATGGCAAACACTTATAAAATAAAGTTGTTTCAGGAAAGATGAAGTAGTCAACAGTTACAAAAGCTACTGAAAGGTTGAGTAAAATGAGGCCAGAGAACAGATCATTGGTTTAGGCAAAATCTAAGTAACTAATGATCTAGTTAAGATAGTCACATAAAGGTGGGTAACTGAAGGTAACTGAGGTAGATTTACTTTACCTCTTTTGCTGAGATAATTACCCAGTAACTTTGGAATGCCTGTTGTGTTTGAATGCTATACCACATATGAAGAATTCACTGGTGAGCAAGAGAGACAAAATTTCTACTCTAACGGGTTTACAATTTGTTCCACTATATTGTCTCCTCTATGATCTTAACTCTTTTTTATTATTTTACTAATGTTTCAGTAATATCACTAACATCTACTTTTCTCTAAAATACAAATATTAAGACTTCTATAAATTCTGGGAAGCTGGGAAAGAGGAGCCTAAGCCATGAAATATAATACAGACTGTTAGGCAAGTATAGTCTTTCTAGATTTCTTACACACTACTTGCACACTATATTGCTCTTTCACATTTTACCTAGAACTTCTCAAAAAGACAAAAAAAAAAAAAAAAGAAAACAACCCAAACAAAACAAAACAGGAAGGACTCAGGGAAGATGGCAGAGTAGGAGCATCCTAAGCTCACTTCGACCCAAACGCACCAAGGTAACAGCTACATTTATGTTACTAACTCTGAAAATGATCTGAAGACAGGGAGAACAGATGTTCTACAGCTACTAATAGTGAGAAAACCACACTGAAAAAAGAGGGCCAGAGACTCAGTTGGGAACAAAACCTCAGCATGACTAATCACAAATGGGAGAAGCACCATAAGCAAGGAAAAGTGAGAGGATCAGACCACAAATAGGCACACCTGGCACTGGGGACCCCACACTGGGAAGATGAGTCCCCATTACAGCTACCTTTGAAAACCAGTGGGAAGTAAACTAAAGGGGCTTTAAAACTTGGGGGATTGTGCTAGAGGGCACCACAGAACCTTTTCTATGCAAGGCCACTACTTTCAAGACCAGGAGATGTAGCTGTCATACCTAATGCATAGAAACAGAGAGTTAGACAAAAGAAGAGAGGAGAGAAATATGTCCTGAATGAAACAAGATAAAATCATAGTAAAAGAGCTAAATCAAATAAAAATAAGCAATATATCTGAAAAGAATTCAAATTGTCATAAAGATACTCAGTGGACTTGAGAAAACAATGAATGAACTCTTTGAGAACTTCAAAGAAGAGATTGAAAACAAAAAAAGAACCAATCAGAGCTGAAGAATTCAACAGCTAAGATAAAACATACTTTAGAGAAAATAAACGGATTAGAAGATAACAAAGAAGAAAAAAAAAAAAAAAGAAGATAACAAAGAAAGAAACAGTGATCTGGAAGACAGAGCAATGAAAAGCAACCAAACTGAACAGTGAAGAGTAAAAATAAGAATAAAGGAGAATACGTTAAGGGGTCTCAGTGACATCATCAAGTGCAATAATATTGCATTATAGGGATCCAAAAGGAGGAGAGAGAGAGAGAAGGGGGCAGAAAACTTATTTGAAGAAATAATAGCTGAAAACTTTCCTAATCAGGGAAAGGAAACAGACATCTAGGTCCAGAAAGCACAGAGAGATTCTAATAAGATTAACCCAAGGAGATCCATGCCAAGACACGTAAGAATTAAAGTAGAAAAATGCAATGATAAAGAGAGAATTTTAAAAGCAGCTAGTAAAAAAAAACAGTAACATATAAGGGAAAGCCCATAACATAATCAGCTCATTTTTCAGAAGAAATTCTACAGGCCCAAAGGGAATGGCATGATATTTTCAAAGTGCTGAGTGGAAAAAATCTACAATCTAGAATACCTTGTAAGGTTATTACTCAGAACAGGAGAGATGAGGAGTTTCCCAGAAGAATAAAAGCTAAAGGAGTTCTTCACTGCTAAACTAGCCTTACAAGAAATGTTAAAGTGAATTACTTAAGAGGGAAAAAAAGGTCATTACTGGAAATAAAATTATGAAAAAAAATGACATAGGTAAAAGCAAACCTATATTAAAGGTAGTAGATTAATCACTTATAAAGCTAGTATGGCAGCACCAGGGTGGCTCAGTCAGTTAAGAATCCAACTCTTGATTTTGGCTCAGGTCACGATCTCAGGGTTATGAGATCGAGCCTAGCATCAGGCTCTGCATTCAACAGGAAGTCTGCTTGAGAATCTCTCTCCCTCTCCCTTGGACGCTCTCACCATTTGTGCACTCTCTAATAAATGAATAAATCTTTAAAAAAAATAAAGCCAGTATGGAGGTTAAAACACAAAACTAGTAAAATCAATTATATCAACAAAAATTAGTGAATAAACAAAATAAAAATACATAAAATATGACATCATGTACATAAAACATGGAGGGGGGAGTAAAAATACAGTGCTTTCAGAAATTGTTAGAATTTAAGCAACCATCAACTTAATAGAGACTGCTATACACATAAGATGCTATATATGAACCAAATGAAAAACCTATAAAAGATACAAAGAAAAAAAAAGAGAAAGTAATCCAAGCATATTACTAAAAAAAGGCATCAAATCATAAGAGAAGAAACCAAGAGAAGAAGAAAGGAATAAGGAAGATCTACTAAAATAACCAGAAAACAAATGACAAAATGGCAATAAATACATATATGTCAATAATTGCTTTAAATATAAATGGACTAAATGCTTCAATCGAAAAACAAAGGACAACTGAATGGATTAAAAAAAAAAAAAAAAAAAAAAGACCTGTTTATATTCTGCCTACAACACACTCACCTCAGACCAAAGGCACATATGAACTGAAAATGAAGGGATTTTGAAAAAAGATACACCCTGAACAAGGAAGTGGGGGGAAAAAAGGAAAAAGCCTAGGGTTATAAACTTACATCAGACCAAATAGACTTTAAAACAAAGACTATAGCAAGAGACAAAGGCGGGCATAACATAATGATAAAGGGATCAGTCCAACAAGAGGATATAACATCTATGCACCCAACATTAGAGCACCTAAACAAGGCAATATTAAAGGGAGAAATTGAAAGTAACACAATAATAGTAGGGGACTTTAATACCCAATTTATATCAATACACAGTTCATCCAGACAGAAAATCAACAAGAAAACAGTGGCTTTGAGTGACATATTAGACAAGATAGAACAGATACAAACTGAACATTCCATTTGAAAATATAATACACGTTCTTCTCAAGTACACATGGAACATTCTCCACTATAGCTCACTTAAAGCTACAAAGAAAGTCCCAATAAAGTTAGTACGATTGATACCATATCAAGAATTTTTTCTGACTTCAACAGTATGGAACTAGAAACACATTTTAAGAAAAAACTAGAAAAAACACTGACACATAGAAGCTAAACAACACGCTACTAAACAACCAATGGGTAAACCAAGACACCAAAGAAGAAATCAAAAAATACATGGAGACAAAGGAAAACAGAAGCACATTGGTCCAAATCTTTGGGATGAAGCAAAAATGGTTCGAAGAGAGCACTTTATAGCAATATAGGCCTGCCTCAAGAAGCAAGAAAAATCTCAAACACCCTAACCTTACACCTAAAGGAGCTAGAAAAAGAAAGACAAACAAAATCCAAACCAGTAAAAGGATGGCAATAATAAAGATTAGAGCAGAAATAAATGAAATAGACAATTAAAAACAATAGTAGAGATCAATGAAACCAGGAGCAGCTTCTTAGTAAAGATCAACACAACTGGTAAATTGTGCCATACTTAATTTAGTATGGCACATACTAAATATGGTAATTTAACCATACTTAAAAAGAATGAGAGAGAAAGAGAGCTCAAATAAAATCAGAAATGAAAGAGGAGAAATAACAATCAACACTATAGAAATGCACAGGATTACAAGAGAATATTATAAAAAAATTATATGCCAACAAATTGGACAAACTAGAAGAAATGGAAAAATTTCCAGAAACATATAATCACCAAAACTGAATCAGGGAGACAAAGAAAATTTGAACAGACAAATTACCAGCAATGAAATCATCAAAAACTCCCAACAGATAAAAGTTCAGGACCAGATGGCTTCACAGATTTCTACCAAACATTTAAAGAACAGTTAATACTGAATCTGCTCAAATTATTCAAAAACAGAAGAGGAAGGAAAGCTTCTAAATTCATTCTCTGAGGCCTATATTACCCTGATACCAAAACCAGATAAAGAAACTACAAAAAAAGAGATCTATGGGCCAGTATCTCTGATGAACATAGATGTAAAAAACTTTGACAAAATATTAGCAAACTAAATCCAACAATACATTAAAAAACATTCACCACTATCAAATGGAATTTATTCCTAGGATGCAAAAATGGTTCAATATTTGTAAATCAATCAGTCTGATACATCACATCAATAAGAGAAAGGATAAAAAGCACATGATCATTTCAATACATACAGAAAAAGCATGTGACAACCTACAACATCCATTCCTGATAAAAACCCTTAACAAAGTAGGTTTACAGGGACTATACCTCAACATAATAAAGACCATATATAAAAAAAATCCACAGCTAACATTATATTTAATGGTAAAAAACTGAAAACTTTCCCCCTAAGAGCAGAATGAGATAAAGTGTCCACTCTTACACCTTTTATTCAACATGGTGCTGGAAGTCCTAGCCACAGCAATCAGAAAACAAAAAGGAATAAAAGACATTCAAATTGGTAAGGAAGAAGTTAAACGTTCACTAATAGCAGATGATATGATACCATATATAGAAAACCCTAAAGATTCTACCAAAAAGTACTAGAATTGATAAATGAATTCATTAAGGTCACAGAATACAAAATCAATGTACAGAAATCCATTGCATTTCTATACACTAAAGATGAAACAACAGAAAGAGAAATTAGGAAAGCAATCTCATTTACAATTATACCAAAAATATAAAATACCAAGGAATATACTTAACCAAGGAGGTGAAAGATCTATACTCTGAACACTCTAAAACACTGGTGAAAGAAATTGAAGGTGATACAAATAAATGGAAAGATATTCTATGTTCATGTATTGAAAGAACAAATACTGTTAAAATGTCCGTACTACCTAGAGCAAACTACAGATTTAATGTAATCCTTATCAAAATACCAAAAGCATTTTTCATAGAACTAGAACAAATAATCCTTCAATTTGCATGGAACCACAAAAGACCTTGAATAGTTAAAACAATATTGAAATAGAAAAAACAAAGCTCAAGGCATCATAATTCCAGATTTCAAGTTATATTACAAAGCTGTAGTAATCAAAACAGCATGGTACTGACACAAAAATAAATAAAAAGATCAACAGAGCATGATAAAAAGCCCAGAAATAAACACATGATTATATGGTCAATGAATCTTTGACAAAGCAGGATAATATCCAATATTCAATGGGAAATATTCAATGGGAAATATCCAATGGGAATATCCAATGGGAATATCCAATGGGAAAAGGATAGTCTCTTCAACAGATGGTGTTGGGCAAATTGGATAGCTACATGCAAAAGAATGAAACTAGACCACTTTCTTATGCCATACACACACACACACACACAGATATGTGTTAAAGACCTAAATATGAGACTTGAAATTAAAAATCCTAGAAGAGAGCACAGGCAGTAGTTTCTCTGACATCAGCAGTAACAACATTTTTCTAGATATGTCTCCTGAGGTAAAGGAAATAAAAGCAAAAAAATAAACTATTGGGACTGTATCAAAACAAAAAGTTTCTGCACAGCAAAGGAAATCATGAATAAAACTAAAAAATAACCTACTGAATGGAAGAAGATATTTGCAGGTGACATATCTGATAAAAAAAGGGTTATTATCTTTATAATAACCTTTTATAAATAACCTTTTATAAATAACTTTATAATAACTTTTATAATAACCTTTTAAAGATAAAGGGTTATTATGATAAAGGGTTATCCAAATATATAAAGAATTAATAATACAACTCCACACCAAAAAACTCCCAAATAATCCAATTAAAAAGGGCAGAAGACATGAACAGATGTTTCTCCAAAGACGACATACAGATGGTCAACAGACACGTAAAAAGGTAAATTCCTAGAATCATACAACTTCCCAAAACTGAATCAGGAAGAATAGAAAATGTGAACAGACCAGCAATGAAATTCAACAGTAATCAAAAAACTCCCAAAAACCAAAGTTCAGGATTACATGGCTTCAATGACTTATATCCAACATTTGAAGAAGAGTTAATATTATTTCTTCTCAAATTATTTTTCTCAAACTATTCCAAAAAATAGAAAAGGAAGGAAAACGTCCAAATTCATATGAGGCCAGCATTAACCTGATACCAAAACCAAAGAAAGACACTACAAAAAAGAAAAAAAGAAATAAAACTACAGTCCAATTTCTCTGATGAATATAGAAGCAAAAATGCTCAATAACATATTAGCAAACCAAATCCAACAATATATTTAAAAAATCATTCACCAAAATCAAATGGGATTTATTCCTGGGACGCAAAGGTGGTTTAATATTTGCAAATCAATGTCATAGAACACATTAATAAGATGACTAATCTAAAAAAAGGTATAATCATCTTTTTGTGCAAAGAGATGCACAAAAAGCATTTGACAAGATACAACATTCATTCATGAAAAAACTCTCAAGAAAGTAGATTAAGGAGTACATATATCAAGATAATAAAGGCCATATATGAAAAACCCACAGCCACTATCATACTCCATAGTGAAAAAAATGAAAGCTTTTCCTCTAAAATCAGGAATAAGACAAGCATGTCCACTCTTACCACTTTTATTCAACACAGTACTGGAAGTCCTAGCTGCAGCAATCAGACAAGAAAAAGAAATAAAAGGCATCAAAATTGGTAGTGAAGAAAAATTTTCATCATTTTCAGATGACATGATGCTATGTACAAAAAGCCCTAAGGACTCCACCAAAAAACTATCAGAAATGGTAAATGAATTCAGTAGAGTTTCAGGATACAAAATCAACATACAGAAATGTGATGCATTTCTATACACTAATAATAAACTAGCAAAAATAGAAATTAAGAGAATAATCTCATTTATAATTGCCCCCCAAAAATAAAACGCTAGGGATAAATTTAACCGTGGAAGTGAAAGACCTGTACTCTATAAAGTATAAGACAGTGAAAGAAATAGAAGATGACACATATTTAAAGATATTCCATGTTTATATTTTAAAATGTCCAAACTCAAAGTAATCTTTAAATTTAATGCAATCCCTATCTAAATACCATTTTTCACACAACTGGAATAAAAAATACTAAAATTTGTGTAGAACCACAAGAGACCTGAAATAGTTAAGGATCTTGAGAAGAATAAAGCTGGAAGTATCACAAGTCCAGAGTTCAAGATATACAATAAGGCTATAGTAATCAACCTAATATAGTCTTGGCACACAGACACATAGTTCAGTGGAATTGGATCGAGAGCCCCAAAGTAAACATACACCTTTATGGTCAATTTATGAAAAAGGAGGAAAGAATACACAATGGAGGAAAGGCAGTCTCTTCAGTAAATGGTGATGGAAAAACTGGACAGTTACGTGCAAAAGAATGAAACTGGACCACTTTCTTAGACTGTTAAGAAAATAAAATCAAAATGGATTAAAGACCTAAATGTGAGACTTGAAACCATAAAACTCCTCAAAGAAAACATAGGCAGTAATCTCGTGAACATCAGCCTCAGCAACATATTTATGGATATGTCTCCCGAGGCAAGAGAAACAAAAGCAAAAAATAAACTATTGAGACTACACCAAAATAAAAAGCTTTTTTACAATGAAGGAAACCATCTACAAAACAAAGTTAACCAACTGAATGGGAGAAGATATTTGCAAATGATATATCTGATAAGGGGTTAATATCCAAAATATACGAGGAACTTATAAACCTAACACCAAAAGAACAAAAAATCCAATTAAAAAATGGGCAGAGGATCTGAGTAGTCATTTTTCCAAAGAAAATATACAGATGGCTAACAGACACATGCCATCACTCATCATCAGGGAAATGCAAACCAAAACCACAATGAGATACCACCTTACACTAGTGACAATGGCTAGCATCAAAAAGATAAGAAATAACAAGTGTTGACAAGGATGTGGAGAAAAGGGAACCCCTGTGCACTTGGTTTGTCTTTGTAGGAATATAAGTTGGAGCAACCACTGTGGAAAACAATATGAGGGTTCCTCAAAAAATCAAAAATAGATATGCCATATGATCAGTAATTCCATTACTGCATATTTATACTCTGCAAATTAAAAACACTACTTTGAAAAGATATATGTACTCCTATGTTTATCATAGATTTACTTAAAATAGGTAAGATATGAAAGCAATACAAACATCCATTGATAAAAGAATGGATAAAGATGATGCGGTACATATATTTGGTGCAATAGTCATGAAAAATGAATGAGGTCTTATCAGTTTTGACATGGATGTTCCTAAAGGACATTAGGCTAAGTATGGTAAGTCAGACTGAGAAAGACAAATACCACATGACTTTATTTATGTCAAATCTAAACAAAACAAAGCCAACAGGAAGACAGACTCAAATGCACAGAACAAAATGGTGGTTGCCAGAGGGGAGGTAGGTGGGGGGATAGGCAAAATAAAGGTTATTAAGAAGTACAAATTTCCAGTTATAAGTCACAGAAATGAAAAGTATAGCATGGAGAATATAGTCAAAAATATTATAATAATATTTTATGGTGGTAGATGGTGAGTACACTTATTGTTCTGGGTACTGAATAATATACTAAATTGTTGAATTGAATGTTGTAAACCTGAAACTAATTTAAGACTGTATGTTAATTATACATACATATATACGTACACACGTACATACATACAATTTGTGCTTTGGAGTTTTATGAAGTCTTTCTTATCCTGCACTAGAAAGGTATTGTCCTATACTATCATCATTTTTACCATTTATACCCACCTCCTTCATCCTTTTGAGTTTACACTGTATATAGTGTTAGTCAAGAATCCAGTTCTTTTTTTCCCTTATCTCCACATGATGAGATTCCATATGATTTTCTTAACACTTTATACTAAACTATTGTTCCTTTCCCTAATAATATGTGCACAACTTCTGGTGTAAAGAAATTCCTGTCTTTGTACTTGTTTAATGAGATTTGTTCTTATGTGAACCAATAGCTCAGGTAGATTGTTCGTTTTTGTATGTATATAGTCATATCATCATAAATTATAACAGTTTTTTCTTTTCCTTCCTAATACTTATTCTCTTATTCCTTCAAATATTATGTTATAGAGAATTACTAGGGTAATTCTCTATATTTCTGAAATGCATGTACTTAAACTTCATCTGTTTAACTTTAAATGTTAGCCATATTTTTTTAATGTAAACTTAACCAAATAAAAAAAAAATGTGTTCCATCCTAGTTTTCTGAGTTTCTTTTTTTATCATAAGGAGGCATCAAATATCAACATATGTTTTTTCTACTTACATTGAATAAATATATGATTTTTTTTTAAGTACTATAGTGAATTATATTGATAGATTTTTCTAATGTTAAACCATCCTTGCATTCCTGGGGTAAAATTTCTTGGTCCGCTTATATTTTAAATATGTCATTTGATAGTTTATTTTGAAAATGTTTCATCAGTGTTTATGAAACAAAATGGATTTATCACTTTCTTTGCATTCATTGTCATAATCCATTTTTAGAATCAAGAGTTTACTTGTTTCACTGATACAACATACTCTTGTTATTTTAGAATTAAGTTTTCATTTTTGACTTTTTATTTCACTTTGTTAGAAAACTGAAATACACTTTGGTGAAAACAAAGGTCTAATAATGTTTTAGGCTTTGGATTTTCATGTTTCTTCTTCATCAATACATAAAATATGTCAATATACCTCTCATTTTGAGCAATTCCTTTTTATAAGAATTTATGTATCACTTATGAAGCTGGTATTTAAGAAAAAAATTTAATATTTATAATCTTTCTCCTACAAACTTTAAAAGAAAATTAAATTTTAAATATGTCTGTATTTACTTAGATCTAGCGCTAATACAATAATCTCGTGAGGTAGTGAAAAGGTACTTTATGTGCAGAATGAACACCATTCCCTAATGGCAAAAGAAAGCCCCGATGGCAAAAGAAAGCCCATTGCTTTAAAAATAATAATAATAAAACAAGAAAAGTCAAGGATACTTTCTAGCCAGTTCCTTAATAATCACTGTTTAAATAATATCTCAAATTAAAAGTTAAAGAGTTGAATTTGTAAAGAATTTGTAATTTTCAAAGTCATAGCTTATTTTTAACTTTCCTTTTATCACTGAGTTACTTAGAATTGGCTAGGGCAAAAACAAAAGCAAAAGAACAGAACTACAGAAAGATAACTAAAGCAACTTCTTTGGCTAAACTAATTGGAAAAGTACACACCTATGGCTCAAGGTTAGACTTTTCGAAATTTGATACCTTAAAGTTCACCTAAGTTGCCCGTTTAAAATATTCGTGGAGGATATTTTCTGTCCCAAGAACTTCTCAGAAGATAACTTGGTCAAAAGTTTTAAATAAATAGCAGGATACTTATCACAAGCTACATACATACAAACAGATGTTTTTGTATGAAAGTTCCATTAAATGTTTGTTGATTTCCACTACTCCATGTGATGCATAATGTTATGTGCTGTAAATTCAATACTAAAGAAGAGAGTTTTGTTCTCATTAAACTCACTGTGTACTATGGGAGTTAGACAAGTAAAAGGAATTTTAACACATGTGGAAAAAAAGAGAAACTGCTTTCGATCACATGGTACTAAATGGCTTACAATGAAGTTGACATTATTTCTAGTAAAACTGGGAAAGTAGAGGAAAGAAGGGCCTGCTGCTGTTCTTTAAGACCAGAGACTGGAAGTTGCAAACAATTTCCACCACAGAAATATTCATTGCATATTATTTGTAAAAGTGAAATGTTAAAAGTTATATGTACATTGTGGTACATTTATATGATAGGTAGCTGTAAAACAAAAAAAACAAAACAAAACAAGAAAGTGTTCCTAAACATATCAGCAGAGATAATTCTCAGAAAGTAATACTGAACTTTAAAAACTGCGGAATTCCTACCAAATAACATTTAGGCAATCTGGTTCTAGAGTTAGCATATGTAACTATACAAGTGTTCTGCCTATTCATACAATGTAGTACATGAGAGATTGGTGGAGATATAGATAGTAGCACAAGTAGATAATAGATATGTATATTAATTGTACACAAAACAAATCAGAAAGCTAATATCAAATTCATAACAGAGATTGCCTGAGAAGCAAGAGGCAAGGTAATTTGATTTGGGAGGGAAACAAAGAAACTCTAGGCATATATATTCTCATCAATTTATGATGGGATTATGTCCCAATGAACCCGTCCATCATAAATTGAAAATGCTGTAAGTAAAAAATGCACTTAATACACCCAACCAGCCATATGTCTCATTTTAGCCTAGCCTATCTTAATATGCTCGGGACACCTACAGTAGCCTCCAGTAAGGCAAAAGCATCTAACACAAAGACTATTTTACAATAAAGTATTGAAGGTCTCGAGAAATTTATTGAACAATGTCCTGAAAGTGAAAAACAGAATGGTTGTGTGGGTACAGAATGATTCAATCAGTTGTTTACTCTTGTGATCCTAGGGGCAAAGTTGCTGTGGCTCATTCTCACTGCCCAGCATCATGGAAAAGGATGATACCACATATTGGTAGTTCACGAAAAGATCAAAATTCAAAATTTCAAGTATGGTGTCTACTGAATGCCTATCACTTTCACATCATTGTAAAGTCAAGAAAATGTAAGGTGAGCCATCCTAAGTTGGAGACCCATCTGTATGTGATTTTCCATAAATAGGTAGGTAGGTAGTAGGTGGTAGGTAAGTAGGTAGGCAGGCAGGCATTCATTCAGCACTATTATATATCAGGCACTAATGTAAGTCTAAGCTCACTGCAGTGAACAAATGATAGTTTTCTAAAATAAAATACAAACATGTCAAACAGACTTGATAAGTGTTTTTTTCAGACTTGAGAATTTTTGGCCTATCCTTTCCTGGAAGAACATCTATATAAAAAGACAATCTGTAATCTGAAGGCTGCCTTAGGAGCATGGAACAGCAAGGGAAATTAACTTAATGATCTTAGTAATCATGTTACCGAGCAAGAACATATCCATTTTATTAAAGTCCACGTAAGGAGGCCCTCTATTTGTGGCATGGGTAGAACAGACTCTTTATAAAACTCCAAACCTCAAATTTAAATAGAAAAATATTCACCTGGGTATATTAAAATTGAGAACGTCTTTTAAGTGTACACTATAAGAAAGATAAAGATCACAGATTGAGAAAAATCTTTGCAATGTCACAAGCTGACAAAGGACTAAGAAATTCAAGAATATTAACCAGGAAAAGACAAAAATTCTATTTTTCAAGATAGGCACAAAATATAAACAGGTAATTTATAAAAACGGTCACTCAAAAAGCTAATAGAGTTATGAGAGGATTCTTAAACTCATTATTAATTAAAGAAATATAATTAGAACACTGGGTGAGTTTATAGATTATCTCATGTGTCTTTATGCAGAAGATCAATCACCTATGTCCACACAGCCACATTTGAGTTCTTAGTTATGCTAAACTGAAGGACAAACAGAGCTAGGTGACTCACCAAAGTGAAGGCTATTCTTGAGTGTATAGCCAGCCTCTGGAGAGCACACTTCTATTTTGTTCTTCTAACTGCAGCTACTTTGACTTTTCTCTTAAACCTATTTTCCATTTTTATTCTAAGCACTATTTTTATATGATTCCTCAAAAACCTCTTTGGAGAAAATATGCTTCCACACTTAAATAATCAGAATTATACTGTGTCTAACAACCCTGAAATTCTTGGTTTTTTAGTTTCAGGCATTACTGCATCTAAAGAGAACTCAGATAAAAGTAGCATGAATATTAAAAAATACGTCTTGAAGAAGAAACTAGGAAATGAAGAGGCTCAGTAGTGCATCCAAGGCTACAAAAATAATAATCAGAAAAGTCAGGATTTGAACTCAAGGGTTCTGACATCAGAGACCATGTTCTTGACCACAGATTTTGAAGTAGAGTCATTGAAAGAGACTATAAATAGCTAACATAGTGCTGTTTTTATAAATTTTGTTTTTTATTAATTATTTACTTCATCAACCCTACTCTTTGTCAGGCACAGCATTGAACACTGGGGCTACAAAGACGAAACTCACAGCTTAGTGGAGAAGACAGGCTAAACAGCTAGTATATTATTTTGTGCCTACTCAATTCAGCATGGTAAGTGCGCTGGTGAGAACATGTCAGGGATACTATGAGAGCAGAGAGCAGGAACACCTAATTTAGCTAGGAAAATCCCTAAAAACTTTCTGAAGAAATAGCCAGATGAGCTAGAGTTAGCAATGAAGGGGGTTAGGCAAAGTGAAACAACTCCAGGCAAGTAAAGACAATGCAGACAAAGGCATCATGGAGTTTAGTGCTTTGAATCATAGAAAGCAAGGTAGAAATGAGGTTGAAATAAGGAAAAGATAATGGCAACCTGGATTTAATCCCATAAGTGAATAGGATTATAGAGTTAAAGATCGGAGAGTCACAAAAACCTGGGTATATTTTAAATAGAGTTTGGGTAGCAAGTTGGAAACTGATTTGAAGGTCTGTTAGTCAAAATAAGGTAAGTTGTGCTGTGGTAACAAATAAATCTACAAATCTCAATGAGTTAATACAATAATGGATTATTTCTTAAATATCCAAGGCTGGATAGCCCTCCTCCATCTGGTAGCTATACCATTAGTGTGTGTGTACTTCCAAGTTACTGCAGCAGAGGAGAGAGGGGTGCAGGATATCATGGGGTGTTTTCAAGCACTGGGACTGGATGTGGTGTTCATTAATTTCTCCCATATCTCATCTTCCAGGACCCTACAGCATGACCCAGTACCGCTCAAGAGACTTTAGGCAAGCACTTGAATAGAGTACTCCTTTCTCTTATGATAGATCATCTCTTACGATAAACCAAATATATCTATAAATTGTTATTGTATTCTTTGAGAAAAATTGTTCATTTATTCAACTCACTCAATGAATGCTTTCTTGAGCACTTACTATGATCCAGGCATTCACATAAGTATCAAGGGGTCTAACACTATTCCTGTGGGTAAATTTTTATTTGACTCCCCATTTCCATGATGATATGTGCAAAGGACAGAGTAACAGAGTAAGTGGAGTGGAAAGTGTAATATGGGCCAGATCCTGTATCTTATAGGCAATCGTGAGGACTCTGAATCTGACTGAAAAGAAGGGATTTTAGAACATTCTGTGCAACAGAGGGACATGATCCAACTTACTTTTTAGAAGGCTCATTCCTGCTGCTCTACTGAGAATAAACATAGGATGGTAAGGTACAAGCATTGATCTCTACTAAGAAATCATGTAGTAATCCAAATGAGCAATGGTGGTGGCTCAGATCAGGATGGAAGCATGGAGCTGGTGAAAAGTGGTCAGATTCTGGATGTATTGTAAAGATGAGGTATTTAGTTTGAAGATAAAGTCATCAGAATTACAGGACAATTTAGATATGTGGTGTGAGGAAAAAAGGTCTTGCACTCCCAAGAGAAGAACAATGCAGTCCACTGACGGGAGATGAACCTTCATCATTAAAATTTTTCTGAGATGGTTTCAGAAGGGCTCTAGAGAGTATTAGTTTCCTAAATTATTCAGATCCAATAGGTGCTCCCTCTAGAATTTCAAATGATAAAGATATTTATGGAAAAGTCTTTTTCTTAGATGGAAAGTTTAGCTCCAAATACTCCATTTTCCCATACTCACAAGATTTCTTACAAAATCTGTATAGATCTCTCTACCTAAAAAGAAAACTAACTGGTTGGCAAACTACATAAATGTCTTTGTTTTTAAAGCCAAGTCAGCAAATATTAAGCTATGCTAGATTCATTTTGATGTGATACCTCATTTACTTTCTGTTAGGGGCATGTTTGCTTTCTGGGACCCACCCATATTTCTATATCTTTTATAAAAATAAAACTCTTCATGCTATTTATTAATTAATAGTAGTAGTAGAGTAGAAAGATGGTAAATAAGGTACACCACGTTGGTGATTCAGTTCATCCACTGGGTGGGAATTAGAAGAACAGCAAGTCATATTTAAGTTGAGTTTTGATGAACGCAGAGAATGGGGAAATATTTTAGACATGCAGGACACATAAATGCATGGATATAAAAGAGGATGGCCAATTCATGAAAATAGAATTTAGGGCTCATGAGAGGGCACAGTGGGTTTGGAGTTATAAGGAGTAAGAAATTGAAGCCTGTAAGGTTTGGTAAGATTGATTATGAAGTTATGTATTGATTAACATACCTGCTATAAGTTTCAATTTTACCTTTTAGTTAAAATAAAGACAATGAGGGTGCCTGGGTGGCTCAGTTGATTAAGCAACTGCTTCCGGCTCAGGTCATGATCCTGGCATCCCAGGATCGAGTCCCACACAGGGCTCCCTGCTCAGCGGGGAGTCTGCTTCTTCCTCTGATCCTCCCCCCTCTCATCCTCTCTCTCAAATAAATAAAATCTTTAAAAAATAAAAAAATAATAAAAAATAAAGACCATGATGTTGAAAATGTAAAAGAACTGAAGAGCCTTATGGAATGAAGTTTGTAGAAAATGGACAAAAGGAAGCCATTAGAAAGCCACCCAATGGAAAAAGCACAGTTGAGGGACAGTTTCATCATTAGAAATCCAAGAGAACTAAGTTTCTAAACTACAGCACATCTAGCAGGAATAATAAGCTAACGTTATGAATAATTATGTGGTTATACATTGCTTTCTTACAGAATGATAAATTCCATTTAATTTTTTTCTTCTACTAGCCCTAGGAAATCAGAAAGCTTTAATACTGTAAGAATCTCAGCTTGAAACCTAGCTTAAAAGACTCCCACTTGCTTTCATCCAATGTATACTATCTAGACTCTGCCCCATTCAAGTAACCAAGAAGTTCCAGAGGCAACTGTAAAGTTTTCAGTATCAAGTGGAGTGACTGCTTTCTTCAGGAAAGTGGATAGGCAATAAATACATATTAAGAAGCTGTCCCCAAACACCAGTGTTCTAGAAGTGATAGCAATGCACAATCATAGTGTGCATTAGAAAACTTCAATGCAATAAAATATATCACATATAAAGAGGGAAGTAATGTTTATGAAATCACATAACCAACAAAGGATTCGTATTCAGAATCTATTTTAGAATTTGTTTACAAATTAATAAATAAAAGACAAGCCCACAGAAAAATCAGCAGAGGATTAATAGGCAATTCACAGAAAATAAAACTGAAGTGTTTATTGTGCATATGTGAAAATATGTTCAAACGGACCAATATGAGTGTTTATCTCTGAAAGAAGAGGAGAGAGGAAAATTCCATTTGGAAAAACAAAAAGGGAAAGGTCACTCCGTGTAACATTTAATGCCTTAGACAACAAAGAACAGAGCAAATATTACTAAATGCTAACATTTGGTGATACTGGTGGCAATCATATGTATGTCTGGCTTGCTTTCTGTATTTTCTTTTGTATTTTTGAAATAGTCTTTAATAATAAATTTACATATATGAAGATTTTACCATCCTTTATGTAAGTATTTCCACATCTATCACTTTTATGAGGTAAAATGATAAGGAAAGCAGTTATGAGTTAGGGGAAGAATGTAAAAATCGAGTTGGAATCTTAAATTCTAGTCCCAAATCTGCCACTAGACCACTGTGTGACCCTAAGCAAATCACTTAATTGTTCTGAAACTGACTCTCATCTGAAAAACTTAAAAACAAAAAAAAACAAAACCAGTATCTACCTTTACTACATAAAGTTATTTTAAGGAGTGAATTATTTCATGTAAATGAAAGTGATGTTCATATGTGAAGAAAAGATACTGGGAATTCTCAAAACCCATAGTTAATGTGAAATTAATTGAACATATTCTCCCATTTAGGGTCATTCTAAACTTATAGAAACAGGCATTAGAAACAGAAAGCAGACATGTATCTTTTCTTACCGGGTCTATTAGCTGAGAATAGAGTTCATGGCAATTGTCAAAAATATATTTGTATGTAGAATCCAGGCACGCTCTAACACAGTCCTTCACCACCATGCTGGCCTTTGGGGGGCTTTGCAGCTCCAGAACCTGACGGACAAATTATTTTCTTAAATTAAAAAAATAGAAGACTGCAATCCAGTATAAACAACTTAGCCTCAATAAGTGTTTTTAGTTGATTTTTCTACGTTCAGGAAAAATGTCGTCTTAGCAATGTTTTAAATGTGTAAATATTTACTTTAATTTCCTGATACAACTCAGTGAAAATGATCATAGTTGTAAATATTCAACTAGAAACTCTTAGAGCAACTAATCACATTATTCACCACCTATACTTTGCAATAATTCAATAATTACTTATCACCTACTGTATGCTTGACAATAGTTATATTGCAATGAACAAAAGAAATAAAAATCCCTTTCCTGATGGAGCTAAATTCTAGTAGATAACAAAATTAATCAATAAAATATATGATAACGCACACCAAAAAGAAAAATAAAGCAGAGAAGAGGGGACGGAAAGTGATTCAGTGGAACAGAATTAACACAGAGGATACAATATTAGGTGAATTCAGGGAAGTAAGAGGATGGGACCAAGAAGAATATCTATATTTAGACCATTTTTACAAACTGTAGCTTTGAGTAAGGTGGGAAGTAATTAGACTGTTTCAGCAGAAGAGCAAAGTGACCTAACTGAATTATCTTTTAAAAGGTTCCCTTAGGCTGTCTACGGTGGGCTATGGAAAAAGTAGAGAGACCAGTAATGAGAACAGCACAATAATTCAGTCAATATAGTGCACTATGGTGTTAAACTAGGAGATGTTTAGAAGAAATCATATTCTGGTTAATTCGGGCAGGAAGAACTAACAGGATCTGCTGATGGACTGGATGATTGGTGTGAGAGAAAGAGAGCAGTTGGGACCCCATGGTTTCAGCCTAAGAAACTGACAATGGAGGTGGCTCGACTTAGATGGGCAAAGCTATGCACAGGAAATCAGGAACTTGGTTTCAGACAAGTTAAGAATGAACAGGTTGTTATGCATAGAAGTAGCTTTCAAGTAGACATTTGGGTATATTAGCCTAGACTCATGAAGATGTCTGGGACTTGAGATACAAATTTAGAAATTATTACCTTAAAGAAGAATTTAAACAAACAGGACTAGATGAGTATGTATATAAAAGAGAAGAAGTCTAAGAAAAAATCCTGGATAATTCTAGCCATCAGGCAAATGAGAAAGAACAAAGCAGTGGAGACTGGGAAAAAATAGCTAATGAGATAGGAGGAAAACTAAGCAAGAATAAAAACCTAGGGAAGAAAGGGTTTCCCGGAGGAGAGATGGATGAAATACACTGATACTGAACATTGTAGGATAAGGATCGATAACTGACCACTAGATTTGACAATGGTTCTTGGTAATTTTGACAAGATCATTTTTGGTGAATGATCTTGATGGAGTAAAAGTCTGATTGGAGTAAGTTCAACAGTAAGGGTGATTTTGAAGATGTAATATTGTTAAAATTTCAGTTCTCTCCAGATTAATCTGTAGATTTAATCTAATCCCAAACTATATCCCGACAAGAACTAATACCACCTAAACGATTCTGAAAAAGAAAAAAAAAAGGTGTAGGACTCATAATATCTGACTTCAGGATTTGCTATTAGGCTACAGTAATCATGACAGTATGGTAATGGTGAAAGTCTAGACAACTGAACAGTATAGAGCCCAGAAACAGACTCAAACAAAGCAGACAACTGATTTCTTTATAATGATGCAAACACAATTCAGTGCATAAAGGATAATATATTAAAATAAATGGTGTTAGAATGATTGAACATGTGGCATGCAAAAAAAGGACAAAAATTATCTTTGACCCATACCTTATACCATATTTAAGAAAAAAAACAACTCTCAAAACACAAGACTAAACATACAGGGTAAAATAAAACTTTTAGAAGACACATGGTGAAATCTCTTGATGACCTTAATTTAGCCAAGAGCACTACCTGTAAATCAAAAAACTGATGAAGTAAACTTCATCAAAATTAAACATTTTTTGCTGTACAAAAGGTACTGTTAGAGAATGAAAAGACAAAGCAGACAGGAAGAAAATTCTAGCAAATAAAATACCTAAAAAAGTCTTATATCCAGACTATATAAAGAACTCTTTTTTTGAAGTTTTTTAAAAAATTATTTTTAGTAATCTCTAAAATGTGGGGATTGAACTCATGACACCGAGATCAAGAGTTGCATGCTCTTCCAACTGAGCCAGCCGGGGCCCCAAAGAACTTTTAATACTCAAAAACAAAACAAAAACCAACAAAAAACAAAAAACAAAAAAAACAAAAAACAAAAAAACACTAATAGAAATGGGCAAACTATTTCAACAGATTATTCAAAAATGAAATTCAGATGGCAAAGCAGCCCAAGAAAGGATGATCAATATTATTAATAGAGAAATAAAATTAAGACAATAAGATACAACTTCACTATTAGAATGGCTAAAATATAGTAATAATAATTACAACCACGGAAAATACCAAGAGCTTCACCAGAAGATGTAGAGCAACTGGAATTCTCATACATTGCTGCTAGGAATGTAAAACTGTACAAATGCTTTGAAAAAGCAATTTGTCATTTCTCGTACAGTTAATCATACATTTATGAAATGACCCGGGAACCTCACTTCAAGGCGAGTGAAAGCTTCTGTTTATGCTAATAATAGGCACATAAATATTTTTAACAGTCTTATTTATAACCCCAACTAGGAACAACTCAATGCCTGTAGTGTATACATAACCAAGGATTACTACTCAGCAATAAAAAGGAATAAACAGCTGCTACATTCAACAAGATGGATGAATAGCCAATGTGTCATGCTACGTAGTGTTGAAATTCATTTACATGATGTTTTGGAAAAGGCAAAACTATAGGGAGACCACAACAGATGGATGGTCACCAAGGGCTGGGAGAGGGGTTGAGTATAAAGGAGCAGCCCGAGGGAATTCTGGACGACTATGGAACTGTTTTATATGTTAACTCGAGCGGTGGTTATACAACTACACCAAAACTCATAGATCTGTACAACAAAGGAATGAATTTTACTGTCTGTAATGAGAGAAGAAAATGGGAGGATGAAATTTGTTCCAAAGAGACACTGGGAGATTAGAAACTGGGAAGAAAACAAAGAGGATGATTTTGAGGAGTTTTGGTATTAAAGGAAAAGAGGAATTAGGGCAGAGCAGCTGGAAAAGGAAGTGCAGTCAATCATTGAAGAGTGGAGAGGACTGATGCACCAAGGCTTTAGTACTCAAGAGGGGATGAAATCAATTGCACAGGTAGACGAGATGGCCTTTTCTAGAACAGACAGCTAATCAATAGTAATAAAAAAAAGAAGGAAGAGTACATGGACACAGATGCAGGTGTGTAGAGAGATGAGGTGGGTGGGAAGAGCATGTGGTCTGAGCTTGAGGAAACTCTCCGGACTTTGCTCCTGTTTTTTTGTAGAGAAATAGGGAGCAAAGTCCTCAGCTGGTAGTGAAGATGGTAGAGGAGGGTGCTGTAAGTTTGAGACTTTGTTTCTAAACACAAGGCTGGTGACTGAGGAATGATAGATACGTAGCACTTATTAGGCACCCCCTACCCTCACTCTCATTTCCCCAAGGCCACAGTGTTGATGGCAGGCATCACCTGTCAAAGTAACATTTCCCTTTGAGCCTGGTTGGAGGCTTACCATCATTCTCTGCACACTGTTCTGGCAGCTGCTGCCAGGAGGTCAGAATGGATATAAATTCTATTTATCCCAGTCACCCAATTTAACTGTGATTTTAAACAAATGAATTTTATTTGAACTTTAAAAAATCTAAATGACTGCTGATATAATTTTCTGTCTCTCCTATTATATAGTACTATTTTTAGTGCTTCTAGTGAAAACAATCATGGGCAACCGAAAACTGTATTTTTTTTTTTTTTTTCTGTACAGGAATTTTCTGAATAAACATCATAAAAGAGCAAAATTTTTTTAGCCCATAGCCTGACAAGTAGCTTTAGGAAACACTTTCCATGAATTGCCCTGCTAGCCAAATTATGATTGCAAAGAATTTGCTGTTAAAGCAGAGGAAATGGATCTAAAAAGAAATGCCTGCATAGTTTGGTAGATAACAGTTATACTAATGATTTAAGCAATCAAATCTATTCCTATATAGACATTTCCAGGGCTGAAAACAAGAGTTGCTACAACTGGGGCAAACTTAAAAGAATCAGCTACTCTCTTGGGATGAAAAAGTCAGCAAGACATCTGAGTTAAAACTAAAATAAGAAGTCAACTCATTTCCATTTAGCATTCTCATGAATTTTTTTTTTTTTTAATAAGTGCCATGTTTATTTAAGATGGATTTAAGATGGATTTAATTTAAAACTACGTTTGAGCCAAATGTATCAGAATATTTAGGTTTTTAGGATAATCCCTTTTCAATACACCTTAGACTGGAGGATTCACTTAGCACTGGAAATCATAATCGCTGGGGTTGAACAGTAGTGATCAAGAGATGTATAAAAACCAGACTTCAATGGGGAATGAATGTGTTATGTCACACTAGGATAGCGACAAATAAAATAAGGTACCTTCATCCTAAAAAAGGTGATACTTGTCAGCAGGTCAACAGTTGATTTCAGGTCTTGCAGCCGTTCAGCATTGCTGGCAGGAAAGTTTTCCTGGTTAATTAAGAAATAGAAAATGGGTAAATTATCAGCCTTAAGAGCTTGTGATGGGAAAATAAACTAAAACCAACTATCTGGGAAAGAAAATGGGAAGTGAACTGTGTAAAATTATAAAAACATCCCTATATAATTCTGAAAATATTTTATCATAAAACATAAAGAGTAAACAATTCAGAAATATTCTTAGTCTTAGAAAGCCATATCCTTCTGTTTATTTCCACAGTGCAATAAAAATATACAAAATAGTATCATTCATGCAGTGTTATCACTCATCTTGTTCATACCATAGTTTTATATTCATATAATAGTTTTACTACTAAAAGTGGAGGGGATAGCATATAGTTGGGAATCTTTTTTGTAATTTTCTCAGGATGGGCAATTTTTTCCAAAAATACCTTGGGAATTTTACATGTCCTACATTTACTTTGAGTCACAAAGAAACTTTTAAAAGTTAAAAGAAAAATCAGACTACATGGCAGCATCTTTCATGGAAGTACTGTGGATTTCAACAAGTTTATTAGTGAGATTTGGTGGAAATGTGATATAAAAATAAAAATCTTCAGAACTTTGAAGTAGAGGGAAGGTATAATTATGAAAATTTTTGATCTAAGGAACAATTTTCACATGGAGAAATTTCTCATTTTAACATGCTTTCAGATTGGCTTTTTAAAGAGCAATCAGAAAAACCACAGGTAATTTTTTAGATATTCATGAACTCGCACAGAGTTATGGTGTCCAAATGATGACAAATGAGGTGGCCTCCAGGCCTTTTTGGCCCCCAAATACCTTTTTCATTGCCTGCATAGCAGTTGTCTTCTACTAGTGTTGGCCCCAGTTCCAACAGGAAGGGTGAATTTGACAAAATATGGTTTTATAATTTCTGGAAATACGCAATTAAGATACCCATCCATCATGAGCTGAAACAGGAATGCAGAAGGTCTACATATGTGCAGATATGGAATTATGTTTGAAATAAATTATTAAGAATGCAACAGTTATTACTACAGGTTTTTTTCTGTAAATAAAATTTACAACTAAATGTTTTATAACTAAGATTTTTTGTAACTAACATCATATGTATATTTACACATACATACATGAATATATTTTTTGTGTGTGTATTTGTGTGTTTCACCTGGAGGGGAAGTACAAAAGAGTTGACAAGAGCTCTAGACAGGTTCAAAAGAGCACATTGTACTGATCTAGAAGAGTGAAATAAGCAGTGAGTCTAAGCAGGCATCTTAAAAGCTGGGGAAATAGTAGCAGGATATCTCAGTAACAGGAAGTGAGCTTTCAGGATGAGGACTCTGCCACATGTCTACCTTGTGGCTTAGCTGCCACTCAACCTGATAGCTATTATAATAATTATAAAAGTAAAATTACATACACATGTTACTATTGTAGGCTTATGTGGGGCAAGGTCCCTGAACAAGAGACATCTGCTTGCTTACTTAGGGGACTTTTTCCAGTGTGACAGAACCTGAGATCTCAACACCAGTATTTTTACTTTCCCATTACACAGTGGATGATTTCTTACTGTACAAGAAAGCATCTCAGCCAAACATGACATCTTACCTTCAGGCAGATAATTTTGTACATACCCTATATTTTGACAGGTCAATCCTTAAGGAGTTATGCAATTGGTCCAGTAGTTTTATGAATTTTTCCCTCTGTACAAAGCAAACACAATATAGGAGAATGGAAATAAATGGTCATTCTAAATGCAGTCCTCATAACGACTCTGAGTTATTGTCCTCATTCTACAGAAAGGAAGGTTCAAAGATGTCAATGATTACCTAAGTTGATAGAGCTAGTATCTGACATAACAGTGCTTCAGATGCAGACCTCTCTTTGACACCAAATCCAGGCTCTTGCCAATAAGCCACAGGGCCTCTCTGTGATGAATAAGAAAGTATCCAGAAACTTGTGTACTTCGGAAAGAGTCCAGACAACTTTATTGCCACTGTACTAATTCACAACACTATGAGTCAGCAAGAAAAAACATGACCCACCTTTCTTCCTAATCCCACACACCACAGTACCTCTCCAAAAAAATGATTGTTTTTTAAATTTCTCCTACCTATGGAAGTGGGAATAGCTATTGTCCTCATCAAGAACAATTTCAAACAGCATTTTCCTTCTCGTGACAAGTAGAGACTTCATGATCTGAAAGTATCAATCACCTTTATAGTATGTTTATGATTTAGTGTTTTAAAAAAAGTATAAAATATCAAGCCAAAAAAATTATTGATGCTTCCCTCTGAGGCAGTTGGTCTGACCTTGGCATAAGATGTGAGGATAAGAGTAAGGAGTTTGCTTATAAGTGTAAGGATGAAGTTGTGTTGATTAAATAAAGTAAATAAGTTAGATAAGGTAAAACATCAAAATCACACAAACTTTATAGGATAGACCATCCCCCATTCTGAGTCTCAGATTTATAATCAAAAATGAAAAAAAATTATGGGAGTGTAAGTAAGTAATATTAAAGGTCTCAGCCTACATTACTATTCTGTAAATAATAAATTGCACTTTGGAAGAAGTAGAAACTTTGCTAATACTTTCAAGTATAAGGTGGATTTATGGGGTTCTAACTCTTCCTTTGAAGTCACCGATTTTGATGAAATGACCTGAATATTAACAGGAGTTGATGAATTGTTCCTAAGTTGAAACTCCAATTTTCCTTTTTTTTATTATTAACATATAATGTATTATTTGTTTTAGGGGTACAGGTCTGTGATTCATCAGTCTTACACAATTCACAGCACTCACCACAACATATATCCTCCCCACTGTCCATCACCAGCCACCCCACTCCTCCTACCCCACCTTCCCTCCAGCAACCCTCAGTTTGTTTCCTGAGATTAAGAGTCTCTTATGGTTTGTGTCCCTCTCTGGCTTCATTTTGTTTCATTTTTCCCTCCCTTCCCCTATGATCCTTTGTCTTGTTTCTCAAATTCCTCCTACCGGTGAGATCATATGATAATTGTCTTTCTCTGATAGACTTATTTCGCTTAGTATAATACCTTCCAGTTCTATCCACATCATTGCAAATGGAAAGATTTCGGGTTTTTTGATGGCTGCATAGTATTCCATTGTGTGTGTGTGTGAGTGTGTATATATATATATAGTTTAGTAAAGGGGATGGACTCAGCTAGCATATTGTCAATGAATTATTATTTGAAAAGATTCTAGAAGAGAGTTTGGCAAACACTGTTTCATTAGTGTTTTCTATATAATTCTTTATCAGGCTTTTCTCCATCTGCCCTGGGTTTCTCTCCTTTCTCCCACATGAAACTCAGAATAGACACAGGAAGGTAAAACAGTCATGGAACCATCAGACAAAAAGCTAACTAAGCGTTTAAGCCTGATGGAGCAGGAAGCTGAGAGCCCCTACATCTCGCCTTAGCCCTCTCTGCCCGCCTTTCAAAAAATTACAATCCTGAGCAGCTACACTAGCCCTGAATTCCTTACTACGTTTGGACTTGGATTACATGGGGAAAAAATCTTATTTTGTTTAGTTGAGTTTGTTTCATGCAGCCGAACAGAACTGTGACTGAGAGTGATCACACATGTGGTCTTCCTACCCAAGTCTTCCATGCCCAGCTGGAAAATTTACATTCAAGGAACACAGACAAATGTAGAGAAAACTTCCAGGCTTGTTGTCTCTAAATCCCAGACAATATCAGATGATGTGAAATTAAAAGTATGCTACTGATTGAATTTTCATAGAGATTCTTTAAACAGGACAGCCTGAAATTTAATTTTATTTATCATATTTCTATTTGAGTGAGATTGCTCTTGCAAGAACTGAGGAGGCCTATTTCCTACACGGTGTGACTTGAGGAATAACTAAAGACTGGGTGATTAAAAAATGATTCTCCTGAGGGGTGTGCCCACATCTGAAACTGTCCACATCTAAAACTGCCCCATCACTCAGTTCTTCCTGCCTGGTAAGGTCTACACATGCCTGGGATTTGGTAGTGGCCACATCAATCATAACACTGCTATCAGTTATCAAAAACTTATGTTTAATTAGTTGATAAGAATAACTTTAGGGGGCGCCTGGGTGGCTCAGTTGGTTAAGCGTCTGCCTTTGGCCCAGGTCATGATCCCAGGTCCTGAGATCAAGGCCCGCGTTAGGCTCCCTGCTCAGGGGGGAGTCTGCTTCTCCCTCTTCTCCCTGCCTGTGCTCTCTCTCTCTTTTTCAGATAAATAAAATAAATTTAAAAATCTTAAAAAAAAAAAAAAAATAACTCTAGACCAGGGGTCAAAAAACTCTCTGGAAAGAGCCAGGTAGCAAATATTTTCAGCTTTGTTGCCTGTCACAACTATTGAACTCTGCCACTGCAGCATAGTAGCTCACGGAGACGATATATACACCAAGGGCATGGCTGGTCTCCCATAAAGTTTTGTTTCTTGGACAGCTGAATGTGAATTTCCTATAATTCTCATGTATCGTAAAACAATAGTCTTCTTTTGATATTTTTTAACTGTTTAAAATGTGGAAACCATTCTTATCTCCGGGACCCATACGAAACCAGCTGGTAGGCTGGTTTTGGCCCAAGAGGACAGGAGGGATTTTGAGTAGGGGGAGGCCATTGTTACCCCACCAGTGCATTTAAATCAACGTGAAATGTCAACATGTTGCCCTGGGATCCCGGGAACTGTAGGAGGGAAAGTCTTCATAAGAAAGGGGTGTAAACACCTGTGCATCAGCCTCAGCTTCTCTCTTCCATTTCTTTGTTTCTCAGTATCTCAGTCCAGAAGCAGGGGTTGATTTAACTTGAAATTGATGATGCTTCAGCGTTGGGGGCCCTCACTGACTTCAGCTTCCCTGGGAAGAACGCTAGCTGGGTGTTCACATGATCTCAGGTTTTCGTAAACTTTGTGAAAAATAGGATAAAAAGTATTCTGACGTGGACCAGCTAATTGTAAGAACTTTTTTTTTTTTTCCAGATCATATCAAAAGCAGTAATTAGGAAGAACAGAACATTTCAAATAGAAATTATACATGGCCTATTTTGATATTTTTTGATAATTTACTCAATCATGGGAACATATTGGAAATAGGCTTACATTTCTTATTGATTTGAGATTAATACTGCTATTGACAGATATCATAAAATTATAAAATGTCACTACATTGATGGTATCAATGACAAACTAATAAATGTGATCAATTCAAAGAGTATTTAAGGAGTCACTTCATAGGCACTGGAAAAGCCTTGAGATGGTACTCTTCACTGACTTAGAAAGCCTCAACATCTCCCTCAGTCTGACTAAACTATAGACCGGTTTCTAGGCCCTGATGTCTGTCTGTCTGTCTGTCTGTCTCTCTCTCTCTCTTTTTTAGAGAGAGAGGGAGAGATACATCTCTCTCTTTAAAAAATTCTCTTTAAAAAAATTGTAATTGTAAATTCTTTCTCTGCTCCTTTGAAATGTAAATCTTTTAAAAGGCCTCTTGCCAGGTTGCTTTACAACCCAGGAAAATCTTCCTCAAGTACTTGGGAGCTACCTAAGGGATAGTATCTGCATCTCTCAGCCTCTGTGGGGAGGGTAGGAGACTAATTTTGGTGGGTATCAAGCAAACACAGACAGCCTCATCACTGAAAAAGATATTTGCACATCCAAGAGTAAGTTAATGTGCTGGACACATGCTACTGATGAACCTTCCCCTCAATATCCTCAGGTATTTTTTCTCCAGCTTATTCCAGCTCTTAATAACTCTATCTTTTGTTTTAGTATAGCTAACTAAGCACAGAGTGAGCCCTAGCCCCTCCCGCTAGGGCAATAGCCTCAGATTGTTTTCATTGTCTGTTTAACTCTCTCAGGTACAATTTTTGCTTTGATATCACATATGAAAGAAACATAATAAATGCTTTCCCAAACTTGATGGAAGTCAATAAAATGTGCGTGGCATTATCAATGAATTGTGAAGTTAATAGAAACTTTCCTAAAACATCAAATTAAAAAGTTTGATCAACTCAAAAAAAAAAAAAGTTTGATCAACTCTGCTAAAGACTGCATTCTTTTTTTCTATAAAAAAATTATATTGCAGGATTTTCATCATATGAAGAAGTGATCAAAGAATCTGCAGTCGAAAACTCTAGAAAACTTTTAAAGAGATGTATTAAGAAGTTAATGAAAATATCATGTTGTTTTTCTGGAATTTGTAATGTGTGTGGTATCATACTAGAGTAACTTATAATTCATTGGGACTCATTTTTTATTAGAAATGAGTATTACTTTTCTATTGACAATGTGTATTCTTCTGAAAAAGAATCTCATCAAATTATATAAGGTTTAGGCAGCACAAAACCTAGATCCACCTTTGCCCACATCAGCCTATCACTAATTTCCATCTAGTCCTCCTGCATTCAATACCGGAACTAGTTTACTCATTCCTCCTTTCCTCAGTGTGGCTTCCTGGAGTTTTGAGACTGGAAAACTAAGCACCATATTTGCCAAACTCCTTTGCAAGTATATGCAATTATGTTAGTTTCTGCCTATTAGATGCACATGCACTCTACATTTGGAAAGCAGACAGGAGATGGAGGCCCACTTCCTGCTTCTTGGTTTACTTCTGCTGCTAAGTCAAGTCCTGGAGACATTCATTTTCCAGTCTCTGGTCACTAGCTTTGTGGTTTCAAAAAGATAGCTGCATTAGCAAAAGCAGCCTTCTGATTCCTCCCCTTCCTGACTGTAAGTAAGCTCACAACTTCTCTTGCAAATCAGTTTCACTGTGATATTTTGAGAATTATTACAGAAGAATCTTTCTCCAGGCCTGCATATGATATTATAAGCACCCAATCCTCTGTGCCAAATCCCTTTCTACTTAAAGTTTCTAGGATGGTTTCTATTACTATGCCTGAACTGTGTCTGATACACATTCTCTCTCTCCCCTCTACAGTATCTCTTCTACAGAGTTAACTTTCTAAATCAAAGATTCTATCAGACTATACCCTAAGCTTCAAGAATAACGTCCAAACATCTCAGTAGTCTTGCAAGGCCCTCAACAATCTAGTATCAACCCAATAGCACACCTTCTTCTTATACTACCCTTTTTTATTCTATTTGCCCTACTCAGTAGGCGGGCTACCTTCCACACACTTTGAATTTATTTTGTATCTTTACTCTTGATGTAAGTCAAATGTCTTTCCAGACCTAAGGTAGTTTCCCTACTACTTGGACCTTGGAAAATACTACTCATCCCTAAAAGCCCTGTTCCTTTTGTCAAACTTTCATGAGCCCCTGTAAAGAATCAGTCACTTGCTCCTCTTAAATCTCAAATTTTTAAGTACAACCTCCTTTGACCCTAATCATATTTTGGGAGTGACTTATGGTTATCGCTACATACAGTTATGCGACTATCCCATTAAATTCAGAGAGTAGAAGTCACCATTTATCTTTCAGTCCCTCCACTACCTGCTGTAGTGCCTTACATGAGGTATCACATGAATATATATTGAATGAACAAGTGGACAAATAAAAGAACATATGGAATGGCAAAGAAATATTTCTTAGTATTAGCTTACTTGTTTTTGCCCAATACTGGTTGAGTCAAACAGGGTATACATGTGAGAAAAAAGTGAACTAGATAAGCATCAATTTTACTAATAATTTATTATTTGTATTTTAAGATAACTCACTAAATAAATTTTCTAAAGACTTTTCTTTGACGTTGAGATATTGAACCCCAACTCATAGTTTTCTTCCTTTACAACCCTTGATCTACCCATGGTGTTTTCCACACCCATGGGAATGTTTTATCCAAAAAATTTCTCTAATCTTCCTGATTCCAAGTTTTACAATTTTACAAGCTTTTCAACGATGTGCTATTAAATCATCTCTTCAAAAGAAAAATGCCTTGGGGCGCCTGGGTGGCTCAGTGGGTTAAAGCCTCTGCCTTCGGCTCAGGTCATGATCTCAGGGTCCTGGGATCAAGCCCCACATCGGGCTCTCTGCTCAGCAGGGAGTCTGCTTCCCCCTCTCTCTCTGCCTGCCTCTCTGCCTACTTGTGATCTCTCTCTGTCAAATAAATAAATAAATCTTTTAAAAAAAAAAAGAAAAATGCCTTGATTTTTAGCATTTGCCAATTTCCATGATGTTAGTATTCTCAATACTTCTGGTTTCAAGGACTACTATGTTCAACAACTAGCTTGCAGTATTCCTGAAAATTCAGCGGTCATGGCCTGTTAGTAGGTTTAAGTAAACTATAACTGTTTTACACTCAATTTTCAACAATCTACTTCCAGAGCTACATCTTGGACCCAAGACTTCCCCTTTGACATTTTAACTGAAACGTATTATGTTCCTACATAAATCTTTTGTCTCTATCTCTCCTGGTACAACTTCTCAAACCTAGACCCCATGGTGAAATCTATGTACTAATTCACTCACCTTTCCATTGCCTCTTTTCTACAAAATTTCAATCTGGAGTCAATCCAACCTTCTGCCATATCTGTTACATGAGCATCGGAATGCTGCAGAATTCTGAGAAAATCTCACAGCCACATGCATTGTTGTGACAATGTGATTTATGCTTCTCAACATCAAATGAACCTTCAGCTTTACTAGGAATTCCTCTGACATGGCCCTGAAGCATTTCTCTTTCTATTCCCTCTGGTAACTTATCTAAACCTGTCACAACCTCCCTCACTTCCTGCATCTGTATCATAGCCCCTGTCTTATAGATGAGCATTTCCTGTTCTTGCAGACAACCACAGAGAAGATTAGGGAAATGGGGTATAACGCCCCAGTTTCTCACTCCAATATCAAAAGGTCAGAGTTCTCTGTAAAGACACTTATATTATTCCTGAAATTTCAGAAGGGAATTTGTCTTTTCTTATTCCAAAGAATGTCCCTCCTTTTGTCCTCTCAAATATCTTTTTATTTGCAATGTCAATGCATCACATATTCTCCATCTGCAATGTCACTGCATCACATATTCTCCATCTGATAAATCTGCAATTTCACTGTCACAACTTGTTCCTTTCTTGATAATCTATAAACACGTTTCAATTTACCTTATTAAATAAAAAAAATCCCTACCCAACCAGCAAAAATAAAATCTTTTTCATGACAAAATCTTCCCTTGACCAATCTTTCCCTTTTCATTCCAGTTCTTTAACAAAACAGTCTATTTCCTCAGCCATATTCACCCTTTCATTCATGTTTATCACAAAATTAACATATAGGAAAGTTTTACAATGTCAGTAAAAAGATGAATACAAAGCAAAACAACAAAATATTAACTGTCATCCTACGAGGAGGCTGTATCATTGGCATTTTGGCACATTTCCTTCTGTCTTATTTCTAGACCAGTTGTGTGTGTTGTTTTCAATGCTGGAATTAGACTGTTTATAGAATTTTTTTCATTTATCATATCATGCACAGTGCTCAATTTTATGAACTTTTCTTTAAAAACATGATTTTTAGTGATTGCATTATATTTTAGTGAATAAATGAACCTAATTTACACAATTATTCATCTATGCCATTCACTGAAGGACCCAATGAAATTGGGCTTCAACGTCAACTGCTTCACTAAATAATTACCTCTTATTTCCCAAATTTAAACGGGTCATTTTTTTCCCCATCTTACTTGAACTTTTTGCAACAGTTGACAGTCTTATATAGATTCCTTTTCTCAAAATAGTTTTCCCTTGTCTTTTATAATATGATTTTGTTTATCATTTTCATCCAATTTATCTAATCATTTTCCTCAACAAAGTTTGCTTGTTCCCCTTCTTCGCACCCAAGCATTCTGTCTTTTCCACTTCATTCTTGAACATTTTTTATCCAAACCATGACTAGAAATAACAATTGTACCAAAAATGTCTAAATTGTGACAGTGATGGTTTTCTTTTCCTAAATATGTGTTTGTTTACAATCCTCGTAAGAAAAGCTTTTTCCACTGGCTTATTATTTAGATACTCAAAATGTTTGGGTTACACCTTTGAGAAGGATGAAGAAGGACCAATATAATGGTGTTCTTGAGTCAGAAGCAACAGATCAGATTCAGAATTTAGGTAAATAAGAACCTTAGGCCCTAAATTGGAGGTGGGAGACATTATACTTAGATGTATCTGACTGAGCAAAGAGCATTACTTTCAATAGGTAGAGAAAAATACAGTCACATTTATATACCAAATCATCAATTTATCAAAATGTAGTTTGAGGAAAAAAATTCCTTTTTTGGCCCTCTTCTACAATAAGTTATTTGATTTATAAAATAAAGTTTTTTATAATCATGCTGTCACTGAAAAGTAGTGAAATCAATTTGGTTTTTCTTCTTTGGGTCAGCAGGAAGTTCTACCTCATTTTCCTCCAGATAGCTTTTATGACGGATATTAATCATATAGACATGTCTTCTTTTTCAGAGCTACAAAGGCTCAGTGTTCCACAAGGTTGGCTTATTCTCTACAAGGTGCCCAGGCAGAATATTAAAAGCAAAACAATTGCATAACACTGAGTGCTTTATGCTACAGGTAAAATCTCAAGACAATCTTATTATCAAGATGAGGTTTTTATAACAAAACGAACCAATCTGATGGTCTGTTATCGGTTATAATAGTATTTTGTTGAGCTGGTCAGTGACGGTTCTTTGGTCCTAGCTCTTACAAGACTCAGTGTGTCTAACAGACGTAGCTGATGGTGTGCTGTTTATACTGCAGGTAGGGAGGAGAGATGAAATCCTCACACCTGATATTTATAGAGCATTTTCAACCTTTACAAACTGGCTTATTATATTCTACCTCATTTGCTTTTCATCTTCAATTTGAGAAACACATTAGAGACGTAGTTGTTATCTTTACTGAGCAGATTGAGAAACTGAGGCTAGAATGAGTGGCCTGGCTTGCTAAATTTGAATACAAACTCAAATCCCATGACTCCTAACCCAGATAGTGTTTTCTTCTACTAGTACTTAATTTGATTTGTAATTAAATAACAATTACTTTTTCCTTTGATTCATTCCAACTCATCTCACATGCCTCACATGGATTTTCTTTCAGATGAAAAGGACAGAAAAAGAATATACATAGCAGCACATTTTCCCCCTACTGACTTCACACACTTATTTGCTGAGTCTCCTTTTTTTTCTACTCTATGACACATACCCCCAAATTTAATTTCTGCCAACATAATCAATAACAAAAATCTATTCAGTAAACCAATTTGGAAGTACAGTGGAAAAAGTAACTATGCTGTCATGAAAATCATTTTCCGACAATGGACCTTAGTTTCATGTATACACACACATGAGAATAAAAATACCTGTCTCACAGGGTTATTGAACAGAGCGACTGCCAACCAGGTACCTGCCCTAGTCAAAACAGTGGGGCTCTCTCCAGACAGTTTTTCCTTTCCTTTCCTATCCTCATCCCAAAGACACCAAGTGCTATTGATTCTATGCTGTGAAAAGCTCTGTAATTTGTCCTTCCTTCTTCATCTTCACTAATTTTGTCTTAGTTTAGATCTGCACCATTTTATGGCAGTTACTATTAATTTATATCCTGTTTTCAGTCTTGTCAATTTCAATTTAATGAGGCTTATAGAGAATGAGTTTCAGTGACAGTAATAACAGCTAAATACTTGAGTTTCCTTGGGATACCTGCATTTCTACTTTTCAATGCATCCGTGATGCATGTGACTATTTCAGGTGGACAGTCTTCATTGGGTATAGATAGTTCTTAAGACTCTTTATACACCTACTAGGTTTTACTTAGAAGATGTGCCAATATCTATCAATAACAGTAAAAACCAATCGGAGGTATAAATGGAGCCTAATAGACTCAAGAGAAGTCAACCAAACTCACTTTTACCAAGAAACAGCATGTGAAATGGTGAATCCTAAATCTGGATATATGGAGAAAGTCCTATAAAGTCCCAGTACTCTTTCAGAAAATTTATGTGTATCCTCATTGGAAAAGGTCATTTCAGATAGGGTGACTTCATTCCACGAAGATGCATGCCTATTGATGACCCAAGTTATTTTACGGGGTATGTTTCCAATGAACTTTTAGCTTTTGCCCATTATACTGTAAGATATACCCTAAGATGTGCCTCCTGCGGTAAGATTCCAAGAATATCTGGAATCCAAAGTCTGTTGAAAATGTAACTGCCATAAGCTAGTAGGAATTTGAAAGTCCAAAAATACTTACACCAAAGTTGGTAGCCGCAAATCGATCTGAGGCAGAAACTTGTACATTTGTTGAAACTGTTGTGTGAGCATAGAAAGCATTTATATTCGCCAACAAGGTGCTCATGACAGCAGGGACACCGGGACACATGTATTTAGAAGACAGACATGAAAAGTGCCTACAAGACAAAAACATTAAGCACTCTTAAAACATAAACCAATTAATTCATATAACAGTGTATCCTCTAATGCCAGCGATTAATTCCTTAACTACATCTATGAAAAAGAGAGAAAACTCCCACAATCTCTACTAAATGAAAGAGAAAGCAACTTCAGCTTTTAAAAATTTCTCATTCACAAATGTGAAGTAGCTTAATCAGAATGTGATTTGTCACAGGGATGAGTGCATAATTCCTTTCAACTGTGGGAGTGTTGTGTGTACACACCAAAAGTGCAATTTCCAATAGAATCCAGCATTATTGGAAAGCAATTATGCGGGAGTCTCCCTTTCTCCAGTAACTATGCCGTCACTTACTTCAGTTCCTGAAATGCTCAATTTCAACCAGAATAGCCTTTGATTCTTGTATTCCTATTACATTGATGAACCAAGAGGCTCTCCTTTCTTTGCATGTCTACTGAACAAGTGAACTTAACATCTGACTTGAGTCTAGTTTCTGGAATTTTGTCATTAGAATACCTTCCAGAAGGAGTTCTGTTTTCCTAGCATTTTGCTGCAACCAGGATTTAATAAGGTGAATGGATGAATAGTGAGGACAGATTGAATTATGCCAGCTCAATGCTTAAAGACCGTTTCTTTTAAACCTTGAATAATAGTATCATTCACAGACATCAGAAGCATCCAGTGTTCAGTTCTGTTACTTCTCTCAAGAAAACCTGTTTCGTTTGAACTATAACAAAAGACTTGAAAATTGAAAGCACAGCTTACGATAAAAGCAAGAAGATAAGATACGGAGGAAAGAAATTTTCAGTATGTGATCTGATCCTATTTTGCTCTCATACGTCAGTAATTTTTCCTCCACTTAGGCATCTCTGAATTCTGTATTACTGAACTCAATCACAGGATGAACAAATACAAATAAATGCCCTGAATTACACCTCAAAAGAAATGGATGATGGTCCTGGAAATGGTGGCTTCTCTTAGATTTCAGCCCTGTCACTCATGCAGCTTGTTGCGATATTAGCTGATAAAAGTAAGTTAAAGTTTTAAGCATGGATCTTTGAGGATTATGAATAACAAAGCCTGCCATGGGAGTTGCATGATGTTTTGCTATTTAACCTTAGAAATACATTATCACTGATTGCTTCTTTTAGGTAAATGATATCTATCTTGACTTTATTATACACTAAATTAATTATAATATCTATTAAGAATATCACAAATAATATAAAGATATTAAAAATAGAAAGTAAAAAACTCCTAACACTATGTATTTTTTTTTTTTTTTTTGAGCAATTCACAAGTAATGAAATTTGTTAGACCCAAGTTAGAGGTTAAGAGTTGTGGAATATGTAAGACCTAAATGTAATGGTACAGGAAAATATACACACCTAGGGGGAACAAGAGTTATAGAAACATTAGTTGTCAAAATAAATTGGTAAAAAACTCAAAGACAAGAAGTTTATTATCCTGAACATGCATCATAGATTTAAAGGGATACTGGAGGTCACCAGGATGAACAATTTTGCTCTTGGTTTAAAAAAAAAAAAAAAAAAAAAAAAAAAAAAAAAAAAAGCATCCATATCTCCCTAATGCAGCCAAGTGTTACCTAGTATTTAAATCTGGTAGCTGCCACCCTCTGATTTTTGGTGCCCATGAAATCGGTAACAGTTTAGCAGGGACTTTAAACAGAAATAATGGAGAAACATAATAAAATATTCTGAAGGTACTTCTAGTATGAATTCTGTAGGTGAAATTGAAAGCTTTATAATGTAGATGATTATTGAGCAATGTTCATGCTTATAAGCCATCTGAGGGAAAAATGAACGTAATATGGGAAGGCTGGGGATATAAACAAGCAAGCTTTGCCTCTTTTACACTTTGAGTTGGTAAACCAATGTTTTAATGATGAAAATTCCCTACAAAATTGTGGCTTTGGGGGCTTTGAGAGTTGTAATTTTGAGTTACCTAGTTTAATGCAATCCTTGCTATGTACTTGCCATTCATGTTAATACATTTTCATAAAATCAGAAAAGCAGTAAAAAATAAACAGGTTTTTATACTTTAAAGTTTTCTTCAAAAAATAACTTCAATTTATAGCTAAATGGTAGGATTATAATACTTTCTCCTATTAGAACGGATTAGAAATAGAATTAGAATTGACTAGTGTTTTTCTATTCTTTGACCTTTCGTCTATTTTTTTTTTTTTTTTATATTAAAGGCATCTGGCCAGAGTCCTCTCTCTTCAACAACTACACATTTACTATCCTTCTGGAATTATTTTTCATACGACAGGAATCTAGAGTTGATTAAAACATGCTCCTGGTGTAAAATATGCATACCTTAGTCAAGAGGACATACATCAAAAACTAAATTTCCCATTTAAGAGAAAGTGCTATTACAGAAGTATGTAAAAGTGTGGGTGCTGTTACAGAGGTATCAATTGGATAGAGGAAGTTAGGAGGCCAGAGATGGAGGACAGAGGTTCAAAGGCTGATTGGAACCCACTAGTGGTGAGCCCACAGAGGAGAAATCAGAGGAAAATGTCTGAGCCAAGGTCTTGAGGATTAAAGTTCATACAATGGCTTTACACAAGAGTAAAGAATTTAGTGTCCCTAGAATTTGGTCCAAAAAATATTTATTCTAAATGTGAGATACTGTGCTAGGCATTGGATATATATTAATGAATCCACTCACAGACAAATAGGAGAATTAGTCACACAAGAAATGTAAAGCAATTATGCAAATGTTATGAGAAAGAAAAGCCAAACAGAGTGCTAAAGGAGAGTAAGTTCAAGAGTGTATATTGTGCCCTGATGGGTCTCAAAATAAGGCTGGGCTAAGAGTTAATGCGTGGCTCAGAGACAGTGAAACCCAGCATAGAGCTTGCTATCACCGATATGTAAAAGATGTATTCCAGAGGAATGGAAGAGTAAAAATCAAGGCACAAGGGGAAAAAAAAATTGTGTGCAGTGAACCCTAGCAATTTTAGGTTGCTAGAGTCCAAATTTCCCAGAGAATACCCCATGCTTGGTCTGACCAAAAACAAGGTTAGGGGGTATGTAGGAGAGTCTCGTGAAATATGTTAGGCAAGTTGGACCTATTTTATAGACCAAAGGACTTTTTCACACAAATCTCAAACTCTTAAGAGTAAATTTAAGCAAAAAATATCTCCAAGGAACTCTAGCTGTTTACATGGATAGAAAGTGCCATCATCAGAGTTGAATTTTAAATAGACTAACTTGGTAGGGAGGAGAATTTAGAAGAATGGGTTTAAAGAAGGTGAGACTGGAGCACCTGGGTGGCTCAGTCAGTTAAGCCTCTGCCTTCGGCTCAGGTCATGATCCCGGGGTCCTGGGATCCAGTCCCACATTAGGTTCCTTGCCCAGCGGGAAGTCTGCTTCTCCCTCTCCCTCTAATGCTCCCCCCTGCTCATGCTCTCTCTTAATAAATAAAACCTTTCAAAAAAAAAAATAAATAAAGAAGGTGAGACTGGAGAATCCAGTTAGGAGGATATATAGGGAAGAGATGGAGAGTGTCTGAACTAGGGCAATAGCTATAGAAATATGAAGGAGGGAATGAACGTGAAAACACTGGGAGAAGAAAAACTGTCCGGACTTGGGTGAGGAGTGAGGAGTACAGAAGTAGAGAAGAGAAATGGTTAAGTTCCTTGGGGTGCCTGGGTGGCTCAGATGGTTCAGCATCTGCCTTTGGCTCAGGTCATGATCTCTAGGTCCTGGGATCAAGCCCCATGTTGGGCTCCCAGCTCGGCAGGGCATCTGCTTCTCCCTCTCCCCCTGCTTATGTGTGTGCTCACTCTCTCTTTCAAATGAAAAAACAAAATCTTCAAAAAAACAAACAAAAAATACCCCCAAGAGATGGTTAGGTTCCAAGGTTTCAGTTTGGGTAACTGGTACCTCTGCCAAGTGAGTCATGATTTAAAAAGGAGAAAGGAATCGTAAGGTGGAGATTATGTGTTCAGTTGAGTTTAAGCTTAAGGTGCTTATAGGGCTTTCACATAGGTGTGTCTGCCAGGTTACTGGACACCTGAACTGGACGCTTGGATGCGGGAGTGTCACCAGCATATCAGAGTCAGTCAAAACCATAAGAAAGGATAAGATCATCCAGGAAGATTATGTAGCATGAAGAGAGAAATGCCACGGCTTAGAACCTAGGAAACATCAACATATAAGCGACTAGTGAAAGGAAAAAACAAAAAAGGGGGGGGGGGGTCTATGATTGAGGCCAAAGGGAAAAAACAGGTAAAAAAGGCAAGGCAGAACAATGGAACTAAGAAACCATGAGAATGGGAGGTTTGCGAGTAAAGAATAACTGATGCTGTTAGGTACAGTGAGAAAGTCTTTTAAGGACAGAAGGTAGACTATTAGACTTGACAAACACACTTCATTGCAACCTTAACAAGATCAATGTTAGTGGAATGACAGGAGTTTGCAGGAGGAGGGCATAGGAGGAAAAGTGGGTAGGTGCTGGGGGTGACCAAAGTGGGTCAAGGCCACATTCTGATGGTCTCCTGCTAAGGAGCTTTCACATTCTTATGTGGATTATACGGAGTTGGCAGAGATTTTTGCAGAGGCAACTGACAGTATCAGACAAATTTGGAAAGATGACTCCAAAGTGGTGTAAAGATAAATTGAAATGAGTAGGTATTGGAAGCAGAATAAAAACAATTTAGGAAGATACAGACGGAAAAATGACACTTCTGCCCTGCTTCCAAAATGATGAAGCACTTCACATACTACAGTCAGAAGCAACAAAATAATCTTGAGATAATCTGAAACTCACAGAATCACACAGTTTCTGACCTCCAAGATATAAAACCTTGAATATTTCTCTGAAACCTACACTTTCTAACAAAACAATTTTGAACTTGCTTTAACTCATGTTATATCTGAAAATTTATTATGACCTCTGAAAATATGGACACCAGCTTGGCATCCCACCAAGAATAGCACAGGAACTCCATGTTAACTAGGTAACCTCAGGTATGTTATGTTTTCATTTTCGTTTTGTTTTGTTTTGCTGGTGCTTTTGAAGTCTGAATCTCTCCCTGTATTTCCTGTAATTAAATATTTATTTTCCTTTTCTAATTTTCCTTCTTTTTTAAAGATTTATTTCTTTGATTGAGAGAGAGTGTGCATGGGGGACAGGGACAGTGGGAGAGAGAGGGAGAATCCCAAGCAGACTCTCCTTTGAGTGCTCAGCCCCACACGGGGCTCAATCTCACAAGCCTGAGATCATGACCTGAGCCAACACCAAGAGTCAGCCGCTTAACCAACTTGGTCACCCAGGCGCCCCTCTCATTTTTTTTGTCCTTAAGGTCACAGAGCAAGTAAAGTGATTCAGGACTGGAGCTCAGGCAATGTAAGTTTAAAACCATCTCTCTTAACCCCTAGAGTACATCTTTCTCTTAATTTATCCTCCTTCTTATCTCTTCAATGTTGTATATTACTTGCACATGTATCTGTTCCTTTCCACATGTGTCTACTTCATGCTTGGTTATCATCTTATTCAGCCTGCCTCTAGCATAGTGTTTTTTTGTACACAGGAGATGACCAATGATTATTAACAAAAACAAAAACAATGTGAGCCAAATGAATTTATATAGAGTTAGAGTGTCCAGGACTTGTGGTTGGTTACCTTGAGTAGGACAGTTTATCAAAAGAGATAATTGCTTTATAAACATTTGTTAAAGTGCATAACAGTTAACAGTAATGATGACAATAACTTTGAAGGTTAATAGCATTCTGCTTATAATCGCTATACATTTAAAATTTCCAGAGCATTAGGCATGTATTCATCTTAGAGGACAGACAGAAATACTTAACTTTCTGATTTTAATCTAAGATAATTTCTGGGGTATGATTGGAGGTAGCTAGCTGCGTATGATTCACCCCTTGAAACTTCCCATGGAAATAGGTGAGAAAAACAAAAAAGAATGTCAAGTCATAAAAGCACTAGACATTAGGGTATCAATCAAAGACTTTGCCTAACTTCAGGGCAGCTGGCTAGATTGAGAGATGTTCAGGGGCTGACTAGTGTTTAAACTGCTAAAATATTAACCTGACTAGAGAGGAAATGGGAGGATATTTCTAGCAACCATACACTGTCTACCCTGCATCTAAGATTGGGGACTAGGCTGCTGGCCAGCAAGGCTGTCAATCACTTCCCTATTCCATGCTAATGGCTTCTCAAGGCAATAAAGAGGTGTCTCTTGTTTCCTACACCTACTCACTCTACATTCATTAAAGAGTATACAACTCCCAAGATTGCGATACAGCTTCTGTAACAGGGAATAGGCAATGGGATTTGAAGCTAGTTAGAAAAAAAGGCCTGGAAGAACACTGGGAACAGTATATCCTGGGGATTATATATAAATGTTTTACTTCCAGCAAGACAAGAGTTGACAGCTTGTTTAGATTATCCAGGGGGGAAAAAAATCCAGTTCTTACATATGGAGAATCCACCAAAGGGAGGTAAATATCTTTTCCCAATCTAAAGGACTGGGAAAATAAATAAATGACTTTATATAAAGTCATTAAAAAATGACTTTAAATAAAGTCATGGAAAAGGGTAGAACATTTTTGAGGTTTGGCTTCCAGCTTAAGGTCTTTAGGTGAATGCTGACAATACCCAGGTAGTCAACAAATACTGATTCAAAGGAACCCTGTAAGTTGCCAAACAAAGAAGATGCAAACATCTTTACATATTATTTTAACATATAAAAGTACATGGCCCATATTATTCTTTAAAATACTATTAAACACGATTTTTACAGAAGTCAGCAACAAATCACACATAAAATGTTTTTTCTTTCAAAGTTTATCATAGACCTTACCAGTTTCTGGTTAATGTGTAGATGCAAAAAGATTACTATAAAATTACTATAGAGTAGATATCACTTTGATTTCACTAAATAAAATACATTGAGGCTTAATTTTGAAGATATTAATGGAATGATTTTTCACTCATAACTTCTTAAAGCAAAATACAGAAAAGAGAACGGTGATGTGGAAATCAAAGGAGAACAATGAGAAAAACTCACTATTTCATTTAATGGTACTTTTCATCCCATTAGAACTTTACATCAGTGTTAACATCAAATTAGCCTTACAATGGTGTTTTTCTTGTGAGCTAATTAAAATTGTAAGCAATAAAATTTTCATTGTCTGGTAAAAGGAAGAAGGTAAATAGATTAAAGTCATAAATATGCTCCTCCTTAATTTGGTCGGAATTAAATTGAACATGTCTCAATATATCTAAAAATTAAAGATACAATAATTGTCACTTCTTAGAACTTACATGAAAATGTTCTTCTTAAAACTAGTGACTCCAGAATTAATCGGGAGTTGGAATACTAAGATTAAAAGTTAAAGCATTTGAAAAAACAAAAGTTTAAGCATTTGATAGTAAGTTTTAAAATAAAACACTAAAATTTAGAATTTCCAAGTCACTCTTATGAATATAAACTTTTCCCTGGTTAGTAAAAAATATCTTCTTTTTTTTTTCTCCTTTTTGAGAAGGGAGGAGAGAGAGATAATCTTAAACAAGCTCCACAACCATCACAAAGCCAGATGAGGGGCTCAATCTCACAACTCTGAGATCTTGACCTGAGCAGAAACCAAGAATCTGACCCTTAATCAACTGAGCCATCTATGCATACCTACCTATCCTTTTCTAGAAACCGTGACGAAGAACATTATAAATCACAGCTGGTATCTCTTGGTACCAAATAATAGTCTACATTGAACTTGCCATTTCACATTCGCATTTCACCTAAATGGTAAATGATGAGGCATTCAATATAATCAAGAAAATAGTAAGCATCAAAGTATACCTTTCTTAGATGATGGAAAGGAAAAAAAAAAAAAAGAGAGAGAGAGAGAGACTTAAATTTTGAAGAAGCCTAAGTATTAATCAGGGTTAGTGGCTACACTTCTTGGAAACCTTGAAAAAACGGTCAGCAAATTGCGTTCTTGGTATGTGGGGCAGAAAGAGGGATTCTGGGTGGCTAATTTAGAGTTACAGGTACTATGGCATAGGCATGATTTGCTTTAATCCTAGCTCTTAGAAAAGTAACTTTATCACTCCTAGATTCAGTTTCTCCATCTTTGAAGTGAAAAGATCTAATCCTTCCAGGCTTTAACATGCTATGCATCTCTGAATACAGATAATTGGTTGTGTCCAGCCATAAAGAGTACTTCCTCCCCCCATCAACATCTGATTCTACTGGAGCCCCTGGTTAATAAGGACGGTCAGAATGCAGGGGACAAGGGAGTCATCTGCAGGCATCCTTTGCTCCTTGGGAGTTATCAGCTAACAGACTTCTACACAGCCTTCAATTTGGAAAGCACTTCCCTCTGACTTTATGTGCATCTCTTCTTTATGTGTGCTTATTGCCAAGATGAAGTTTCTTGCTTCTAAGCATCTCCTAGAAAATCAATTCCTTTTAAAGGCTGTAGTTTCAATGCTACTTATATTGTTCCAGGAGGGAGAGGGAAAATAGGATTTAAAGTACAATTAGCAATTTAAAATGACTAAAGAGATCCTTGCAGCAAACCACCCCTTCAAAAAGTACACCTTCAAATAAAATAGGCCGAAAAGTACTAATGTAATCTCTGAAAATGCTAACACTTCCCAACACAGGCACGATTCAAAACAATGGATTAATCATGTTTAAATCCCCTGACTTTGCTTTTTGAAGAAAATGGGGTTAGTGTCAAACCAGTTTAACAAATGGAATTTCACCTTCATGGGAAAAGTTAGAGTAACAAACTCAAAAAGATGATGCTTAAATTGCCAATCATGAGATAGTTACTGGCATGTTTTCAGCTAATGCAATTGCTACAACATTATCAAGCATTAATTCTCATATATTATCGGTAAAATGTTGGGAAGTCACATGTATTTCAAATTATACATCTGGATTCAGTTCACTTGTTATTGTTTTGTAGGTACCATAATGGGTGGGGGTGGGCGGGGAAGGATAATCATCTAACTTATGCCTTTTCAGGGACAATTGTCCCTAATCATATCATCTTGTGGTTTTTCAAGGGATAGAAATGCCTTTGATTCAAAAGATTTAAAGATCAGTTTTGTTTTGTATTTTTTTAACTAAAAATAAGAGCAGGGTGATTGGAAGGAAGCACCATAAAGACAGTAACAGTTTTTAGATCCTTTGGAGATTTCAGAGAAACAATTAAAGATGAAAGGAAAGACTGTATTCTAATATCAGAAATATACTAAAACAGTATTTATCACATTTGCTCCCTAAAATTCAAATTAGCATGCATTTAAGTGATTGCACACATGCTTGTCACTAAAGGGGGGGGTCAAACATTTAAGGATCCACTTCTCTTGGCAAAAAGCATCGTAACTTTTCACAGATGCTGTGGATTGCTCAAACTCAACTACAGAGGTTTGGAGTGTGAGGGCAGTGGTGGGAGACAGGAAGGTAAGGAAATGCACAGGGTTTGGAGGAATGGCAGAAGCTAAAGAGCAAATAAGGCTGGGACCCTCAGGCTTACCGTCAGCTTTCTCTGACACCTCTCCTCATCTGTGCCTGGATTTGGTCCCTTCATGTCTATGCTCTTACAGTACCCATGGATACCTCAATTACGCTGTCCTGTTGTTATTAAATTTCTTCTTCCTCTTTGCTCTACATTAGGAGCTCACTGAAGCAGGAGAGATCTTTTACTGCTGTATCTCAATGCCCTCTATAAGTCCTCATACTTAAATATTCAGAATGTTTATCAAATAAATGGATGCTAACTTCTGGAATGGGGACTCCACCAGAGACTGGATCTTGACTTCTTGCTTGCTGATGTATTCTTAGTGCCTAAAAAACTTCTTGGCACATGGTAGGCCCTCAATAAATATTTCTTACAGGAATGAGTGATTCACTCATCAATTAAGACGCACTCACTAAAAAGCAGGCTCATGGCTCAAGCAGCTAAAATAGACTAACGCCTTTAAAATAAACTATATCCCAATAGTTCTAGTTCAAATATAAATTCAATTAAGAGGGCCAGTACCAAAGTAAAGGTTGTTTGTTAAGGACACCCAGGTGAAAAACACTGACTAAATGCTTTTCTCACTTGGTAGTACAGTTGCATGACCATAGTCTAAGGAAATCTCAGCTTAGATGAGACACCTGGGGCTTCGTTTTTACAATAAATGAAAGACTCATTAAATATTCAGTTAAAAGGAAAATGTATTTGTTTGACAGAAATCACCCCCGCGGGACAATTTAATCCCTGATGCTGACATGGAATTCACTGCATGTGTTTAGGGGTGAACAGCAAGTCTGTCAGAATGTTTTTAAGAGCATTCATGTTTGCATCAATAGCTGAAAAGCCTCAGGGATTCCCAAAATTCTCATGATGAAAATAGACTCTATGCCCAACATCATGATGCAAAATATGTAAAATGGTGTACTCGTTTAGAAAGGAAACAGACTGTCATTCTTGCTATCATATTTCGGAAAACTGCCTTTTTTTTTTTTTTTTTTTTAAGATGGATTTACCATGTGGGAACAAATCCTCCTGGTCCTTGATCGATGGGCTGTCCAAACAGGAAAAATGTAATCCCTTTTCTCCTCCCTCATGAATGTTCCAAAACAAAGAGTCATTTTTACACAACAGATTGGGCCAATAAATTGTACCGTTATAGAAAATGTTTTGTGGTAAAATGAGAGAGAGATTTACAATAAGCAGGAGGTACCTTAGAGGACTGGGAAATTCAGTATTAATGTTCAGATTATTTACCCGCAAAATAGATTCACCCTCGTTCTTATGATGAGAAATACACAAGAGGAAAATATAATAATGTACAACCAGACTCTCTGGCTTCATACACACTTCCCCTTTATTTCTGCTCCAAATCCAACTTCAAAGAAATGGGAGTACGCTTAAAAGGAACCAGACAATATCTACTAAAAACAGGAAGATTATGAGGTTACCTGGGGATTTGGCTAAGCATAAGTAGACTTTAAATATCAAAAGAAACCGAGTTTTGACTTTTTTTACTGATCAAATCGTATCTAGGAAAGCCCACAAAAATTAAGCCATTGTGTCCTTTCCCAAATTTGTAAATGGCCTTACTATGTAGACAAGACATCTGTTTCTTCCTTGAAGCTGAGTTCCCCAACTTTGTGTTTTAAAATGAAGGGAAATACTTCTGAGGTAAGTTTGACATACATAGTTCTAGATTTTGCTGTTGTTGCTTGGTTGGTTTTCTGGATCCCTGAAGTTTCAAGACAACTGGCAACCAATTTAAATCTGAAGATATAGCTGGTTATTCATAAATTCCTTTTTAAAAATTGTGTTATTCATTGGCCAACAATTGGTTAGGAATCAATTTACAATTCAATTACAGGAGTATCACATGGAAAGTATGATAAAAAAAATATCCCTACATGATCTCACTGATATGAGGAATCTGAGAAACAAGACAGAGGATCATAGGGGAAGGGAGGGAAAAATCAAACAAGATGAAACCAGAGAAGGAGACTCTTAATCTCAGGAAACAAACAGGGTTGCTGGAGAGGACAGGGGTAGGAGGGATGGGGTGGCTGGGTGATGGACATTGGGGAGGGTATGTGCTATGGTGAGGGGAACAAAAAAACAAAACAAAACCCTGAAAGTTACATTTCAACACCTAACAGAAGAATGTCAGTACTCTGATACTTTTCCAAATTATTATAATCAATATGATATGCTCTAAAACACTTAAAAGGTAAAATAGATACCTACACCAGCTTAATCTTTCAAGTTCCATTTTGCATGCATTTGATAAGTGTGAACTTTTTTTTTTTTAAGGTTTATTTATCTGAAAGGGAGAGATTGAGAGAGAGTATGTGTGAGTTGGGGGAGAGGGAGAGAAAGAATCCCAAGCAGACTCCCCACTGAGTGTGGAGCCCTATGCTGGGCTGGATCTCAAGACCAAGAGACCATGACCTGAGCAGAAACCAAGAGTAGGACACTTAACTGACTGAGCCACCCAGGAGCCCTGGAAACTGTGAACTTCTGATGTGAAGAAATATGCCAGGAGAAGTTGAGAATAAACAATTTCTGCTTCTGATTCATTCAATTAAAAATATGTACTGAGTTTCTGCCATGTACCCAGAATTTAATATAAGGCAGTAATAAAACTTATGGCTGTTGGATTCAAAATATCAATTTGTAAATCTTTGAACAGAGCTCAAGTGCCCATGACACCATTCTACCATCTCTCAAACTAGATTACACAATTATAATATTAACATAATGATGTAAAATGGGTACAGGTGTATTTTTCTATAAAAACTATTTCAACAACTAATGATCATTAATGAATAGTAAATGAAAAGATCCTATTTATGCTGGTAGCCAAATTTTTTAGGAGTTAACAGACTGTTAAGCAACAGGAGTATTTTTTATTCTGGTGAGAATGTAAAATTTTTACTGTCAAAGCAAAATTGCACATAATGAAATAGGCCAGGAAAATTTTATTCAAGGGTGTGCAATAGGGAAGAGAAATCAGAACTCAGTCTGAACTCAATTCCGCTGAAATAACAGATGGGGACATTTTTGAATTGGAAGGGGGATGAATGGAAGTTTTTAAGAGGATTCCCCCAACTAGGGGAATTCTAGTCACTTGTGTTTGCTAATTGGCATTACCCCCCAAAAAAGATAAACTTTCTCTTATACTCATGACCCAAGATAATATTACCACTTGGATCAAGGCACCTGTCCAAATTAGGCTTCTACCCTCCAACAGAGACTGGGAGAGAGGGGTCTATACTCCTTGATGATTGTATTTGAGAGGGATGTCTGCCAGGTCCTTGAGAAAGCTACTCCTGGGTTGTAAAATTGGCAAGAGGCTTTCAAAAAGTTATAATTCAAAGAATTTACCATTATAAGTTTTCTAAAGTAAATACTGTAAGAAAAGGGAAGTCAGGGACCTCTGGGTTTAAGCCTTCTGGATTTTGTAAGGGCCAAGGTGAGAGGGAGGTCAGGGGCCTATAGGCAAAGTAAGAAGTTTTATCAAGTTGAGGGAAATGTTAAGGCCATCCTGGTCAGTACTCAAAGATGAAAGAAACTTTTAATAAGTAAAAATATCAATATCAGGGCCACCTAGATGCCTCAGATGGTTAAGAATCTGCCTTTGCCTCAGGTCATGATCTCCAGGTCCTGAGATCAAGCCCATGTCAGGCTCCCAGGTCAGTGGGGAGTCTGCTTCTCCCTCTCCCTCTGCCTCTCTCCCTGCTGTGCTCTGTCTCTATCTCCCTCTCAAATGAATAAAAAATAAATGAAAATATCAATATCAAATCAAATGTATAACCAGAAGTAGATATAGTTGATACTTGAATAATACAGGGGTTAGGGTCACTGACCCCTACACAGTAAAAAAATGCACATATAACTTTGGGCCCCCCAAAAACTTAACTAGTAGCATACTATTGACTGTGACATACATATTATTTACCAGTAACACAAACAGTCATAAACACATATTTTGTGGGTTATATGTATTATATGTATTCTTACAGTAAGCTAGAGAAGAGAAAGCATTAAGAAAATCATAAGGAAGAGAAAATACATTTGCAGTACTATAAAAAATCTACCATCTGTAAGTAGACCCACAAGAGTCCGAACCCTTGGTATTTAAGGGTCAACTACATAATCTATTTAATTTTATTATTAAAGTGCATTCATCAATTTATTACCAAAAAAGAAGACATTTTTTTTCCCTGATGCCTATCTGCCTTGCTTTCACTCTTTAGACAAACAGTTGACAATCTAAGGCCACAGCCAAACCCAGCCCATAGTTTTTGTTTTTAAAATAAAGTTTTATTGGGGCGCCTGGGTGGCTCAGTGGGTTAAAGCCTCTGCCTTCGGCTCAGGTCATGATCCCATGGTCCAGGGATCGAGCCCCACATCGGGCTCTCTGCTCAGCAGGGAGCCTGCTTCCCTCTCTCTCTGCCTGCTTGTGATCTCTCTCTCTCTGTCAAATAAATAAGTAAAATATTTAAAAAAATAAAAAGAAATAAAAAAAAAATAAAATAAAGTTTTATCAGTACATGGCCATGCCCATCTGTTTACTTAATATCTATGACTGCTTTTGCAATTGGAGTGCAGAGTGAAGCAGTTGTGACAGAGACTATAGGACCCACAAAGCTAAAAATACTTACTATATTGCCCTTCATAATTATGGGCTCACATATTACAAGTCACCTGATATCAAAGAAGTATCCAAAAATATTTTCTTGTTACTGTTTACTTAGGTTAAAGGTAAGAGAAAAATACAAGTGATAAAATGAATAAAAGATGATCTTCCTCTTTTAAGCTTTTAACCTTTTTCTATATTAACATGATTATGCTTTTCAGAATATAGGAAACATGGCAAAGAAGTAATGTGACATCAGCTCACAGAAACATTTTAGAATAAATTTAACTTAATCCTTTCTTTTACTGATATTTTTTCCAGAAGCAGGCTTTTCATTGCTGTTGTCTTACTGCTGTCTTTTTTAACATAGCTCCTTTTTGGCAGAATAGTTCGTTTATTTTAGACTCTTCATCATAGTCACATTTTTATTTGTGCTCAATTTGATATGAGATATTCTGAGTTACAGTCAGTCAATGCATGGGACAGAGCAGAAGGACTCCATTATGGCTGCCCAATTACAAAATAGGTTGCCTTAAAAGGAATGTGCTATTGCTATATGTGAATAGGCAGAGGGATGAAGACCATCAGTAATGGATGTGGCAACAGGGTTTCTGATCTGGAGAGAGGTTCAACTGCATGACCTCTAAATTCCTTTTCAACTCCATAATCTATAAGTCTTTATTATTTAGATTTAGGACATTCTGTCAACTAAAAAAAAACATACAATTGATCAAAAGAATTTTAAATGTAGTCTTACATATGTTGTTCTAGAATTATGTCTGGTGATTAAATGCTAAGAACAGTAAACTTTTGAAGAAGAGCATTGATTTTGGTCTAATTCACATCCATCATTCAGATGGTTGAAAATGACTGATTATCTGGGCTGGCATCTATTTGGTTGACATGAAAATATGATCTGATTCTTAAAATGAAAGTACAGTTTTTTAACATATGTACATAAATAGTTTAAATGTTATATATCGTATATATCTGAACAAGATGCATTTATACTCTTAGACCAAGTTTCAAAAGGTAAACTGTAGGCAAGGAATAACTCAATTCTAAACCCTTACTGAAACTCCTCAGTAAAAGTCTGTATGGGTCATTTCCATAGAACCACATTCACTGCAGTATGTGCATTCTCAATATATCTTGGTTTTGCTGAATTAGGAGCACTGATATAAATATAGGAAGGAAGAATATGCAGCCTATTGTTTGGGTCAAGACACTTCTACAGCTCTCTGTAAAGTTTGACAATGCACTTCAATCATCAGGCTTTAGTTTCCTCAGGTATCAAATAAGGCATTAGTTCTCAAACTTTAGAATTTATGAGAAGCATCCAGAGGGCTTATTAAACCACAGATCACTGGGCACCACTTTGTGAGTTTCTGATTCAGTGGATTTAGGGTAGGGTGAAGAATATGCAAGTTCCCAGGGGTTGCTAAGGCTCTGTATCTCAATGGAGAACACTCTGAGAACAAAATAAGGTTTGGGAAGATGGTGCTAGTGAATTACCAAATCCTCAACACTTTATAGCTAGGAGAGGCAGGAGCCAGCATCAAATGGGCACATTCAAATGTAATTGACTTTGTAATCAAAATTTCATTTGAATTAGAAGAAAGGAGATGAATGTTTTTCTTTCTTTTTCTTTAGATTTCAACAGAGATTTTGAACATTGTACATGTTCTAAAGTACTTACGTCATAGCTTGATAAATGGATTCAATCCCATAACGCATGGCAAATTCATCGACTATTTCTTGGGAAGCATCATCAAAGAAAACCTTCCAGGCTTCCTCCCCTTTGACCTCTGGGATTTTCACTCCACCATTAGACTTCACTTCAGTCAAGTAATGGAACAGATTCTAAAAGTAAGTGGTTTTTAATTGTTCAGTAATTCCTCAGCATAGGCCAGAAATATGTAACTGTAACTCTCAGTAATTTATATTTGCATCGTGAATGCACCTAATGTTTCATCAGCATATAGAAGCAATAGGAATATACTGGATTTTTATTCTAACTCATCTCATATTTATGCAAATTGGTTTTATTTCTGCCTAGGTCTACAAAGAATCAATGATTCAAATGTTTCATACCTACCAATTCATCGTAGAAGGAAGTAAAAGTTTTTGCATGTAAACATTTCTACATGCTAGAACATATTTTGCACTCATGGGCTCTGAGTAAATTATAGTGCCCTGAACAATACTGTGATTTTGGCTATGTTAATAAAGATTTTTAGTATGTAAAGGGCTTTGACTGTGAAATGATAGGAATCAGAGCTATGAACTGAGGTTAAAAATGTTTGAGAAATTTGTAATGAAATAAAAATCACTACATAGAATTTCTTTTTGCTTCTAACAAGTTTGGCAACTGCTACATGGATGCAGCCTGGGTCACTAAAGAACCCTTTCTTGGATTTAATTCTTTTTGATTCCTGGACTAGCAGAAAAGGACTCTGAAAAGCAAAGTATAATGCTGTTCCTCTGATCCAAATATTCTCTGCTCAAACTCTAAGGCCAGAGTTGGCTCTCCATCCTGCCAGTTCAGGGATTTCTATTTAATGATTTGAAAACTGAACCACCTTTCTTAAAGGAGTAATATCACTGGCCAGATTGGATTCAGGAAATTAAGCTTAGGTCCTTTATCTAATCATGTGTAAGGTGTAAATGATTTAAATACTGTTCTCCATTCCTTCTTTAGTAAAATGGAAGTACAAATAATTCCACATATAAATTTTCATAGATACATTTAGGAAAAATTATATGCAAAAGGCAAATATTCTCTGTTATCTTTTTCTACCTCTCTGAACACAGGGAAAGGTACATTCCTTACCTTCACCTCTTACTTTCTGATACATGGAACAAAAGTCATTTGTATCAAAGTAAGTCTCTGGGGACAAGTCTAAGCTCTCAGATGCAAAGCATCTAATAGAAGCACAAGATTATGTGTCTGTATATCTACACTGAGGTGAATCTGCCCTTTGGATTCAAATTGGGTAGTCTAACCTTTAAACCAATCAAGCCCTACTTTTAGGGTGGGTATATTCTCTACTATCCTTGGATGGTAAGGACATTTTGATCCTTTCCATTCCCAACATGTTTGTGGAATAGGTAATTAAAATGGAGGATGGTTCAATATGTATGAAGCTCTTTGTTATTCTAGAAAAAGAAAATCATTGCTTATTACACTGGCTACCAAAAACCACTGATGCGATATCAGCATTTTTATATTTCTAATACTCCCAACTAAATCTTTAATAAAATATGAGCACTAACTCAGATTACTCAAAAATAAATATATTTGGACCTCTCCTGCATTACTAAAGTACCATATGTTTAATGCCTCCAAAATACTTGTCATGACTTTTTTAATGAACACTTTTGATAGTTTTCTTCCTCTCGGTCAACATATCCATCATCATCTTATTGTCTTGTTTGTTAATACCTCCCCTACCGTGTTTGTTCTGACTCTCAGTAGAGGACATCTGCCCACTTTTCAAAGAGCAAGACATAGGCTATATGATTCCCTAGCACATCACATGCTATAGTACATAGTACAGGGTCAGAACTCCAGGAACAACTGCACAAACCTAATTCAATTACACTTTTAAGCCAAATATCTTGTTGTATGATCCATAAAGACCTATTTTCTAGGTTTTATCATTTATACAATTCAATTCACTTACCTCATGTAAGCACGTATACTGTATATGATATGGGGCAACCTTCTCCTCTCCTTTTATTTCCACATTGATTTTCAATCGAATGGCCCCAGACACAGCTGACTTATCTGTCCGTTTCTCTGATAAAGCAAAACAGTAATCAGTCATTTTTGAAAATACCATATTTCTCATAGAATTTCTCAAAAGCTTTAAAAAGGCTTACATGGCTAAAGGCCACTTTTCTAGATCAGGTTTGATTATTAATTAGCCATTATGATTCTGGTAAACACAACTTAAAATAATGTGCCTATTGTGTTACTAATTGTCAAACCACATTACAGATAATTCAAACAAAAAGCTTAATCAGAAGATCCTGCCATTCTGATACAAATTTCTGTGCACTTGATCAGTTTCTACAATGAAATTAATTGTTTGGGCAATTAAAAGCAAGGTAACTTAAAAATACAATTAACCAGAAAACTACTTCACGTAAAAGCATTTGCTTCTCTTTCCAATCTTGGAAAGATAAGTCAAAGCTCTAACAAAAAATTTTGTTCATGGTTTTCTTTATCAGTGATTCATAAAGACCTATGGCCTGTGTTTACTAATGTGTTGGATTAACTGTTTATTTGGACGGAATCAATATGTAGTTAATTCAGTGAAATAATGTGTATGGAGGTTCAATATGACCTGATTAGTAGCTTTAAGAGGAAAAAAAAAAAAAAGCATAATCACAAAATTCCTAGAGTTTGTACACAGGGGACCTACATATGATATCTACTTCGTAGATGAAATAAAAAGAGGCAAGTTGACCCATTTCACAAATAAAACACAAGGAGGCAGAATGACAGAGAAAGTGGCAAAGACTTATTGACCTTCTTTCTAAGCATAACGATATTTATAGTCATAAAAGATACAGTTAAATCATGATGTCTGCCTTCTTCTTGTGGAATGTCTGCTGACTTTTCATTGTTAATATTTGATAATCACTATGTTATAAAGATTCTTCCCTAAGGAGGGCCAGGATCATGAGAGCTTCTCCTACTGGCTGGGAGATAGTTGATTCTCAACAAATATTAAAGTTCTCTTCTGGGGCCAAAAGAAATCCAAGTCCTGGAATCTTTTTGTCACAGACCTCTGCCCAAAGTCCCAGGGAGTATTACTGTTTCTTTAACTATCATCATCCCCAGAGACCTATGGGACACGGGCTCTGCTTAGATGCCCAGGGCTTTTGGCCAAGTCCTCCTCTGCATGGTGGAATGAATTCTATGTGATGGACACGATACGAAGAGTACGTGTATGGTACTTATGTGGACTGAACCTACCAAGGGATTTTACACAAATCTAAAACCTGTCCTTCCCAGCCTCCCTCCTTCTCCCCTTCTCTCTCCTCTAAAACTTCCAATATCAGCAAAAGAGGGCACAAACATAAAAACTGATGGCGAGCAGGCCAAGATTTCCCTATCCTGTTGCATATTTTCCTCCCAATACATGGAAGGACCATTTCAGCATAAGAGCTGAAGAGCCAATTTTTACTGATTTTACTAAGAGCTCATTCAAGCTCCTTGGCAAACTGAATTTACCCACATCAAAAAACATGTGACAGGAGGCAAAGAACATCAAAAGAACTGCTCTTTTGTCAAAAGAACGATTTAAGGAATTTCTGTTTTGGATTCTAACTGCCACAACTCAAGGACATGCTAACTTACTATAGAAAAAAAAAAAAAAGTCTACATATAGGCAAACCACTTTATAACACAATTTTTGAGTACTGATTGCACAGAGCTAATGGCCTGAAGTTTACTCTTACCTAACATCTGTTTTCATATAGAAAGTTGTCTTACAGTATAAACAAGATACAGGAGGATGATCACTATAACTGAACTAAAAATCGCATCAGTGATGTTGAAGCACCAATTTTCTTTAAGGAAGATTTCTTTAAAATATATTTTCATATTGGGTTCTTAGTCTAGCTTGAATCATTTGTATCCAGGTAAGTTATATCTTTCCTTCTTTAAAACTGTTGTATTATTTAGAGTTTCATTAATTCTATGACTTTACCACTTTACTTTGTCAAATATTACATTATTTGAAGTATGTGTGTTTTTAAAAAAGCCAGAAGTACTCTTTACTTTACTACGATATATTGATATCCTAAATGGAAACTTTTTGTAATCCTGGGACTGTATAAACACTTCCTTGATTTAACCAGCTCTTAAAAATTTAATTAAAACATTTCGAATGATATGACTAAAAAATTTTGGATCTGGCAATCATCAGTTTGTTTTCTGTTTTGATAGATCTGATTCTGGTTTTTGTTTGTTCATTTGTTTTGTCTTTTTGATTCCACATATGAGTGAATGGGAATGGGCAAAATAGGTGAAGGGGAATGGGAGAAATTCCCATTCCCACTGGAATGGCTTCCAGTTATGGAATGAATAAACCATAGGAATAAAAGGTACAGCACAGGGAATACAGTCAATAATATTGTAACAGTGTTGCATGGTGATGCTCAGTAGCTACACTTGTGTGAGCATAGCATAACATAGTTGAATCACTATGTTGTACACCTGAAGCTAATGGAACTATAGGCAAATACGTTTTTTTAAAAAAGATATTTTGGATCATGTCCTTTATAGAAACTGAGCTGATCCATATATTTTTTATTATTATTGAATCAGCACTGAAGATTCTAAATTATTATTCAATTACTGTAAAAGTCAAAATAAAGCTTTATTTAATTCTTCGTTCCATAATAAAATTTCATTTAAAAGTCATGCCAACTAAACCTATTCTCAATATCTTTATCGACAGAGTAAACATAAGTCTACATATATATGGCTTTGCCAACTAAACCCTACTTTCAAATCATCATTTGAAAGATATCCAAAATATATTTTTCCTTTATTACTAAAATGTCATTAAGGGACCAAAAGGAAATAAGTCAAAAAGCATCAACTCATATGTTGTTTCCGATACATTCGGCAAAGTTTTTGAAGCTATATTTATGAATTAAAAATCAAGAATGGGATATTTTTCTCCTGAAAGACATCCAGTTAATTTTTTGAAAGGCTTTCTCTTTTCATCTCAAATTTACCAACATCTTTCAATAATACTGAATTTGAATAAGTATTTCAGCAGAATGTTGTAGAAAGACATTGATTATTTTTATTTATATGGGAATATAACACAGGCCACAGATATTCTGAAATTTTATTTAACTGTTTTTCTAGTAAATTTAAAAATAGTCACCTAAGTTGTACCAGACATCCATCTCTCCACTCAGGGTCCTCACTTCTACAATTGTTTGTCCCAAAAAATCATCTGACTCCTTTTTGAAATGTTGCTTGACTCTGGATTTAATGTCATCATCTTCATCCCACACTCTGACTTTGATTCGATCTGTGGAGTTATGGCACTCACTGAAAATAAATGTGGATAAGTTAACAACCATTGGTAACTGCTCTAAGTGGCATTTGACGTTAGCAACTCCTTTTAAATCTGTCTAATTCAGAAAGGCGTAGTATGTTATTTAATAGATGAGATTTCCCACTGACCCATTCCATCTATAGGATGTTACAGGTATCAGGGACATTGAAAAATGTTGCATTAGTTAAGCAATGTTAATAAGGGGTAATGATACCCTATTCAAACATTTCCTTTAACTGAACTAAATATAATCAAATGTGGGTCAAAAATATTCAGTGTATTTTCTCTTTGATATATTTCTTATTTGAAATGGTTTTCTAGAAAAAACACAGCCATGCTCAGAAAATACTGCACCATCCATATAAAGTTAATGTTAGTGCTATGGATGTCACAGAGTATAAATGACAATACAGTTATGTGCTTGTACTTAATAAACTACAAATCCCAGTAAGTAGAAGATACTTTTAAATCAATTAGAATTAGAGAAAAACCCTTCTGTTTTTAAGAATAAACTGCACACTTGAATCCATTTCTCATTTCAAGGTTTCCTCCTCCTACTCTTGTTGAACCCACACATATGATGTTAGTATTGCCCACACATATAATGACGTTTCTTGACTCTATGGCTTTTGTATACACTCTTCCCTATGCTCCTCTGCCTGCCAACCAATCATTCTTTAAGTATTGGGTCATCGCCTGTTTTCTCTAACTTTTTTATGTAGCTATTGAGCCAGTTAGGATGATCAATGATGAGCTCCAATTTGCTCTGCACATGCATTCACTCTAGCATAAGGATCTTCAACATGGGGTCTGTGGATGAATTCTGAACATCGCAACAATATAAAACTCAACACCCAAAAAACAAATAATCCAGCTAAACAATGAGCAGAAGACATGAATGGACATTTTTCCAAAGAAGACCTACAAATGGCTAACAGACACATAAAAGGATGTTCAACATCACTCATCAAGGAAATACAAATAAAAACTACAATGAGATATCACCTCATACCAGTCAGAATGGTTAAAATTAACAACACAGGAAACAACAGATGATGGCAAGGATGTGGTAAAAGGGGAACCCTCTTACACTATTGGTGGGAATGCAAACTGGTGCAGTCACTCTGGAAAACAGTACTAAGGTTCCTCAAGAAGTTAAAAATAGAACTACCCTATGATCCACCAATTGCACTTTCAGAAGAATGGAACTGAACTGGACCACTTTCTTACTCCATACAGAAAAATAAATTCAAAATGGATGAAAGACCTAAATGTGAGACAGGAATCCATCAAAATCCTAGAGAAGAACACAGACAGCAACCTCTTTGACCTCAACCATAGCAAATTCTTGTTAGACAACCTCTCCAGAGGCAAGCGAAACAGAAGCAAAAATGAACTATTGGGACTTCATCAGGCTAAAAAGCTTTTGTGCAGCAAAGGAAACAATCAACAAAACTAAAAGGCAACCTGTAGAATGGGAGAAGATATTCGCAAATGACTATCAGATAAAGGGCTAGTATCCAAAATCTATAAAGAACTTCACCCCTCCCAAAAAAATCCAGTTAAGAAATGGGCAGAAGACATGAACAGACATTTCTCCAAAGAAGACATCCAAATAGCCAACAGACACATGAAAAATTGCTCAACATCACTTGACATCAGGGAAATATGAATCAAAAGCACAATGAGATACCACCTCACACCAGTCAGAAAGGCTAAAATTAGTAACTCAGGAAACAATAGATGTTGATGAGGATGTGAAGAAACGGGAACCCTTTTACACTACTGGTGGGAAATTAAACTGCAGCCACTCTGGAAAACAGTATGGAAAACAGAAATATCCTATGACCCAGCAATTGCATTACTAGGTATTCATCCAAAGGATGCAAACATAGTGATTCAAAGGGGCACATGTACCCCAATGTTTATAGCAGTAGTGTTCACAATAGCCAAAAGATGGAAAAAGCCTAGATGTCCATCATCAGATGAATGGATAAAGACATGATAATGGAACATTACTTAGCCATCAATAAGAATGAAATCTTGCCATTTGCAATGATGTGGCTGGAACTAGAGGATATTATGATAAGCAAAATAAGTCAGAGAAAGACAAATACCATGTGACTTCAGTCATATGTGGAATTTAAGAAACAAAATAGATGAACACAGGGGAAGGGAATGAAAAATAAAATAAGATAAAAAAAAACAGTGAGGGAGGCAAACCATGAGATACTCTTAACTATAGAGAAAAAACTGAGGCCTGGAGGGGAGGTGGGTGAGGGAATGGTGTAATCGTGTGATGGGCATTAAGGAGGACCTTAATGTAATGAGCACTAGGTGTTATATGTAACTGATGAATCACTAAATTCTACCCCCGAAACTACTAATACACTATATGTTACTGAAACTGAATTTAAATTAAAAAATGAAAACAAAAAACAAAAATAAAAAGCAAACAAAAAAGAGAGGACTACCCTATGATCCAGCAATTATACGACTAGGTATTTACCCAAAGGTTACAAAAATACTGATTCAAAGGGGCACAGCACTCCAATGCTTACAGCAGCATCATCAACCATAGCCAAATTATGGGAAGAGCCCACAGGTCCATCGGCTGATGAATGGATAAAGAAGATGTGGAATATATACGTAATGGAATATTACTCAGCCATTAAAAAAGACTGAAATTCTTCCATTTGCAACGATGGGGATTGAGCTGGAGTGTATTATGCTAAGCAAAATAAGTCAGACAGAGAAAGACAAATACTATATGATTTCGCTCATGTGGAATTTAAGAAACAAAACATAAATATAGAGAGGAAAAGAGGCAAATCAGAAAATAGACTCTTAACTATAGAGAACAAACTAAAGTTTGCTGGAGGGGAGGAGAGTGGGGGAATGGGCTAAATGGGTGATGGGGATTAAGGAGGGCACTTGTTGTGATGAGCACTGAATATTGTATGTAACTGATGAATCACAACTTCTACAGCTAAAACTAATATTACACCATATATTAACTACCTGGAATTTAAACAACTTGAAAAAAGAAAAAATAATAAAATAATATCACCTTTATTTTCCTTTAATTATGAACATGAACAACAAACCACAGCTATATAAAAGTACCTGATTTTGTCACTGATAAAACCAAGATATTTATATGTAACATTACCATTATTATGAAACTCATATTATTTGTAACTATAATTTACTGTACTAATTCTATGTAATTTATCTTAGGGATTTACAAATAAATGATTTTGAAAAGCATCTATGGTTTGCACCAGATTGCCAAATGGACTCACGGCATAAAAATACTTAAGAACTATTGACAGAGTTCTCTCTCTCCCATTAACCTATGAGGCAAGATAACACAGCACATTTAAGAATAAAACTTGTGATATGACATGGCAATGTGAAAAATAAGCCCCACTATTTCTATGTAACACTAGAGCTTTCTATATAGAGCACTTTGGCAATTTCTGGGACTTTTTTTTTTTTTTTTAGTTGTTATAAACATTTATAACATTTATAACTTCGGTGGGGAAGGCCCGAGGTTTGGACACCTTACCATCTATCAGACAGCCTGCACGATTTGAAATGATGCAAAGGCATTAATAAAGATGCACATTAATAAAAACGCACTGAAAATCTCCTCAGTTTGGGACTTACTTTTTTTACATATAAACTCCAACTCTTTTGCATATTTTAGACATAGAAATTTCTTAGAAAACAGCTAGTGTCTAAATCACTAATCACAGGAAAATTTTGTTGTTGTTGCTGCTCAGAACTTTACCAAGAGCAGTTTTCCACTTTGAGAAATTATATTACCAATGTCAAAATCACTCAATGTATTTGAATCAAAGTATTTGTATCAATCTATAGTTGAGATAGTGACATATATGCTAATCCTGCCAACATATGAAAGCATGTAACTACTAAATTATGTATTCTAGGGTAGTTGTATCTTATATGTTAAAATATGTATTAGAAAACATTAAACATTTTTTTCTTTTGGAACATTATGCTCTTTTTTTGAAATTATATCGATAGATGAAATTACATATTATTTTGTTTCAGCATAAAAAAGTCATCATGAATTACTTTATATAAAGGGGGTCACTAGGTCTAATAGGGTTTGAGAACTACTAACTACTTCTACCTGACTTAGCCTCTATGAATCTGTTTATCTATAAAATGGGGTTAATGACACCTGTCTTAGAAGATATTTAGAAATTAAGTGAAATAATATCTTACAGCAGTTAGTACAGTGACAGACACTTAAGTGTTTGATCTTTAATAGTCATTAATAGAATGTCCTCATTTCATAAGTTATTTTTGAAGGTAGGATCTAGGTTTATTAATACCTCTATTCTTAATATAGTTTCTAGCATGCATCTCGCATTCACAAAATGTTCATTAAAAAATCTGCAACGTTTTGCCAAAGAAAATTCCCTTTATTACATCTGAAGGGAAAATAATGTCATTCTTAGAAATATCATGTATATTAAAGAAATTCTCCAATCTTGATAGCTATTTTGCTATTAAAATGTGGTAGAAATAGTGGGGAAGGAAAAATAACTCATCAGTGATACTGTATCCATTGCAGCAAACAAAACCACTTTCAGCCAAGGAGAACAGTTGGAATAGAGGACAGCATAGCTGTCTCCTAATTAATTCAGAATTCCAAAGGTAACATACTTGAAGTTATAGTAGTGAGGATATTGAGATGGAGAGATTTTTGGCATTTAACCCAAAATTTATATTAAAAATAGCACAGATTTTAATCTCTTTGCTATCGGAAAAAAAAATCAACGTAGAAACAAAAAACCCAGCTCAAGGCTCATTTTTGTCATTCTTAGAAAAATGAAAGAAAACTTAGCACATCAATCATTGCCATAAACTTAAAATGCAAAATATTACAAAAATAGAAATAAATCCTTTTTTGTCACCTTTTGATAAAATAGATCACCAGAGTTAATGTAGGTCCTAGGAGACACACATGTAAAAAATTTTTACCTGCAAATAACAAGTGCAATAAATAGCAAACTCTAGATAATAAAGATTGGTAAATATTTCTAGAATCTATTGTTTAACAAAATCAAAATATCCTGTCTCATTTTTAAGCATAAGTATTTGAGGACCAAGTTTTTGTCATTAATTTAAGGTAAAGATTTCTAGCTTGACACACACACACACACACACACACACGCACACATGCACGCATGCATTTACACACACAAATAAATAGTAATCCATATAAAACAGTATATATATATGTGTATAATATATACATACATGTATTATAACTTTTCCTTGTACATAATTCATAACCGTACATGCACACGTACACATTGTGTTTCTGTATGTGTATATATCAAATGGAGAGAGACACAATACTGTAATATCTCTTTTCAAATTCCTATTAGAAATAACTTCTCTGTACCAGATGGAAGCACACCTTCCAATGACTGCTCGCATTTCCATAATTTTCTTCATTAATTTGGTTTGTATTTTTTGTTATTATACCATCAAGAGTTCACCATTCCCTCCCCCATACACCCTTCTACTCATTCACCCACATAAGTGCTATTTTGGGGGCACCTATTAATGTATAGACATGATCAAGACTTAAGTTAGATAATTCAACCGACCATAGTATTTCTTCTTTAATGTCAAAATAAAGTGCATGTGATATTAATGGATTCAGAACAAATATAATCAATGATGTGCCCTAGTTCTTGTGATTTTGCTGAAGGGAGTTTGAATATCTCTGTATTTCTCATTGATTCTATTTTTTTCATTTAATTAAAATTTTAAATTTAAAATAATTACATATTTAGAGAAAAGTTGTAGAGAGAATACAGAGAGTCCCCGCATGTCCCCCAGCCAGATTTCTCTATTATTAACATCTTCTATTACTAACATCGGTTCTGGGTTTGGTTTGGTTTGGTTTTGTTTCTCCTAAGGATATGCTAGTTCCTACTTTATCTTTCCCAAAGAGATTTTTGTAAATACTTAAAAATAAACAATGTTTGTTATTATGTTTTAAGTTTAAGCTGTCAGAAACTTATTTTATCTCCGTAAAGACAACTGTGGGACTGCTATTGCAAATACTGAAAATGACACGAGGATTTTGCAATGCATATAAAACAAGAGATTTAGGTAGTGTGGTGAAGAATCACCACATAAGGATGCTCAGCCTCTCTGAACATTCTCCTTCTATTTTCGCTATACTCCTCCTTGTGTTCCTCATGTTCCCAAGTCTGAAGCTTGATAACTCACATTCCTAGATTCCTCTGTAGTGACAGCCCAGACATTTGACCTACATTCAAGCAAGATCTGAACCTCAAATTAAAGCGAAACAATGGTTCGTTCTATTCTAAGAATTTGCTTATTTGGCAACAGTGGTGGTGGAGCTTTTAGTATTTTGATGAAAGTTTCTGGTATTTAGTCTTGAGAAGCAAAAATATTAATGATGGCAATGTTTTTTTCTCAAAAGAAACCCTATGATGGGGCGCCTGGGTGGCTCAGTCAGTTAAGCGTCTGCCTTCAGCTCAGGTCATGATCCCAAGATCCTGGGATCAGTTCCGCATCGGGCTCTCTGCTTAGGGGGAAGCCTGCTTGTCCCTCTCACTCTGCCTGCTGCTCTTCCTACTTGTGCTGTCAAATAAATAAATAAATAAAATCTTAAAAAAAAAAAAAGAAAAGAAAAGAAAGAAAAAGAAACTCCGTGATGTAACTGGATATTGTTTCTCCACAGTGGCTTCAAAGGCAGGCACTCTGACCTCTCTAAAAAGTCTTGAACAATCTAACAGTGTAGGAAATAATCTTTTTCTGCCTAAGACTAATTAGAGCGAGCCCTAGTTCGTTTGCAATGAAGAATATTGACGAATGTAGTAACTTTGAAACAATGAAGTCCTCCATAACAAGACTTATGTGGAACTGACTGTGGAGGACATGATGGGAGCCGCCAGTGAAGGTTTCACAACCTCTGTCTGGAAAACCAATTCATTGCCAAGTGCAATAGCAGGACAGCTGGTCAAACTGGGGCTTGCTATACCTTGCAACTCTGAATGCCAAGCAAAGCTTTTCCATGATGTGATTGCTTGGAATAAAATTTAGAATGTTGCCACTTGTTTAAGTTTGGCTGCTTTCAAAAATGCACTACAGTGGAGATGCACTCAAACTAAATCCAGACAGTCTGTAAGCAGTGACGCAAGGGAGCACAGCTATGCCCAAAGAGGCTCACTCTGCTTCTGTCCTGCAATATAAATTGACTGAGAATATCATAATTTGGAACCCTACAAGATTGAGAAAAGCCAGGTGCTTCTATATATAAAAAACGTAATGTACATGTAACAAGCAAGGGTTTCTAAGTGCAATCTCAAAGAAAGATAAAATTGTTGCCCCTGGGCTTTTCAAACGTTTTCCTTCAGGAAATCTCTGAGTGACAAGGAAGGGAATTCAGTGACAAAGATGAAATCAGTGGTGTTGCACTCATTCTCGCCTTGGCCTGCTTACTATTTTGCAGAGGTTGAGGCCACAACCATCAGGTCAAAATAAAGAAAGTAGAACAGAGGAGCCGCCAATAAAGAGTTAAAGTTTGCAGGCTTATGTGGTTACTTATAAAATTGTCTTGAAGCCTATCTCCTGGAATCTTGGTAAATTTTCCAGGGAACAGTATTGTCCAACGTGCTTCAGGCTGGCTACAGCTGTACTTAAAATAAATGCCCCCCCTTTTTTTTTAACGAGAGAGAGGGAGAGAGAGAATCCCAAGCAAGCTCCAGGCCCAGTATCAGTCCAATGTGGGCCTCGATCTCACAACCCTGAGATCATGACCTGAACCAAAATCAAGTCGGCTGCTTAACCAACTGAACCACCCAGGTCCCCTGCAAATGCCTTGGTCTTATGCCGCTGCTTATCATCATCATCAAATAAGGAATGCTTCACCGATTTGTATGTCACCCTCATGCAGGGGCCATGCTAATCTCCTCTGTATTTTTCTGATTTTAGTAGAGGTCCGGCAAAGTGAGTAACTTTTAATTATTTTTATAGTCCTCTTTCATTTGCTTTCACTTTCCAGAGTACCTGCTTATAGTGTAGGCATTGACAAATTGGGCAAGGAAGGTCTCGCCTGATGTAGAACCAAGAACCTGGAGGAAAAATGTATAAAAGAAATTCATCTGGAAAGCACAGGGGCCTGCCAGATTGGTTAGCCAAGTACTAACTACTCCTGCTGCTAGGATCAGAAAGTCCTGAGTATATACCTGTGTAGCAGAATTCTATATTTGCTAATGTACCAACAGGGGTCATGTCTTCCCCACTTTCCCTATTACTGAATGAGAATTTAAAATTGCTGTTACCCTATCTTCTTTTCTCATCACAATAACACATTGGGAATTTGGGAGGAAAACAACATGCCTTTAATTTTAAGTCCCAGGATCACAAGGAACCAAACCTAGAGCTGATGAAGGGACAACCGAAAGATTATGGACTTCAAGCTAAGTGCAGTAACTGGATAAAATTTTGGGATTGTCTACCTCGGAAGGAGAGGATGAATTCATTTTATTTAAATTAAATCTAGAGACAGAATGGTTGTCTATAAGCATTGAATAGTCAATGAAGTGGAAGGTGGCTGACACTATAAATATATTTACTCAACAACCTTTCAAACCCTCCTTTTCCTTTTCTACTTTAATGCCATATCTCAGCCTTCCTTTTAACTGGAGATGACCACGTAACATAGTTCTGCCAATTAGATATAAGCAAAAATCTGGTCTTCTCTCTTATGTTTTCCTCTTTTATTGGATATGTGGATATAGGACAGGGTTCACTAAAGATGTTAGAACAGGAAATGGAATAAGCTTTCTTCTTTGGTGGAATAATTCAGTTACTCTACTAGCCTTCAAATGCCTATATCTGGAATTATCGAATGAAACAAACAGCTTTTTATTAATCTAGAACTGTGGCGTAATGTGACAGTGAATGAAATTCTAATAAAATCAAGTAGGAAAGAGTAATAAACCACAAAGTTCATTTTGCTTGATTTTATACAAATTATTTACAATGTTTAATTTATGAGCTGTTATTGTGTTTTTATACTTGTGTTTTATGTCACTTCTTAACTATTTAACATGTGTTCCATAAACCTGGACTTTTATGAAAATACAAAGTTTTGCATTTCAGATGGGAAATGATAGGCTCACACAGGAAACAGAATTTGGCAGCAAGAGAAATATCCTTACACGTAAGAAAAAAAAATCTGTCACATTTAATAGAAAAAAAAAAAACATAGTCCCATTAAATCTTCCTCTACTAGACCATATTCAACCTGGTTAATTAGCTAACCAAGATTTTTGGTTTAGTTTACCAGTTTGTGAATTTGGCCTTTTTTTTTTTTCTTTTTTTTTTTTAATCAGTAGAGAATAAGATATTTTACTACACAAACTCTTGATAAATACAATACTGTTAGAGTCATTTGCTTTGTAGTTTTCCTTTAACTAAAAATAATTCCCTTTCTAAAGAATGGTTCATATGTCTAATTTTATGTTTTTTTAATTGTTAAAGACTGGTTTTAGTTCCATAGGAATAGGATATTTTAATTCTTCCCAAATTAAAGAAAAACATTTCCCCCTCTGGACTCAGGATTTCTGTGTGTGTCTATGTTTTGGTTTTAATTCACAGGTACTGTATCTCTATCGAGCCAATCACTATTTGGCCAATTTTTTTTTCTTTTTTTTTTTTTGGCAGCCATACGAATGACTAATTTCTTTGTAATTATTTATTCCAACTTTGCAAATGGTCTCAATGCAAATATTTTTAGATTTAGAGTTTCCTGGAGAAGGCCCAATACCTATCTCCACTGATTAAAGCAAAAAACAAACCAACCCAAACAAACAAAAAAAACAAAATAAGAAAACAAAACAAAGATAAAACCCAGGCCTTATCCAAGTTATCAGAGTTTAACCCATTCTGAGAAAAGTTGCTTTACCTTGAGAGATGCCCATGAATTTCATAGAGACCATAAAGCCTGAATCCGATGGGAAGAAAGAAGCCCTTGCCCAAGTAATCACACTGGGATGGGAAGTCATTGCTAATGCAGTATATTAACGAACAATCGTCTGAAGAATGAAAACTGCACCTAGAGTGGCACTAGATCTAATGAAGCGAGTAAAATATACCTCACGTGGCAACTCTTGTCAGGAAAAAGCCAATAGGAAGTGATGTTACATTAAAAATCACGCCTATTAAAATTATAGCCACATAATTTAAGTGCAGCAAATGAGAATTCTATATTTTAAATGGTATTATACCAGGTTTGGTTAACAGAAACATTAATGAGAGATTACATATGAATAAATCCGTGTGTGTGTGTGTGTGTGTGTGTGTGTGTGTATGTTTGCATTGAAATAAGCTGTAAGGGTATGTATTGAAATGTATGTGGCAGAATGAGTAAACATTTGTATTTTATTCTTCATACTTATCTGGTACGATCAACAAAAGTGTATTTTAAAATATCTAGTAATTGTAAATAATCCCATTTCAATTCAGGCTTCAAGGCAGAACATAGAGAAAATCAGCAGCCAGAAACCAGCAAGAGCCATCCTGAGGCAAAGCAGCAGCAGCTTTTAAACAGTAATTAAATTCTCTAGTTACAGCTTAATTCTTTAAACTCTGACCCACCAAATGGAAATACTGTGAGACACTCAGTGCTCACATTTCCTTTTAGTGATTTATTATGAATTATGTAACCGACTTCCATTGCCATATTGATGTCTCATTTGTTCCTGAATTAAGATCTCAACCCTATTACCTTTGAATTCTATTACAGTACATGAACAGACTCTAAGTTCAAAACCCAGGGACCATGCACAGCAACTATTCCCACCTGCGTTTTTAAGGACAATTTAGTTATAGGTATCAGGATCAAAAAACAGTCCCCAATATTTCACTTTTAAGTTTTCTTGAGGTTTTTCTTTTTAGTAATTGAGCACTGTAGATCCTTTCTATAAATTAACGACCAAGAAGATGATAAAAATAAAAACAAACCAATTATATTAGCAGCACTTTTTTTTCTTATTCTAATCTCCTAATTATTTTCTTTTTAATTTCATTTTTTCAGTGTTCCAAGATTCATTGTTTATGTACCACACCCAGTGCTCCATGCAATACATGCCCTCCTTAATCCCCACCACCAGGATCACCTATTATTAGCAGCACTTTTGAATAAGGACAGGAGGTGAAGAGAGATTCATGCACTGGCATTTAAGAGTTGGCTGAGAGAAGCCTTTGTACCATAACAGATCACAGAACCAAAGGGCAAAGTAGTATCTCGTAAGATAGACCCATTTGTCTGCCCCACCTTCCAGCCCCACAATGAGATCATGAATATCTCAAAGTCTTATATTCTATCTTTGTATCTAGTATTTTCTTCAGAGATGCTAATGTTGCAGAATAAAATTGTTTTAATAGCTTTCTTAAGAATTATTAAATGCTATTAAAATATTAGCATTAATCACAATTGATAACGTTAAAATAATAAAGGTAAAAAACCTTTAGACAAATACTTCGGTGTCCATTTTGCTGTGAAGAGACCACTTACGACGACAGAGATTAGAAGATCTACATGGTATCATTTATATGCGGAGACTAAAAAAACAAACTAGTAAAAAGAGTAAAATGGTGACTATCAGGAGCTGGGGTTGGGAGAATAGGAGAGGTTTTATTAAAGGGTACACACCTGCAATTAGTAGATAGAGAAATTCTGGAGAGCTAATGCACAGCAAGTGAATACAGATAACATTATAATAATCATCTAATATGCTAAGAGACTAGATCTTAATTATTCCCACCACAAAAAAAGAAGTAATTATGTGACACGAGAGAGACATTACTGCTACAATAGTAATATTACAATATATAAATGTATCAAATTAAGGTCTTGTACACCCCAAATTCATATAATGCTATATCTTAAATAGATTTCAAGTAAAAATAGCAGGTAGAAAACCGGAGGCCCAAATGGCTCTCTCAACAATAGGAGAAATGAACAGCTGTGCAAGAGCATGTATTATGCAAGGTGGGTGTGGTTTCTAATCACTATTTCTTTGATCACCATATACTTTTCCAATGCAGACACACTGTTCATTGCCTTTCTTAGGACAAGGATTTCTTTTCCCAATTCCTCTGCCTGATGAATATTTACCTGTCTTTCAAGACCCAGAGAAAATATCACCTCTGAATGAAACTTCCCTGGGAGTTTTTGTTTTTCATGTTTCAATCCCTAGTACCTGTAACAAATAGATATTCAAAATTGCTTATTAAAAAAAAAAATAAAAAAAAATAAAAATCACAGGGTTCCTTTTCCTCCACATTCTCACCAACATTTATTTCTTTTTATTTGCCATTCTGACAGGTGCAAGGTATATCTTATTGCTCATTTTTTTCACTTTTGAAGGCATATATATATATATATATACACACACACACATATAAATGTGTGTATATATATATAAATATATATTTATATATAAATTTATTATATATATAAATTTATATATATATACACATTTATATATATATTTATATATAAATATAAATATATAAATTATATAAATATAAATATATTTATATAAATATATATAAGTATATAAATATATAAATATATAAATTATATAAATATAAATTATATATATAAATTTATATATATAAATTTTTAAGTTCAATTAGCCAACATATAGTACATCATTAGTTTCAGATATAGTGTTAAATAATTTATCAGTTGCATATTGTAGTTTTGATTTACATTTCCTGGTGATTAGTGTCGCTGAGCACTTTTGTGTCTGTTGGCCATTTGCATGTATTCTTTGGAAAAAATGCCCATTCACGTACTCTGCCCATTTTTTAACATAATTGTTCATGAGGACATTTTGGTATTGAGTTTTAGAAATTTTTTACATATTTTGGATATTAACCTGTTAACAGATGCATTATTTGCAAATATCTTCTCCCATTCAATAGGTTGCTTTTGTTGATAGTTTCCTTTGCTATGCAAAAGCTTTTTGTGTTGGCAAGGATGTGGAGGAAAAAGGAACCCTTGTGTACTGTTGGTGGGAATATAAATTGGTATAGCCACTGTGGAAAACAATATGGAGGTTCCTCAAAAAATCAAAAAACCAGAAATACCATATGATCCACTAATTCTACTACTGGGTATGTACACAAAGAAAACAAACACCAATTCAAAAACATAGGTGCACCCCTGTGTTCACTGAAGCATTATTTATAATAGCCAAGATATGGAAGCAACTTTAGTGTCCACTGATAGATGAATGGATAAAGAAGATACACACACACACACACACACACACACACACACACACACACACACAGAGGAATATTACATAGTCATAAAAAAGGATGAGATCATGCCGTTTGAGACAACATGGATGGATGTAGAGGGTATTATGCTAAGTGAAATAAATCAGACTGAGAAAGACAAATACCATATGGTTTTACGCATATATGGAACCTAAAAAAACAAACAAGAATCAGACATATAAATACAGAGAACTGATGGCTGCTAGAGGAAAGGGGTGTGGAAAGATGGGCAAATGAGGAGGAGGAGTGGAAATTAAAGGCTTCCAGTTATGGAATGAATAAGCCATAGGAATAAAAGGTACAGGACAGGAAATAGAGTCAATAATATAGTAATAGCATTGTATGGTGACACATGATAGCCACACTTCTGGTGAGCATAGCATAACATATAGAGTTGTTGAATCACTATGATGTATACCTGAAATTAATGTAACATTGTCTGTCAACTATACTTAAAAAAATAAAAATAAATATTACAGTAAGAGTAATCACTCTCTTTTTTGTTGCTCATTAAATATTACAAATTTGCATGTTCTAATTAGTGGCATAATGAGGTAGGTGAAATAAACCATTTGTTTGAAATCAGAAATAAAGTCTAGTTTGGATGGATGTTTGACATTTATTTGACATTTGAATAAAGACATTATCTTCCTAAGTCTGACTTTCGGTGGGACATGCATTTTTTTTTTCTTAAACTTACTTGTCTATGAAATAAAGAAGCTGTATGCCAATGACCTCTAAAGCAAAATTTAACTGTAAAGAGCCTGGAATGGTGCATGTTGCCAAGTTTTGCAGTTGTCCTACTGTGGCTCAAATATCTCAAGACATGATTTATAGAAGTTATACCATTTTCTTTTCTTTTTAAAAATATTTGAGAGAGAGACAGCACAAATGGGGTGGGGGACAGAGGAAGAGGGAGAAGATGACTCTCTGCTGAGCAGGGAGCCATATGCAGGGCTGGATCCCAGGACCCTGGGATCATGACCAGAGCTGAAGGCAGATGCTTAATGCACTGAGCCACCGAGGTGCCCCGAAATTATGCCATTTTCATTTTACTTTCAAGAGCAAGGTGTATTAGGTCTGACGGAGTAATAGAACAGGCTTGGAAAAATATCTGCCTGATTCAAATTTCCTTTGAGCCACTTACTAGCAGTATGACTTTGGGCAAGTTACGCAGTTACATTGTACTTCCATATCTAATCTATACAATTAGAATATCTATTATCTTTTATTTTTTTAAAAATATTTTATTTATTTATTTGACACAGAGAGAGAGATCACAAGTAGGCAGAGAAGCAGGCAGAGAGAGAGGGGGAAGCAGGCTCCCTGCTGAGCAGAGAGCCCCATGTGGGGCTCGATCCCAGGACCCTGAGATCATGACCTGAGCCGAAGGCAGAGGCTTTACCCCACTGAGCCACCCAGGCGCCCCGCAATTATTATCTTTTAAAGATGATTACATATGTAACACTTAGAAGGGTACTGGGCACTTAGGTTTTTAATTATAGCTAACTAATGTAGCTAATTCTATCACTCAAACATATAAATATTATTTGCTTTTAACAGCAAAGAACAAGTTACTGCAGATATAGGAAATAGGAAAAGTTTTAATTAGTCTAGTTATCAGAACAGGAAATTGATTAAATAATTGATGAATACTAAAGCGATAAAATCTCATTCAGATATTAAAAATACTGTTTTAGGTGAGGGTTTATTTGGGGCTCTCTATTCTGTTCCATTAATCTATATGTCTGTCTTAATGACAATGCCATACCATTTTCATTACTGTAGCTTTGTAGTTTTTTTTTTAATACCTTTAACAAATGTTTAAGCATATGGTATAGTATTGTTGACTAGAGGTATAATGTTGTGGAGCAGATGTATAGAACTTATTTCTCTTGCTTAATTGAAACTTTGTGCCTGTTGATTAGTAACTTGCCAATTCAGCCTCTCCCCAGCTCCTGGAAACTACCATTCTAGGGTGTGATTCTACATATAGGACTCTTTTCGATACTTCATTTAAGTGGAATCATGCAATGTTTGTCTTTCTGTGACTGACTTATTTCACTTTGCATAATGTCTTCAAAGTTCATCCATGTTGGTGCATATTGCAGAATTTCCTTCTTTTGTAAGACTGAATTCCATCGTATGTATATATCACATCTTCTTTAATCATTCATCTACTGATGGACATATAGGTAGTTTCCACATCTTGGCTACTACCAATAATGCTGCAATGAACATGGGAGTATGAATAGGTCTTTGAGAGTCTGATTTCAATTTTTTTTTTTTTTTTTTAGGTAAACACCCAGAAGTGGGATTGTTGGATCATATGGTAGTTTTATTCTCAATTTGTTAAGAAAATTCCATACTGTTTTCCATAGTGGCTCCACTGTTTTGCATTCCCACCAGCTGTGTACAAAGGTTCACTAACAAGGGTGCCAAGACTACACAATGAGACAAGATAGGTAGGAACTTGGACCACAGAGAGGGGGTCCCATCCAACTGGAGCTTGAATCACGGAGGAGACTCAGACAATGAAGTAAAACAACACTACGGCTTCCCCTGTCCTCCCACCTCTGATCTTATCCAAGGGCCTCCTCACAACTAAATCTACTGAGCAAGAAAATCTGGGAAATGTTAACTTTTGGAATTTAGTTCCATGAGATGCAGAGCACACTGCAGAAACTTCAGGGACTAAATGGAAGAGCAAACAGACCAGCACTTAAGCCAAACTAAGGCACAAAGTGCCCTAGAGAGGTATGTAAAAGTATATAGTTAGCTAGAAGTACTTTAGTGGTTCTCATTCTTATTCCTTTCAGCATTTCTATGACATTCCCTGAGAGGCCTTAGCATGTGCATTCTTATGCTAAAAGCATTTTTCTAATCTTACTTCAGGAAAAGAACTGATAAATAATAAAAATTTTTGTACGAGGTAGCATGAGTGATTTGCAAAGAAAATTATGGTACAAAAATGCTTTAGAAAAAAATAATAGTACTTTATAAATATGAAGCATTATATTATCACTAATGCTCTACAGTCATTCTTTATAAGTAGACAGATGTTTTACAGACTTTTAAGAAAAGATTGAGTACCCCTTTACCAATTTTCACTGCAATGAATGCAATTCATGTTATTATATATTCGTATTCAGTGCATTACTTATTCAATGTCATTGTCAATATTTTTATGCAAACATTGTTTACTATTAGTATTTACTTCTGAAAGACTTGACACATTATTTTCTCTATATAAGTGTATCTAATTTGAATTGTTACAAATGCAGGATTATACTATACATATAATTTGGCATCTGGACTTTTAAACTTAATATATCATGTACATCCAGACATACACACAATTACATTCTTTTAAGTGACATAATATACTGCATTATATGGATGTGTCCTAATTTTATTCAGTTTATGCTCCCCCCATAGATAGTAGATGGGCATTTAGGTAGTTTCCATTTATTGTTACAGCACTACATAGAACACTTTGTATGTATATTTTTATGAACCTGTAAAACTATTTCAGTTTGACAAATTACTAAAAGTGGATTTTCTAGTTTGGAAGTCATGTGTATTAATCACATACACACCTGCATATAGATACACATAAATCACACCTGTATTACTAAAATATCCTCCAGAAAGCATGGATGTGCTTACCCCTGTAACTCTCTATACTCTCACAAATACTGAGTATTATTACTTTTAAACCTTTGCTAATCAGATAGGTGAAACCTACTTTTCATATTATGTTGACTTTAGGGGACATACTTATTATACATTAAATGAAATGTATATATACAATATTTGTGCAATACATTCCTCCTTCCCATACTAGTCCACTTGAAAAGGAGGGAAAAAAAGAAAGAAAACAAAAACTAATAAAAAGTATCTTTTTCCACCCCTACCTTCCCCTTTTCCTGACTCCTGCATATGAAAGAGATCTTTCAAGAGCTTCTGACTGCTTCTGGCCACAGAAAAAGAGTTCAACTAAATAGCCAGAATTTATCTCTGGGAAGAGAACAGAATTATTCGCCATTAGTTTCTATGGGACCTAATTTGCCCTCACTCTCTGTTAGAAAAGAAGAGCTGCTATTCTCCCAAGAAACTTTAAAACAATGATGGGAATGTCAGTAACAAGCTGCAGTTGCAACAACTGCCTGATCAGACTTTATCTGAATACCACACTTGGCAGGAGCAACAATCATAGAGGTAAATGCTATTAGCTAACAGCCCTCTCATTCCAAGTATCGGCAACACAGGACAGCTTATGGAAGACTTCTGCAGTGATCACCAATGAATTGCTAAAGAAGAGAGAAATGATAAGAAATCTTACACTCCAATTAGCTTTTCCACTTAAATCTAAGCTTTAATTAATTAGCTGGAAGGGAGTAACTTCGCTGATAAGAACTCATACATTGTAACATGGGTTATACTTTCGTCCTCTCTAGAATGCTTCTGAGCTGGATAATACAGAAAATGCCAAGAGATGGAATCCAAAAAGAAAAAAAAAAAATACCAAGCCACTGCACAAACACAATTCCTGACAGCATCTGTGATATTTTGGCGTCTACATTAGCTAATCTTTATCACTAAAATGAAAACCAAGTGTCTTGAAACTTATAGTTGAATCTACGTAATTATGAACAGCTAGAAGAAAAATTTAGCCAAACATCTGTTTTCCAAACTTCCAACAGTTTGAGTAATAAATATAAAACAACCCAATTTGATCAACTGTAGACACACAATTTAACAGAAAAAGTACAAAAAAAAAAAAATACTATCAACCAGATAAAAAGTTAAGACTATTAAGGTAAAATTTTAATAGAAGATATTACTTTAAATTGAATTATATGAAGTTGCCATTTCTATAGGTCAGCAGAGTTGAATATCAGCAATTTCATATGACTCAACTTAATAACAACCAGCTTTACATAATCGAGTTTTATCTGTGTCCTAATTTGTACCTTGCATGTACAAGAAATTCCATTTGGGGGATGACTGGGTGGCTCAGTCAGTTAAGTATTTGCCTTTAGCTCAGATCATGATCTCAGGGTCCTGGGTTCAAGCCCCACATGAGGCTCCCTGCTTCGCAGGGAGTCTGCTTCTCCTTCTCCTCCCCTACTGTTATCGCTCTCTTTTTCTCTCTTACTATCTCTGTCTCTCTCTCTCTCAAAAAAAATAAATAAAATCTTAAAAAAGAATTAAGTACCAAGTAATTTAACAGTGAAGTTGAGAAACCCATGGAGATCTTCAAGATTTACTAAATTTGATTGACCTGACCTGTGTTTTTTATCTTTAGTTCTGTGTCTACAGAATGAAACAGGATGACACGATCTAGTCATAGTAAAAGCTCAAGAGTTATTTTCACTGCTTATTTAAGTGCTTTAACCAAATCAAAATACATTTTGTCCTTTTCGTCCCTTCAGGTCCAATTCTAATCAAAAGCAGCAAAGTTTGTCAGGTGGAGACATAACCGAAAGAAAAAAAAAAACCAAAAACAAGCTTATCATGAAGATTAAAAGCATTTGTAGAATTTACATCAGGCAGGACAACAGATACTTCAGATGCTAATAAAAAAGTAAATGTTAGAGTTCACCAAATGATACTCAAGTAGCGTACACAGAGAAGAAAGATCTATCTTTGGAATTTCTTTGCAGGAAAAAAATGGCATTGAAAGAATAGTAAGAAGGGAGAAATCAGTATTAAGCAATAGCGGAAATGAAAAATAAAGTTTATAAAAGACATATTCATTGGTAAGCAATTAACCTTCGAAATTATCATTTGAAAATAATTCAGTATATTTTTAGGCTTATTTTGTACCTGACATCATTTTAGGAGGTCCTCTCCCTCAAAAGCTCAAAACTTAGGTGGGAAGATAACACTAACGCACATAAAAGACATGAAAATCATTACGGACCAAGACAAAAGTGATCTAAGATGCTGTATAACTACTGGGGGGAAAAAAACATCAGTGGAAGTAGATGTGCCTAAGATGTCACCTTCTTTTGAGTAATGACTTATTATGTAGCAATCAATAAGCTCTGAAACATTTACAACAGTATTATGTACTAACTGGCCCCTCCAGAAACCTCTCCTGAGAGAGTCAAGTACTTAGAGAAGGCGGCAGAGCCTGGGGTTTTGGCTGTACAGCCTGAAACTTCAGGAAAGTCTGAGACTCCTATTTTTCAGCTGTAAATGTAAAGATACAAATGCCTATGACACTGAGTTTCTTTTAGAATTTAAATGCTATTAGATGTGTAGAACGCTGTAAACGATAAACTGCCAGAACCAAGGATGGCAGTGACAGAGGTCACGGACATCATCACTGTCGTGGTCCTCATCAAAACCACCACCATCCTCCTCCTCCTGGAAGAACAGTTCTGTACCATGAATTTGTAGAGTGTAAATGCATCATTAATGTAGTACTGTTAATAAAGTGATGAGATTAATGTTTGTCGGTGACTTTTTTACTTAGTTAATTGAGGTATAACCTGCATACAATTAACTGCATATATTTAAAATGTGCAATTTAACCGGGTCTGAGCACACGTATTCACCCATGTAACCACCACCACAATCTATATAATTAACATATCCATCACCTCCAGAAGTTTTCTTGGACTTCTTGCAATCACTTCCTCTTATCCTTTCCCTTTCCTACTTCCCAGGCAACCACTGATCTGATGTCTTACATTTTAGTTCCCTACTAGTTTTTCTATAATTTTATATAAATGGAATCAAACTGTACACTTTAATTCCTTCACTTAGTTAGCTTGAGATCTATTCATGTGTGCACCAACAGTTCCTTTTCTCTTAGTACTCTGCATATGTCACAACTTGCCTATCTAGTCACCTACTGATGAACATCTAGGTGTTTAGTCTTTATCTATTACAAAGCAATTTGCTATAAATATTTGTGTATAAATCTTCATACAAGCACATGTTTTTTTTTTTTTAAGAAACCAGCGGTTTACTCAAGTGGTTGTACCATCTTATATTCTCACCTGCCATAGAGTTCTTTGCCAGCAGTTAGCAACAAAAGCATAAAGGTCTAAGGGAGACAACTGGAAGTATACTATTACAAAGTTCTTATACTGTGTGTGAAGTACAATATCACTGATAAGTTGACTGTGATAATTTAAAGATATATACTATACACCCTAAAGCTACTACTAAAATAACAAAATGAGATACAACTCAAAGTAAATTAGGTGTAATTATAATAGATGGCTGGTCCAAGAAATAAACGCAGAGAAGAAAAAAGAGACAACTCACCCACTCACCTGGGTGGCTCAGTGGGTTAAAGCCTCTGCCTTCGGCTCAGGTCATGATCGCAGGGTCCTGGGATCTAGCCCTGCATCAGGCTCTCTGCTCAGCGGGGAGCCTGCTTCTCCCTCTCTCTCTCCCTGCCTCTCTGCCTACTTGTGATCTGTCAAATAAATAAAATCTTAAAAAAAAAAAAAAAAAAGAACTCACCCTTCTACAAATTATGGAATGGTGTTTCATTGTAGTTTTGCCTTCCTGAATGATTAATGATATTGAACATATTTTCACATGTTACTTACCTATCCATGCAAATGTTCTATGTGCATTTCAAATTAATGTGTTATTTTTGGGTGAAGTGTTCTAAGTAGCAGACCTACAAGAAACAGACTTCTTATATTTAAAATATATTTCTTATAGGCCGGATATTGTTGGACTTTGGTTTTTGGTTGTTGTTGTTCAATATGATAATTTCTGCCTTTTAAACCTGGTGTTTAGACTTTTTACATTGAATGTGATCACTGACATATTTAGGTTTTAGTCTATCATCTTGCTATTTTTTTAATTACCCCATTTTTTTAACCCTCCTTTCCCTTTTTTTTTTTCTGTTTTGGATTTATTATTTTTTTATTAAAATTTATCTATTCTGGTGAAGTATTAGCTATAATATTTTTGTTCTCTTTTTAGTGGTTAGAGATTATAGTACACATCTTTTATAGTAAACATCTTTAAATTACCATAATCTACAAACAGTATCATATCCATTTATGCACAGTATAAGAATCTTACAATAGCACGTTGCCAGTTGTGTCCTCCAGACCTTTCTGCAATCATTATATTTTAATTATTACATAAGCAAGGACTAGATGTTACTGTGTTTAAATCTTTTAAATAAGTCAAAATAACCTAATAGTTTGTCAATGCAGTTAGTATTGCCAATGTTCTTCATTTCTTTTTATGCATTTATATAAATCTACATTTTCATCTGGTATCACTTTTGTTCTGTATAAAAGACTTTCATTAGCATTTCTTATAGTACAGTTTGGAAGGAAAGGAATTCTTTCAGCTTCTGATGTCTGAAAAAGCCTTTATTTTGTCTTAAAAATTATTTTGTTGCCTTTAATTTTGAAAGGCATTTTCCCTGAGTATAGAATTCGAGTTTGACAGTTTTTGTTTCAATAATTTAAAGATGTTATCCTACTTTATTATTTCTAGCATCATTTCTTATGAGAAATTGGCTGCCGTCTTTATTTTTCTTATTCTGTATCAGTGTGTCTTTTTTCTCTGGAAGCTTTCAAAATTTTCTCTTCTTCCCTGGTTTTGAACAATGTGACGATGATGTACCTTGGTGTAATTTTTTTCCATTTTCTTATGCTTGAAGTTAAGCTTCTTGAGACTATGGGTTTCTAATTTTGATCAAACTTGAAAAAAATTGGCTATTATCTACTCAAATATTTTATATTTTTTCCTGTACCCATTCTTCCCTTTTGTCCTTTATAAGACTCCAATAACATGATTTTGGGTGCCTGAAGTAGTCTCATTGCTCTATTTAAAAAAAAATTATCTGTATTTCATATTGTTTCTATTATTATGTCTTTATTAATCTTTTCTTCTACAATATCTAATCTGCTGTCATTCCTAATCAGTGTGCTTTTCATTTTACATATTGTATGTTTCATTTCTAGAAGTTCAGTTTCAGTTGTTTTTGTTTTCAATAGCTTCCACATCTCTCCATTTAACCTTTTACTCATGTGGGGTTGAGTGGTACTGACTTTTCCATGGTTCTCTTTGAGTGGCTGGTTTGAATAAATGGCACTAGTGCATGAAATAGTGTGGAAAGGGCCTTCACTATGGTAATAGAAGAAAATGAGTCCTACTTCTTTCATTTAACTTATTGGAAGAATTCTTCAGAAACTTTCTATTGACCTCCCCGAGCTTTAGTTTTCTCATCTAAATGACGACAACAATGCTTTGTAAAGCACTCTGAAGTATTTTACCTGTGACAGGAATTGAATTACTATAAAAAGCTACATAAATATCAGTGCCTATGAGATTTCCAATGATTTGGGTTTTAGACTTTCTTTCCTAGACATTTATAATTCTTCGATAAGGCACTTGCCTAGCTAGAACTTCTTTTGCTCAGCCTTCAAATATTAATATGCTTTAAACACCCTTTATTTGTGGGATGCCTGGGTGGCTCAGTCGGTTAAGCATCTGCCTTCCACTCGGGTCATGATTCCAGGGTCCTGGGATTGAGTCCCACATCGGGCTCCTTGCTCAACAGGGAGCCTGCTTCTCCCTCTGCCTGCTGCTTCCCCTGCTTGTGCTCTCTCTTTCTTTCAAATAAATAAGTTAAATTAAAAAAATAAACAACCTTTATTTAGAAATAACTATCCTATTGTCAAACCCAGCCAAGCTGGCAGCACCAGGCAGAATTGCCCGTTTCCCCTAACTTCTGGGGATTGGCTCTCCCTCCCCAGCTGATACAGAAGCCTCAGCATCATCTCTACTCTAATTAGGAAACACACAAACTCTGTAAAGGGGAGCAATCATCTTTCATATTTACCTCAGTGTCCATAGCACCTAGAAGAGTGCCTTATGAATGAATTATTTCTCTAAAGATTGTCAGAGCTAGTACTAGGGGAAAAAAAAAACCCCAGAAAATTAGATTTTACACTTTATTTTTCTGGGTCAATGGAGATCTATAAACTTCTATAAATCCAGTTTGGCTATATATAGGACTATACATATATAGGACTATATAGGACTAGCATGTTGCTCTCCTTTTCCTGCCTTCAAAATTGTTGGTCCACACAGGGGGTATACCCAAGAGGTGGGAGGATGAACTAAACAGAGGTTGATTAGAGTTGTGATATTTGGGTCTTGAAAACCCTGGGCAGATCCAGATCATTATAGTGCCTTGACTAGATGTATTCTACTCAGGGGCAATTGCTTCAACCTACAGGGCCAAGCCAGTTACCAGCAGACTACCAGGATTTCCCTCCTCTCTGTTCCTCACACAAACAACTGATGGATGTAAGGTGTTCTTACCACACCCTGTTATTTCATAAAGATGAATTGGACTAATTGGTTAAAATACAAAGAACCTTCCTGGCAGAAATCTGTGAGTGCTGGAGTTGAAAGACATATGGTCACAGGACCAAGGCTATTATGGACCACACAGATGCTGATGATATGAAAAGCTACAGAGTAGTGACCAGGAATCAAACCAGAGTACAGAGGAGACAGAGAAGGAAAAAGAGCAGTGGGGCGAGGGCAGGAGGGACCAAGTGATAGGAGAAAGAGAGAGAGAGAGGAGAAATAAGACGTAGAGATAGAGAAAAACAGATACAGATAAACAAACTGTCAGAGAAAAATAGAGAGGAATCAAAGGGCATAATAATTTCTGCCATTTTGGAGTTCTTATTTGCTTTTTCCTGGATTCCTGCAAGTGCATTCTGTGTCCAAGTAAAAATCCCTTTTCCATGGTCCAGTTTAAGTATGAAGGGGTTCATTTTCTTCCCACCAAGAAGCATCCTTACAGAATAGACCTCATTGCCCCAGGGGTTTGCTGTTCGTAATCCAACTGCTCCCTCAAGATTTTGGGGGATTTTGTTTAAATTCTATTTAATCGCCAGTTTGAAACTAAGTACAAGGCCTTCTGTATCTTGGTCAATGGAACATCCCAATGCTATCTCCAAGGATCTGTCCTGATCTGAAATTTTAGGGCTTGTTGACTGGCAATCAGTTCTCTTTGAGGACCCTAAGTTTAGTGAATTCAGCCCAGATCTCTTTCCACATACCTTTCCTCCTCTCCTTCTTACAAAACTCTTTGTTTCTGGAATGAAGCAGTGATCAAGTAAATGTATTCTGCTGGCTCTGTTGTGTGTGGATGGGTAATAGCTCAATCTCATTTACTAAGTGAAAGGCAGTATTGGTTATTCTGTCTCCCCATTGCCAGGCATATTCACGATGTAGACAACGATTAGTAAACAAATTTCTAATCCCATAAAGTGTGACTAAACTCCTTGCTTTAGACAATTGTGGAACAATCTTCCTGACAAATGACTTCCTGATGCTAATACCATCATTGTAAGCTAGCTCAGACAACTGAGGAAATACTCCCTTCCCATGTAGCCCAGAAAAGGCCTGTGTTAGTAATCTAGGCAATAAATCAAATCACTGATTACAATCAGGCTGTCATTTTAAAATATTAATCTGCTGTGCTATGGAGCTATTTGTATTTAATTGCAGTATTTAAATAAGCTATCTCCTATAGAGCTTAGTTTATGCTTAATTCCTGCTTGGTCCTCAGCTGAGTGGCACATGGCATGGTGGAGAGCCATGGGCCTGAGGTACTGTGTGTGCCATGCATTTGGTTGATTATGAATTAAACATGGCTGACATTCTTCTAAATGGCCAAGGCAATTATGCTTTTATAAACAACAGCTTTATGAGTTTCTGATGCTCACATATTAAGAATTTGCATGTTCAGTGCCACTTGTTAAAAATTTCATTGTGTCAAGGTGGGAAGTAATTTTTTTTCCACACTGCCCACTGTGAGATTCACAGGGGCTAAAGGGTTTTCTGGAGGTCAAGAAGCATGTTAATCCAGAAAATTTTTGGAACTCAAGTCTATAAACTAGTAGGTCAAACAGCTCTTTGGTATAATGTGAAGTCACTCTTCAAGTCAGTATTTCTACAGATCTTGTAAGTACAACAATTTGCATGAAATGGACACTCGGGAAATGTGGGTAGAATTTAATTGATACCCACTAAACAAGTGGAGGTGATGGTCCAGTCACTTATGTAAGTAAGGTGTTTACACACCACTGCTTAACTATTCGATACCACCATCAATATTCCTACCACAGGGATTGCACTGACTGGACTTTGTTATTAAAATAATTCTTTAGTACAAAATAAAAATATAACTAACAAAGGGAAACCATCTTGCACTGTTGGTGGGAATGCAAACTGGTGCAGCCACCCTGGAAAATAGTATGGAGTTTCCTCAAAAAATTAAAATAGAATTAACCTATGATCCAGCAACTGCACTCCTAGGTATTTACCACAAGACTACAAAAACACTAATTCAAAGGGGTACATGTTCCCTGATGTTTATAGGAGCATTACCTACAATCTCCAAATTATGGAAATAGCCCAAGTATTCGTTGACTGGTGAATGGTTAAAGAAGATGTATACATAGACATAGACACACACACACACACACACACTGGAATATTCAACCATAAAAAAAGAATGAAACCTTGCCATTTGCAATGATGTGGATAGAGCTCGAAAGTAATATGCTAAGCAAAATAAGTCAGTCAGAGAAAGACAAATACCATATGATTCCACTCATAGGTAGAATTTAAGAAACAAATTGAACAGACGAAAAGAGAGAGAGAGACAATCTAAGAAACAGACTCTTAACTATAGAGAGCACGCTGATGGTTACCAGAGGGGAGGTGGTGGAGGGATGGGTGAAATAGGTGATGGGGATTAAGGAGGGCACTTGCTGTGATGAGCACCAGGTGTTCTATGGAAGCGCTGAATCACTGTACTGTACACCTGAAACTAATATTATACTGTACGTTAACTGGAATTTAAGTAAAAACTCAAAAAAATAAATAACAGAAATAAAAAATAATACATGCCTGCTAGCTTCCTTCAAAGAGGGAATCAGCATTAAGTTTTATTTCATAAGTTAGCAAAAACAAAGCACCAACTATAAACTATAGAGTTTTCTAGAAAGAATAGTATCCATATAACATAAATGTAAGCCCCATAACTCCAAAATTTCTTATTCAAATAGACTATACTGCCATTTTCTCTCTAAAACCCACTGGAAGAAACTTACTCCTTTTCCTCCTGAGGCAATGATTTATGATAAGCATAAAACATTTCATTAACTATAGCATAGGCAAATAAAATCAAATGTCATAATTAATTATGAAATGATCAAATATACAACTTACTAGGATCAAAGAACAAAGATAACCAGCACCTTTGATTTACTTAATACTTTATCATTTCAAAGCACTTTCATGTGCCTTATCTTAATACATACCCATATGATGCTTTAAAAATTACGTGTGTTTACAACCCCTCCTAACCCATATTTCTGCCAGAGTGCAAATGGTCATGCCTCTGTTCTGGGCCAACACTCTCTACAGTGCCTCATTCTTAAAATCACACAACTTCTTAGTCTTTGAAGATGAAAATTTCAAACTTCTTTTTTCAATTCATGGTAAGAGAGGCAAAATTAAAAGTGAAATGACTTAGTATTAATCTCTGGAGAGTATCAAATTGCCATTAATGGGGGAATTATTAAGCTTTCAAAAAAATTTTTTTTAATTTCTTTATTTGCATTTTCATTTTACCAGCTTTGGGACTGTCTGTCTTTTTTTTTTTTCAGGTCAAAGCACTTTTCCTAAGACAATAGTTTAGGTGTTGGAAAAAACACCCTTCTTTATTTTTACTTGCATCTTCTTTGTGGCTTTAGAACAGGGGACTGCTTTGTAGTCTTGTTTCTACTATAATCTACCTGAGATTCAAGTGTCCTACCAGTAAAATGAGGGAGTTGAATAAAACAATCTCTCAGATCCTGTGCCAATTTCAGTTCTCTAATTCTTATTTTGGTAATACTTTCCTTTTGCAGCACCTTGTTCATTAGTCTTTTCTCGCCCTCACTATTTAGATTAGAATTTTTTTTTTTTAAATGCAAACACTACTAGATGCCATCTACTGTCATCTTTGCTGTGAAGTCCTGAATCTTATCACAAAGAATGTCATCATGTTACAATTGCTAATAATAATCATTATTGACAATACTGCCATGTTTAATGCTTACCAACTGCCATGAAATCTATATACATTATCTCAATATAACAATCCTCTGAAGTATGCATCATTATCCCAATTTTCATATTGGAAAAACTAAACCTCAGAATTTAATTCCCCCAAATGCAAACTATAGTCATACCATTAATAAGATATCGTATTTTCAGAACGTCAGGATACCATTTTACACTCCATCTTATAGGGAAGAATTTTCAAGGCAGTGGGAGGCATGGATAAGCTCATCTATGACATGTACGCATTTTTCAAAATCTGCACATAAATTCACTATGAACTCATTTTCTCCTGCCCAAAAACACAAAACAAAACACAACCTTACAAAAGAAGATTTGCAATTCTCATGCGATTTCATGGTAAAATGAAAGTATGCACAGGTAGATCCAAAACAGTATTTTTGGAACCAGCAATGTAGAACCTCAATTTTAAGAATGGAACTGTAGAGTTCTAGAAACTGGCAACAAAAAGAGTTGCTGTTGAAAATTTAGGCATTTGTTTTTGGTATTCTAGAGGGGACAAATAGAAAATATGTGTGAGCGTAACTTAACATTCACACATATTTTGTCAGTAAACTAAAAAAATATTGTGAAAAAATTATGCAAATGATATACATATTACATGAACAGCAGGGCACAATGGGTTTGAATTTGAATTTCTTCTTCCTTAAAAACAGTGTTGCTTAAAAAAGATATATTGTTATTGCCATTGTAGATAACGCTTCCTCTCAAACAAAAAGCATACAGTAAATTATAGGCAAACCGCCCCAAAATACAGATAATTCATATCTTAAGGACCCATTCCAGTATACTCTTCTGTGTACTTGTCCCATCAGTTATGAGGTCTTTTACTTTGTTTGGTGGGAACAAACACTATTCCTGCCCTTGATAAGCACCGGGCACTGTCATACCTAGATCTTTTGGTGACCCTTACCTTGTTCTTGGGTAGTTTCCCCACATGCCTGTACTTATCAATATTCAGCTGATTTCTCAAGGGAACGCTTTGCGGGATTAAAATATTAGAATAAATATTTCTGCTACCATGTTCCTTTGGGTGGATGCTTTATTTCACATATGTAACTGGCAACCTATGGATCAAATATCTCTGGAATTCAGATGTTGTTTGACATGCCTTGTGTTGGTTCTCATACTATTTCATTTTGCTTATCAATTAAATTGAGATTTTCAGACTTTCTAATTGTAGTCAAGAGGGGATAACGGACTGGAAATACCCTCCCACATGAAAAATCGAAAAGTGAACAAAGTATATGGTTTTCAATATATTGGATATCTGTCAAGGAAGGACAGTGATCCAAGGAAACAAAAAACAAACAAGGTGAGCCTTATGATTATTTCAGTTAATTGCCTGGACATAGTTCTCAGGTCACTGTACAAGGAGAGGGAACTCAGGTGGAATCTACTATACCCCCTGAGTGGAAAAGACTGAGCCAACAATCTGAGAAGACCAAGGTAGCTAAAGGCATGATGTCAAAAAGAAGAGAACTGAACAGAAGGAAACTTTGACAATCTGCAGAGAGTTCCTCTTGAGCAATCAAATGAGTTATGGTAACTGCACACATTGAAACTACCCAAGGCCTGGTTAAGATGCTTCAAAAGGATGAGCTCAAACAGTGCGCAGCACTCATCAAGACCAGAATAGCACTTGTTTCTACCTGGAAGCCTCAAAAAAATTGATCATTCATGAGTCAGTAGGCAGAGCACACGGCAGAGTCTTGCTTCAGTGTTGAGGAATAATTAGCCCAAAGCTGAGCACTATTTCATTTCCACTTAACAGATTCTAAAAGCAACATCCCAAAAACCAAACTGTTTCTATGTAACTTAACTATGTCTCAGAATAAAGTTCAGTAATATTTATAGGATGCCAATAATATCCATCAACCAGCGAGGTAGTATTTGCAATGTCTGGCATCCAGTATAAAATTACCAGGCATCTGAAGTAGCAGAAAAACATGACACATAAGGGAGGAAAAAACCAATCAGTCAAAACTGACTGAGACATTAGAACTGGCAGTCAAGGACATCAAGAGAGTGATAAGTTTTGCATGTGTTCAAAAAGTGAAGTAGAGAAAGACAGTGTCAAGGGAATAAGAAGACAAGTCACAGATGGGGAGAAAATATTTCCAAAAGGCACAGGTGATCAAGGACTATTATCCAAAACAGTTAAAAGACTTTTAAAATTCAACACACAAAAAAACCCTTAAAAAATTCTTCTTAAAAACCTCGCTAAAGGAGATAACACAGATAGTGAGTAAGCATTTGAAAAGATGTTACTTAGATGTCATCAGGGAAATGCCAATTAAAACAACAATATCCCACTATCCACCTACTGGAATGGCCAAACTCTCGAACACAGACACCACCAAATGCTAAAGAGGATTCAGAGCGACAGGAACTCTCATTCATTGCTGGTAGGAATGCAAACTGGTACAGTCACTTTAAAAGACAGTTTGACAGTTTCTTACAAACAAAATATACTCCTACCATACAATTCAGCAATTATGCTTCTTGGCATTTACCCAAAGAAATTGATAACTTATGTTCACCCAAAACTTGCATATGGATGCTTATAACAGCTTTATTTGTAATTGCCAAAACTTGGAAGCAACCAAGATGTTCTTCAGTAGGTCAATGGATAAACAAACTGTGACACATCTAGACAATGGATTATTATTCAGTGCTAAAAAGAAATGAACTATCAAGCCACATAAAAGACACGGAGTAAACTTAAATGAGTATTACTAAGCGAAAAAAGCCAATGTGTAAAGGCCATACACTGTATGGTTCCAAACCTAGGACCTTCTTCAAAAAACAAAACTATGCAGAGAGTAAAAAGATCAGTGGTTGTCAGGGATTCAGGGAGGTGGGGACGAATAGGTGGAACACAGGATTTTGAAGGCAAAGTACTCTGTATGATACCATAATGATGGACACACATCATGATATATTTGTCCAAACCCATTAAATATAAACCACCAGCAGGGAACCATAATGTAAATGTGGTCTTTGGGTGATAATGATGTATCAGCATAGGCTTATCAACTGTAAAAAAATATACCACTTTTGTGGATAGCGGAGTGTTAGTAATAAGGGGAGGTTATGGATATGTGGGAATAGAAGGTACATGAGAAATCACTGTACCCTCCCCCTCAATTTCTCTGTGAACTTAAAACTTCTCTAAGAAAATAAAGTCTTAATTAAAAAAAAAGTTAAGTAGAGACATGGAAGATACAAAGACCCAACTTGAACTTCCCGAGATGTAAACTGAAATATCTGAGATGAAAAATATAGTGGCTTGGATTAATAATAGATTAGACGTGACCGAAGAAAAGGAGAGTAAATATAAACACACAGCAATAGAAATAATCCAAAGTGAAACAGAGAAGAAAACGAAAGAGAGGAGAAAGAGAAAAGATAAACATTCCATCAGTGGGTTGTGGGACAACTTCAAAAGGCCTAAAATGTTTATAAGAGGAATCTCCAAAAGGTAGAGGCAGAAAAAATATTTACAGAAATAGCCAAAATGTTTCCACATTTGAAGAAAACTGCAGAATCACAGTCCCAATTGATTCAATAAACCCCACGCACCAGAAACACAAAGAAAACCACACCATGGTACAACACTATCATATTGTGCAACCAAGTAAAGAAAACGTCTTAATAGCAACTCGGGAGGAAAAAGACATGCACAGAGGAACAAAGATGAGGGCAACAATGGCTTTCTCACTAAGAACAAGAAAAGCATGTAAACACGAAGATGATGGAAAAATATCTTCCAAGTTTTTTTTTTTTTTTTTAATGGCATCCAGAATTATATGAGCATCCCAAAAATGCAGTAAAAGCATTAGACAAATTACAACATCTGTTTCTGATCAAAACTCTCCACATACCGGAAACAGAAGATGACTGCCTCAACTGCATTAAGGGCATCTACAAAGAGCCTGCAGCTAAGGTAGTTAATCAAGAAAACAATGTGTTCCATCTAAGACTGAGAATAAGACCAGGATATGTGCTTTTGTCACTTCTACTTGGTATCATTTTGGAAATCTTAGCCAGAGCAAAGAGGCAATCGAAATTGTATGAGGTTTCTTTTTGTGTGAAAAAGGATAGCAGATTCTAAAATTCATTTGGAAATAATTCAAAGGTTCTAAAATAGATAAAATAACTGAAAAAATTAAAAGTTGGGGGACTAACACTGATTTTAAGACTGATTTTAAAGTAAAACTGCAGTAATCTAGACTGTGTGGTATTGGCATACAGATGGATAAATAGCTAAATAGAACAGAACAATCTACAAATAGATCAACACATACAGGGATAGGTGAATTTTATTAAAGGTACAAAAGCAATTTAGTAAAGAAATGATAGTGCTTTCAAAAAATGGTGCAGGAACCACTGGATATCCATATGCGAAATAATAAACTTAGGTCTATAACTTCTACCGCATTAAAAATTACCTCAAAAACGTATGATGGACCTAAATGTAAAATATAAAACTATAAAAAAAACTTAAATACAAAATACTGAAACAGTAAAAATGGGCAAACTAAAAACAATTAAAAGAGATACAGGGACAGCACATGAAAGATGCTTGAAACCATTAGTCATCAGAAAAATACAAAATAAAACCACTATAACACTACACTACACATATATAAGAATTGCAAAAATCTAAGACTGACCTTACGAAGTGTCAGAGGGTGTAATGACCTGGACCTCCCACACATTGGTGATTAGAAATTTAAAATGGTATAACCACTTGGAAAAATTATCTTAAAAATTAAATCTATTCATAATAGATGTTCTAGCTCTTCTCCTCTTAGGTATTTATTCAAGAGAAATGTGTATAAATACATGTGTGGACATAGTTTACAAGTTTCCGAACGGCTTTATTTTTAATAGCTAAAATCTAGAAACAAACCAAATGTCCCTCAAAAGGGGAATGTGTAAACAAACTTTGATTTTTTATTACAAAGAAATGCTACACGGCAATTAAAAGAAATGATGTCTTGCTGAATTCTACAACATGGACAGATTTCAAAATAATTACACTGAGTCAATAAAATCCCACAATAGAAGAATGCATAGTGCATGCTCTATTTATATAAAAGTCAAAAAATGCAAAATGCAAAGTATTCTATGGCCTCATAAAAGAGATCAGTGATTGCCTTGTCATGGAGGGAGTTAAGGAGGGCCGGTTTCCCTGGGGCATGAATACAGGATGAGGGATATGTTCATTTTATTGTCGGTGGTGATAGCTTTATGGAGGTTTATGCAGGTCAAAACTTAACAAACAGTACACTTTAAATATGTAGACTTACATTTTGCCAATTTTACTTCAATAAACCTGATTTTAAATTTTCAAACTTCCAGCTTCTCCTGAGAAACTGGGGGCTCTAGCTACATTACATCTGCATGAGTACACGGCCATGGAAGCTGTATTTTTCCAAGTCACTTGCTCTAAGTTTGCCATAGTCCTGTCCTTTTTTGTTGCCCTTATCCTGCTTGATTCATTTATTTGGCTGCTTTAGAGATTTGGATTTAGGACTACCAATGGATTTCTTGTCTTCAGTTAACAAACAAAAGGAGGCTAAAATAGTTTCTTCCATCAGTGTAAAGGGAGGAACTATCCAAACTCACTCTATGGCATCCTGTTATTTGGTCCCAACTGATTTTCCAAACCTATTTCTGAACACTGTTTGTCAGCCCATACATACAAAAGCTCTCTATTTCTTATTCACTATTGCCTACATCTCCAAACAAGCTGTATGTGTTGGTTTGCTCACTTGATACATTAACAAGATCCTTGTTTACACCATCAGCATAGAAAGGAGGGAAGAAAAAGAAAGGACTCAGGGTTCGGAATTTTCATTTCTATCAAATGCCAATTGGAAAGTCATCTTATGCCTCTAGAAAGAAAAGAACCTATGCCAGAAAAATAATTTCTTACCTTTTGGTACAAATATAAGAGGCTTTAAAAATAAATGACCTCCTAGAAAATGAGAGGTTGTAAAAGTTATCATCAACCATTTCATCGTGGTGTAGCTGTGATGGGGCAGGTGATGCCCCAAATCTTTCTCCTGCCCTTAGTCTTAAATCATCGGATGTCAGGATATTGCTGAATCAAGTCAGTAAATTCCAAGTTATGTTAGGTCAACCCAAGTTATAGATCATATTTTAATCTTTTTTTCTCCTGTACACTCGCCCCAACAATGCCACCTTTTCTTTGAAATATTCTTCTTATTCACTTTCTTCCAAAGATAAAGATAATAAATGTGAGTATTACTTCATTAACATTAATTTCACTTTTGGTAATTTCTGCATAGATAATATTAAATATGAGATAATTATTGCTTCTATATTTGCATGCCTGTCTTAAATTTATTCCCAAATATATCCAATACTTGTAATAGTTTCATGCGATATACTTACAAATAAAACTTCTCATCCCATACTGGATTCAAGTTTCCAAAAATGGTTTTAGTTCTTCTTTTGTTCTTTCCCACTTGAACAGTAACATATGGGTCACTCGACCCTGTTTTGTCTTTTGCCTGTAAGCCTTGTGCTGAAACAACTGAAATAAACCAAAATAGACATTTTAATATAAAGATTTCCTCAAACAAACAAACAAAAAATGGTAGCAAAAGGCAGATTTTCTGACACTTTGCACCCTGGTTTGCGGATACCTTCCCATCACTTTTATTGTCATGAACATTAGGACTTAAAAATATTTAATGAAAGAATGAAAACACCGAATATTAAAGCCTTCTTTGAATAGATATTTGCTTTTGCCTGCATTGAGTGGCAGCTATATACATACACTTTCCTATTCACACCAGCTATATACTTATATACACGTTACTATATATATATATGTATGTGT
>CM052896.1:42548124-42647096 GCA_028534135.1 Potos flavus
TCTCAATGTGGAATCAAATTTTTAAAGAAAACTATTTTTACCTGTAATGGTAATTTTAGCTGACCATTTAGATGTCCCGTCTAGTACACTCTGTTTGGCTGCTTTTGTGTACTGCACAAAATCTTCTTTAGAAATCTGAAACATTTCCTGAATTACTTCAAACACCTCCGGCCTGTTTTTCTCCCTAATCTTCATTCTTTCTTTCATAGCTGTAATAATGGTCTGAGTCTTGTCTTCAGCACCATGCTTAGAACTCTTTTCTGCTGCTCCTATAATGGAAAAATCAATGGTGACATAAATGCACATAAAGTTATTTTGTGATGGCTGAAGAGAGGGAGAGAAAGAAGAAAGAGGAGAATGAATAAACGCTTTCATTCTGAGGAGTCAGAGTACCTTCTTCACGGATCATCAGGACAAGATAAATGCTGCTGGACAAAATATCTAGGCTGAGATTCAGAACCAGCCTTTGTGTTAGTGGCAAGTAAATGGACTTCTATGATTCCTAACTTTTTCAGTTGTATTATTTGATTAAATCAGGGGTTGCACAAATATGTGGTTTGAATTTTCAAAGAGCAAAAAGAATGCACACAGTCAAATATAGTAGATACCACATGCCAAACAAAATTGAGAAATAGGATATATAGGGCAAATGTCTCCCCAAATTCAATATTTCAAACACTTGTGCTCAAAGTGCTTAATTATTTCTAATGATGGAGTTCATCGTAATTAAATGCTTAAATTCTTCTTGTAAAATAAATACCAACATTGGTAAAATTTTACTTGGAATTAAAGTGATTCTGCTCTTTAAAAAGGATTAGGAAACCAGTGGGCTAGAGGACCTCTAGGTACATGATGGATCATATGCCTGACCTCTCATTTTGTGATATGGCCATAGTTTTCAATAGGCTAAATTCTTTCTACTCAAAACCCTTTTTGATTCCCAGGATTTTTTTTTATTTTTTATGATTGGTCTCAACTTTCTGGGTATTTTTGTTTTTAACACTAATCCTTTTGGCAATGAAGGATTTCCAAAAGTCCGTTCTTGGATCCCTCACCTTCTCCAGCTACCCACCAGATATTTTCAATGCTCTGTGTGGCCTCTGGATTGCACAATATTCAATGACAAGTTAACGATGAACTGTAATTCCAACTCTCATGGTTCCTTAGTGAGTTTGAAATAAGAAAGCAAAACCCCAAGGACCCGTGTTGCAGGAGCAGCCATTGCTGATACCAAACATTTTTGGGTGCCAAACAAAGGTGATGTAGTGAAAAGAATAAAAAACAAAACTCAGTAACAGATCCAATTTTCATCTCCATGACTCTATCACCCAACTTACAATTTTTTGAAATATATTTCTGAAATAGTCATATTAATATCTGGTAGAATGTTGAGAGATTAAATGAGATAATTTATCCCCATGATTTCTACCACAAAGGATAGCCTTACTAATGTTGTTTGACTCCAAGTCTTCGAGAGTTAAGCCCAGTTACAGAAGCTAAGACAAAGAGGAAAAGATCAGCTGTTAGCTTTCCTTATAATAAATTAATATTCAACAGCAGTACTTGAGTATCTTGAGTTACTTGAAAGTATGACATTTGTTTCCTAAAGTGGAAAAAACACATTCATAATAACCAAGGTATAATTAGAGAAGGTTAAAGGGATAAATATTCTAATAGTATGAAGAACAGATTCCCTGTCTTTTTCTTAAAATAACAAAAGAAAAACAAGAAAAAAAAAGTTTCAGGACTTAAATTACATTAAAAGAAAAAAAAAGAATACAAAAAATGAATGCATTACATTTAAGGTAACTTCCAAATGCCCTAGTCATCTATTAAAACAGGCCATAGAAAAGCTACGCACTTGTAAATTGCGTATCCTTAAAGAATTAAGCATGTTTGTAATTTATCATCAATGGTTTGACTGCACATGCTTAATTCTTATACAGTAAAACTAGCTAAAGCTACACTGAGTAATTCCAGCTACCCAATAGGCATATTTTACTTCAAGTACTGAAATATTCATTAAATAGAAAGGGCAGTGGTGCCCTGAAAAAATTACTGCAAGATTCAAAGTGCCCCATAAGTTTGGTATGTGACAGCCATCCTAAGAATCAATGTTCAAAAGGTGAGAGGTACCATAAAATGTAACTCTCCCCCAAATTTCTAAGTAATTATTACTGTTTTGGCTCTTAGTGCTCCCAAAGGCTATAGAAAAAAAAAAGTGTTAAAGTCCTTGAGAGTTAAATATATTTTGGATTATTTTTCTAATTTCAGGAAGAGCCAGCGGATGACCACCCACGTAGTAATGCTCATACAAGTAATCACTATCAAATTCAAAGATAGGATATATCAAGAAATTTTTTACCTAAAGGAATCAAATCTCTGTACTTAACAATAGCCTCGTGAATTTTTTAAAAGAGTTAATTAAGAAAGCGTGACTATTAGCTGTGAAATCTTTCACCAGTGCTCTTAATGTTAGAGTAGAAAACTCTTAATTTGTGGACAACAGACAAACCATCAACTGCAAAACCACTATTCTGGGGAGAGCAGGTTAACAAAGGCTTATGTTTAAACCTCTTTCTGTTATTTCTAGAAAAAGATATGTGGCATTTTAAAAGTTCTACTTTTACACGTTTTGATCTGAGGGAAATGATTCAATTAAATCTATGCAGTTTGGAGATAGAGAGACAAATTTGTAATTAATTTTTGTCAGCGATCTATAAGCACTTTCCACTGCCTATTGTTTATTGAACCTGATTTTCCTAATGAAACTATTTCTGAGATGGCTGCAATTTGCCATGAATTTCCAACCCTTTGGGTTTATTATTTTCCTTCGGCCTTGGTCTGTTTATCTCAAAGTCATCAGAGATAAACTTAAATTTGCATTTATATGACTCTTCCTTCAAAGTGTATGACAGAAGGTCTAGTAGCTTCACTGAAATACAGTGAGTAATATGTCAATCAGGGATCAACAATAAATGAGATCAAAAGAGATAATGTACAGTGAAAGCACTTTGTAAAATGTAATACATTATCCAAATGGAATGCATCATTGTTACTTTTAAAAACACTTAATTGACAGATCAGAGGATACAATTATGCACAACAAGATTCATCCTTGCAAGAGATACAAGAGAATTCATCCGAAAACAGAGGCCAACTTATCTAACATGGTTCCTTTCTACATAATTTAATGAGAAAGCCACTTAATCAGAACCCTCATTTTCTCTATAATTTTTATTTTTTTTACCCAAAACATATAAATTTCATGTGAGATTCACAATTTTACCACTTTTGCACGGCAATTTTTGATTTTAGTGTTTCTTTCAGATTATTATCTATATACATCTAACAGCTGCAATAGTCTCTCTTGGTCTCAATCTCTTTCTTATTTTTCTCAAAAGCAATTTCAAAAATTTCTACTTTCTTCAAGTCACTTACCTCACCTCATTAACCTCCATTCTCAGCATATGATCTTATCTCTTCCTTAACAGAAATAGAGGTTCCCTAACTCACTGGCACATTTTCTCCCCTCCCTTATGGAAAAAAACAATCAAAAACAAATAGCGACAACAACAAAAGCAAACCTGACCTGCAATATTAGCAGATTTCTACGGTGTAAAATATTCCTAGCATGGCTTATTTCAAGCAACCGCCTTGCAAATTTCTTAAACATTTATCAATCACCACTGGCTCAGCTGCCTGTAAATCCTTGTGCCTTACACACGAGCCTGTAAGGCCAACCTCAAATGAATGTGTGTTCCAAGTCTCAAGCATGCTCTTTAGAAAATAGGACACATTCGACAAAATGAGAAGATGAAGTACTTCCTGGGGGAACCTAAAATGATTGCCATATTTTAATATTTAATTTGACTCTGGATTCAATTTTATGTCTTAGGAAATTTGTGTATACTCTTACCCTAAGACCACGATCCTGGAAAAAATGAAAATAAATTCAGTATAAAATGATATACATGCTGTGGAGTCTTATGAAAAGACAAAATAAGGGCACCTGGGTGGCTCAGGTCATGATCCCAGGGTCCGGGGGTTTGAGCTCCACATGGGGCTCCCTGCTTGGGGGGAAGCCTGCTTCTCCCTCTCCCTCCTCCACTCCCCCTGCTTGTGTTCCCTCTCTCGCTGTCTCTCTCTATGCCAAAAAAATAAAAATCTTAAAAAAAAAAAAAAAAAAAAAAGACAAAATATACTGGGCACAGGTTTGGAATTTTCAGAAAACAAAGGTTGTGCCCATCACTGGAAGGAGAAACTGGTTAGCCTACATACCTCATGCACTTAGAGTCAACATAAAACAAGGGCATAAGTCCAAATATGAAATGGAAGAACTACATCAAGAAAATCACTTTTCAATAAGGCAAAGGAGCATAGTGGTTCATGACACTTTGCGTATACTAGAAGGTGAAAGTCCTGTGTGAGTCCTGACTTGCCACTTACTAACCATCTGAAATTGGGCTACTTTATCTCTGTAAACCTTAACAAAAGGAAATAATAGTAGCATTTTTCTTAACACGGTCATTGTAAGGATAAATGAGATAATGTATAAAAGTTTCAATACTAATAATTGAGCAAGTATAAGGTCTAGATGTCACAAGGTGAAGATACAAGCATTCATTAAAGAATTTTACATTAACATGGAATTTGGGGATTTTAGCTTTAAGATTACTTGACCAGGGGCACCTGGGGGGTTCAGTGGGTTAAAGCATCTGCCTTCGGCTCAAGTCATGATCTCAGGGTCCTGGGATCTAAACCTACATCAGGCTCTCGACTCCCTCTCTCTCTCTGCCTACTTGTGATCTCTCTCTTCTCTATCAAATAAATAAATAAAATCTTAAAAAGAAAAAAAAAAAAAAGGATTACTTGACCTGTAAAGCAACTCCTTGAAAGCCTCCCCCATGGACAGTGCTATACCCAATATCTGCCATGTGCTTAATGCTTGAGAACTACTTGCTAGATGGAAGCCAATGAAGTATTTGAAGATTTAAGAAAATAAAATTCAGAGGTAGCTGGGTGGCTCAGTTGGTTAAGCATCTGCCTTCAGCCCAGGTCACGATCCGATGGTCCTGGGATTGAGCCCCAAACACATCGGGCTCCCTGTTCAGCCGGGAGCCTGTTTTTCCCTCTCCCTCTGCAGCTCCCACTGCTTGTGCTCTCTCTCTCTTTTACTCTCTCTCTCCTCTCTCAAATAAACAAATAAAATCTTAAAAAAAATAGTTCAAAGAAACTAGAAGAAATTATTATAATATTTTTATTTTTCATATCCATAAATTTTTACCTGAATTTGAGGCTGGTGAACCCAGAGGAGGTAGGTGGTTGATATGCATGGGAAAGGTCTGATATTGAGGCATTTCTCTCTCTAGGAGTCTCTAGCCTAAGAAACTTTATTGCTTTTCTTTCCCCATAAAATCCTGTAGGTAGGCCTGCTCTTGGTGCCTGTTTTTCCTTCTCATGATATCATGTAGGTGGGGATATAGCTGGCATTTTTTACCTTTTCCCTTTAGGTGCTTTACAGCCAAGATCATCTTACCCCTCCCCTTCTAACATGCCTTCAATCTTTCCAAGGAGCAGACCTACAACTCCCCATCTTCAAATCACCTGTCTCCTTTGTCTTATACAATCAAAGCTATACACTCCACACAATTTCTGGAACACAACAAAGAAGTGACACTTAATAGAAGGATAATTGGAGGATCACAGACCCTTCCAGGGGCACTCATATCCACCCTCATTTTTCTCAACTATTTTTGATTCTCTCAATTTATATGTACATTTTTAATGAATAACCTCGAAGAAAAAGTTGCCTAATTTAGCCAATATCCATCAATGTATCTTAAGAAACAGAATATAAAAATGTTTCCAAAGTCTAATGAATGTGTGACATCTTTATTCTCTAAAACACTGAGAGAAGAATCAGCTCATTTCTGAAGTATAATCTACATCATTTTTTTTTCCTTAATGGACTCAAGCCATTTGTTTCTAGATGGCAATATTTTTCTGTTTTTTCAAATGTCATTGCCCTAATACGCTTATTTCTTAAAATGCGTTTATAATTTATTTTTAAAATAAGTAGACTGAATTCTAATTGGATTATGAGATTATGCATGTTAGCTCAGTAGTATTGAATCAATCCCCCTTCCTTTTAAGCAGTTATTCCTAAAAATACTTTTTATTTTTCAGAGACACTACCCATTTTGAAAAAAAAAAAAAATGCATTCATTACCATTAGTAGCCTCCGTCTGATCTAATGGTGTAGGGAGAATACTAATAAAGTAGAGAAAACTGTAGAATGTGCATGACTTACTATGAAACCAGCTGTGACAGCATTTACGATTTAATCTTTATTTTGACATTTTCCTCTGATCCTCCTCAATTTTAGGCAACCAATGGATGTTACACATTCATTGTATTCATATGAACAGTAAACAAACGGGACAATGTTTACATGTGAAAAAAGATTTGCAAATGAACATCTGTGTTTAAATAGATTTCTTTGGCAGTGTTTTTTTTGTTTGTTTTGTTTTCTGTAGTAATTTAAGGGTTGTTGCCACAGCCAAATCAATGCAGCACTGAAAAGTAATACATATTTTAGACAGTGATGTTTTGGCATTTCTGGACCTAACTTAAAGTAGCAGTATAAAGAATTTTTTTGGAAATGGAAAATTTAAGATAACTTGTCATAAAGGTCGAAGTGACATGTACCTATTCAGAAGTGTAAAAGGATGGGGAAGCCATTAATATTCATTGAGTATCTACTATTACCAGACTCTTAGCAGAGACTATTTCATTTAGTCTTCCCCCTAACCCTCTGAGGTAAATTTTATTATTCTTGTTCATTTGGTGGAGAAAAATGTAGCCCTGAGAAGTTAAAAAACTTGCCCAAGGTCACATATCTGGTAAGTTAGATGTGTCTTCAATATTCCAACACAAAACCTCCCAATCCCAAGAATATGACTCCTTCAGATAGACACCAAATAGGCTTGGGAAGGAATGCAGATTGCTGTAATCACAAGGGTGCGCCTTAGTCCTTGTCTGAGGAACATGACTTTGCACTTTCCCACTTTTCACGCAGGGCTATTATGAGATGGAAGTGACCAAACAGATCAGAAGTTGCTTTCAAGTTTTCTACTTGGCTACTTTTCTACTTTTCTTCTTAGATGCTTTGAGGCATCTAAGTTAGCGCTCGGCACTACGTGAACAGATCATCAAGGATATGACTTGATGGGTGGTTTGAGAATCTTTGTGTAATAGGAGGAGTGGGGGTTGGAATTACTGAAAACCAGTAAGAGCTGAAGAGATCTAATCTGAAAACGTGGAGGATAAGGCAGGCTCTGCATATACATCTCTACCCTAACCAGGTACTCACTCTGCAAACAGTCAGCATTTAGGAGGTCCTGACACTTTTCATGGCACTTCACTCCACACTCCAAACACTTCATGCCTTGACGAGCAATGCCCCACAGGAGCCCTTCACACTCGTAACAGTAGGTGGGTGTTGTTGCCGTCCAGACCTCGAAATTGTGGGGGGTGGTGGAGGACATGGGGTAGATCAGTGCCTGCAAGGTCTTCTTGAAGACATGTATTTTCTGTAAAGATAAGTTATAATGCCAGCCAAGTCAGTGCATTTGGAGAATTTCAACATAAAGCTATTTTATCACTTTTCCCTGAAAAATACTATTTTGAAAGAACCTCTTAATTATTGACAAGTCATGAGAGTCGACACGGTAATTCTGCTCCCTTATTCTTCTCTCAGTGTTCTAGGGCCCAAGTCAGTCATTTGAGCACAAAGAACTCTCTCATCTCCCAGATTGAACTGGGTTCCACTGTTGTGCAACTTCTTTCATAGCAGCAAGAAGCTCTAATTACTTGATAATGTCCATATCCTGCTACACTGTGGACTCTGTGAGGCCAAGGATGATGATATAGATCTCCTTGGTCTAAACTGGTTCTTGGTAAAATTGTGAAGTAGATGGGAAGTAGATTCTTAATGCTGACACTAACCCTCCAGAAACATCCCCACTTCTCTTTTGTATTCTACTAAGACCTCTCTTTCCTGACTCTGTACTCTCCCTGACACTTCAACCCTTCCCAGCCCCAAAGTATGCTCATTCTACTATTCCTACCATGGGGGACTGCTTTCATTGCCTGTCCTTTAGGAAGGAACTCATCAACTAATTCATAAGAGACCTCTAATAGTAGGTAAAGGCTAAATGTGGCACTCCCCCATGGTAATGGCAATATTTTAAAGGGAGATAACTTTTTATAGCGTATGGAAAGACTTTCCGTAATAAGCCACTGGTGTGGTAGAAAAACTCACTGCATGAGCAGCCAGGAGACTTGGGTTCCCTAGCATAGGGCCAATCACATGACATTTCACATGGGTATTTTCAGGCCATATTTACAACCAATCTTCCTTATTTCTTTTCTTACTGTCTAACAGTGGTTATCATTGTCCCTGCCACATACTTGGGGTACAACACGTATTTTGTGGAGTAAATGTTCTACCTCTTAGGAGTCTTACAATTCACAGAGAGACTTAGGCCTCTAAGCCTTACTTTCTTCCCCTACATATCTACCTACTTGCAGTATTATTTTGAAGATCAAATTGTGCAATGGTAACCAATATATTACAGAGATTTCAAAATACTAAATAAATACCAACTCTTAGCACTCATAGTGGATTTTCCAGAAACCACCATAGGTTGATAGGAAAGAGACTTGACTGGATGAGTCCTTTTCTGTGCTTTTCATACCTAACTATGTAGGTGACTTTTTTTTTTTTTTAAGATTTTATTTATTTGAGAGAGAGACAGAGCCTGAGCTGGGGGAGGGGTAGAGGGAGAGTGCGAAAAGCAGATGCCCTGTTGAGCTCAGAGCCCTCATGGGGCTCAATCCAAGGACTCTGAGATCATGACTTGACCTGAAGTCAGATACTTAACCTACCGAGCCATCAGGAGAGCCTACAGGTGACTTCCTGAAAGAAAGACTATCACTCTCCAAAGTTACATTTACAGGTAATTTCACACTGTGAAATCAGTTGCCTGATGCATAATGAATGAATATTTACACAAATCCTGTAGGAGCCTAGTATTTATAAGAAACAATTACATTTTGCATTAATAATCCTTAAATCTAAGTCCAAGATATCTTAAACCTCATTTCAGTGTATCTTCACAGTGTTGAAATGACCAATTTTCCACAATTTTTTACATTCTCCTCACTGTGTGTTTTCCCAGAATATGTTTGGTAATGGTACTGGAAGACTCCCTGCAGGGAGTTAAGCTTCACTGAATTTTTTTCTAACTTCTAAACAGCAAGATCCAGCCTTGCTATTACATGAGTTTCTAGTTAAAACTTTCAATATTGCACATGAATCTACAGAGGCAGTATGATCTAATACGGGGATTATTCAAGTGGGAGACCCCTGTATCAAGGTTTATGCAAACAAATGGATCCATCCTTTTCAATAAATATAGCCTAAGCCAAGTAAATCTTTCAGCTTCATTTCATAATGAAGACGTCTTATCTTGCAAAAAACTGTTAAGAGTTCTTTAGAATTAAAACTATGTATTATTCATCGTTGCGTCCATTGTACTGCTTAGTAGAGTGGGTATCTTCAATATCATTAAAGTGAACTGAACAATTCTTGGCATAATAGATTTGCAATCAGCCATACACTCACAGCTTCCTGTTCTAACTGAGCTGAGGGACGTATGTGTGTAATGTAGCATTTTTGGTTTAGATAAAAAATAGGGAATTATTTATATTTGAAATCATATCAGGTAATTTGTCGTTTGTCTTAGTAGGGAGAAGTAATTTAACTCAATAGAACACTTGGTGGGAATAGTCTGCTAATGAACCCAAGAAAAGTTAAAATATATATGAACTTAGAAAGCAGGGCTTTCTAAGGGCTAAAAGGTTGTTTTGAACATGAACTTATCCACATATTTCAGAATTAAGTAAGTGATTCATATATTTTCTCCAATTCCCTATGTGTATATTTTCTTCTTATTGAATTTAAGTGATACACAGTTGGCCTCCTTAGGTTATAGCAGGAGTAATAAATATAACAAATAGTTCCTAAAAAATTAAACATGGTAGAGAAAAACAAAAGAGTTCTGAATAGACAGCTGAGAAGTTTTCACTGAAATGTTTTGTTTGGTTGGGATTAAAGAGTCATGATCTATTTCATAAAAAGAGAGGGAAGCTAATTTAAAAAAAAGGAAATAGGGAAAATTTACTAGACAGCATATTGAAAATCAACTGAATGGGGCATTAAAATAAATCTAACATTTAAAAGCTATAGACGCTGCATAGCTCACTAGAGGGTATATATCCCCCGTCTTAGAGAAATGATAATATGCATCTTTTTCATTTGTGATTTTTGGGATAGAAGCATTGTCTACCAAAGCTGAAAATTACTCTAAAATAAATGACATATGGAGGGACATCTGGGTGGCTCAATCAGCTAAGCATCTGACTCTTGGTTTCAGCTCAGGTTGTGATCTCATGGCTCCTGAGATCCAGCCCAGCACTGGGCTCCACACTAAGTGGGGAGAGTGTGCTTGAGGATTCCCTCCCTCTGTTCCTCCTCACATTTGTGCACACTCTCTCTCAAATAAATAAATCTTTTTAAAAAAATAACACATGGTAACATTTCTTACTGAAGTAAAGTATAAGATGCAAGGATGGTCAGTTTAGAAACTCAGGAAGTGAATAGTTAGGAAAGCATGTAAAAATCTATCTCCTAAGAAGGGATTCTTACTCTCAGGAGAATACTTCATCCTGGGAAAATGAGGTACTTTCTTAGCAGCAAAATAAGACCGGATCAAACCAGATTATAAGCAAGGACCCAGAGTGTGAGAGTTTTGTAGAATAAATCAAAAAAGATAGGGTAAGGAGCACTGAATAAAACAAAGGGGAAGAAATTGAGAGGAAACTCCAAAATTAGCCACAGACCATAGAAAATGGGAATCTAACACCATGAGGAGTTGGATTGAAAGCAAAGAGATTTTTTTTTAATGTAGTACTTTTTACTAGAAAGATAACTAGTTACAGTTAGTAGGATCCTCGCTGACATGAAAGGATGGGACTGGGTATGTTATCTAGAGAGGGTCTCTGGCCTAGGTAAACCAGAAGACAGGTATGTAGAGAGGGTGGTCCCAACAACAAGCAGAGCCTTCATCTACTGGGATTAGGACTCAAGAATATAATGAATTCAGCAATATGGAAGAATTACTATAATCTATTTTAAAAGTTTCTAAAATTTCCCAATCTTTCACAATAAACATATAGTACTTTCTAAAATGTATTTTCATTTCTTTTTATTATCCTTTCAATAATTATAGATCAAGTTGCATTTTACATTGTGTAGGAACCTCTCGTTTCTAAATGATACTGGTATTTATAGATGTGTATATATGTTCTATCTTTCCACCTCTTTTAAGAATCACAAAGATTTTGTAAATCATGCTCAACACTTCATGGAAGTGACTTGCAAAATGAAATAATTCTCATTGGTAAACAATAATCCTGTCTTTTCCCCAGTCAAAATGAAAACAAAACAAAGCAAGCAAACAAACCAAAAAACAATTTCATATGTCATTTTCCTCTCTAGTATGTATTTTCTAATATAATACAGTGAGCATGCTCACTGTAAAAATAATTTATAAAACAAAAAATGCACTAATTTTTATGAAGTTAATCTAATTTTCGAAGCTAGCCATGGCTCTTTTGTGATTTTTTTCTATTTATGAACAGAATTTAAGACAACACAATTAGGAATAAAACTGATAAACTTTGGTTTTACATTACTGAAGTGATTGTCAATTTTTATTTTGTGAAGAGACTGTTTTATCTGTAGAAATGAGGTTAAGGACTCTGATAAGCCTCTTTAGCAAATTGCAACTTATAGATTACAAAAGGGAAGATCTTCATATCCTAAACAATTATTTTGCTAATAATTCCTCCTCTAAGAAACTGGAATCTAAAGTGAAATGTTCTAATATATCACTTTTTGAACAATAAGGACACAGGAAAAAAATGAACTACCTTTTCTGTTCATAACTATATGGGAAAATTAAAATGAGCCCCAAAAATAAAACAATAAGGCTTTTTGCCAAAGGTGATGACTAGTATTTTTAAACCATCAATATTCCAATCAACCAACTGTTAATACAACAGGAACAAAGCATGTCTGCCTCCATTTGCCATTTATCTTTTCTCCTTTTCCTCTACTATGTTAACCAGTGACACAACTAATGAAGTTCTATTTTTCTCATCATCCTGTGGTTTTTCCTCACGGGATTATGAAACTATGACTTTCCTATACTCAAAAAAATTACATTTTGATAATTACAAGAAAAAAATATGCTTCTTGTTTTGAAGCATTTTCCATGTACCTTGATATGTGCTTTTTAGAAAAAAAAAAAAAAAAAAACAACAACCCAGGGGCATCTGGGTGGCTCAGCTGGTTCAGCATCAGGTCATGATCTCAGGGTCATAAGATCAAGTCCTGTGTCAGGCTGAGCTCAGCAGGGAGTCTGCTTGAGATTCTCTCTCCTTCTCCCTGTGCCTTTCCCCATGCTCACACACTAAATAAATAAATAAATAACATCTTTTTAAAAAAATCTCTTTGCTGTCCTGTAGGTATCATTTCGCATTATTTTTGGACAAAAACATCAGAAAGATTTGCAGAACAAAGATTGGGTACAATGTGACCTTTGAAATTTGTTTTGAACATGAAGACAGAACAATGGTATAATAAGTTCTTGAGTATAAAAACAGCTTAAGTCTGGGGCACCTGAGTGGCTCAGTCAGATGAGCATCTAACTCTTGATTTCAGCTCAGGTCATAATCTCATGAAATCAAGCCCCACACTGGGCTACCCACTCAGTGGTGAGTCTGATCTCTCTCACCCCCACCTCTACCTATCCTCCTCTCCTCCTCCCCCTGCTTGTGCTCTCTCTCTAAAATAAATAAGTAAATCTTAAAAAAATAAAAGGAGCTTAATTTCAGGTCCAATTTGCTCATGAGAGTAATCATCACGTAAGACTGTAAAAGCTGAAGTTATTCAGGTAAAATTTTGTACCTGAAAACATAAACAGAGACCAAAAGTTATGTACCTCTGTTTGGAAGAGCCTAAGTACTTTGTTTTTACTTATACAGTTTGTTAACAGACACTAATTATTACTGACCTAAGTAACTTGCTCAGTAAGTCCAAATAGAGAGTATGACTAATGATAAAGATGATGATTCAGTAATTCAAGAGGAGTACAATATAGAATATGCTTGTTATGATAGAAAATATGTTCTAGAAACAAATTAGATTTGTCATGTACTGTATATGCCACTTTTTCTCCAATTCAAACTGTAAATGAAAATGTGTATATGAATTTCTAAAGACTCCACCAAAAAACCAGAATAAAAAATTAACTCAGTAAACTTGCAGGATACAAAATCAATATACGAAGATGTGGTACATTTCAATATGTAAATAACAATTATCAGAGAAATTAAGAAATTTAATTTACACTTGTATCAAAAAGAATAAAATGGGGGGGGTGCCTGGATGGCTCAGATGGTTAAGGGTCTGCCTTCAGCTCAGGTCACGATCCCAGGGTGCTGGTATTGAGCCCCATGTCAGGCTCCTGGCTAAGCAGGGAGTCTGCTTCTCCCTCTCCCTCTATATCTGCCTTTTCCCTGCTCTTGCTCTTGCTCGCTCTCTCTCAAACGAATAAATAAAATCTTTAATAAAGAATAAAATAACTAGGAACAAATTTAATTAATTAGATGAAAGATCTATACTCTGAAAAGTTCAAGATATTAATGAAAGAAATTGGAGAAGACACAAATAAATGAAAGATATGCCATGCCCATGGTTTGGAAGAGTATCATTAAAATATTTATACTCCCCAAAGCAATACCTAGATTCAGTGCATTCCCTATGAACATTCCAATGGTAATGGCAACAGAAATAGAACAAGCAACCTTAAAATTCACATGGAACCACAAAATTCCAAATAGACAATGCAATCTTAAGAACAAAAACTGCAGGCATCACATTCCCTGATTTCAAATGATATTACAAAGATATAATAATCTCAACAGTATTGTACTGCATAAAAACAGACACACAGAGCAACAGAACAGAGTCCAGAAATAAAATCACACATATATGACTATTAATTTATGATAAAGGAGCCAAAAATATACAATGGGGAAAGAACAATCTCTCTTCAAGAAATGTGTTAGGAAAATGGAACAGCTACATGCAAAGGAATCAAACTAGACTGTGATCTTTTACCACACACAAAAAATTAATAAGAAATTAATTAAAGACTTGAATATAAGAACTGAAACTATAGATTCCTAGAAGAAAACCTAGGTGGTAAGGTCCTTCAGACTGGTGTTGGTGATGATGTTTTTTTAGATTTGACACAAAAAGCAAAGGCAACGAAAACAAAAAATAAATAAGTAGGACTACGTCAAACTAAAAAACTTCTGCACAGTAAAGGAAACCATCAACGAAATGAAAAGCCAACCTGCTGAGGGAAAGAATATATCTGAAAATCATATATCTGGTAAGAGACTAATACCCAAAATATATCAAGAACTCTTACAACTCTATAGCTAGAAAACAAACAACATGATTTAAAAATGGGCAGAGGATCTGCATAGACATTGTCCCAAAAAAAGACATAGGTATGGCTACAAGGCACATGAAAAGATGTTCATCATCACCATCATCAGAGAAATGCAAATCAAAAAAATGCAAATCAAAACCAAGTGATACCACCTTACATCAGAAAGGCTATCATCAAAAGCATAAGCAATAATAAGTTTTGGCAAGGATGTGGAGAAAAGGGAACACTTCTACAGTGTTGGTGAGAATGTAAATGGAAAACAATATGGAGTCACTTCAAAAAATTAAATACCTAACTACCATTTCACCCAGAAATTCCACTTCTGAGTATCCGAAGGAAACAAAAGCATTAATTTAGAAAATCACATACATTTCCATGTTCACAGTAGCATTATTTACAACAATCAAGACACAGAAACAACCTAAGTGTTGTTGAATGGATAAAAAAAATCTATTGTGTATGTGTATAACATTATTCAGCTATAAAAGAGTACAATCTTGCCATATGCAATAACATGGATGGATCTTGAGAGCATTATGTTAAGTGAACTAAGTCAGAGAAAGACAAATACTGTATGATCTTATTTACATGGAGAATCTAAAAAAAAAAAAAAACAAACAAAAAAAAAAAACAAAAGCAAAAACAGAAAGTGAGGCTCATAGATCCAGAGAGTGGACTGCTGATTGCCAGAGGTAGGGGTTGGTGGGTGAGCAAAATTTGTGAAGGGGGTCAAAAGGCACAAACTTCCAGTCATACTAAGCTATGGGATTATAATGTACAGTATGGCGACTATAGTTAATAATACTGTATTACACATTTGAAATATGCTGATCCTAATAGTTCTCATCAGAAGAAAGAAAAAACACATAACCATGTATGGTGATGGATCTTAACTAGACTTACTGTGATGATTATTTCACCATATATACAAATATTGAATCTTTATATTGAACACCTGAAACTTAGATGTTATATCTCAATTATACCTCAGTAAAAAGTATATATAAATAATGGAGGTAGGAGATGAGTAACTTACTAAATATAAGAGACCAAAAGTAATATGAATTCTTTCACTGGAAGGCAACTTCTGTCATTTTAATGTGAAAGTTTGTTTGTTTATTTATTTTACCACTTGAGGTCAATACAGGGTTCTTACAAATCTTCTGACAGAGGCCATGAAAGATTAGAAAGAAGTTAGAATATTGTAAAAGTAAGAGAGGGAAGGGGGTGACTATCCCTCGTAAAGGGACTCTGTTTCACTGTCCTCTTGTATAACAAAGCAAAGCCGGTCATGGAGACATGGAAAGTTGTAGTAGCTGTAGTTAATAAAAACAATAACTAATATTTACTACATAATTATGTGTCAAAAATGGTTGTTTTCCATTTGTTATCTCATCGATCCCACCAGGAGTACTCTAGCAGTACTAATATATTTTATATGTTGGAAATCTGATCTGGCAACATGGCAGACTAAGTTGATATAGGTTACTACAGAAGTGTTGGGGAAAAAAAATGTTAATATGTAAAAGAGCCCAAAAGAAATACATTCTCCAGGTGATTGTGGGGGGAAAAAAGGAACTTACTGCCCAAATCGTGAAAGTTGATTCTGTGGAAACCCAAAGGTTGTGTTTGGGATCCAGTTAAACTCCATGGGCTACAAACTTGAGGTTTTAAGGCCATTTTCAGACATGACATTTAGACTTGCCATTTACTTAATGCGGGCATTGACGGTAGTAATGAGAGTTTAAGCATTTTTAGATCATGTTTTTCTTTCAGGACAGAATTATTAACTTTAAAGTTTAAAGACAAAGATGCTCTAAAAAAGAGCATTGCAGGCCAGTATCTCCAATGAACATAGATGCAAATATCCTCAACAAAATCTTAGCAGACTGAATTCAACATACATTGTTTAAAAATCATGCCCCATGGTCAAGTGGTCAAGTATGATTTACTCCAGGGATGCAAGGGTTGTTTAATATTCACAAACCAATCAATGTGACGCATCACATCAACAAGAGGAATAATAAATATAGATATAATCATCTCAACGGATGCAGAAAAAGCATTTGACAAAATACAAAATCTGTTCACGATTAAAACTCTCAACAAAGTGGGTTTAGAGGGAACATACCTCAACATAATAAAGGCCATATATGAAAAACCCACAGCTAACATCATACTCAATGGTGGAAAACTGAAAGCTTTTCCTCTAAGATCGGGAACAAGACAAGGAGGTCCACTCTCGCCACTTTTATTCAACATAGTACTGGAAGTTCTAGCTGCAGCAATCAGACAAAAGAAAGAAAGAAATAAAAAGCATCCAGATTGGTAAGGAAGAAGTAAGACTGTCACTGTTTATAGATACCATGATACTACATATAGAAAACCCTAACATCTCCGCCAAAAAACTATTAGCACTGATCATTCGGTAAAAGTTATAGGACACAAAATTAATAAACAGAAGTTTGTTGTGTTTCTATACACTAATAATGAAGTAGCAAAAAGAGAAACTAAGAAAACAACCCCATTTACAACTGCACCAAAAATAATAAAACACCTAAGAATAAATTTAACCAAGAAGGTGAAAAGCCTATACTCTGAAAACTGTTAAAATGTTTTTGAAAGAAACTGAAGATGACACGAGTGGAAAGGTATATCATGCTCATGTTAGAAGAATATTGTTAAAATGTCAACACTATCCAAAGCAAACTACAGATTCAATGTACTCTCTATCAAAATAGCATTGTCATTCTTCATAGAACTGGAACAAATAATCCTAAAATTTGTATGGAACTACAGAAGACCTCAATTAGCCAGAGCAATCCCGAGAAAGAACAACAAAACTGAAGGCATCACAATTCCACATTTCAAGATAAACTACAAAACTGTAGGAATCAGAACAGTATGGTACTGGCACAAAACGAGACACAGAGATCAACAGATAGGGTGGAGAGCCCTAAAATAAACCCACACCTCTACAGTCAGTAATCTATGACATAAGAGGCAAGAATATCCAATGGGAAAAGGCCATCTCTTTAGTAAGCGATGATGGGAAAACTGGATGGCTACATGTAAAAGAATGAAACTGGACCACTTTCTTACACCATACACACAAATTCAAAATGTATTGAAGACCTAAATGTCAGACTTGAAGCCATAAGCCACCTGAAAGAAAACATAGGCATCAGTTTTAACGACATGTTTATACATATGACTCCTGAGGCAAGGAAAACAAAAGCAAAAATAAACTATTAGGACTATACCAAAATAAAAAGCTTCTGCACAGCAAAGGAAGCTATCAACAAAACAAGGACAATCTACAGCACAAACTTTTATTAATCATGTAGTTATATGAACAATTTGAAGGAATTTGAAATTTTAGGAAAAAAACAGTGTTCTGGAAAAAATATAAATGAACAAAATGGACTCATAAACAAATGTTTAAAGAACACGGATGGGATCGTTAAATTATTTGAGGGGAGTCAAATAACCACCCTCAAAAAAATTACGAGATGGTTTTAGAGATACGTTTGCTCATCTTTCAAGGCATAGCAACAACTTACTTTACACAAACTATTCCAGAGAAGTGATAAAAAGGACAGCTTCTCAACTTATTTTACTAGTTTACTCATGCTAAAATTGCTCAAAGACACAGAAAACCATAGGCCATTAGTGAAAAAATATTACATATTTAGCAAACATGTAAGAAAATCAAGGCCAAGAGTTTCAGTAACTTGCCCAAGTTCCCACAACTAGTCAATAGTGGAGCTGGACCCACATCTTTGTCAAGCCACAGACTGCTCTTGAAGAAGGATAGAAGTAGGACCAAGAACAATACTTGTAAGCAAGAGAACAATATTTAAATGTGTGGTTAGATGGATCCCCCCATCAGTACACGCTGGAATCTGACCCTCAGCTGCAAAGGAGGCAGGGAGGCACTGGACTCAGCACCTGCCCGGGATACCTCAGTGAGACTCCCTGCCCCACGGCCCTGACTGCCACCTGCTCTGCCTGGGGAGACACTTTCCTTTTTCATTCTCACAAACTGTGAGATAAGCATTATTACATACATTTTACAGATGGGATAAAGAAGTCTCAGGGAGGCAAAAAGTATTGAAAATAAATTTGTTCTCAAAGGTAATAAGAGGCAGAGCTAGAATTCAGATTCAGGCCCTTATCACTTTAAATCCCAGTTATGTGGTTTGACATAGTTCCTGTTCCTGAGGAGGAGTCCAGACTACCTGCATATTGTGAGCCTGCTGCTTCCTGACTGAACCCGAGGCACCAGACAGGTGTTCTGGCCTGCTTCCTGCTTCCAGGTCACCTTTCTAGGATTTTGCTAGGAATAGGGCCCAGGTCTGATCTAATGATTCCCATACATAGTTCTTTAAGGTCCCTTCCATCAGGCCTGATCTTGATGTTGTTATTGGAAGGAGGACCTCTACTCTCCTCAACAAACCAAACTTGATTGAGAATTGGCACTTCCTGGAAGCAAGCCATTTGACCAGCCCCTCGCTGTAGTTAGATATGAATTAACTAGATAGACTAAACAGGGTTCTAGAATCCCTTTCAGTCTTGGGGACCTGCATTCCTCACTCTACTTGAGTTTCCCATAACCCTCATCTGACACTGTCAGTTTAAATACTCCCACATTAGAAGCTTTCATTATGACCTGTAACAATATGGCGTGCAAAACACAGTATTTCAGCTTCCCTCTCACCATATTATAAGCCTCATGGTGGCAGGGATTTATAGCAGAGTTGTTGAAGGTCTCATTTCCAGGATCTGAAGCAATACCTGACACATAGTAGACACTCAGTTAATATCTGAGTTATTGAACAGTTCTCCTTGGATTGCCCCACCCCGCCATTGGAGGCTACACATAGGAAACTATCACTCTATGACAACAAGCACAAAGCTGGGTAGTATAGTGTCAGGAAGACTATTGTTATATGGGTACTAGATTGTTACCCCTTCTTGGGTTAATAGGCCAGATAGAAATGTTCAGAAACTATGGTCCTTAAGGGCTTTTTAGACTGAGATTTCCAAACAGCCCCGGTAGCTCCCTGTGGGTGAGGTGGAATTGGTGATGGCTGGGGTACCTGGCATGCTTCCCCCACTGCTCACAGAGCATCGTCAGAGGTGGTGCCTGCTAGCCCACTGTCACCTTACATCAGACTTTAGAGCCCTCCCCTGCTGTGCAAGAGCTGACTGAACTTTTTACCATACATCTCTTTAATTAAAATAGATGTGCTACCATTTGATATTTTCCACATGGCCAAGCCGTTTCCCTTCACGTAAGGACACACATTTCATGCTTTCATATTGATGGTGCCTGGGAAGACTTCCAGCACGGAAAAATGGAAATTATTTGCTTCAGCATTTACATTAGTTGCCCATGTAATGACTTAATTTGACAGCTTGTCAACAGTGACATTTAATATGCCTGTTGTGCAGAAGGCATCTTTCATTTACTTTTTGAGACATGGGCCCCAGGGAAATGGGCTTTATGAATTATAGAGGGAGCTGATGGACTCCATTTATCCACCCAACACCCACACAGAAAAGTCTTCTACATAGGTCTTCTGAAATTAAAGAAATACAATGTATTTTTAAGTGGATGAAAAGTAGATCAATAATTAATTTAACCATAAAGTGAGGGTATGTTCTCTGTTCAGGGCCTCAGAAAATGGAGTAGCGTTCTTATTTCCATCTCGTTCCTATTAACTTTTCAGAGGAATGAGTATTTGTGGCTTACACCAAATACCGTATTTAAAAATTTTTAAAAAAAGGAATAGTATAGGAGTTTAATGATCAAAACCCTCAACCTTGATTACTCCCTCAAAAGCAAAGACTAGATACTTCAAGATTCAGCAAGCATTATGGTGCTTCTCATACACCAGAGGATGTTTAATTTCTCTGGTATCCAAACTGTACTCAAATAGTACATGGCATCGTAAAGCTAATAGATAAGAACAAGACCATTGGGAAGGTGGCCACATTTTTTCAATCCTTAGGTACGATAGAAAATGTTTTGACTTGCTATAGCACCCAGATATTCAAATGGACATATACAGTAGCACTGATGTGGATGGGGGTTGGGGACAGTTTGCTGACAAAGGTCGCCTTTTGGGTGGAAGATGACAATGACAGGAAGAAGAAAATATGGAATATACATATAAAGAACGGTGTTAAATGCCAAGTGTATGGAAATTTAAAACAAGTATTATTACTGGCAAATTTTTATTCTACAGGAAAGACAATGTCACTAAAATTGGGAGAGGTAGAGAATATGAGTTCTCCTAAGGCAGGACACATAACTTGTATCTAGTAATAGCCCAGTAGAGTGGCCGGGCAGGAAGGAGTTATGGGCACAATATCCACTACACATCAGACCTGCCCGATAGTTTTTATTTTTTTTTAAAACCCTTATGCCCACACTACATCTGAAGCCAATTAAATCAGAATCACTGGGAACGAGACCCAGGCATCTGCATGGTTTAGAGCTCTCACAGGTGATTCTAATGAGCCAAATTTAAGAATCCCTGACCTAGATATTTGCAGCCTACTTGTATTTTCTAATCACGTTGGTTCTTTCAAAGTATCTACCTCATGCCAGACCATGTACTAAGCAGTAAGGATCAAAGTATTTACCAAGAACAACCAACAAGATATGGTATTATGCTTAAGAGTATCAGCCTCTAAAGGAAAGGTTTATGCAAAATAATAAAATTGCTTACAAAAACAATAAAACCAGCAGCTTGCATTTATTCTTTTTTACTACACTCTAAGCTATGCCAAGTGTTAAATACATTTCCCCTCCCTTCATAATTTGTCTTATTACCTCACTAGACAGATGAGAGAAATCAGACTCAGAGAAATTAGAAAATTTGCCAGATAGAACAATGCTAGTTTTAGCAGTATAGATGAGACTCACCCCAAGCAACCTTCACTCATGCCATACTACACTGGAGGTTGTGATTAAAGGCTAGAAGAGCCCAGAGGAGGAAACTAAAAATTCAGTCAGAAGAGGAGGAAGATGTTTGGGACAGCCTCAGGAAGGAGGCAAAACTTGAACCATGCGAAAACGTAGTGGACTTTTTTCAGGGGGAGAATTACAGATAAAATGTGTGAGGATGGAACGGCATTTGTAAAGGTGGATAGGCACATGGATATTAGATCAGCAGAGGATCATCTGTTTGATAGTGAAGCTGAGGTCCTGAGGAAATTTGTTTAGGGTCAGACTTTCCCCATGTTCCTAGTTATTTCTGGAATTTTGGAATCAACATTATGACTCAGTGGCTCGATCAGAATCACTCTCCATTGGACTAGGATCAATATATAGTAATTGACTTGGCACCTACCAGTTCCTCATTGTTTAGTGATGTCCTAATCACCATAGCCAGGGAGAGTCCAGATTTCCGGGCAGCCAGAGTCTAAAATAAACAGAATTAGGAGTTATTGGCACATGAGACAGCTTCCATAAACATGTGGCTCAGCAGCATGTGAAAAAGTAAGAATACAGACTGTCACTGTTCATGTTTTAGTCAATAGGGACCTGCCATTTTCAGTAGTCAGCAAGCTCATCCAGAATGTGGAATCATGGAATATCAAAGCTGAAAAAGTCCCCTTCTATCGTTGAACCTAAGCCCTACAGTTTGTAGATGACAAAACTGAGGCCCAGCAAGGCAGGATGATCAGCCCCAAGTTTCCAGGCTAACAAGAGGCTTCTATAACTTTGCTTTTCCCAAGGGGATCATGATCACATTCCTTCATAAAACATGGGCACTGGTACGGAGCCACAGGATCTGTGTGAGGGCCGTGAAGCACAACTGAGGTTAGATGATCCTTGAATTGTTCACGATTCCCCAGAATATTCTTTCATATCTAACCAGGATATTTTTTTTCTAAGTGTTCATTTCATCAACTGAAAACCATTATACCCAGATTGGTTTTCTTAATGCAGTGCTGCTAATTTCAGTGATTTTAATTAAAAGTCAAGTCCCTTTAGTTTCCCCACCATAAAATAGAACCATTACATTGCTCCTACCTGAAACGTGTGAGATAAAATGCACTCAGCAGTGCTGTCAAGAACTTTGGAAATCAGAAGTTTTACACGGGAATGTTCAAAATGCTATTCCATTAGGAGCAAAGGGAAGTCATAGTGGAATTTTGTACCTGGTCTTAAATCTATCTCCTTGGAGGACAAAGTCATAAACTTAGATAAAAGTTCAGCACAGTGCTGAGGAAGTCACTGTCCACTTGTCTCCCCCCCTACTGTGTAAACCTGTAGAGGGATTACCTCTCCAAGGACTGACTTACCCAAGATGATCTTCCAACTCTGACAACTATTATCCTTAAAATTATGTCTAGATTCTATTTAAGTCTGTATTGATACCTGTCGTATATATAATTTGGTGTATTTTTCAAAACTGAACTAGATGCTAAATACTTGGAGAACCTAATTTATTATTCCTGCGTCTCTTTTTACTTCCCCATCTTGCCCTCTTTTATCTCAAGAATAAATGCAGTGTATATTGAGAAGTAAGGAAAATATTAAATTGAAAATCACTTACCATAGCCTGAAGATTCCATGTATCAGAGGAAACAAAGCATAAAAAATTAGAAATAAGAATGGAGAGAAAAGAGTATAATGATGTTAAAATAAACTTAACACTTTAAAATAACGTCCACACTATCATGGCAGAAATATGAGCTGTACAGACACGTCATGCTTTTCAGTATAAGATCTTTCCAATCAAGATTTTACCTTTCCTAATTAAAAGCCAAAGTGATGGTTTTCAGATGATGGTTTTCATAGCAAAATTAAAAATTGTTGATATGAGAAATTATGCACAATGTTGCAAAAAGGGAAATTTCTATTTCTCTTGGGTAAAACATATTTTTATGTCATAAGCTACTAAGAATACGTTTCCAGAAAAAAATGTGAAGACAGTTGAGATAACAAAAAATATGCCGGTAGGCTATTTGTTTTTAGAATCTAATGCACACCATTATCAATTCTTTGCATCTTCATGTGGTCCCCAGCATATTTTGTTATAGGAGAGTTTGAGTTTTTCAAAATTATGTCGGGCTTCATAAAGGTTTTAATAACTTGGGAGCCATATATTTCCTTAGACAGTGGAATCACTTATTAATGTGACTAGATTTTAATAAAATAAAGAATTGGTTACTATTATCTGCTGCTTTTTAAAGTAGAAAAATTCACTGGGTTAAGGTGAGGAAGTTCAAATAAGACTCAAAGTGTGCATTAAGCTTGTGGTCATTTGCAACATTGTACATATCGAAGCCCAGCTGCAGCAGTTCACTTGGCATGCTGTGTGACTTTTTGCTCAATTATAGTGCTCAATTATATTTTAACTCAGTTTGTAATTTCAACCAATATAAAAAGCTGTCAAGGGGTGTCTGTCTGGCTCTGTAGGTAGAGCATGCAACTCTTAATCTTGAGGTCATAAGTTCAAGTCCCACACTGGGGTGGGAGGGGGGGAAGGAAAGCTAAAAAAAAGAAAGCTGTCAAAAGGTTAGAGTTATTTCATTCATCCAGAAGATTTTAAAGAAATGATAAATGCAATACTTGGTAGAATCCAGTGTCTTACATATTTTATTCTATGAAATACAGGCAAGGCACTTAATGAGAAGCCAAAATGACAGCTAATGAAGAAAATGGGGACACATGGAATCAGAGAATGAAACAGGAGTGACTTACCACATCTCGTACAATAGGCAAAGTTTTTTTCCTGCGGAGATCTGGCATACTGTCAATGCCGTAAAGTCCTCGCCCAGCCCTGAAAGGAAAAACAGGAATGATTTCAATGGGAAACAGACTTCCTTTAAGAAAAAAAAAAAAAAAGAAAAAAAAATCCCCCATTCATGATAAAAAGGCTGTGAAAAAGATGAAACGTATACCATGCTTTTCAACTGGTTCGCAAAATAAGAACGATCCAAGCCTCTAAGACTTCACCCAGGGAGAAGGAGAAAGACTCTAGCTACCAAAGTTATCACTTGTATTCTTAGATAGTTCTATACATACATCGAAACTTTAAAATATGCCTGGCTTGGTTTGATACACAGTTTTTCTGTCAATATCACAGAGAACATTAAAAAAAATGGTTATATGAAACTTTGTATCTCCAGGAAGAAATAGAACCAAACCATGGTCAGTGTAAGGTGTAAGTTTGGTTCTCAATAGTAAAATAGTTAACTTGTATTTGTAAAAGTATCATTCTTTTTTGATGTGTTACATCTTCACAGATTAAACCCCAAAGTGGTACCTCAAAGAGCCATAGCTGCATGTAAAACATTTGTGATAACCCTTATACCAGAATTTTCACTTACTTGAATTGATCTCACAGAAAAATGCCAGCGAGAGATTGTTTTACAAGGATATTCACTGTGACATTTCTTTTTGTAATAGCAATAAAAGCTGGGTAACCTAAGTATTTATTGAATGAATTATATTATCCAATAGGAAGAACATAATAACCAAAGTAATGAGTTAAATATATATGTGTATAAATGAAAAATATTCAGTGTTAAGTGAAAAAGCAAGTTTGCATATTAGTGAATTTAATATAATACCAGGTGTGTGTGTTTATATCTGTACAGAAAATATCTAGAATGATATTCATTAAATTGATAATCACAGTTACCTTTGTGGAGTGATACTGGATGGAAAAAAAGGGAAGATTCTCACTATGTTATAAATTCAGTAATTACCAATGTTTTTTAAGCATTGCCATCTCTGCAATTTAAAATAATCTTAAAATATATTGTTTATTAAAATTAGTTCAATACATTGAATTTGATTTTTGTTGGATCTAAGCTAGTCATTTTATACCACCAAAAAGGTGCTCAAGTCACTGATGACAACTTCTCCTATGCTCATCTGACCTACAAAACTGCTTAACTCTAGGTTAGAGTCAACTATTTTCACTAGGAACACACAATTGAAAGGCCGGGGTATTAGGTAGACACCTCTGCTACTATAACAGTCCAGAACAGCTGAGAATATGTCATCAGCATCTCAGTTCAGTTTTTCTCTGACACAGAGATGACCTCTTTGCTCCTGCTGCTTAGCTTAATAAAGGGAAAGTTTTGCCTTATTGGATTTTTCTTAGTAGCCATGGTCTTAACTCTAATACTTCTAGTTCCATCAATCACTAGATTGATGATCTTGAATAATTCACTAAATTATCATACAACTCATATGAAATAATAGAGGTATTAATAAGGATAGAATAATAAATAGTAATGTTATAACTTGCACATTTGAAAGTGAAGATCAAATCCAGTAATACATGTGAAATATGAAAACCATTGCACATGTGTAAGAAGGCCATCAATGTTGAACAAATTATACGTAAGTTCATGAATTTCAATAAGTTATCTTTAGTTTAGATCATAGAACACAGGAGAAGGTAACAATGGGGCAGAGATCAAGACAGATGAGAGAAAAGCAAAAGAAGAAACAACAAGAGGGAAGATAGGATGGGTGGTAATATGTAATATGTGTGGTGCAGATGACACTTGAAATCCTGTCTACTACAGACTCTACAAGAGCTCATACAGTTTCCATCACTGCCCAGAATAAAGCGACTGACACTCTTTGGGCCAATGGCGGTGGTAGTCACAATGACAGTGAAATATCAAGACTGAGATCACAAAAAACAGTCATTAGCAGTAGGCCCATACGAAGTGAAAGAAATGGCAACATCAAGTAGGGGAAAGGGAAATTAACTCTGCTTTTCAACACCCAACTTAAGAAAGTGAACCAACTACTCCAATAGTCTAACTTCTTGCTTCCCTCCTATTCTCTTTCCATAGTCTTCCCCTCTCCCTACCAGTTCATGCTTGACTCTGCCACATCCTAAACATCACATTCATGGCAAAAGGGCTATGTAATTGGGTTTCTAGAAGGACCTTTTGAGTTTCATTTGCTCCAATATAAGGCTCCAGGTGGTTTCTTGTGAAGAAAATTAATAATGACATAAAATGTAATTAATAAATGTCTTTCCACACATTACACGGCAATCATACTAACTAGCTGCCTTCGAGTGTTCTGAAATGTTCTGACTGCTAAGTAATGTGACTTTAATAACTATGTAAAAAAAAAAAAAAACACTGAATTGTGATAATGGTTGAGAAAGTGATTTATAAACTACAAAATGTAATATATAAATGGGTCATGTGTTTTCTTTCTCTAATGATTTGTTTTCCCTCTCACAGAACTTAATTAAAATTCCTAAGAGCACCTAGAATTTGAGCAAACTTACACACTTTAGGAATTCAGGAATCGGTTACACACACATATTTTCTTGGGTCTTACACTTTACTCCTGTGCTTGTCTCATCAGAACAGAGAAAGCCAAGGATGCAGGCCAAACCTGAGCATTATAGAATAATGAGCCCAAGTCAGAAGACCTGGATCCAAAATTTATCTCTGTCCTGAGTTTGTCATTAATTTCATCAAACCCATATTTTGTAATTTGTAAAATTGCAATGTAATAAAAATATTCTCTTAATCTTCACAGCCTTAAAAATGCTCAAAATCATGTTGTGTTTCCTTATAGTTTTACCTTTTCATTATTACTATAAGACATTTGTGTAAACATATACTTTCATTCGCTTATTCATCAAGTAATCGTAAAACTTTCATTGCAAATCTGAGTTTTAGAAAAGGTTTCCCGAATGGCCTTACCTCAAGAGTGGAGAATTGCTTGGTAAATATTATAGAGGTCCATACAAATGTAAAACATTTTTGTAATATTTATTAAAAGTGTTCATAATCAAGAGAACTCTGCGAAAGATTAAATTAAAAAATGGTGAAGACCAGAAGTATCAATAGATAAATAAATCATTGACCTTATAGGCAAGAGGTCAAATTCAAGATGAGTTAAAATCCAGAAGAAACTAGCTCGGCTCAGAGATGAAGAGCTTAGGGAGAGTCTTTAAGACAGGCAATAGCAGACAAGAAATTCTGAGGGTGAGATCTGATTCTAGGGAAGAAGTGGTCTGATTTCAGTCCTTTTTCGTATCGCTGATTTGATTAAAAGCTGTTGCTAACCACAACCAGCAAACTAGCTAACAATAGTTAATATTCATGTGGTACTTATCAGGAGCCAGATGTAATGCTAACAAATATAGTCAAACTTTACATATATTCCTAATTTTATTCTCAAAAAAAATCAATAATGTAGAGGTACAATTATTCAAGGAAGAAATGGATGAATGAACTGTTTAGAATCATTCCCACAATTAGTCTTAATCATAGACAGCAGTGCCTGGATTTGAACCCAAACTCTAGGGCTTATCATATCCTTCTGCTTATATGACTGGATCATTCCATATTTACAACAATAATATGAACTGAGGATTACAATTAATCCTATTTTACTTTTAATGAAACAAAAGCAACTTATCCGGGCCTAGAAGTCATACACATATACATATATATGTATATATATATACACACACACACACACATGCACACATTTTTCCTTTTATAGGAAGATATAAAATGTCTATCCCAGTTAATCTAGAGTTGTTACCATTATTTGAAATGCTTTCACTGTATTCCAAGACAGTATTATCTTCATATCAGAAACCCTGTATCACTGAATAAAATAGTCCCAATCCTCCCCTAACAGCCCCTCTTCAACTATTTAAGAGTTCTCCCTAGGAAAAAGGAGTCTTTTAGACCATAGGCATTACAAATGGGATGAAAACATCAGATCTATAGAAATATCTGGCAAGTCAATCATCAAATAAAATTGACAAAATGGGTGCCTCAGTGGCTCAGTCATTTAAGCATCTGACTCTTGATCTCAGCTCAGGTCTTGATCTCCATGCTGTGAGTTCAAGTCCTATGTTAGGCTCTATGCCTATTTTAAGTGGAGCCCACTTTAAAAAATAAAGGATAAAATTTAAAGAATGACAAAATGGATAAAATTTCATAAATTATGATGTATTCTAATTCATTATGTTTTATATTACATAGTTCATACTTTTCATAGTTTTATTTCTTAGTTCTTTGGATAATTAAAAGTTTACTGAGTTTAATAAAATTGGAGATTTTACTTTGACTCATTCAGTTAACCATCTTGTTATAGAACAAACACAATACAAATTATCTAAAGATATATAATCTGTACTTGTTAAAGAATCTGATATCTAAGGTAGAAGAGGTAAGAAGAGGTTAATAATTATCTTAATCCAAAATTGGTGATAATACACTGACTATATATTGATAGGAAAAAATCTCTGAGAAGACACTAAGATAAAGACACTTTATCATGTAGAAACTGTCAAAGAGATTTTCCAAAGGTAGTACTTTCTGATTATGGGATAAAGGTGTGCTGTTTCCATAAGTGGGTGGCTGATGGTTAATTGGCAATATTCATAGACTATCTAATATCCATTAGAAATCAGAAAATTAGTAGGCTGTCTTTATATGCAAAGGAGTTATTAAATTAAGACTATAAGCCTAAAAAAAAAAAAAACAAACCAGATCACAGTGCTTCCGTTTATTTCTGTGTTTCCAAGACAATTATTGAGCAGGGCTATGTAATTAATCTTTTTTAGCATTATGGAACACTAAGGCAATGTAAAAGATTAATAATGAATCACTCCAAATCCCTCTCCTGTAATACAGCTGTCTTCTTTCAGAGTTGTAGAAAATAACTCTTTGTATTTATTTACTTAATGGTAAACATACAGTAACATTTTTTGCTTAAAGTCATATATTTTACATACATTTTAACAATTATCCTGATAATCATTAAAACTTTATTCATGTGCTCCTTATTAGGGTACATTATTCAGGATATTCTCCTTTCTTCTTTTTTCACCTTTTTATTTTTATTATTGTTACCACTGAATGAGTATTTGTGTCTGTGTAACTGGATGTTTCATTCCCCACATCCAATTAATCACCAATTTCTAAAGATATTTTGATTCTATATTTCATCACAATTAACACACCATCTGTCATAAGATATAGCATTATATATTTATATGTTAGGGGAAAATAAAATTAATCGCTGCCACTGTGCTTTCTTAGCAAGTAGAATTTAAATTGTGTATTTATTCAAAGGACCCTCTTAAACTGACTTCATCTATGGCATAGATTTGTCATTATCATTTCACTATACATGAAAATAAAAATATAAACAAAATAGTTATTCCTTTAGTTTCTCATTCAGAGTCCAGCTTTTTAAAATTATTCTTCAACACAGAATTGACAATGTCTTGGTCTTTGTCCAGATTATGGTCTTTTAAGCCATCAAGAGCAATGGCAATGTAGCATTTTATAAAATAGCACTTCATTATTGTTTCTTATATTCCAAGAAGTGGGCAGCTCTGCTGTAGATACTGATTTTGGTAGGCTCTCGACCTCACCTAAAGCTTCAAAGGAGATAAACAGGTCTCCTAGTCTTCCTCAAATCATCCTAAGTTTTCTCTGGACTAAAAACATTAAGAAAATGCAATTATCCAGCCCATACCATCTGCAATAACAACAAAATTACAACACTTTCCCAGGACACTTTTAACTAAGTTTATAAACGTACAGACAATGAAACTCTTGTAATTGGTGCTTGTTTACCAATGTTTGTAAGACACCATTGATTAGGTGCATCTTGATATTTTATAATGTATAAAAATGTTGTAGAATTGATAAAATACAGTACTTTTGGCATCTCCCTCCTGAACCCCCACACTGATAGTGCTCTATTTCAGGCTTTACTATTTTAGCTAATCTTTTGGGGGGTTTTTTCTCAGCTCATTTTTTTTTTAATTGCCAACAGTTCTTTTCCAAAATACAAACCTAAAGATATCTTTTGCATATTCAACATCCCTTACTGCTTCCAAGATAGAGAACAAATTCCTTTTCATTGCAGCAAGGTAGGACTGCCCCTCCAGTCTCATCTCTGAGTTCTCCCACTACTTTCTTGTTCCAGCCTTCCTGAATGCCTTTGTAGATCCCCAGATACCTCACACTCTTTCCACTTGTCTGTTTTCACTCCACTATTTCCTCTACTGGTACTGGCCTCCTTGCTGAGCAGCACAGGCTCATTCTTACCTCTCTTAAATAAAATTGGAATGTAACTTTTAAGGTACCTCCTCTCCATCTCAATTAACTGCACCTCTATATAAGCTCGACATCAGGGACTCTCAGTGAGAGGGGCTGGGTCATGAGGGGAGGAAGAGAGAGGGAAATCATGACTCCTGGCCTCTAGATGGGCTTATCAGCAGCTGTGTGGATTCAAAGGCAAGTATTTGCTACTAATAGAGGGGGGTATACTTTTTAGTTGAACTGGAGCAGAAATGCTTTTTAAATTTTAATTCCAGTGTAGAAATGCTTTTTAAATTTTAATTCCAGTGTAGTTAATGTACAGTGTTATATTAGTTTCAGGTGTAAAATACAGTAATCTAGTTCCATACATTACTCAGTGCTTATTATGATAAATGCACTCTTAATTACCTTCACATATTTCACCTCCACACACCTCCTCTCTGGTAACCACGAGTTTGTCTCTATAGTTAGCACTCTGGTTGTTTTTGGCTTGTCTCCCATCCCCCCTCCCTTTTTTTTTCCTTTATTTGTTTAGTTTCTTGAATTCCAATATTAGTGAGATCATATTGTATTTGTCTTTCTCTGACTGGCTGATTTCGCTTACTGTAGTCTCTAGCTCCACCCATGTTGTTGCAAATGGCGAGATTCCATTCTTTAGGCCTAGATGATATTCGTGTGTGTGTGTGTGTGTATACACATTACATCATCTTTATCTATTCATCTATCAATGGACACTTTGGCTGCTTCCATAATTTGACCATTATACATAATGCTACTGTAAACATAGGGGTGAAGGAGAAAAACTTTTAAGAACAATTGTTCTAAGTCTTCTCTTATAAACTCTGTAAAAACTACATTCTGTTTATTTGTTTACATGGCTGTCCTCACTAGAATATATGTTTCCAAAAAATGACAAATTTTACTCATCTCTACCCCCTGGGGCTAACTCCGGCATGTAGCAGGGAGAAATAAAAGGTAGACATTCAAGTGAATGGGCCTTGACACCAGAGAGATTCGCCGTTAAATAAACCATCATCTTGACTTAAAAAATAAGATTCTTATCTTTGAAAGAGTACCTGGAAAGAGCAAGATCAAAGCCTGAGGACCAGGGAGAAAGTCAATGACCTCACACTGAAGTGAGTTAGCAGGCAAGGGCTTTGTCACCAGAAGAAGATACGAGCCTTGTTACTAGACCAGTAAATATTTTTAACCTCTATGAATCTCAGTTATCTTATATGGAAAATGAAATAATGACTGTCTCTGTAGCATTTTTGGGAGCATTGAGATAATCTATTTAAGTAGGTTATATATTATTGGTAGTAACTATTATAGACTTGTGTAGGCAGGGACATTATTGAAGTTGATCAAATATATCCTGCCTCACTCCTGTCCTGGGGCTATTTATATTCCTCCAAACTAACGAACAGATTTGTAGCAGAGTTTCTGGCAGACAGGAAATTATAGGTAGCTATCTACTCAAAGAATTAAAGAAAAAGAAGGGCAGAAAGCCAAGTTGTGATTATACTCTACGCTGTACTCTGAGCTCTATTAACTTTCTCTTCAGACTCAGTTTTGGTCTAGATTTCTTTCCTCTGCTGATCCCATTTTGTTTGGCACCTCAGCTCTGATGATGATGTATGTTGGCTGAGATTATTCCTTGTCTCACGCTTATCTACAATTCTGGTCCAGTTATTTAACTTCCTGTCAGACAAGGGTCTCACAAATGCCCCAACCAAGTCCATTTTTTTCCTGTTAATTCTAATCTTTGAAAAACACTTTTATCTTCTCAATTGTCTAAACCTTGTCTCAAAATGAAAATAAAACTCAAAGCATAAAGCTCCTCCTCAGTACTAATCATTCCATCTTCTCTTCCTTACCTCCCGGATTCTCTTAACTATGGCCATAAAGGAGAATGTTTGTCTTTACTGGAATCACAGAGAGTCCTCTAAACGACGATTGATGGACTCTGGCAGAAACTATGTTAGATGCCAACATGCTCTCTCTCCATAAAACCACTGCAGCCATATTTCCTCTTCCTTGGAGTGATCACTAATTTTTAGGTTGAGCGAGAGATGAAATAACTGACTTGAGTTTAGAGGACATGGCTGTATGACAAATATATAAAATTTCATATAGTCGACAAAACTGTTAACATCCGAGAAGAAGAAAATGAGACATAAACAGGGTACAGAATATTCGTATCTTCCAACTCTCACTCTCTCTGGCATGTATTAATAAAACAGTGAACTGGCATGTTGAACTGCCCATCATTTTTAAGCACTTTTTCTTTCACTGGCTTGCTTTCCCTCTTTTGCTCTTTAATTCAGGCAGTAAATTTGTATACAAAGTGATTCCACTGAAGTAGGCAAGAGGCATGTTTATTCTGCTGAGTGCCTGGAACACAGTGGGTATCAATAAATAGTTTTTAAATGTTCTCGAATATTTCCACAAACCTGTCAGCACTTTTAAGCCAAGACATCCATTTTAGGAACAATTATTTTCTCTGTAAATTTTTTTGGATGTCTCTTTTTAATTTCACCGTTTTTAATACTATCACCATTTGGCCAGTCACGGGGATTTAAAATCCTAAATAACAGCTAATCCAAGTTGTAAGACTCAAGCAACCGAAGACATGACATGTTCCCACATTCTTGTATTTTAGAGCTATTAAAACTGAGCTGCAAAGAATGTAAATGCTTGTATGAGATACCCAGCTGACTGGCAGCAAGTTAGAAATACTCAGGGCTCCAGATCATCACAGCAATCCTTCCTTCTCTGCTTCTAATATCCAAGAGGCATCAAGATTTGTCCATTTTCTTTCTCATCCCGGTCTCTCTTCTGTCATCCTCAATCCTCTTCTCACTTGTACCTTCCTTTATATTTGGATTACCACAATTTGGTCATAAATCTTACTGTCAGGCCAAGAATTCTTTTCATGGACTTTGTAATGACCAATCTCCCTATCTCCATTCTCTCCCATCTTCCATTCATCTTGAACAAAACTGCTGCTTCCACTTTCCTGTAGTTCGTGCCCATGAGACTAACATGACCAAAGGATGTTGGAAGACCAGTCTGGCAGTGCTGCTCATGATGAATTAGAAGAGGGGTAAAGGTCTAAAAAGATTGTTGAAGTAACCCTAGGTTCTTTAATGGATTCCTTAATGAGGGTCTTGACTGAAGTGATTTCACCACTTTCTTTTTCAACGCCTTCATTCTGCTTTATGAACTCTGGTAGAATTCCCAATTCAAACCGCTATAATATTTTAAAGTACAAATGGCCTCATTGTCAAGGAGACCCTTTGTATTCACTAAATTACTTTCTCCTTTCCTAGGCATTTGACCTTTTAATGCTCCATAATGCTCTTTAACACTTTAAGCAGGCTCTTTCTTTCAAACCCTTGTTCCTTTGAAACAAGATTTCAGAAGTGCTGACTACCTCCTTATTTATTTTTACATTATTTTTTTAAGCTAATGCCATTTTTAACTTTTTAAAGAAATAAAGAGGATGTGAAGGATTTACTATCCTGGTGTAACATTTTGTACTTCCAGTGATTAAAAATATTTTTTTTCACAGCAAAAACAACCAAATGGTCCTAGGTTTTATTACAATGAGTTGCAGAAGTGAAAATGTAAAATGCAGCTGTTAAAACATTCCCCTGAAGGTTTTCTCAATGTTAGGCTTGAGGGAACAATGTCAGGTGTTGGGGACTAACTTCTAACAACTCAATTACAGTATGTACCTTCTAGGGCTCATTTCCTTAACAGATTGTTTATCAAGTGGACAATATAGCCTTTCCTGGGGCTTGCAATTCTCTGTAACAAAAACCTTTCTTCTTCCATAACTTTGTCTGCAGCTAAATTAACCTCAGACATTATGACAGGCTACAGAACAGAAAATACAAAATTCAGCCCCAAACTTTCTCATAGTTTAGCATCATTATTGGAAAAAATTTTCCTTTAATTAAAATTCATACTACAAAGGGTCTCAATTTAGAGTGTTAGTTTTTAAACTCCTAAACCATGCTTCTGTGGCTCAAAGCTGCTGCAAGTATGACATTGTGTGTATTAATGCTCCTTGTTTTGAAGCTAATTTTCTTAGTAATCTCTCTCTGGAAAATCTCTGCATCCATTTATACATAGTTTCTAAGCTAGTCATTCATAAATTAATGAAAGACCAGTTTCTTAATATGTTTTACTTATAGGCCATTGCACAGAATCAAATATCCAATAGCAAAGAAGCTACATTTATCAAAGCTGAAATCTTAGATTCCTTTTAATTATACTGTTCTTTATATGTAGGCTGCATAGTTAATCCCCTGAAATTTTTCACAATCCTTCTCCTATCACTAATGAAAATTAGTAGTCCCTGATGGAAGAGACTAATGTCATTTGCTGTTTGCCTCTCATAACCCAGGCCCTTCTTATTATTAGACAATCTATTCTGTGTCCTTTTTTTACTGTTTCCCTCTACAATGCTAACAGAAACACAAAGCATGACCCAGAGTTTAGCTGAGAATAAAGACACATTCGACCCAGGGGTCCAGCTTTGATAGGTAGTACCAAGAAATGCCTTGAAACCCTGCTCACCTCAAAGGATAAAGAATGAAGGAGAGAAAAGAAAACTCATGCTTTGTGCATCTCGGGAAGTACCCCCGTCACAGAACAACTGAGTATGTTATCCCATGGTTGTCCTGTTATTTTCAGGAATTTAGGAATTCTTAAAGTAGAATTAAAATCTAATTTTAGAAAAACAATAAATAAACATCTACCAGGTACTGTCTTGATGAATCACCAACCAAGGGGGTATGTGTTGAAGGGATTCCCATTGAATCAAACACGCAGGGATAGAATAGAATAATACTGTAATAGTAACTATATTTTTTAAGGAAATGTTTTTCTCACTAATTTCTAGTCCATTACTTCTTTCTCTCAGCAGTTCCACCTGTGCTCTGATTTCCTGGATATATGAACTCAAGTCCTATGGCAGGCAGACTTCTAGTACCACTGAACTAGAGAACATTTTCATACCTCTGAAAATTTTAAGCATAACCACCAGCTATGTTGGACAAGTGGCTTCCCTTATCTGTCTATCTGCTGCAAATCATTTCTCTGCAACCTACAAGGATACTCAAACAAGTGACTGCCCAGGGTTGTTCAAATAATCAGAAGCTTACAAAGTTTTTAACTCAACTCTATGGTCTTAAATAACTTTATTGAATAGCCTACGACCGATTTGACCATGCTACCATCATAGTCTATTTTATTTATAATGCATATGATTACTTACCCATCTATCTGACTTTCCCCTAGATTATGGAATCCTCAAAGTAGGAACTATATACAATTTATTTTTAATCTCCAGTATTTAGTGGACTTGACACTTACTAGTATCGGTAAACATATTACTTAGTAAATAAAAGGAAAATCAATGATTGGAAGAACTCCTTTTAATTAATTTCTAGGCACTCCTTACAAAGGTAAATAAACATACACAATTAGAATTTTGAATCATTAGGAATTTTAAAATTGTTCTAGATTCTGTATCTGCCTCAGGATTTGGAAGAAAGATGATTATTCTAACAGATATGCTTCTCTGAAAACTGAAGAACAAATCAATTCATCATTTGTGTAATCCAAAATGTTGTTCTTACTGTTGTTAACATAGGAACATTTTGCCAACTCAATGCAATCAGGGGTTAAACAGAGAATAAGTATTTTTTGTTCCAGGTGAACATGTCTTGCAATTTCAGGTACAGTTATTGGCATTGAAATGGAGCTTTAAAAACACGCATACCCAACCAAAAGGTAATTACAGTTGTTTAGACAAAGACAAATCCATCTATGTTTAGCTTAATGTGCAATCAACTCTGTTAGCAGACTGTCAAACCAGTTTTCTAGAAACACTTTTTAAACACAGTATTTAAAACGAACAAACATAAATCTAATTAGAGGAGTGGAGGGGGAAGGAAAAAAACTAGGCAGATTTTGGGGATTTGACTGCGCTGAGTGGGAAGTGGAAGGAGGAAAGACCTTATGTATTCTGCCTGACTACTACGAGGAGCCTTACGTGGATACTCAGCAGTCTCTCAATACATGGTGATATTAGAGCTGGCCTTCAACGACTGCATGATTCTCTGGATTGGGGCAAGAATCATCTGGCCAGCAGTGTAGAAGCAGAGTTACTTGAAAACGGGCATGTTAGTTCCTGTTATCCTACGTTGGTCATTTTGGCTCCCTATGCAATGTAAAGCATATAAGCCAATGACATTTAGGACCCCATATAAAAGAAATGAGTAGTAATTGACTGGCTCTTAACTTATATATAACCTGGGGGTAATGTATGAGGGAAGAACAGAATTTTGCCACAGCTCATAATAGTGTTATAGGGGAAGGGAGCTAAGGCTGCATCCTGAACGGAGTCCTGCTGGCTTATAGGCTAGGCAGCTGTCATGCAAACTCATTCCCTTTTATTTTCTCTAGTGAAAGCATCTAAGACTAGTTATGTCAAATATGCATATCCCAAGAAGTCTCACTATAATTGCAATTACCCTTTGTAAATTGAGAGAGAAAGCTAAAAGACTGAAAGTTGGGGGAATGGCCATTTGGTACTATTACTTCCATTTTGTCTGATGTAACTAGTGGAGCCCTGGAGATAGTCTCATGATTCTAGAGAGCAGATTATGCACATCTTTCCTGAATTCCACATTCAGAGACGTCACGTTGATAGTTTGAAATTGACCATGATAGAGTAACTTAGACCAGGAAAATAGGCAAACACTATAAATTAGTTTTGTGGGGTTTTGTTCTTGTTATTTTTAATGGAGAGGCAGTTGTAAAATATTTAACATATCACTAATCACAACTCTTGCTAATATTCCCAGTAAGGAACTCCTATAATTTGTCACTTCATTACCTGAACTCCTTTGTTCCCATTCATCTCTAGTTTAAGTTGATATAGACCCTTAGTTCCCATTCATCTCTAGTTTTGGTTGATATAGACCCTTAGTATCTTCCTTTATCATCTCTGTACAAATGATTCCGTTCTTAATATCTTCCTCAGACGGGTATGTGCTATGGTAAGTGCTGTGAAATGTGTAAGCCTGAAGATCCACAGACATGTACCCTGGGGCAAATAATACATTATGCGTTAATTAAAAAATAAAAAAATTAAAAAAATTTAAAAAAAAATATCTTCCTCAGAAACTCAATTGACAGGAGGTCAGTATAGAAACACATAGTGATGGAATTTACAACAATGGTTTCATGATTCTTGGTCAAATTAATTCACCCTAACATTTATTGAGCTCCTACTATATATCTAGACTACTAACCACCATGCAGTATTGATAAACAATTCCTCATGGGTCTCTTGCTTTTCTATACACCTTGTGAGTGGAGGCACTAACTTTTGTTCTACATGAACTCTTCACAGATGTACACAGACTGCACACAGAGATTGTGTCCTCCTCTGGAATAAAGGATAGATCCATGTGCTGGCCAGTAACGTAAACATAATGTCTTCCTCTGGGGCACAATTTGAATTGGTTTGTTTTTAAAAGATTGGGGCTTCCTGAGCTCAAAAACTGATGCAAATCCACTGTGTATCTTGTATCTACCTCCACCTCCACATTGTCTACCTGGGGCCTAAAAGACAATGGAATGGATGCAGACATAAAGCTCATACTACCTGCTCTGTCTTGAGGAACAGCATCCTGTCCCTGACCTAGTGGTCTCATGTCTTCTGCCAGCATCTATGAAAATGTGCTAGGCTATCTTATCAGCCAATAAGTAGGGTAAAATATTAGATACTCCACAGCTTCTAACATGGAGGACATATAATAAGTTTATTCTTGCTCTTAAAGATACATATAAACTTGTTGATATGTGATGATGTATGAACACATGTAATTATAAAGTACTGAATTGGATATAGCCAAAATATATGAAGCTGACCTTATTGTGATTAAAAAGGAAAATATTTGTACCGTAAATGTTTGAATTTCTCATCATGAAATTTATGATACAGCATTGCATTTTATCATAAAAAATAAGTTTTTTATGCCACCCAACCCTTATTCATGATCATGTTGTTAGATAAGAGCACTAATCATTTAATTAGTGACAAAACAACTAATTTGCAGAACCAAGATATAAATGACTTCCAACAAATCACTGATTAGAAAACTTAATACTTATTCTGCTAGATGAAAAAGGAATAGTTTAGAAAGTTTTTCTTGCTTAATAAACAATATTAAATATTTCATCAATTTTTTGAATATCAACTATATGTCAGGTAGTACACTAGGCTCTTTATTTTTTTACTTTTTTTAAGATTTTATTTATTTGACAGAGTGTGAGAGAGCACAAGCAGGGGGAGCAGTAGAAGGAGAGGGAGAAGCAGGCTCCCCACGGAGCAAGAAGCCCCATGTGGGGCTCGATCCCAGGACCCTGGGATCATGACCTGAGCCAAAAGCAGATGTTTAACCATCTGAGCCACCCAGGCATCCCCACTAGGCTCTTTATAAGTATTCTTTATAATACAGTAACTTGTCAAGTAGAAATTGCTATTTCTATTTTGTAGAAGAGGAAATCATGGTTTGGAGAAGTTAATTTATTCAAAATAAATACAGCTACTAAATAGCAGGAGATTGTTTCAAATATTAGTCAGGTAGTTAGGAAACACAATGTCATATACATACTTCTAATAGAACAAACATATTAACATGTGCCAGATCCTACACTCTCCCTCTGGAGCATCTAGGATAGTTTATAATTGAAGCATAGAATTGGGGCTCCCAGTTGTTTCTGGAACATTTGCCCCACTATACCTCCAATTCAACCCTGAAGCCATTCCTTCTCAGGCACATATTTCTCCATACATCTAACATTCAGAATGGAATGGGACAAGGCAGAGGGGTTGAGGACAAAGGCTGAAGACCAGAGGACACTTGCTTTCAGCTTGGGAGCCCTGAGCCATGAGGAACACAAGGTCAAGGTGTTCAAGGTCCAAGGACTTGCCTAGTTAACCATGGATTCACCTTGCATAAGAATTGCCTTCTCTCTCGGAGACCTTGAATCACACAAAGCAAGAGTTCTTGCTCCATTTTGGGTTGACCATGTAGACAAACACTGGTAACCATAAATATATTAGGATCAAAATAATACACAAGAATCAAGAAGTGATTTTACTTTTTCCTTGAAAAATATACCAGAACTCAAAACTACTCTAGTTTAGAACTATTATATATAATTTTTGTGTTTAAATCTCATCTTCTCAATGAGACTTACTTAACCTTACCACTCTACAGTGCTAATGCAGACTGCAACCTGCATACTTCCCCTACTCTCCCCCCCAAACCTCACCCAACTTCAGAACTCCCCATCTCTTTCATGCTGCTCTACTTTTTTCTATTGCCATAGTTCTTTTGACCATCTTACACATTATATAGTTTAGTTTTATTATTATCTGTCATCCCTACTAGAATTCAAACTCCACCAAGAAAACAAATCTTTCTTTTGTTTCCATGTGGTTTGAATGATGCTTAGCACATAACTGCTCAATATATATTATGGGAATAAATTAGTAAACAACCATTAACTGTTCAAGGTTATCTTTTGAGCTCTCACTATGTGCCAGACACCGTTATAGTTGCTTTCCATACAGTAACTCATTTAATTCATACAATAAATCTGTGAGATGCAACTATTATTATTCTTATTTTAGAAGTTAGCATACTGAAATACAGGGATGTTAAGAATCTTGCTTCAAAAGCATACCACTAACAAATGCAGAACTAAGTTAAACCCAGGAGGTCTAGTTTCAAAGCCAAACTTCATAACTACCACATCGGTGATTAATATTCATTATAATGACCTGAGCCATTTCAAGAAAAGATAAATATGTTCTCAACGTTTTAAGGCAGAAATGTATGTATTGCTTTTTAGAAAGAAACTTAATCAAAATTATTCTAATAAAATATTATTTAGGTATCCTTAATGGGCACTTCAGTTATCTAAATATTTTATATGGGTTATCCCATTCCCTCAAATATTTGGCTAATAGTAGAATTCCAGAGGGATATATTTCTGTTTCCATAGTTTCTTCCCCTCTCTCCTTCCCCCAATCCTTTTCTCTTTCCTGCTCCATTCCTGTCCATCTTCTCTCATGCTTGATCATTATCATCACCATCACCACCACTACCAAGGTGTCACTGCTCTCACGAATTGGCTCGTTGCATTGTATGAGAATGCTTCCTCTGATATCGTGCAATGCAGAATTTCAGTCAAAACTTTCACTGAAGGCCCGTGTTATCCTCACTACTTTAGAGGCCTTATGTTTTATTTCCCACTGGAAGTGGGTTGTATTTTAACAACCCCAGCACAATGCTTTATATATTGGGAGTTATAAACATAACTGGAGGTCACCGCATTGTAGACTTCTGACATTCATGAATTGTGTTCTTGCCAGAGCAATTTCATAAGCCAAGAGCCTTGCCTTGCAGTTTCACTTTGTTGTAATTTTCCAGATTGTGATAGTTTGCCCACACTAAGAGGTGACTTCTTCTATTCGCTTCATCTGTTAGAAGCACCACACAGTTCCCATTTTTACGTTACACTTGCTGAAAAGTGCCACAAATACCTTTAACACAATTTACTGTCTGATCTAGACAGAATCGTATCTGACAGGCACTTCCTTCACCTGCTCCTTATTTGGTGCCCAACTGTGAGGATGATCCTCTTTACCTTAGGAAGTAGAAGCAAAGTGATAGAGTCCTTAAATACTGTGGGCATTGATTCACGGCCCTTACTTTAATAGCTGTCGACCATTTAAATGTCTAAGCAGAGGCAATATTCTCATTTGTTAACCATTTTCTGTTAGGACTACTGATGGAGGGAGGTGGGCGGGGATGGGCTAAAAGTGTGATGCACATTACGGAGGGATCTTGTGATGAGCACTGGGTGGTACACGTAAGAGATGAATCACTCAATTCTACAGCTAAAACCAATTTTGCCATCTATATTAATTAACTGGAATTTAAATAAAAACTTGGGGAAAAAAAGGAATGCTAGGTTGCACTGAACTGTTCAAAAAAGGCAGAGCTGAGTTCAGAATAATTTTCCACAGAAAAATCCTTTTTGCTATTATGAAACTAACTTCTATTTATGTAAATGAGCATTTAAGTTGATCAGAGGATGAGGGGTAGGGACCTTATGAAGATTGATTTAGGCAGGACAAGTGGTTGGCAAATGAATAGTGCAAAGAGAAGAGAGACTATTACAGTACCAAAACAAAACAAACAACAACAACAAACAGAAAAATCACCATCAATAAATATTTTTAGAAAGGTGCTTTTTAAAACTTTGAGTATAACATCAGGAATAATGGTACTCTTAAAAATTGATCATTTACTACAAATCCAATTTGGTATGCATTAATACTTTAGTATCCTTGATTTTACATTTTGATATCTTAGAGGATAGCAAATGCTTGATCTGAAATTAAATTCTACCATAATTCGTCAAAGAAAACTTAATAGTTCTGCTAGAGAAGTGTGTCCTTAGGTATGCATAGTTTAATCCTACATCAGTCATAAATTCTCAGAAGCACAGTTGTAATTTCCACTGACTTAATTATTTCCTTGTCTCCTCACTGGTGACCCCATTTTGGGGATATGGCATTACATTGTCTCCCTGGGTTGCTGTACCCCACAACATTCTCAGAGGAGTGTGCACAGAAAGGTGAAGGGTATCTACGCCAGATCATGGTTGCGAGTTAGGAGCTTGGCTGCTGGTTAGAAACCTACATGTGATTTCTCAGGCTTGACCATAAGCAATTATGAAGGCTCTACATGGCAGGCCTCATGGAAGTAAATCTTCGACCAGATTTGGTGCATAGCTCTGGAGGGAAGTGGAGTCACAGACTCAGACCCACCTGGCTAGACATGTTCTTTCACATATTTTTATTCCTGGCTCTGGTGCCTTCATTCCTAGGCCTCTTTATCTGAGGCCTTGGGCAGAGGTCTTTAGGTGGCTCTTTAGGTCTCCCTAGAGGGGCTGGAGAGGCAAACCTTGAAGACATTTCTCCCCACTGTGACCCAGTACTCAGGGCTTTTCCAGTCCTACTCCTTCCCTCTTGCCTCCTCACTTAAAACACCCATTGAGGATCAATAAAACTGCTGGAGCCCTTTGTTCTGGGTTCCCTAAACAGTAAGAAGGACTCACATGTCTGCACTGATTCCCCTGGCCCTCTATCCCTGATCCATGGGGAAAATGGATTAGGAGCTGGCACTTCCTCTGGTTTTAGACCCTTGCTTATACCCTAACAGTAGGTGAATAAAGGCTTAACTCTTTCATTTTTGGCTTGCTATTTTAATCAGATGTTCTGAGCTCCTGGCAGCTCGGCTCTCTCTCCCAGCTCAGCTGAGTTTCTGACAGTAAGAACTACAGATAATTTGCAAAACATAGAGAAAATTCAAAGGTGACATGACAAGACATTTTAAATGTTTAAAGAACAAGTTCCATGGCAGACAAAAGGGGACCTGTTTTCAATTACTGTAGAAATCAGAACTAGGACAAATTGGGGGAAATAACAAGCTATTAGAAAGTGAATCATCACCAATAACTATAACTACAATAAACATGAAAAGAGCCAATATTTATAGAGGCTTCGCCGTATACCAGGTATGAAGCACAATGCTAAAAGCTATACGAAAGGTATCTCACTGCTTTCTCATTAATGCTTTTGGAAAATGAGGACCTAATGTTCTTGGAAGAATTGCTTTAATGAGTTCCTTATCAATGGAAATATACTATTCTATCTAGTATGATAGTGTAGACAAAAATCTTATTTTGGAGGGGGAGGAGGAATGAGAAAACTAATAGTTCTCTTAAATGGCTGGTCATCATCATAATCTACAGAGTTAAAAAAAATGGAAGTAGGTGTTTGTTTTTTAAAAGAGTATTACACTACCAATCATCACCCCTTTTAACATATTCTCTGGACCCAAGATCTGATTTAGCAAGGTTCCGATTAAAGAGATCTACGGACACTGATGAGGAGAATAAACTGAGTGTCTTTGTAACAAAAGAGAGAGGGACAAAAAACAAAACAAAACAAAAAACAAAAAAAAAAAAAACCAAAACAAAAGAGAGAGGGACAGAGAGAGAGAGAGACATCTACAAAGAACAATGACATCTATGTCTTAAAAAATCCTTCAATACTCTGATGAATCAGAATTAGGAACCATCACTTCTAATATCTACCAGGTCTAAGATTTAAGGAGTCTGAGAGAAAACAGTAAAATAAGGTTTATTTTAGAACTAAAATTATTTTGTGTCACTTAAGCTGTTTTAGGATGAAATAATTTATCTACATAATAATGTAAGTGACATATATATAACGCTCATATTTATTACTCACTTCAAAAAATATTTCTAATATTATTCAACTCTCCTCAGTTTTATTCTCCTTCTCCAGAGGCAACTATCCTGAATTTTTAGAATTCCCTTGCTTTCCTCAACTACTGTTTTAATTACTAGAGTTTAAAAATAAGTTATTTATCTGGTACAGTAAGTACCTCTGCCTTATTTTTTTTTTAAGATTTTATTTATTTATTCGACAGAGAGGAGAGAGATCATAAGTAGGCAGAGAGGCAGGCAGAGAGTGGGAAGCAGGCTCCCCGCCGAGCAGAGAGCCTGATGCGGGGCTCGATCCCAGGACCCCGAGATCATGACCCGAGCTGAAGGCAGAGGCTTTAACTCACTGAGCCACCCAGGCGCCCCTGCCTTGTTTATTTTCTTAAAAAAATTGCATTAGCTATTATTCCCTTTGTCTTCCATAAATATTTTAGATCATCTTTTCAATTAAATTACAAAACCTATTGAGATTTTAACTATGTTGAATCTATAGATCTATTTACTAAGAGTTCATTACCTTTACATTGGGCCATCCTAACCATAACTGTGGTATATCTCAAGTTTTGTGTTTTTCTAAAAATGGCACAAATATCCACTGGAGTGGTCCTATAGTCCTTACACTTTTATTAATGTGGTAAATTCTTCCTAAATTGTATTTCTAACTTTTTGTTGCCAATATAGAGAAATGCAATTTTGTATATTAAGCTTACCCAGTATTCTCTCTAAATAGGCTTATTAAAACTAATAATTTGTTTGAAATTTTATTTTTTATTCAAACCACTGTGTAATCTGCAAATAATGAAAGTTTGGTTTTCCATGTCCAAACGTTTTAACTTTTATTTCTTTTGCTTTTCCCTTTTTCCTTTTTTCTTTTTTTAATTAATTAATTTTTAATTTTTTCCAGCATTCCAAGATTCACCCAGTGCTCCATGCAATACATGCCCTCCTTAATTTTTGCTTTCCTCATGATGCTGTTTAGAATCTCCAAAACAATGCTGGATAGAGGTAGTGAGAACAGATGTTTTCTCATTCCCAGTCTTAAAGTGAATTTTGTTTTTACTATTAAGAATGACATTTTCTATAAACTTTTGTTATATGAATTCCTCAAGTTAAGACATTTTTTTTCCTAATTCACTAGGATTTTTTTTTTCCCAAAACCCACTAATGGGTTTTCAATCTTACCGAATGATTTTTTTTTACCATCTATTGAAATGGTCATATCATTTTTCTCTTTTAATCAACTCGGATAAAATAGATTACCTGCTGTTAAATCAGACTTGCATTCCTAGAATAAACTTAAGTCAGTCATGATATATCATCCTTCTATACATTACCGGATGCCATTTAATATTGTCTTTAGTGATTTCAATCTACACACATAAGTTAGCATGACCTATAACTTTCTTGCTTCCTATTTGACTGGTCTGAATTGGCTATCAAAGTTATTCTAGTTCCATAAATAAGTTGTAGAGTGTTTCCTCTTTCTCTATTATCTGCAAAAATGAATACAGGATGAGCCTTCCTAGGAAGGAAGGTTGGAAACCACTACAAAAACTCATTTTTGGAGGTCCCTGGTCCTTTTCTCTGTGGCCTGCATACTGCTAAAGTTAAAAATCTAGTCTAAGATTAGCAGGTGCCTCCAGGATAGGTGATACTTTGTTTGCTTATCTGTCTGGATTTGCACTCCCAGGTCATTATGAGGATTTTCCTTACTTTCTTGTAAACTCAGCCATACACTTAAAAGGTGGACTTTTATGTTTTATTTAGGAAATGAGTATGTATCATACTTTTAGTGGAGAGAATTATAAATCCTGTCTCATTTAAAGGAGAGCTTTCTAACCTTGAAACTTAATTTGCTTGGATGACTATAGGGACATAATTATAGAATTGGTGAATCTGAGATGAAACAAAGATGGCCATGGCCATGCCCATGCAGTACTGCATGAGAGAGGGAGAGTGCATGTATATTTGCAAGGTGGCAGTAATTAGATAAAATAAGATGCAGCTGTGGTACAGCAGGCTCTATAGCTTATTTAAAATTAATTCAGCTTCTGACTTATTTCACTTAGCATAATACTCTCTAGGGCCACCCATGTTGTTGTAAATGGCAAAAATCTCATCCTTTTTAGGGCTGAATAATATTCCATTTTGTATATATACCATATCTTTTTATTTTTTATTTACTTTTATTTTTTTAAATGAGTAAGGTGATAGAAGTGAGTAAGGTGAGTAAGGTGATAGAAGTTTATTAAGTGAAGATACAGAAGAAGCTCTGAAGACTGAGAGGGGTCCCCGACAGGGTTGCCCCATACCACATCTTTTTAATCTATCGATGGACAAGTAGTCTGCTTTCATATCTTGGCTACTGCAAATAATGCTGCAGTAAACATAGGACTGTATATATATTTTTGAATTACTGTTCTAAATAACCAGTTGTAGAATTACTGGATCATATGACACTTCTATTTGTAATTTTTTGAGGACCCTCCATACTGTTTTCCACAGTGGCTGTACCAATTTACACTCCCACAAATAGTGCATGAGGGTTCCTTTTTTTCCACATCCTCGCCAACCCTTGCTATTTCTTGTCTTTTGATTCTAGCCATTCTGACAGGTGTGAAGTGATAATATTTCATTGTGGTTTTGATTTGCTCTTCCTTGATCATGAGTGATGTTGAGCATTTTTAATGTATCTGATTGGCCATCTGTATGTCTTCTTTGGAAAAATATCTATTTAGGTCCTCTGCCTATTTTCTAATTGATTTTTTTTTTTTTTTTTTTTTTTTTGGTGTTGAATTGCAGGAGTTCTTTATATATTTTGGATATTAACCCTTTATCAGGTATGTCATTTGCAAATATCTTCTATTCAGTAGGTTGCCTTTGTGTTTTGTTGATCGTTTCCTTTGCTGTGCAGAAGATTTTTATTTTGATATAGTCCCAATAGTTTATTTTTGCTTTTGTTTCTCTCGCCTTAGGAGACGTAACTAGAAAAACATTATTATGGCTGATGTTCCAAGGAATTACTGCCTATAATCTCTTCAGGAGTTTTATGGTTTCAGGTCTCAATTTAGGCCCTGAATCCATTGTGTGAATTTTTGTGTATGGTAAAAGATGGCAGTCCGGTTTCATTTTTTTGCAGGTGGCTGTCCAGTTTTTCCAGCACTATTTATTGAAGAGAAAATATTTTCCCCATTTTATATCCTTTCACCTTTGAGGAAAAAAATGCCTATATATTCAAATGAGAGTTTTTATGGGCTGGGAATTCTGGACAATCCTTTAGAATGTTTTGGAGAGTAAAGAGTAGGGGAGAAATTTTAGAATGTGATATGAAATGGATCCTAGAGGATACATTGACTATACTTTAATATAGCTAAATGATATCTCCTTTAAAAGAAAAAAAATAAACTTTTGTTTATTATAGAGCAAGAGGCTAATTTGAGGATTTTAATGAATGCAACAAGTTGCACTTTGTGATCATCAGCACTACATCCTCTGGCTTTACCTTCCTGAAACCTTCTTATAGTTTGTCACATAAAACAACGTTGATAAACATCCCTGAAAAGAAAGTACAAATAGAATGATGATGAAGTTGATTTGCTCTGAGTATGGAGACTGAAGAGCAAGTAGTAGATGATTTTGAGTAATCAGAAGAGTTTGGGTTATGTAAAAATTTGACCCACTTTGTACCTGTGAATCTTCATGATATTAATGCTCTATTGATCTGAGGTAATCAGGGGCTACTTCTGTCCTCCTTCCAATATTCTTTTATCAAAAAGTGCAAAGTTGGCTACTCAATAATATTTATCAAATGAATTAGTACGCCCATGGCCCTCTTCAAAATCATTGTCATTTATTACATGCTGGTTCAATACCGAAGCTACAGTGGAATGGTAGCCTAGAATGTTTGCATTGCTAAAATTATCAAAGGACTATTCTCTGCACCTACATTTTTTTTTTTTTTCTGCCAGCCAGGCTTCTACTTAAATAATAATGTAGAGTATAAACTTGCCTCCTACTGGGGGCACAGACTTTTTCCTTTTCCAGCAGTGTTGTTTATGAAGTAGTTAACAACTGGAGAATACTCAAAATTGAAATTCTACTTTCCTTATATGTTCAGTATCAGAGATTTTGAGGGAAGAACCAAAAAAAATATAAACACGTACATACAAAACTCTCTCTTATCCTGATAGGCTAACTGAACTCAATACTCTATACATGGAATGCCAGTAGTAAATTGTAATTTACAGATTACATGCAGAGCAACTTTAAATTATGAACTCTATCATTATTTCCTGTTTGTCTTTCATTGATGATTTTTGTTTGATGGTTTCTTTTTTCATCTTTTTTCTCAATAAGTGTGTTCAGTGTCTGAAGTTACTTTATATATATATATATATTTGTATAGATACATATATACATATATATACACACACACACATATATATATATTTTTTAACCTAATCTCAAGAACAGAAACCCACTCAGAGGTCCTCAGCTGTGTCTGTGGGGACAAACACGTCCATGGGGCTAATTTAGGGTTTACTAAGCAGGAATGGCCTTTCTCCCAAATGTGGGAGTGTGTGGATAGCTTCTGCTCCCAGGCAGTATCCAACTCCACATCCTATACCTGACTCCCTCCCAATACAGCGGTAAATGCACCTCATGGCATTTTACCCAGGCTTCACATTGTAATTTCACAAACGAGCTTTCAAACTATCTGAATTCAAAGGAGTTTTTCATCATTTTGCTTTAACCCAGAGAACTGAGCAAAATTATAGAATTCTTACATGGCAGTCAATGTAGAAAGGTACATTAGAGCTTCATTCTTCATTACAAATGATAATCTAAAAGCTTCAAATTTAAAGCTCCTATCTTTTAAAATTAAAAATGTTATGATGAAGTTATGGATCAATATTATTCTTGCCACAAAAGATGCCAAAGAACTTTAAAAAATAAAAAAAATACTCAACCAATGGAAGATGATGTCACTATCATAAGAATGAAACCATCCTTCTGCATAAGGATGAAAATTTAAGAGCATATCAGGGAAAACACGAAGTGAGCTTCATAAAGCAGGAATTGACTAACAATCTTAAAGAACCTTCAAAATATGATAATTTACATCTATCACGACTCTAGTCTAAACCATCATTCCCTCTAGCATGGATTATTGCACAGTCTCCTAACTGTTCTATACAGAGCTGCCAGAGTGATCACTATCCATATCGGAATCCCTAATTAAAATCCCCTTAATGCTTGGCACTAAATCTAGAATAAGGCCCACACTCTATATGTTCTAGTCGGTATAATAGTCTGCCTTTCCAAACTCATCTTCAACCACTCTTCCGCTTGGTTTACTGTATTTGGACCACATTAGTCCTTGTTCTGTTTCCCTATTTGCCTAGGCTCATCTCACCTCTGTTCCCTTTGCTAGGGCCTTTTTGGCTCTAGATTTCATTATCCAGGTATTAATTCATATATTATATTGAAAAGCAATGCAATAGGTTACCTTGGCACTCCTTACCACATTATCTTGCTTTATTTCCTCCATGGCATTTAACATTATCTGATAACTCCTGGTTTACTTAATTCTCCCTGTACATTAGAATTTAAGTTCCATCAACATGAGATCTTGTCAGGGGAAGGGAAGGGAAGGTCAAATAGGGTCCAGGAAGGAGCTGCGAGAGTAGTCCTACGGCTACAGCTCTCAGACGGAGCTAACAGATCAGAAGGAGCAAAATCAGATATCCCACTCCAAATAATAAAGCAAATAACCCGTTGTAATGGTGAAAAAAAGATATGCCCTAAATGCTATGTGGTGGTAAAGTAAATCAAGGAAGAACCAATAAAAAGAGGAATTATGCAGATGTAATAATGAGAAAGAAAATGTTGAAGAAAGCTGCATTGGGAATAGCCTGGGAGCTCTAGTCTCAGTTGTTGGGAGAGTGGTCAAAGCTAAAAGAACTCATGTATACACCTTTCTGTGTCAACAGATACTCCTCTCAATCATGCAGAATCCATTTTATTCCCCTGGGACACTCGTCAACTGGTAGAAGATTCAAGAAGAACTCAGGTTTTTTTTTTAATTTATTTATTTGACAGAGAGAGACACAGCGAGAGAGGGAACACAAGCAGGGGAGTGGGAGAGGGAGAAGCAGGCTTCCTGCCAAGTAGGGAGCCCAATGCGGGCTTGATCCCAGGACCCGGGGATCATGACCTGAGTGGAAGGAAGACGCTTAATGACTGAGCCACCCAGGTGCCCCTGAACTCAGCTCTTTTTAAAAATAACTGGGTGTTATACACAACTAACGAATCATTAAACAGTACACCAAAAACTAATGATGTACTACATGGTGGCTAACTGAATTTAAGTTAAAAATATAAAAATAACTGAATAACAACAACAGAAAATAGATGATTGACCCAAAGAAACTATAAAAATAAAGGTGAAAAATTCTTCATATCAGAGAGATCATATGATAATTGTCTTTCTCTGATGAAGAATTCGAGAGGCAGGGTGGGGGGTCGTGGGGGGTGGGAGAGGGAAATGAAAGAAGATGGGGTCAAGAAGGAGACAAACCATAAGAGACTCCTAAACTCACGAAACAAACTGAGGGTGGCTGGGGGGTACGGGGGTAGGGATAGGGTGGCTGGGTTATGGACATTGAGGAGGGTATGTGCTATGGTAAGTGCTGTGAAATGTGTAAGGCTGAGGATTCACAGACATGTACCTTGGGGCAAATAATACATTATGTGTTAATTAAAAAATAAATAAATAAATAAAGGTGAAAAAAAAAACAGGAAAACAAAATGCCAGGAAAGAATACTACCAAGATATACAAAATTTCCCTTAAAGAAATGAAAACTGGAGATAACCCCACTATCTGGCATGTAAGAAATAATTTAAGAAATGAAATGAAACAATTGCCTCTGTAAAATGAGAGATCACAGGAAACATACACAAGCTCAAGGAATATACACTTAGATAGCATCTACAGACAAATCATTGGAAGATAGAACTAAAAATGGAAGTAAAGAAAAAAACATTATAGAAATGAAGAACTAGAGCAAAAGGAGAACAGACACTGCTGAAAAGACAGAGACATGGAGGATGAGACCAAATTATGGTGGAAATAAATTCACCATAAAAAATTATAAAAAGAGGGGCACATAGGTGGCTCAGTCAGTTAAGCATCTGTCTCTTGGTTTCAGCTCAGGTCATGATCTCAGGGTTGTAGATCAAGCCCTGTCCTGGGTTCTGTGCTCAGTGCAAAGCTTGCTTTAGATTCTCTCTCCCTCCTGCTCCCTCTTCTCTCTTTCTCAAAGAAATAAGTAAAATATTTTAAAAAATTATAACTAGATAGGAGGAACAAAAGGGGAGATCCCATCCATGCATATTCAATACTCCAAAGGTAAAGGATTAAATAATAACACTAATTATACATTTTAAGATAAAATATTTCAAAAATAAGTGAAGGTTCAAAATATATTGAAAGTACATTAAGTTCCTAATTTTAAAAACCCCAATTGTTTGCAGGACATTTCTGAAGGGGAATGCCTGGGTGGCTCAGTCAGTTAAGTGTCTGCCTTCAGCTCAGGTCATGATCCCAGGGTCCTGGGATGGAGCCCCACATCAGGCTCCCTGCTCAGCGGGGAGCCTACTTCTCCCTCTGCCTGCTGCTCCCCCTGTTTGTGCTGTTTCTCTCTCTGACAAATAAAATCTTAAAAAAATAAAATAAAAAACCTCAGAATGATAAATATCAAGGTATATCTTATTTCAATTACTGAACTTTAAAGAATACTTCAACTAAATAGGCAAAGACACTAAGCTATCAATAATGGAGGAAAAGGAGTTATGCTTACATTCCTTCACAGCAACATGCAGAACACAGAAGTGTTTATAAGTCCCTCAAGAAAATATGACCCAAATATATTTTATTACCCAGATATTGGGAACTGTTTGATACTGTTGGTTAATTTGATCTCCATATCATCTTTTGTTTAGTATGTATTCCAGGATTATCAATGAGGGAGGTAAAAACTCCTTTTCCCAGATTCACAAGCAGAGATGGCCATTAAATTAGGATCCATCAATTCTAGGCAGTCAAGTGAGATTTGAAAGGCAGAAGTGCTGCAGGGTTCATTCCCTGCCTCTTTGGATCAAACATGGTAACAGGTTCTTCTGTGCAACATTCCACTTTTCATTCTCCAGGTTTCCAGGTAAAATGGGAGGTGGGATGATATCAGCAGCAGTGGCAACTTTTTTTTTTTTTAAAGATTTATTTATTTTAGAGAGAGAAAGAAGTGCATGAAGGGGAGGAAGGAGGAGGAGAGTCCTCAAGCAGACTCCTCACTGAGAGCAAAGCCCAAAGCAGGACTGGATCTCACAACCCTGAGATCATGACCTGAGCTGAAACTAAGAGTCAGGCACTTAAATGACTGTGCCACCCAGATGGTCCAACAGTGGCAACTTCTTAATTCTGGCTTCCTCAACCCTCAGTGACAGCTATAGGTTTATGGATTGAATTCAGCATTTGCAGTGGTTGCCTCAGAGGTGATAATTCTGCTGTTGAATGAATTCTGAATTGTTTGCAAGACATTTCTGAAGGGGGGGGCGCCTGGGTGGCTCAGTCAGCTAAGGATCTGCCTCTGGCTCAGGTCATGATCCCAGGGTCCTGGGATCAAGCCCTGCATGGGGAGCCTGCTTCTTCCTCGGCCTCTCCCCCTGATTGTGCTTTTCCTCTCTCTCCCAAATAAACAAATTTTTAAAAAATTTAAAAAGACATTTCTGAAGGATATTTACAATACTCATGGTGGTTTTTGTTTCATGCACTGAGTTCTGATTAATAAACCAGTTAAATTATTGCTCAATTATAAAGACGATAAGCCAACTTTTGTTAAGATGTTGAAAATTCAGAGAACACAGTTAAACCATGAGCTCTTCTTGGAAATAGTAGAAGATGAATCTTAACTAACCAAGAGGTAAATGGAGAAACTATGGCAAAAGGAATAGGAAGGAACATTGAGTCATTTTAACTGTTATACAAAGTCAAAGACAATAGGTATAAACAGTGAAATTGCAAAAAAGAATGTAAATATAAACCCTGATGATGCAAAATGGATATAACTGACAGAAGTTGCAAAGGGAAGGAAAATAGAAGGAGAGAAGTGGTTTAAGTTAGCTGAACTCATTATCTGTATAATCATGGGCAAGACTAACATTTAAAGTAAAAGTTCAGAAGTATATTTAAAAGAAATAAAGAACATAATTACATTTGGGTGGTACTGAAGAGAAAACTGAAGGTTTAAATTAATGGAGTCTAAACTATTCTATCATTGCTTATCGTAAGAAAATAGATAATGATGTCTCAAAAACTGGAGGAGCAATTACAGATTAAAAGGATAAACTTGTAAGAAACAACAAGTATTAGCAAGGATGTGGAGAAAACGAACCCTCAGGCACTGCTGGTAGGAATGCAAACTGGTGCAGCCACTGTGGAAAGTTGTATGGAGGTTCCTCAAGAAATTAAAAATAGAAACACCATATGAGCCAATAATTCCACTACTAGGTCTTCACCCAGAGAAAATAAAAATACTAACTTGAAAAGATATATGCACCCCTATGTTCAGTGCAGCATTATTTACAATAGCTAAGACTTGGAACCAACCTAAGTGTCGACTGACAGACAAATGGATAGGGAAAATGTTATATATATATACACACACACACACACAAAATATTACACAGCCATAGAAAAGATGATATTGTGTGACTTGAGACAACATGGATGAATCTAGAGAATATTACGTTAAATAAAGTTAGACTGAGAAAGACAAACACCATATGATGCAACTCACAAATGGAATCTAAAAAAATGTATAAGGAAAAATAGAATCAGAACTATTAAAACAGAGAACAAACCAATGGGTGAAGCAGAGTGGTAGATCCAGGCCTCTAGTTATATAATGAGTAAGTTACAGAAATAAAAAGAGGATGAGGAATATAATCAATGAGATTGTAATAATGATGTAATGAGATCGTAGCTATACTTGTGAACATAGCATCACATACAAACTTGTCAAATCACTAAGCTGTACGCCTGAAACTAATGTAACATTATGTGTCAATTATAGTCAAAAAGATAAACTTAACAGATTACTAAAGAAATATATAAACAGACTGCCAACAGAAAGAAATCATAGATAACAAAGCGAGAAACCATAAAATGATAAAACATAAAACTAAGTCAGTTGTATCAATAAATGTAAATGGTTTTGATATTGTAGCATTCAGTCAAAAAAGTAGAATTCATGCATTAAAGATGCATGCATTAAAGATATGCCTAAAACAAAATTACTAAATGGCACATATAAAAATAAGTCTTTTTAGCATTTGTAATAAAACAAAACTGGAAGCAACCTAAACATCCCTCATGGATATTATACATTATAGAATGGAATATTATACAGCTTCTAGAAAATATAAGGCAGCTCTTTATCAGTATGAAAGAATCTCTAGGATATGTAAAGTTAAAAAATACACAGGATAACTTATATGGATAACCATAATTTTTACACACATAATAGCATACATAAAAATGCTTACAGTGCACAGATCACCAGAAGGATACATAAGTAAATAAGTAATGTGGTTGTCCCTAAGGAAAAAGAACGGGTGGCCAGAAGTAGGGGTTTAAGAGATTTATTTACTGCTATGTGTTTTTGGTGCCTTTAGAATTTCTGTGTATGTGTATTGGCTATTTTTTAAAAAGATTTTTTATTTTGTTTTGTTTTTTAAAGCAAAAGCTTTCAGGTTGGTAGGTTTTGAATTGGAGTCTTGGCTCGGGCACTTACTTGTGCCATAGTTTATCATTCCAATGGAGGTGTCTTAGTGAGCTTGGGCTGCTAAAACAATGTAACATGCACTGGGTGGCTTATAAACAACAGAAATGTATTTCTCACAGTTCTGTAGGTTGGTAAGTCCAGGATCAAGGCACCAGAAGATTCTGAGTTCACAGGCAGCTATGTTGTTGCTGTAAACCCACACGGTGTGGGCTCTCTTTGGGGTCTCTTTTTTAAGGACACTAATGGCATTCAGGAGGGCTGATCTAAACCCCTCCCTAAATCCCCACTTTCAAATACCCTCACAACGGGGATTAGGTTTCAGCATATGACTTTGGAGGAGTAGGGAGACACAAACATTTATGCTATAGCATTAATGCATACGGTTGGTTAATGTATCTCTATTTATATAAATATATATTCATAAATGTAGTTGTTTTACCAACTGCAGGGACCAGAATACTAGAAAATTTAACCTTATTGACCTTACATATTACTCTACAACCTTAAGGAGGAAAGGTGTTGCCACACTGGACATTTTCATAGAATTCTGTAGAATCGGTCCTGTCCCCTAAAGCCTTCTTACAAATGCAAAAACATTAACAATGACAACAAATAATATTTATCTGAGGTGTTACATCACATTTTTCCCCCAAATTATCTAATCAGTTCTTTCTTTACAACAGCATTTTCTTTCCTAAATAGGATTTTTTTTTTTTTTAACTGAAATGTGTATCTAGCGGCACCAAAGAATAAAGAAGACATAACAAGGCAGCTGTGGGTGGCATTGAAAACTCTATTTGCATATGTTCTTATAAACTTTGCTGTAACTAATATTGACTCATGACCAAGAAGCTCCTTGAGTTCAATAATTCGATGCTCTCTTAATTATCTTGCTATTTGCTCAAAATATCTAGAATATTGCTTCAACTGCCTTCTTCATTCTGCCTCTGTTGACATAGCTCTACACCCTAAGATACTCTTAAAATCTGCTAGTAACTTCTCGAAGTAGTCACTACTTATGGAGCTCATTTTCCTAATAGTTATAAAAGATTCAGTAGGCAACTGGTGCTATGAAGGCACTGTTTTTCTTGAAATTGCTATTAAAATAAATTGAATTTTTATAAATGGTAACAGCAAAGAACTCACTTTATAAAAAAAGAAATTCTAAATAGAATATGAACAGGCAAGCTGAACACCCACGTCTTCCAACTCTTTTCTCCCTTGTGTGCTGAGGGAACGTTTATTTTCTGGGTGAGGAGAAAAGAAAATTTCCTGTCACTTTTATAAATTCTACACTGATTCCACACACTGACTTGCAGGCCAAAAGGAAAAAAAAAAAGGGGGAGGGGGGTTTCCATACATAAAGAACAAATGACCGGTACTCATACTAGCCAATGGGATGTCCCTATATATGTATATAAACAACAGAAATTTATTTCCCACAGTATATTTCTCACAATATATATAGTGATGTAGAAATCTCCAACTTTTCTATCAATGACTGACATTTTTGGAATATCGTTTAGCCAAAACCAACTTCCCAATCAACAACAATCCTGGTCTTTTTTTTTTTTCACTTTTATTTATTTATTTGACAGACAGATCACAAGTAGGCAGACAGGCAGGCAGAGAGAGAGGGAACGCGGAGCAAAGAGCCTGATGTGGGGCTCGATCCCAGGACCCTGAGACCATGACCTGAGCTGAAGGCAGAGGATTTAACCCACTGAGCCACCCAGGCGCTCCAACACTCCTGATCTTTAAGGCAGTTTTATCAAAATAGTATTATGTAAGCATATGCCTTGCTGCTAGAAAATTTGTAAACTGTAACAACAGAAGAGTGAATTTTCATTGCTTCCTGATAAAAGCTCCTATTTGGAAAAGGAAGTAATAGTTAAGCATTAGTGATTTCCTCTACTGGGGATAGTCAATTTTAAATTTCCAATACATGTAACTACACAAGGAGGGCATCTAATAAATAGGGACAATAAATTCATACTTATCTTGCAATGAGGCTCAAATGAGATCACATAAGGCCCTTAGCAGAGTGCCTGGCACATAATAGATACTGTATGGTGAATAACATAACATTAAAAAAAAAAAGAATAGAAAAGAAAAAGAAATTTAAAAAAATAGAACTTTTTAAAAGTCAAAAAAAAAAAAGAAAAACAGATGCTTAACAAAAGATGGATAATAATATACATACAAAATTGCCACAGCAAAGCAACAGTATAATTAAGAGCATAGGCCACGGCGTCAGGCAATCTAATTCATTCACAGTTGGACTTGTGAGAAGTGAACATATTCTTAAAAACTGTTTAGCAGATTCCACTCACATGATAAATTCAAAATAAATGTGGTTTACTGTATTCCATCATCATAAAATCATTTTATTAAATTCTATTAAAAGTATATAGCTTTTGACAATGAGAAATAAAATCCCTTCTTCTATAACTATTTTCCCTTTTCTAGTACATAAATGAGATAAAAGCTCTGTAGGTATTTTATTTTAATATACGTCACAACTGGAAAATTATTTAAATTTGGGTTTTACCCAAAACAAGGTCAGTTTATGCCTTTTTATGGTATTGGAATTAACTTCAATTGTAATGGCTTTCCAGTTGGTTTAAATAATATTAAGAACATTAAACAATTGTTTATTGAGTCCTACTATGTGCCAAGCACTCTGACTAGGACCTGTAGAACCAGTGGAAGATCAAAACACACAGTCTGCATCCCTGGGGTCCTCACTGTGTTGCGGACAGAGTGTTATCAAATCACTCTACTGATAAAGGGACAGATACAGCTGGCTAAATGATGTAGAATGGACATATATGGTGCTGTTGGAAATTATTACTGAAGAAAATCTTATCCCCGAGGCCACAAAGGCTCTCCTTGAGGACATGCTGACTGAGATTTGCGGGATGAATAGGAATTAACTGTGCAAAGAGAAAAACAGGCCAACTACTCTAACCAGAGGGGGCATTAGACACAAAGGACCAGAGGTAGAGGGAGCTAGACACATTTTAGAAACTGAAAATTCAGTGTGACGGGAATGCAAAGAGCAGGACTATAGGTTTATGGTCAAGTGTAAGGCCATTTTATAGATGGTTTTGATCTTTAAGAGCAATGGCGCGTCTATAAGGGAATTTAAAGAGTAGGATGGCCTGTTTACAATGGCATTTTCCAACAGTCCACTCGAGCCATAGTAAGAGAAAGATCTGAGTGTGGGGCCACAATGGATGCAGGGATGCTCCACAGAGGAGACCGACAGAAGGCTAGGTCAGAGTAGGGGAGTGGTGAGGGAGAGAAAAAGAAGATAATTAGAATTTTGCCTTAATTTGAAAACTATCCTCAGAAAGATACGTACCCTCTTACATACATACTTTAAATGCATAAATACCGTACCAGCTATGGTTTTTGTGTGTGCTATACATTATAATAGTTTAGTGATTAGGGGCAATGTGCATTAAGTAAATAAGTCAAAGACACAGTCTTTTTTCTCAGCTACGTAATTGAGACTTTGTCCAAAAGCCCGAAGGTAGTAAGTTGTTCTTATATTGAGATAGTATTGATCCATTCTTACCACCAATTCATAATAAAAATCTTTTCCCCACAGTGGGTGTGGATTTGTTCTGTTATAATGTAAAAATCATAATGTAATTTATTTACCTTGAGAAAATTATATTGTATAACATAAAATTAAAAGATAAATTTGTTTTTAGAATCCTAAAGTACAGGGTATAATTGAGCAGAGAATATTTTAGTACTGCTCTACTTGACTGATCCCACACAATTATTCTGCGGCTTAAGACATCACTTTTCAAGTGTCAATATATACCAGAATTTATTTTATTTTCCTCATCTACTTCCAATGAAAGAAATTTAAAACACAAAGCAAATGCATACTGAATCAAATACAGAAATTGTTTAAAAATTCACCATAGGAGACTGTGGACTCTGAGCAACAAACTGAAGGTTTTGGAGGGGAGGGGGATGGAGGTTGGGCGAGCCTGGTGGTGGGTATTGAGGAGGGCACGTATTGCATGGAGCACTGGGTGTGGTACATGGACAATGAATCTTGGAATACTGAAAAATAAAAATTGGAAAAAAATAATATAAAATTTAAAAAAATTCACCATAGGAAAACACCTTGTTTTCTTGTTAACGTTCCTATCAGCATCTTTTACTCAAGAAACAAGACAAAAGAAACCAACTAAGTCAGATGTCACACTTTGTGATGGAAAAGCACAGTATTTCATAGATTATGATGCTGAAAAACTATCATGCTTTTTAATATTATTTTTATACTTTGTTAAAAGTTAAGAGCCTACATGCAATTTTTTGCCAAAACTAGTTAAATACCCTTCCTCAATCGAACTCAATTAAAGAAACAGCTAATATGCCTGGTCCTTTGTGACTTTCAGGTCTTGCTCCAACAAAATCAGTTCTTCTCTTTGTGTCCCTGCTCAGTGTGGGATACTTGTTCTCTCATACTTAACACTGTCTCCAGTAATGGGTCTCCGCCAGAAAAAGACTGAAATGCTTTTCTACCTCACTATGTCTTGTGCCTATGACAAAAACTAGCATATATTATGTGCTCACTCATCGCACAAATGACTGAATTTCAAGTCATGGTTCATTACTCATATTCTCCAGAATGTCATTTCAATAACTCATTCCCTCAACTTCATAAATTCTCTCTGTAAATTTCTTTCTGATTTTTAGCACATATATTGGCCCTCAATAACCTCATCATTTTGTATGTAAATATGTACGCTAGTAAAATAGTACTACGTATTTCCTCAGGAAAAAGATGATTAAAGAATCACAAGTATTGAAGAAAGTTTTTAAAAGCCATGTTTTGTTTTATACAGACAACTTGCTATCCCCTGGCTATACAAATAGTTAATACTGGATCTAGTTTGCCTATATTCAGAAACTATTCTCCCTAGCTCTCTATAATACTTAATGCTAGTTTTTCCAGATTTCTATCCTCTACATACAATCAGTACCACCTTTTTTTCTTAAGATTTATTTGACAGATAAGAGAAAACACGAGTGGGGGGAGGGGCAGAGGGACAAGAAGATTCCCTGCTGAGTGGAGAGCCTGACTCCAGCTTGATCCCAGGACTCCCCTGGATCATGACCTGAGCTGAAGTCAGGCACTTAACCCACTGAGCTCCTCAGGCATTCCTGTACCACTTTTTAATTAATATTTTTAACTCAAACTTACTTTTTAATTTAAGCGTATTTGTAAAATAAACTTTATATTGATATATTTTATAATATGTATTAATATGTGATATTGTCATATCTCTTTTGTTCCTTTATTCCACCTCTTTACCTTCTTTTGGATAAAGTTTTTTATTTTTTATTTCATTTTTCTTCCCTATTAGCTCCTTTGTGTTGTATCTTATTTTAGTGGTTATTCTAGATCTTAAAATTGTATCTTTTTTAAAGTCCACCTCAGATGAGAAATTTTGTATCTTAAATAAGGGAAAGATAATATTCTAACCCTATTTACACAGTATATGTGGCATTAATTATTACATATGTTTAGACCATACATTATTGTATTTACCTTTTATATCTATGTAGATATTTTCTCTTTCTGGTACTTTCTAGTTTTTCCTAAATTTCCATGCTTTGATTTGGAATTACTTTCCTTCCTTCTAGAGAATGTATTTGTTGAAATAAAGTTATGCTGCTGAATTCTTCCAGTTTTTGTTAAAAGATATTTTCCTTGGTTATACAGTTATGCAAAATTCTAGGATGACATTTAAAACAATTGTAGCACGTAAAGATGTCATTTTAATTTCCTTTAATGTCCATGGTTGCTGTTGAAAAATCAACTGTAAATCTTTTTCTATTTTTAAAGTAATGTGTCTGCTTTAAAAAATTACCCATTTCTTTGGTATTGAACAATTGGACTACAATGTATCTTGGTAAGATTTTCTATTTAACCTACACTGGTGCTTTTGGATTTTGTGATTTGATGTTATTTATCATTTTTTGGGAATATTGTGGTTATTTTCTTTTTCAGTATTGATTTTCCACTGGTTGAACATCTCTCTCCTTCTAGGATTCCAATTGCAAATATACTTGAACTTCTCACTGTAGCTTACATTTTTCTTATGGTTTTATTTATTTTTTTCTCAGTTTCATTTAGACCTTTTCAACTGGCATGTCTTTGACTACATTTATAATAGCATCTTCTCCATGCCTCTCCATTTGTTAGACCCATCAAATGATTTCTTAATATGTTATACTATGTATCTCTAAAATATCAACTTGTTTCATTTTTACATATTTCAATTCTCTAATGAAATTTACCCTCTAGCCACATATTTAGTGTACCTTTTCTTCTGTTAATACAGTAAAAGTATTTTTTTTTCTTTTTTTCTTCGCAAATACTTTTATTTTTTCAGTGTTACAAGGTTCACTGTTTATGTACCACACCCAGTGCTCCATGCAATACGTGCCCTCCTCAATACCCACCACCAGGCTCGTCCATCCCCCCACCCAAAAGTAGTTATTTTAAAATCTGTATTTACTCAATCTGATATTGGATTGTTTGTTGGTCTACTTATTTTCTGTTCTTGTTATTGGTCACATTTTCCTGCCTATTCACATTTCTATTAATTTTTTTATTATATGTGTACATTGCATATAAAGGAAGCATAAAGGCTTTGGTGGTGGTGGTAGTGGAGGTTGTTGTTGTGTATGTTTTGTCCTGGACAGAGTTTCCCTTTCCTTTTGGAAGGGAGATAGGGTTGGGGGGGATAGTTAATCACTTCCACTCAATCATGCATTGAGATGGGTTATTGGTTAGGTTGGTGTTTATAATAAGAATTTGTTTATTTCTATTTCTTTTTCTTCAGGCACAGCCCAGGCCATTATTGCCCAAGACACAAACAGGTTTCTACAACCTTATCTCTAAGACTAAGGAAGATTCAGTCAGCCTTTGTAGGTTTTAGTTTTGCTGTTTGGCCTTCCACTCCATGCTACCTTCAAATTTGATAAACATCTTAAGAAGACAAACTGTATATTTGAGACACAACTATTCTTCAAGTGGGACTTTGTTTCTTCAATTCTGTGAAACTATGAGAAAATGTCAGACACCCCTATAAACCTTCCTACTCTTCAGCATGGCCCTAAATTCAGCAATTAGGTCATAGGAAAAACAGGTAGAATTTCTAGAGTTTTTAACATGTTGTTCAAGTTCTACATAGAATTTGCTAATTTCACTTTCCTCTGTGTGTGAGCACAGCATATCCTTAACTCATACTGAGAATTGGTAATTATGCCCAGGGAAGAAAAAAACAGGTGTACAACTTTCCACCTTGAAAAATGCTTGCCCATCTCTTGGATTTTTTGTTCATTTAATCCTCTTTGTTTCCACAAATCTCCTTTTTAGGAACTAGCTATTAAACACAGGTGATTTAAGTCTCTAAAGAGTTATTCTCATCTGTATTTGCAGATACCTTTTTATTTTGAAATTTGGGGATACCTCAAATCCAGCAACTTCTAATCTATTCCTGAGTTGCTTTAGATGCTTGTCAAGGCTATCCTGACTTGGGCAGGGAAAAACCACAGTAAGAAATGAGCCCCCATCTCCCTAAAGGGAGTTACTAAATCCCACGTCAAACAAAATAGATCTGTTTAAATGGCTTTACTAATTCAATTTATATCCAATGAGCCATTTAATACAGAATTCTATAGCTTAAAAACCATGCCCATGACCAAATAATTGGTTTGCCATAGCTGAAAATCAATGTAATTTTTTCTGCTTAAAAAAAAAATACGGCGCAGCACCTGGGTGGCTTAGTTGGTTGTGTACAACTCTTTATTTCAGCTCAGGTCATGATCTCGGGGTTGTGATATCGAGCCCTACATAGGGCTCCATGCTCAGCATGAAGTCTGCTTAGGATTCTCTTTCCCTCTGCACTTGCCTCTCTGGCCTTACCCTCTCCCCCCACGCCGCTTGCTCTCTCCCTCCCTCTCTCTAAAATACATAAATCTTTAAAAAAAAAAATATGGTAGAAGTTAACAGAAAAGATGGAGAAAAGTATATATATTTTGCCAAAACAGTCTGCAAAAAGAAAAATGGCACACGCAAAAATTTCAACACAATAAATTTCTGTAGGATCACAGGGCACCAACTATTTAAAAAATGGCAAAAAGGAAGAGAAAGTATGTTTAATAACACTACCTACCAATAATGAATGGAACAGGATTTTATCTGTTGTAATAAATTATTTTCCTGGGAATGAAATAACAACGATTATACTTTACTAACTCAAGAAGAGGATGAATATACAGTAACTGAATTTTCTTTGAGAGATTCTAATAAAAACGGACATTGTTTGCATAATCTTTTGTCATATAATCAGCTCTATAATGTAAAAGTTTAAAATGTGAATTTATCCTGACTATAAAATGCTTCTGCATGTCTGAACTTTGCAAGATAAAAGGGAAGTGTTTTCAAAGGAACACCGCATTTGTACTGTCACAGGCTCCTGAGATATGTAAATGATCTTTAAGCCTTCCTAAAGGAGAAACCTCCACTTTTGCTACCTTTATGTCAAGAAGCCTAAAAAATAATATAAGTATAAGACCCTGTAAGTGAACTCTGCCTGGGATCTCTGGCCAATAAAATATCCCATAATTCCAGGCGACTGTGTGGTGTAGGGTTGTCCACCCCTCTATTTCCAAGACTTATTTAATAATTTACCATGTCAGAGTTTATATATGTGATGCTTAAATAAAAACTTCTAAGTTAATTTACCAGGAAACAAATCCATAGAAGATAGTATGTACTGGAACAAAAGTGGGAAAATAAGGGTCTGCTTGTATGTTCTTCGGTATTTGTTCTGCTTTTCCTCTGAATTCATGTATGATCTTTCTTTGACCTCTCAGTGAGGACAGATCGTTGGCCCATGCCATAACTGAAATATAGTTTTATCTGTATTTATTTCATTACGACATATCTGTTTATATTAATACAAGTAGCAGCATCCAGTCCTTTCGCAGAGTATGGGAAGTTGCCTTAGCCCATTTGTGTGTGTATGTGGCAGGGGGCACACCCTTATAAACCCTGAATTGGAGAGCCTCTTCATGTATTAAAGGAGAACCCAATAGATTGATGTAAGTCATTATCCCTGTCTACACATACAGTACCTCTGGTAACTATTAACATCACTATCATTTTTTATTACTGTTGGTGGTTGAGCTGGTCGTGGCTGTATGTTGTAGAATAGTAACTTTATAGAATCAATTCTCTGTGCACAAAGACATGTGATAGCGTGGTCCTAAAATATGTGTCCATATTACTAGATCTAGATTTTTAAGATCATCCTTCAGAATGCCTTTGAGGTATTTTAGGTTTTCAGATTTCTAGGCTACAACCAGAGAAAAGCATTCATTTGGGAGGTGAGAGTTAGGCAAGTCAATCACATATCCAACCTGCCAGCTTAAAGATAGTTTAGTAATATCAGCCTCAATGCTACTGGTATTCACTTGATAAAGAGTATTAACCTCTCTTCACCTTAACTTGATGATTTTGTTATCAGTAGCATTTCTTCTTTTATAGCACTATAAGACATCTCCTATAAACCATCCATCTTCTTGCTCCATAGAGCAAGGTGGAAATCATGACTACATGGTGAATCAAAAATTTAATTTTAGATATGATATCTTAGTCCTCAAATATTAAACCCATATTTGTGCTTTTAAGGTACTATTTGAATATTAAATATTAAGTCTATTTAAATTAAATCTATCATTCAATGTTAAACTCTATGAAAGCTCTTTAGGCTTAACTTTTTAAAATTCTCTCTGGTCTTATTATGGATATAAATTATTATAATTTTAATTTTATCCCTAAGAACTTTTTGAAGGGCTTAAGCCTTCCAACAAATGATCCGACTGTATTTTTTGATATATAGTATTTATAGAATTATCATAAAAGCTTAATAGGTGATATAGGAGATATTATAAAAAGGTAATTGTAGGTTATAGATCAAAGTAAGCCAGATCTCAAAACTTAAAATTGAGGCAGAAATCCAGAACAGATAATCCAAGTGAAATGGCATATAGTTTCTTTAATGAAAGATAATAACTCTACTACCTTCAGTGGAATTGGCTCATATCTTCCAGAAGCCACTGTTCCACTGTGTGATTCAGAAATCTACTAAAAAGTGGGGAACACTTTCTTATACATCATTGGAAACACCACCGTAAGATTTAAAAGAGTAAAAAAATCTACAGCTTTGAAGACTGTGGCTGAAAAAGAACTCTGGACTGCCTAGCCTTTCAGATTCTCTTCAGGATGATCTAGGGTTGATTTATGACAGGATTGATCTATGATTCTATGAGGTTGAAATGAAAAAGGATATTATACAAATTTTAGTGCAGATTAGATATCCACACCGATTATAGATTGTTTGGGCAGATTGTTTGTCTAAGAGGTAGGGGAAGAGAAACCCTCCACATGGCAGACACATTGTTTCAGGCACTAAAATTAGGTTCTGTAGTAGTGCTTCTCAAACAAACTATGATGAAGGGAAAGATTTCACTTTAAAAATTTCCTATCCATGGTAGACCACTATGTGGTCTTACTTCTCATGACTAGTATGCGGTTCACACCACACGATTTCTATTCCTATTTAATCAGATGAGTCCACTGATGATGGATTTGACTGCTGGAGTCATGTCAAATCACTACAGCATTTTCTAAACCCTTACTCTCAGCCTCTGTACATCTCGTGGACTCTAAGTGTGCTTGGACCACAACAGAGTTTGCCTATTTTCCTCTGACCTCCTTTCCATTCAACTCTATCCTCATTTCCTCACGAGAGCAAAGAATCTTATTCTGATTGGTCAAGTTCCAGATGTCAGGCTGCACTCTATATAACAGCCCAGGATCATTTCATACTCAAACATGGCTCCCATGTAGTGGTTATACACTTAGGTAATGATCTTATTCTCCCTTCCCTTCTCACCCTGCCTCTGGCCCCTCTGCTCTCCCCCAAATTTCTGCTTCATGAAAGTTGGTCATTTGGTAAACTCAAGTCCTACCCAGGTGGTGCTACTACCCTCTCCTCACTTGAATGCCCAACCTGTCTGCTAAAGACAATAACGGTAGGATTTCAATATTCAAATTCAGACTTTACAAGGAGGTTGAAATGCACTTAGGTCTCTGGCCTAAGCTACATGTTCTGTATCAGATTTGCAGGAGAATCCTACATCAAGGTATCAAACACTAATCTAGATACTAAGTACTATTTTGTTTGTACTGGCAACTTGGATTTCCACACAAAGAGAAGCTGATGGAGAGATGGGATTTATGAACTTCAAAATTACTGGTCAGGGGGTGCCAGGTTGGCTCAGTTAAGCTTCCAACTCTCGATTTTGGCTTAGCTCATGATCCAGGGTTGTAACATCGAGCCCCGCATCAGGCTCCACACTGGGCATGGAGCGTTAAGATTTTCTCTCTCCCTCTCCCTGCCGCCCCCCAAATATTACTGGCCATTATACCACCAAATATAATTTTAAAATAAAATAGTAAAGGAGGAATTTTGATAGTTCAGTTGATGAACCAGCATTTGAGACCAAACTGTCTCATTGAGACAACCGGCTCTAAGTTAAGCAACTTAAGACAATACCAGCTAATAGATGCACAGGAGAGACTCACCAGGCGAGACTCACCTCAAAACTGATCTTTGGTTTTGTGTCTTTATGGGTACTAGTAGAGTAAGTAAGATGTAGCTATTGATGTTAGATTGACCACTATGGATTCTGTTTCTCTTGTGCTTGTTTTGAAACTTTTTTTCTCCTTTAGTCTGATTTCTCATTCAGGGATGATCAATAGCTTGCTTTTCAACGGTAAGTTAGTTTCTGCTGCAAGACAACAAGTTGTGGAAAGGAAATATTTTGGCCCCATTAAAATAATCAAAGTCAGCCACAGCCTGGGGTGTTGAAGAGGTAAGCAAAGATAAAGGCACAGACAAGCCTGTTTCTCACTACCCCTAGAGTCACAACTTGGAAAGTACACGTAGAAGCAAGTCAGGAGGCTTGAGCTTGGCCAAAGGGTTTTTTCAATATTTGGCAAATTTACTCTCATGAGAGATTTCTTCTGAATGCATTTAAACTCAAAGTGTGTGAACCTTGGATGATTGGTATCTTAGTGAAACTGAAATCAAGACCCCTATCACTATTATCACCTGCTTTATCTGTGTGTACACTCAAATTGCTTATGACTGGAAAAAATAGAAGAATATACATTTGGTTAAGAAATACTGTTACTTCAGAGAAAATAATGGGTTCTGAATTGTGTGGGCTTGGAGCTAGTGGTGTGATTTTCGTATGTGTCCTGTTAACTCATTAGTGCTTTGGATGAATGGGACTCTGGATGGATTGAGCCCTGGATTAACTGAATGCCGGAGATGCTAAAGGAGGTAACCTATTTCTGTAAACAAGGTCCTGGGCTACTGATCCTGACACAAGGATTCAAGACTATACTAAATTCTCTGAGACTGAGCATCAAGTCTGAGATCAAAACAGTGAAAAATATGAAAAAGAAAATCGAAGAATTTTAAATTTTAATAATTTGGAGAATTCAGTTTCTGCGAAGAAAATTAAATAGTTTTGATTTTAATCTGATAGAATGTAATAATACAGATGTATACTGTTCATACTATTATACTGTTTATACTGTTATACTATTTTTATATTGCTGCACATTTAGGATTTGGAGTCAGGTTATCATTCAGTCTTTATTATGTTATACTCTGGTTAATAATATAGTCAGATAACACAGTTGGGAATTACTAATATGAATGAATTGTTGGTCTATGATACAGAATGGCTATGAAGTTAACTCAGGATAACCAATCACACTGGTTTATTAGGATGTAGCAGAACCAGGGTATATACTGGGAAAATAGCCTTATAAATGCGAGAGCTGGACACACTAACTGTAAATTTAGACTTCAGCCCACAGGATTAAGAGAAAAAAAAGAAAAGTGGAAGAGTATAGGGAAAAGAGACTATTTTCCCCCTTTAGGACATCAGGGTATTTCTTCTGTTATCCACCTCCCCAAGGCCACATCCACCACTTCACCTTGGGAGGAGCTGCTACTAATCTCATTAGACTGGTTAAAGTTTAAGATATTTATTTGGCCACGTGTACCAATGGCCATACTCGACATGTACTAAAAAGCTAAGAATCCATATTCTAATTCTAATTATTATCTATTCTAATTCTAATTTATTCTAATTCTAATCCATATATTCAGCCTCCTGGAACAAATGGCACAATTCCTCCTGTTTTTCTCATTGGATTCCTTGAAGTCTGGCCTTAGCATAGCTGGAAAATTTCACATTTAGCCTTTAGAAGAAATGCAGTATATAGGTTAAGAGATCCGATTCTGGAGTCAGACTTCCTGGATCCCTATCCCTAATTCTGGCCCTACTTGGTAAGCCTGGGCAATTTACTTAACCTTCCTGTGCCTTATTTTACACAACTGTAAAATGGGGATACTAATAGTACTTCTCTTGTAAGATTATTGTGAGGATGAAAAAAATGATTTGATATATTTCAAGCTCTTAATACAATCCTCCTATAAATGTTAATCATCATCGTTGTTATATAGTCTCACTTTGGGATCAGGGCTTAAGCAATGTTCTCTAATTGAACTTTTCGCTAAAAGGTCTGCATTGGGTTTACTGGGTACCAGGCAGTTCTTTCCACACTAAGTTTTAATATTGTAAGTAGAGGAGGGAGCAAAGAGGGATGGTTGGCAAGGAAGGATTACAACATTCCTTCATCCTCAGAAATCATTAAAATCTCACCTCTACCCTTCACTTAGCAGAGATAATTAACCAGGCTTTAACAAAAGATAATGAGACCTTAGCATCATCCAACAGAAATACAATGTAGTAGCTATATTAATAAAGTAAAATGCATTTCAGTTAACCCAATGTATTTAAAATACTTAACACATAATCAATATAAAGATATTTTGCATTTTTGTCATACCAATTATTTGAAATTCAATGTGTATACTTACAGCACATCTCTATTTGGACTAGCAACATTTCAAGTGCTTGATACTCAGTTGTGGCTCGTGACTACTGTATTTGACAACAGGATCCAAACCATCAACCTCATTTCACTAATTTCATGTTTTATAATCCATTGATTATAATCTATTTTATAATCTATTGACTCAGTATTCTGTATCCTATGATGTGAGAAAGTAGATGACTTAAGTACTTTAATTAAAAGTATATACTCCAATTTTCTAGGATAAATCAGTTTCAGATAAATTTGTATACCACGGTCCAGTTATCATAGGAACTCAGCTTCCCTGAATAAGCTCACTTTACCTTTATTCTGCATAATTGAAATCCCTCAAAATTACAGCAGTATGTGATGTCTTAGCCTGATACAGCCAAACTCTTAAATGAACACTTGTTGGAATTAAGTTATTAAAAGTAAATGTAATTTAAATTGCACCCTGAAGTCGAACGAGATTTATCAATTTTGCATTCATCCAATAATTTAGTTGTACCACAGCAGGACATTTATTAGCTGCGAGGTATAAGATTATGGAAAATCACAGTAAATCTTAAATTTGGGGAAATAGCCTGACTTCACTTAAAATTCAGACCACCTCAAGGAAATCTATGTTAAATCTCTTACTGCAAGTCACATTATTGAACAATGATGGGCAACCGAATTTCTAAGTCTTGGAAAGAAATCTTTTAAGATAACTATAAATTATAGCATCTAAATTGGAAATTCTGAGAGTGAATAATGTATAAATAATATAAGTAAATAATGTATAAATCATACTAGTTAATAATTTCCCTCATCAGTGTTACATGTGGCCACCTTATAAGCCTTCATATATATCATGCTTTGTACAAAATTTTCTGTTTAGAGATAGCCTTTAGGAATATAGGTTTATACTATTGACTTAACAAGATTCTAGATGCAGTTTGAGGTGCTAGATTATACTCATGAAAAATATCAGAGGACAGAACCAAAAATCAGATGATCTCAAGGCATCATTTTATCATTAACATTATAAGCCTAGTACAATTGTTATTTCCTTCCTGCACTCAATCCTCATATCACTTTTATTTCTTTTTGAATCCTGTGAATTACACGGATTTCAGCAGACTTGGGTTCACATTTGGGTTCTGGTGTCTACTAGCTGAGTGACTTTGGGTAGATAACTAATCTTTCTGAGAAACTCCTTTTAGATGTGGGTGATAGTATTGGTCTCACAGGACTGATGAGTTAGTGACGTCCTACAGGCACTGTAGTATGTGGCATACATGGACTCCTGCAGATGCCTAGCTCTCTTTTCTGCTGTTGTAAAGATCTCTGTATTTAAATCTTGATTTTGATCCACTGGCCTTGAGTAAGCACAGAGTTCCAAGGTGTATGACTTTGACATTAGTGGCTGATACCCTTCCAAACGTATGTTAATTGTTCTCTTCCATTCTTCATCCACTGCCACATGGAATCTGAACCTAGCATTTTGTCCCTCGCTCTCTCTCAATGCCATGTCCCTCCAACATATCTAGTTCGCCACAAGTCCTTTCAGTTTTACCACCTAAATAAGTAGAAAATTTATCCTATTTTTACTGCTATTTTTTTTAGACCCTCGTTTTGGGTTTTCTTTCACCCAGTTTTTTTACAATAGTATTCTAACTGGTTTCCCTCTCTTCATGCTTGTAAGCTAAGAATTCAATATACTGGGTCAATTCTATTGTTTAAAATCCCACACAAGTTTTAAAAATCTTTCTGTATAAAACCCTCAGCATAGCATACTCTTCATGATGGAGACCTTGCCTACATCTCCACCCTGGCTTTGTGCATGTACACATTAGCTTTATTATCTCCATGTTGAAATTCCTCTAGTTTCCCAGATGCACTGTGTTAGTTTATACCTTATCTCTTAAAAATCCTGTGTTCCTGGCATTGAAAAATTTTCCTTCTAGTCTGTGTGGAAATCTCTATTCACTTCTCTAGACCCAGCTCACAAGAACAATCTTTATTACCACTTTCTGAATGAAGCCCTCTCCCCCGCCCCCATTCTTAGGTCCGCTCTTTTATTAAAGGTCTTATTTTCATTAGTTGTTTTTGAGTCCATCTCCCCTAATAGCCTATTAGCTCCCAGAGAAAAATAATTATGGAATTAATGTATGGTTCAGGCCTCACTTTGCTTTAAGAATTTGAGACTAAGGTAGAATCATAGTTTATCTAAGAAGCTGGTTTATTTTAAGTGCAAATTGATTTTAATCTTCATGTTTTAGTTTTATTTCTTGACGTTATATATTAGAGAATATGATTATAGTGCACCTGAACCAAAGCATTTGCTGAATTTTGACAGGAATTAAAATAGCACGAGTACGAATAAAAATTAAAAGCAAGATTTTTTTATGAATCATCTGTACACAAATAAATGAGAGTTGATTATATAAATAAGCCAGCTCACTAGTAGTAGAAACTCCCATATTCCTGGAGAAGATGTAATTTGTATAAAAGAAAATTGTGTTTTGTGCTGCAATCATTTACTTTCTTATTATTTTTAAATGTAATAGCCCAGATACCTAAAATAAAGTCACAGAAATAGAAATAGTATTTCCTCATCCTCTATGCAACAACTATATATGGAAAGGAAGGATAAAACTATCTATGTAAACAGCAGGGTTGTATATATAGAAAATTCTAAGCAAGCTGCAGGTATAAAAACTGGTGATTTTGGCAAGGCTGCAGAATATAAGGTCAATATTTCAAAAATAAATTCCATCTCTAATTCTGAGAAACAAAAACTTGGGAAGGAAAATTTTCTAAAGTACAACTTATAACAGTATTCAAAACCATGAAACACTTAGAAATAAATTTAACAAATACTTGCAAAAACCATACACTGCAAACTACCAAAAAAAAAATAAATGCAAAGAGAAATCAAAGAAAACCCAAATGGAGAGATATTTCATGTCCTTTGATGAGAACACTCATTATTTTTAAGATGACAACCAACCAGCACCTGATCAAGAGATTTAATGTGTTAACAAGCATAATTCCAGCAGACATTTTTTAGCAGAACTTGTAGAAATTTATATGGAAATTCAAAGGACCTAGAATAGCTTAAAAAAATACTACTCAGCAACAAAAAGAAATGACCACTGATAGAGTCAACAACATTATGCAGAGCCAAAGAAGCTTGAGTCCAAGAGTACTTACTGGATTATTCCATCTATACACAAAAAAATCAAGAACATATACAATTCATCCATAGTGATTGAAAGTTGCTCGGTGATTGCCCACAGCCTAGGGTTAGGGACTGATTGTAAAGGGACAAGAGAGAATGTTTTGCAATGATAGAAACATTCCACATTTTTATTGAGTTGGTTAAACAAGTGTGTGTCCATTTGACAAACCTTGTTGGTTGGAACTGTACACTTAAAATGGGTTTGTCCTACTGTATATAATGTATAGACCCATCCTTGTGGTTTTTCTATACCCATACTTTCTAAGCAGTCCCTTTGTAAACAAACCTCTTCAATTCTCGTTTTGTAATGCTGTTTCCTGCCCAGTCCCTGACTAAAATAGTGGCTTATACCTTTAGGCCAGTTTAGTGATTAGGGATTTGTGAAAGAAGGGGGATTCCTGAAGTGTCTTGTTGTGGGGGGGGGGGGGGGGAAGGAAGCCTAGTGAAAAGGGCTCACCAGTGGAGTATTGTTTGCAAAGCTCTAACAGAGTACTGAGCCTTCCACACATCACCTCGAAAGTCCAAAGAACTTAATGTACAGGATGTCTATTACAACAAATAAAATTCTGTAACTTCTTCAAATGAAATGGCTCTTTCTCAGAAAAATATTACATTGTAAAGAAAAAGGCAATTAAACCCCTTACCCATGTATTTAATCTGAAAACAGTCTCTCAGTACCATATATGATGACAATAGCATTATTTTGAAATCCCCCAAAGTATATAGATCATATTGTATCATATAGTTATACTCCCTCTATACTATTTACATATTAGGAGATCTCATCTTTTCCCAAGTGTGAACTTGGAATTATTAGTCACCTATGTGGCTATGAGGTAAATGATTGTTTTTTCCCATTTTTCTTCTTTTGGCACACTGTACTTTATGTCTGAGAATTCTATCATTAGAAAAACTCTCCATTAACATGTTGTATACTTCTCAAATACAAATGCTTCTCAAGTGCAAGTCTATTAAGTCACTATCAGACATGCATATTATGTTAGTGACAAGCTTTTCTTTCTTTCTAAACAGAGAGTTGAGAACAAGGTCTTATCTGGAAGAAACAGGAACCCATTTCGATAGCATTCAATTTTAAACAGTATTTATAGAGCTTCTACTATCTAACATGTACTCTGCTAGGCATAGGAGTATACTGATTGGCCATAACAACAACAAAAAGATACCGTCCTTGCTGATATGAAGCTTACAACCTTGTGGGAGAGGAGATAGATATCAAACACATCGCATAAAAGATAGAGATTCATAAACCGTGAAATGTTCCTTGAAGGAAAAGCAGTGCCACTAGGAAGGAGAACAGGGTGATCTGATATAAACTATTAGGCAAGGGAATGCTTCTTGGAAGAATGGTCCCAAAAGCAGAGATCTAAGGTATGGACAGGAGTTGGTGAGGAGAGGTATAGGTGTGTCCAAGAGCATTCCAGGTAATGAGAATAGCAAGTTTAAAGCCCCAACACTGGAAAGGAGAATCATCACATTCAAGGAAACAAAACAGGGCAGGATGGTGGGCAGTAGAGTGAACGGAGAGAAGAGGGGCATTAGATGGGCTAAGGAGGTAGCCTGGGCCTTCTAGCTCACATTCAGCATATTGAACTTTAATTTTAAGTGGAATGGAATGCCATTATTTACAGAGAAGGATCCTGGAAACACTAGTAGTCAATTGAGCCAACTATCAAAATTGACCAGAGAGCTTAATAAGGTGGCCAGTAATATGCAAAATGCAAAAAAAAAAAAAAAGATCAGTAGCTTCTCTACACAGAGAAAATCCCATACTGAGGAAGAGGCTGGGTTCTGAAAAGCTGTTCATAATTTCATTAGCATAAGGTGCCTGGGTGGCTCAGTCGTTAAGGGTCTGCCTTCGGCTCAGGTCATGATCCCGGAGTCCCAGAATCGAGTCCCGCATCAGGCTGCCAGCTCTGCGGGGAGTCTGCTTCTCCCTCTGACCTTCTCCCCTCTCATGCTCTCTCTCACTCTCTCTCTCTAATAAATAAATAAAATCTTGGGGCGCCTGGGTGGCTCAGTGGGTTAAAGCCTCTGCCTTCGGCTCAGGTCATGATCTCAAGGTCCTGGGATCGAGCTCCGCATCAGGCTCTCTGCTCAGCAGGGAGCCTGCTTCCCCTTCTCTCTCTGCCTGCCTCTATGCCTACTTGTGATCTCTCTCTGTCAAATAAATAAATAAAATCTTAAAAATAAATAAATAAATAAAATCTTTTAAAAAATTAAATAATTCCATTAGCATAAATGCAAAATGACTGAGAGAAATTTAAGCTTGTTCTCATGCCATGTATTTTCACCAAATGGGCTTGTGAATTAGTCCATCAAAGCTGTTTAATGATAAGTGCAGTAAGTCAGTCAGAGAAAGACAAATACCGTATGATTTCACTCATATGTGGAATTTAAGAAGCAAAACATGTGAACAAAGAAAAAAAAGACAAAAAAAAAAAAAAAAGACGCAACTCTAGAGAACAACAAACTGGTAGTTGCCAAAAGGGAGATGGGTGCGGGATGGGTGACAAAGGTGATGGGGATTAAGAGTACATTTACCATGATGAGCACTGAGCAATGTACACCACTGTTGAATCACTATTTTGTATACCTGAAATTAAGGTTACACTGTATGCGACCCAGACTGGAATTCAAAAATAAATGAAAAATAAAGGTGTTTAACCACACACAATCTTCTAAAGGTTTTCTCAGGCTTTTTTAAAGGAACAATTTTCATCTATGTCGAAAAGTTTTAAGCAAATGCCCACTCCCTTTGATGATCTCTGCCAGGTTCTACTTCAATGGCTAAGTAACCTCCAACAGCTTCCTTGTCAGCTTTCATTTTGATCTTGTGCCTCCCTGGATGGGCCCTTAGCCTCTCCAACCTGAGATCAACATCTGTTTCATCAGCAGGACTCTACTATGCTTCACCTTCTGAATTAATACTCAGTTAATGGGTGACCAAACTGATATAAATGTTCTAGCCACATCTTTAATATTTTTCCATTTCACAAATCACTTTTATTGATTTTTGATCAATGTTGATTGCATAGGCACTTGCTGTGTGTTGTAAGATTTATTCACATCCTGCAAATGTTTGGCTTGCCAATTTATTTCGTGTGCACATATAATACTTTAATTTTCTTTTATTTCTGTTTTCATTTCCAATTTAATCCTGGAACTCTAGTTTCTGAAGTTCTTCATGTTTTGGTACTCTCACTGCTGTTGAATTTAACATACATGTTGGGGTTACAGTATTCATAAACTACCTTAAAAATGACCAAGCACTGAAAGCAAGCCATAGCCTGAGCTGTCTAAGAACAAAAGGACTGTGGACAATAATTCTCTCCATCTGATGTTAATATGTGCAGTGATACGTTTTTGCTATAGAGCATATGAAAGTTAGAAGTTGAAAACTCTTAAACAGGGAAGCATCTGTATTAATAAGATTTTTAACAAGAATGCAGTCATGTTTAGTGTAATATTTAAAAATTATCTGCACTTAAATGTGTAGCAATTCTATGCATATATTTAGAATATTTCTGGAAGACTATTAAAAACTAAACTATACTAAGCACTATGTGACAGATATTGCTATTTTTTAATCCCACTGTCTCACTTAATTCTCACTGTATCAGTCTATTACCATCTTACAGGAAATTGAGGAAATTGAGGGGGAAGACATTAAGTCCAAGGTCACAGAGTGAGGAAATGACAGACTGAAAAGAACAGTAGTTCTTTCCGTTCCAGAAAGATGCAAAGTGCTCTGGTGGCAATATGATTTAGACCCATTAAAATATATAGAAAGAAAGAGAGGGTGTTTGTTTCCTATTGGCTGCTATAACCAAGTACCACGAATTTAGTGGCTTTAAATAACACAAGTGTATTATCTTACCATTCTGATAAGAAGTCCTAAAACCAAGGGGTCAGCAGGGCTGTGTTCCTACTGGTGGCTTTAGGGGAAAATCCATTTCCTTGCCTTTTCCAGCTTCTAGTGGCTGAAACTCCCCGCATCCCTTGGCTTGTGGCCCCCTTTGCTGCATCACTCAGACCTCTGCCTTCTGTCTGTCATCACATCTCTTTCTCTAACTCTTCTACTTCTCTTATAAAAATGCTTATAATTACATAGTTATAGATAATGCAGAATAATCTCCCCATTTCAAGAACCTGGATTTAATCACATCCACAGAATTCCTTCTGCCCAAGTGAAGTAATATACTCACAGGTTTCAGGAATTAAGATGTGGCGATATCTGCAGGCTATTATATATAAATTATATTATAATTATATCATATAATATTTGTATATAATATCAATTATATAATTATATCATATATAATACATATGTGTATATATATATATATAATATTTGCATAGGGAGAAAGACAAAGACAAGATGGCATAATTTTACTTTATCTAGAGGTCTCTTCTCTCATCTGCTTCGGGAACATAGGTTGAAAGTTAAAACTAAACAACAGTGATTAGGATTGCTCAACATATGTTTTCTCTAGATTTCTCCCTCATGTTTTATCTGGTAGGATTTGAAAATGGATTTTTTAGGGGATTATTTTAAACTCAGAATTTTTTTAAAACACAGCTCTATAAAAGATAGAGAGCTGATAAATTAAGTGGAAACTAAAAAAACCCCACGTTAAACACAATGTAAACTGGTTTGCTTTAGATGCAATGGAAGGACATGGGGGAAAGTTCTTGAGTCCAGAGACCCCAAGAGAACTTTCTCACTAATAGCCAGGGACAGATGAGTTTTCTGGAACTGGTCTAAAAAGTCAGAGGAGGGGCACCTGGTGGCTCAGTCAGGTACACGTCTGCCTTCAGCTTAGGTTATGATCCCAGGGTCCTGGGATCAAGTGCCACATCGGGCTCCTTGCTTATCAGGGAGCCTGCTTCTCCCTTTCCCCTCTCCCTTCTTCCCCTCTCCCTGCTCATTCATTCTCTCTCTCTCTCAAATAAATAAAATCTTTAAGTAAAATTAAAAAAAAAAACAGGTAGAGAACATAATGAGATAAATTGATTTAAAAGCAGGACTCTAGTTTTAACAAAAAGACCCTTAATCAGATAGTGAAGGTGGTAAAATATCCGAATATGTTTTAAAGGGAGAGAGGTTTTGAAATATCCCTGCTTGGATATCTTCTAGCATAGAGCACAATAGTTCAAATGTCTCTGATCGCAAAGGCTGGCCCAGGTAATGTCTCCAAATGCCATTTGGTTTGTTCATCTATTATTTCATAATGGCACAAGCCCAGGGAGTTGGGTCCCTAAATTATGCCATTACAGGGGATGACGCCTATATTGAGCCAAACAGGGAAATGGGTGTGTCTCTACCTTGCTAATGAAATTAACAAGGATTATATTCAAGCCACTTGTCTGGGATCACCCCAGCCCTTTTGGAGTTATAGGCTGTAATCTGCTATATAAGAGAAAACAACAAAACAACAACAACAACAAAAACGACAACCTCTTGAGCAATAGACACTTGTATTTTTCTCTCTCACATACACTCGCACATAGAGATTTACATATAACAAAATGACTCTATCGTACGTAATTTCCTAATAACTAGAGGGCAAGGCAGAATGGAAATGGGGATTTTAGATGGCCAACATAAAATCTGTGCTTTAGCAAAATCACAAATCCATCTACGTCGGGGACACAGAGTTGCTTAGAAAAAGCAATTGGCTTGCTAATTTTACAAAATGCCTGCTGTATCTAATATAAAACAAAACATAAAAATACCAAAACGAAGGAAAACTCTGAATTTACAAAAACATTGAGAGATTTATTCTCATTGTAAGAGAAATTGTGGCAGTGTTATTAATTCTCCTAGTTCACTGAAATATTCATAAGTAATTAAAACAGCCAGTTGCAGTTTCCCTAGACAAAACCATTGACCCCAGAAAACCTTGTACCACTGTCCAACTAGGCACAATTGCAAGGTAGCAAATTATGGCTTTATGAGTAATGCTAGTCTAGACCTCCATCCTGGGCCCAAATTGGCCAGCTTATTTATTCTTGTTTATTATTCAATTTATAGAATGACATGGAGATTAAATATAGACCAAAGAACTATTTATAACAACCCACTTAGTCTGGACCAGCTGAGCTCTTTTAATTGTGGGGCTGCCTGTTACTGCCATTGACTTTTCTTAGCTCATCTTAGACTGATGCATCCTGCACATTCTGAATGTAAAGATGTGGGTATTTTTCCCATTACAAAGGGTTTTCCCTGATGTGACTATTTAAATTCTCATTAAATTATAGTTTGGTCTTTAAAATCTAAACTATTAAAAAACTATCAGATACAGAAGCATATTTGAAAACATGGAATTATCAGTGACCAGCTTATAATGAACAATGTCTATACGCTATACATTGTGTGAAATGTCTACCTATGTTGATTCATTTACCTATGTTGATTTAATACAACAGAATGAGGCAGAAGTTGGACTTATTCTCTGATATTGGTGAAGAATGGTTTTATAGAAATTAGGTAGCTTGCCTGTGGTTATACTGCTGAATAGCTATTTAGCTAGGATTTTAATTCTAGACCGCAGAATCTTATGCCAGATTTAAAACTCGGGAATTCCATTCCTAAATCAAAAAAGAGGATGGATGACTCTAGATCTTTTTAAGTTAGTCTTGGAACACAAGTATGTGTAAACAAGTTAAGGATATCCTGGAGTAATCGATAGCTTACCATAGTTTTTAAGACACAAACACATGCCATAAGTTTTTGCTCCTTGATAAAGGGAAGAAAGAAGTTGTATGCATTGTTATGAGGGTTTAGCAACATCCTTTCTTCTTGGCATTTAACCTAGGTTTCTATAGTCTCTCTGTGCCATTTTCATCTAGCTAGCACTTCCATGGAGTTAAATCTCAAAACTCTATGCCAGTGTGAAACTGTCCCACACAGTCTAGCCCCCCACTCCTAGTGGTCCACCCAACATTTCTGTTTGACCATCCATTTTATATTTTCTCCAAGTTGAAGATGCTTAAAGCTAAAGATATCAATTATTCTGATGAAGTAGTCCCTCTGCTCTCTTTTTGTCAATAATACTCCAAAAATCTTTCAATAGTCTGATTTCTGGTACATATTACAAATAACTTCTACCTACATATATGATATATAACTTCATTATGTAAAAAAAATATTTATTTTTAACTTGCTATTCAGATGTCTCCCCTGACTCCTGATTTCCCTAAAACCGGTGTTTTACTCAAGAAAGAATGAATTAGGGGTACCTGGGTGGCTCAGTGGGTTAAAGCCTCTACCTTCGGCTCAGATTATGATTTCAGGGTCCTGGGATTGAGCCCCGCATCAGGCTCTCTGCTCAGCGGGGAGCCTGCCTCTCTGCCTACTTGTGATCTCTCTCTGTCAAATAAATAAATAGAATCTTTAAAAAAAATAAAAAAGAAAGAATAAATTACGCAAATGATATAATATCCCAAGGAAGAGGGAGGTACATATGCCTCTTCTTCACTCACAAGATTCAGATCCTCTCTCCAGTGTGCCACTGTCACAATGGTGAGCCAATTCTTCAGGCATTTGGAGTTATAAAAGCAGGTTAGGAAAAACAAAACAAAACAAAAACCAAAAAACTCCAATCTTCTCAGCTGATATTTAAGTCCTTTCCCAATCTGGCACTAGCCTATCTTCAAAACCAATCATTGCCCATGCCAGTAGAGCCTTAAGTAACAAGGAATCATTAATATACATTTTGGCCTCAAGACCACCTGGTTTTTCTTGTTTCCTATGATCTCTTTTAATTCATGTGCCCGTCTTATCCCCTCAAAGATCTTCTCAACACAATATGACATGCATGGGGAGAGAGATGGCCTCATGCTTCTGCATCCTCTAATTGGAAAGAGTCATGGAATAAACAGTGCCTTTGCACGTGGTGTGCCCTCAGTAAATGTGCTGACCTGACTTTGAAATACTTTTACAGTTCAGTTCTGTTCCTTTAGTTTTCCCCTCTATTCAAATACATTGACACTATATACACACACACACACACACACACACACACACACACACATACATACACATATATACACACACACGCACTCACATATAGTTTGTGTTTGTGTGTCAGATTTTTACTGTATTCATTCTGCCTGGTCCAGTGGTCTCAATAGAATTGGGATGCTAGAGAACCTTGGAAATTATTATATCAGCATGTTTGTTACACAGTTGTACTGTAGCATGCTTAACAGTGAACATGAAATGGCTGAAGTAGAAGTAAGACACATCACCATTAGGGAGATGTTTAATGGTGTAATGCTGGAAGTGACAAGTTTCTAAGCAGTGGTAAGATCAGTTTTCAGTTTTGACTTCAAGAAGTTCGCCTTTCCTGCCAACACAGTGGAATAAGCCCTGCTCATGCCCCAGCTGCAATAATAGCAAGGAAAAGTCTTATCTCAGTTGAGATAAAGATCTAGGTAACAAAAGCAGAAAACTACACTTCGAGACACAATGAAATGGAAGAAGTTTGTCAATATCTGCTATGTCTTCACTCAAACGTCAATTTTTTTTTTTTTTTAATGAGACAGTCCTGCTGAGTTATATTTACTGTGGCTTCCTCCAAGAGTCAATAGAATAGATTTCTGCTGTACTCAAGTTTCTCCTCACTGTTCAATTCAGAAATGGACTCTTCATTCTCTTTCTTAAGGCCCCTCTCTTTCATTTTCCTTTGTCTTTCTGGAGATGGGTTCTACTTTGGTTTTTCTTTAGATTTTCAAGAGGCAAATAATCAAGTCTAATGAAATATGCCAAGCAGGAAACTGGTATAGATGATTACATTTTCAAGCTTGAATCTATGTTTTCTCAGGCAGAAGCCCAAAGAAGTAGAGCTTCACAGATGGATATACAGTACCTAATTTAAATCTCTAAACAAGAGAATATATGAGCTACCCATCTTACAAGTGTGCTAATCATCCCAGAGAAACCTTCTCAGTGGTCGCCTGGGGCAGCTAGAGTCCCCTAGATTCCCACAGGTGGCCAATTAATCCTGGTTTGCTCAGGATTTTCCCAGTTTAACATGGAAGGTCCGGTGTCCTATAAAAGCTCTCAATCACAGGAAAGCCTAACGCTGGCCACCATGAGCAAAGCTTTTACTTTTTCTATAATGTATCATAAGACTGTTATCTTTATGTATGCTAAGTATAAAAGATGAGATGCACTAAATGATCTTGTGAGCTCATTATGATTATAATCCGTATTTCAAATGAGGCATTATGATTCACAGATTAAATGACTTGTCCAAGCTCACCCAGCTAATAAATGATGGAGTCAACTTAAAACTAGGCCTTCTAATTCCAAATTCTGTATTTTTGCCATTATAACAGATTGTCTTTTCCTCAGAGATGACCAAACAGAAGAAGTAAAGATATTATCCGCCCTTACTGTTTTATTTCTAATTTGTGTCCTTGTTTGCACCCAGTTGGCAAGGGGGATTTCAGAACTGTTTCCAAAAGAAACAGCTCAATGTCACATAACTTTTTGTTTCTTCTTAAAAGTTACTTATATAACACAATACAAATACACACACACACACACACACACACACACACACACACACACACACACAATAACCAGAATTCCTTTCCCCTGATGTCCAAGGTCTTACTGTTGAGTCTGATTTGCCATATCAGGTTCTTCGTTCTCTTATGATAAGACAGGAACTCCACTGTCCATCCTAAATTCTGTGACCCATCAATTTAATGACTGCTAACCCAGTCTTTCATAAAAGAGGTCTTAGTCTAAACCCCAATTGTGATAGTGTCCAAGTACTCTCCTTAGATTCTGCATCAACTAGAAACAGATACACACACTGGGAAGAGTTTTCACAGATCTCATCACATTGGACAAATCTGAGCCTTGGCCTGGACCCAGATAGGGTACTCTGTTGTACGCCAATCCATGATTTCATTTACTCTATAGCTCTGGTACTTCCCTTACTTGATAAAAAAATGTATCTTATTGTGAAACTTGGGGAATCTTCGAAAACATAAGTTTCTGTAGTTGTCACTCTGACTCTGGAACAACTACTTCAAGTATTGTTTCCTGAGCAGATCTTTATGCGTAATTATGTGGCAGATGGTGTTCTCTTATATGAAAAAAATTATATTCAAATTGTTCATAGCAGTGATGGCTTCTACCAATCTCCTGCTTTGGCCTTTCCCACCCGTGACCTTGGAGTCTGAACATCAAGATAATGAGCACGAGTTACAGTGATGTTTTTCATGGTTGACAGAGTTATGGGAGAAGTACTCAGAGCAAAAGAGATGTCTGCTATGCCTGAATGCACTTGCTTATGGAGACTAATTTCTATCTAAAAATTAAGTTTCTATAGAGAGGATCATAGGGGAAGGGACAGAAAAATGATACAAGATGAAACCAGAGAGGGAGACAAACCATAAGAGACTCTCAATCTCAGGAAACAAACTGAGGGTTGCTGGAGGGGAGGGGAGTGGGAGGTATGGGGTGGTGGGTGATGGGACATTGGGAGGGTATGTGCTATGGTGAGAAAAAAAAGTTAAAAAAATTAAAATTAAGTTTCCTGTACTTTTGGCAGATAACTCTGCTCTAGTTAATGATAAGTTTACTACCTTCTGAGGAGAAACTCATAGATTCTTTCTTCTCATTGTTATTATCTAGTGGTAATTGTTTAATCAGTATGTTCCCAGAACACCTAAATCATTTTCACAAGATGCAGGTATTCAAAATTATAGATATGTGATTCAAAATATTAAGATATTTAATATCCTCAGTCAGGAAATCAAAATTTCAACTTACTTGTCCAAATATACTTTCCATTGTTCTCCTTGATATACTTTGACATGTTATTCTCCAACATATATTCTTGCCTGTGAAACTATTCAAGTTTTTATACTGCTTCCTGCTCCACCTTTTCTTTTTCATATGCAAACATCAAAATTCTTGGGGCGCCTGGGTGGCTCAGTTGCTTAAGCAACTGCTTTTGGCTCAGGTCATGATCCCAGGGTCCTGGGATCAAGTCCTGCTTTGAGTTCCCTGCTCAGTGGGGAGTCTGCTTCTCCCTCTCTCTGCCTGCCTCTCTGCCTACTTGTGATCTCTGTCAAATAAACAAAATCTTAAAAAAAAAAAAAATCAAAATTCTATCCAAACTTCAAAATTAAATACAATGTCCTCTTCTCCATAAAGTCTACGTTGATAACTCCAAATCAGGAATATCTTCCTTTCTTACATTTTCAGAGCACTTTATCCACTATCAAGTAAATCGCCCTGTATTGTAGCTAATTGGGTAAATACCCAAAATGAGATTCTGATGCTTTCATAGCAATTGCTATCTTTTTTTATTATTCCACATACACAGGATACCATATTATAAGTGGAGGTAAATACATGAACTAACATTCTATATTCTTAAATTATGAGAAATAGGTAATTTTGAAGAACATTTAATTGTAGGTCAACATGCTTACAGTTGATCATAAAAAATGGCCTTGGTTATTTACTCCTCCAGTGGAGTCAGGGTCTATGTGCATGTTCTTTGAATATGAATTTATGACTTGCTTTGGACAAAAAAATGTAGCTAAAACAATGGTTGCCAGTTCCAGCCTTGGCTTCAAATGGCCTTGCATGCTTCTACTTATTTCCTTAGAATCCTGTCACTGCCAATACAAACAAACTTGGTCTGACCAGCTAGACAACTAGTAGCACATAGTCCAATCCCCTCTGTTGCCCAGACAACAGTCAGACACCCACAGACATGTAAGAAGTAACCTCTATCCAGCTGACCATACATGTGTAAGTGACTGCAGACAAGATCCATGGAATCATTATTTTAAGCCACTGAGTTCTAGGATGGTTACTGTGATCATATTAGGTTGTAGTATTAGTGTAAGATGTAACAGAATCTTCAGATTAGAAGAAGCTTTAAACACTCAAGCATCTGATATTTAAATTTCCCTTTGCAACACTTCTAACAAGACATCACACAAGCTATTTAAATAGCTCTAGAAATGGGGAACCTAGTTTTCACAAGTCAGCTCTCACTTTGGAAATTTCTCATTTTGAGCACAAGCCTGCAGACTCTATTTTGCCCTGTGGGAAGCTCAGGACAATTTAATCCCTCTTCCACACCTACTCTCTTCAGTATTTGAAGACCTCTAACCTCCTCTCACATGAACCTTCTCTTTTCCAGATTCGGCATGCCCGGTTCTCTGGTGGTTTTTCCTATGGTCTGCTTTGAGATCCCTGTCCAACTTGCATGTTTGATCTGCAAGCGGTCCCCTTTGTCTACGTCTGTTGTGCCCTAAACCAAGTACAGACATCCTAAGAAGCAGCAAGGCTCTATCGGCAGCAGAACTTCCCGCTCCTACTCTGGACCGGGCACTCAGCGCACCCTAAGGCTGCTTGCCTTGCCAGCCCAACGCCCATCGCCACAATCTTACTTGATCCATCACCAGATGCGATGACCATTTCAATCTTTTCATGTGTTGACATTAAGTATCTTCCTCTCTTCTACAGAATCTAAGAACATTCCAGCGCTTTTCTCCTCTCAGACACATGGTGGAATTGCACTTCAACCTTCTCTTTAAAACTAGTCACAGCCCTGTTATTTGCTTTGTTCATTGCAATATAAGCAGAAGGGAGGTACGTCACATCTATGTGTTAAGTTTTAAGGGTTTAAGCCCTGTTTGCCACATTCTAATTTCTCTGCAGTGCAAACATGAAAGCATCTGTTGGAGAAAACCTCTCTCTGCCCGCCTGGTACCCCAAGCAATAATGAAGAGGAAAGTTCATCTTCCTCCTCTGTATCTACATGCATTAAAATTGTAGCATGAGTGACAAATAAACCTTTACTTGATTAATATGTAGAGATTTGGTAGATGTTACTGTATTATATAACCTAGCTTATCCTGACTGGTACACTATTTATACTTCTCATTAGCTTCAGATTATTGTAGTATGCTAAGATCTTTTGGATATTAATTACAACATCTAATACACTAGTTATTTTGCCCAGCCTTATGTTACCCTCAAAGCCTATACAATCAGATCCCTTATATTTCCATCTCGTTCAATTAAAGATAATCTGCCTATAGGCAATTCCTGAAGCACTCCCTAAGAGCCTCCCTGGATACAAAATTATTCACGAATTATCATACTTTGGGTCTAATCATTCAATCCATTTTTAATTCATCTAGGTGATTTTTTTAGGGGTTATTCTGAAAATCCATAGCAAATACCTTTCTGGAGTCTAGGTAGAAATATATCTACAATATTTAATTGATATACCTGCTTAGAAATCTTATAAACCCCAATGAATAATGAAACATTAAATTGAAAACAGAATACTTAATTCAAAAGAAACTAAACCAGAAATAAGCATGATTTATTTGCAAATTAATCAATTTGGCCTAACAGTGAAGCAGTCAAGCTCTGCAGTCAGGTAAACCCAGTTCAAACCTCAGCTCTGACTGTTTGACTTTGACCATATTTAATATCTCTAAGCCTCATTTATGTTACCTGAACAATGGAATGATTGTAACATTTACCTCAAAACACTGCAATAAGGATCAAAGGAGGTAATACACAAATAATGCTTAGACGTGGGCCTGTTGCAGTCTAACATTTCAAAAGGTATTAGTTATTTTGTCTTTATAATAATTATGAATTTGAGATAGTATCCGGTTTTTAAAATGACATTGAAAAGGTTTCCTTTCATTCTCTACGTCATACTGTTTCTAAATACCAAGAAAGACTAAAAGTAACAGAATTGTGGCACGGTTCTAACAGCAAGATGCTTTGCATTTAATTAAGAATTGCAGATTAAACAAACCTGTTTTTTCTTTTTTCTTTTAGAAAGAGGGGCCACACAAGTGGGGGATTGGAGGGTGGGGAGGGGAAGAAGGAAAAGGGGAGAGAGAATCTTAAGCAGGCTTCACACCCAGTAGGAGCCTGACGCAGGGCTGGATCTCATGATCAGAGTTGAAATCAAGGGTTAGATGCTTAAACAATTGAGCCACCCAGGTGCCCCTAAAACCTGTTACTTTCAGTAAAAGTAATTATAAGGTTATGGGGAAAATACAATTTGCTGGCAGTCATTATTTTATGGTTCTATTGTACTATAGTCTGCCTGTAAGAGGAAACATTATTTACCTTTATGGTATATGGTATTCATTTATCAGAAGATACTTAAAAACACACTTGATATATGTTGTATTGGGAAAAACAATAATCGAGTTCAGTGCTCTTTTCCTAAGATGTTTTATGTATGTTAGGTGTACTCAATGGGTATATCGATTACATTTTGGAAAGAACCAGCAGGCTTAGGAGCAATGATATTCCTTATAATTGCCCTATTTAACAGGGTTATTTTCAATATTTTCTGACTAAAACTGGTGATGACACAAGTAATCTAACTTTTCCAACCTAAGTGATTATTCTGCTCAGTATAACAGATATTTTCCATAGTTACTGAACTGGTACTATTTTAAAAGACTGACTACTTGAATATTATCTTTATAAAAGATCTATCAATGATTTTAATTTGCTACTCCTCAAACACAATCTGTAAGGCCTTAGAGGATTTAATTTGATTCTATATGGTGTATCCCAAAAGATTCATTGATTTCCTAATAAATTTAAGCCAAGTCAAACTTACACGTCATAATTAAAGATGTTTTAAAAAACAGGAAATGCATATAGCATATAGCAACATATAGTCATGCATATAGTCAATAAGCAAACTGAACATAGAGAAGGCTTTAGAAAAATGTGCTTTTACAAAGCTCGCCCCACCCAACAAATATCCTCTCAAGTTTCTTAACTAGCAAGCTTATTTTTATGAGATCAGATTGTCCTCAGTGGCTGCGGGATTAATTACATGGGTCCTTCCATGATGTTCAGAAGCCAAAGAAATTATAACAAGCAGTAGCTTGAGAGATGTTTTGTTTTGTTTGTTTTTTTCTTTTGAGATGAAGCCCAGAGCAGTGAAAGAAAACTTGAGTAAGAGTTGCAAAGGTAAGAAGGTAGAAGTAGCACCACACTTAAGCTTACATTGGTTGCCTTACTTTTCCAATTGAGAAAACACGTGGTCTCAGGGGCCGGGTGTATGAAACAACTTCTACCACCAAAACTGCGGTGACCTTAACAAATACTAATCTTTGGAAAACATATGATTTGGGATTCCTTTAAAGTATGCCTCAAAAGTATGAAGTGGAGGTACTGATTTCAGAAGCTAAGGAAGGCAGACCCCTTGTTGGGTATAGTTTCAACTGGCAGTCACCGAAGGATTAAAGGAAACACAAGCCCTTTCTGAGGAGCCAACAAGCACTGTGCACAATTATGGAAGGCTCCAGTTCAAGTAACTAGCTAAAGGAAAGTTGTCAGAGTTGATGGTGGCTGTGGTTTTCTTCCCTGAAATGAAGACATTATCTGTATCTTGGGCTGATACACAAGAGGGATCATGTGCATTCTCTGAATCTAAAACACAAACTTATCTCTAAGAATAGAAGAGTAGCCTTCATACAATGAATAAAATTTGGGGTTGCTCTTACCCACAACCCAGGATGATCCCGAAGATTTTTTATCTTTAAATATTAAGTAATAAAAGTAAAAAATGGATTTGGAAGAATTTTCTATGGCCAGCCATATAAGCACAGAAAAAGGCTTCTATGATGGTAGAAATCAGGTTTCTTGTGGATACATAAAGCTGGGGGAAGAACCTGTTCAACAGTATCACGGGGTTGGAGCTGGTGGGGGATGGTCTTATACAGCATCCCTGGGTTGACTATGCATAATACTTACATATCTCTTCTGTGTCTATAGCCTACTACTAAGAAAGAACGTTAAGCTACAGACTCCGAGATGAACATGAGATGATGAAAAGGTGTCAATCTCTAACATTGTCAACTATAAGCTATTCGTTGTTTGAGCTTAACAGTTTCATTTTCTTAGTCCGTTGAGTACTTACTGAGTACGTAAGTTCTTTGCCATTATCTCCGTAGTTAAACGATATGCCTAAAGGAAATGGTTTATAATCCACTCCACAAACACTATGAAGCTTATAAGACTGATTTAGATGGCAGTGACTTTGATCTTACTTCCATAGATTCCATGTCAAAATGTACTTTCCATGGTTCCCGAAGGGGTCATGGTTGTAGTCCTAGGGTCTTGTAGGTCCACACATTGAAGGAGTTCAGCCTCACAACTGGCTTCTGTGGCTAGTATCAAGATATATGCTAATGACCCCATGATTTTCTAAATAAAGAAGACATCAAGTGCTTTCTGAGTAATTTCCAAGAGAGCCTTGGGAAGCATTCAGCTGACCCTGAATTAGAGAACTGATTGTCAGCAGTAAGCCAAAATTAGATAAGCAGTTTTTCTGGTGGATAGTGAGGGGAGAGGAGGGCATAGGAAGCTAACGGCAGCTTAGCAACCAGTTATTAATACACAGGTTTTAGAAAGTTGGTGGCCTTATTGCTGTCAGCTTTCCCAATTAAGAGGTTCTTTGTCTAGGCCAAACCTTGGACTACAGGATATAATGTGTCTTCCCACTAGGAGGACTGCAGGCAGAGTGCTGGGGACTAGTAGATATGGTACTATGGAGTGTTTATGGTAGGGTTGGGACTTCCTCTAGCTTCGCATGAGATTCTTTTCTGGATGATCTAACTACCCTGCGGCATGACTGCATCTGACATTAGCCAAGAGATGCCAGGTTTTATTCAACCTTTAATGGATTGAGCAAGACAACTCCCTTTATTACTTTTACAAAGAGCAAGGTGACAAGGGTCATTCAATTATCAATTATAAAAGCTCTCCTCCTTGGAGTAATAATGGAACTGATTAAAGAAAATCTTTAATACGGTGTGAATTTATATCTAGGGTGTTCTAAAGTGCTAAGGTTTTCAGATGGGAGAAGAAAAGGGCAAAATTTATATCTAGGCATAATTAGGGTAATATTTTTACGGATTCGTTCAACCCAAACTTCACAAGTTTCTCCCAAGTAGAGAAACAGGGATTCAAGCTCAAAAGCAAAGTAGCTTTCTGATCAACTGGGGTTAAATCTAGTGTGAGAAAAGTCCCTTTTTTTTTTTTTTTTCCCCTTGGGGATTTAGTGACACTGAATTTGGAGGGAGGGGAGGAGCCATCTGTTTTTAATACTCCCATTACTTCTCATGTATGTCTTATCCTGATTGCTTCGGGATTATTTTCTTCCTAAAACGCAGTAGATCTGAATCTTTTATGAAATAATTCTAACTAACTTATCTAAGAGACTGCCAATCCAAAACAAGATTAATTTATAAGTGAGGTCCTCATAGGGGCAAGGCACTCTCATAAGCTTTATGGAGGAAAATCTAAGTGAAAAATACCAACTTTAGATCTTTAAAGAGTTTAAAATTAGGTTGGAAGATACACATTTTTGTTAATTTCTGCAATTTGAATTCATACGTACCATAGGAATGACACAAATGGGAACAGAAAGTGGAGATAATTCCTTATTTTGTAAAGGGAAATAGAAATCAAGAAGAAATAGAAATCAAGATGTTCAAAGCCATATAGAAAGATCCCTACTTTACACTGCAGAAATGAGGAATCATTAAACATATTTAAGTAGAAATGACTGTGCTTTAAGGAGAATAATCTTTAACAGTGTATAGACTGAATTTAATGTGGAGGAATTAATGAAGGAAGATCAGTTTGCATTCACCTAGGTAAAAGGTATTAAGGACTAAAATTAGATTACTGGCAATACAAATAAGTTGGAAAATTACGGGCACAGTGATTTGAATTGCTATGCGATAATGAATTAGGAATGCAAAGCTGTCTGCATCTGCTAGCTCTTCTAATAATTAATAAGCTCTAATCTGAATTCATTTTTACCTAAATCTATAGTGAACTCCTACTATACCTTATCCCCTGAAGGGAAAGGAACTCCTACATAAAAACTTACATAGTGAAGTTTTTACATACTTACATACTGAACAGCTAACTGAAAAGTGAAACAAAGACAAGGCTTCCCTTTCTCTCCAAAGAGTAACCTGCTACGGTGACTGAAGCAAACTTACATGGGGGCTGTCATTTTCTTAATACCTGGCACATTTGGTTCAAAGCGTGCAAGGGTATTTGTGTAGCATGAACTACTGACCCAAGGAAGGGATTATAGAAGTGGAAACAGCCATTGTCTAGACTTAGGAGAATTTCTGGGCCTTTCCTTAAAAGTAAGGAAGTTAAATGAGGGAATAAGGGAGAACCTCATTTATAGACTAGGTAGGGAAAAATGAGATGGATTATTCTCAGCTACCCAAGAGGAGACTGCTATGAGAAAAGATGAGTTAAGAGCCTCTGGAGAGTAAGAACAACCTTAGCTGACATCTTAAATGATTTTAGGCACTGGCCAAACATGAACGTCAAGACCAGGAGTGGGAAATAGGGCATGAGGACAGTATATAAGCTTTTCAACTCTAGAGAGAAATACAAAAAGCCATGTCAGAAGCATGACAATTATCAGGAGTATATTAAATCACCTATATCAACATATTGTGCAACCTAACTCATTTTAGGTGTTAAAAAAAAAAAATCACCATTTTAATCAAGGTAAATTTAAAAGCAAAGGATTATTCAGAACTTTGGCTGATAGTTGCTTGCTCATGTTTATCACATTACTCATTCGTGGCAATAATCAAACTACCTTGGAAATTTTGGCAAAATTTTTTATGTATGTACATATCTATACAAATACACACTTTTTTTTTTTTTTTTTTTTTAAGCAATTCTATCTATTTGAGAGTGAGATCAAAATGGAAGCTTCTCTTTTTCTATTTGGCAATCTCTTTTTCTGACCTCTCTCAACATCACCTATTTCCTGCCAAGGTTCAATAATCCTAGTAGTGGTTGCAAAGTCACCACCAGATTCCTGGGATTAGAAAAGCAGCTATATAGCCTGGTTCAGAACCATGATAGGAAATAAACCTTCCTTTCACATACGCTTGAGGAACTTAGCTCCAAGAAAGCTATCCTGAAGAGAATTCGGAAAACTAGAGAAAAGGCACAAAGAAGATCAGAATTTCCTCTCCCCAACTATCTTCCCCTTATTCTCACCACTGTTTTGTGGACTTCTTTGGATTCTAGTGCAGACAAGGCTAGGACCTTAAGACTAGACAGACACTATATAAAAGCCTTGTAATTTTCCTCATCATGCAACCAATGGAACTTTGACTACAAATGTCCAGTGAAGGGTGAACTTAAGTTATATACGAAGAACCAAAGGAATGCCATTCTAATTTTAAAAAGTGATTCATATTTGGAGAAGGTACTTGTGTGACTTCATTCACTATCATTTAGTAAAACAGTTTCATGAAACTGACTTACTTGAGGATGGGTAGCCATGGGCATGGGTCATTCAAAACCCGTCAGAGTAAATCTTCCGAGAAAAGTGCAGTTGGATGACAGCCTTCAGCCACCACGCTTCCAGAATTCACTGCAGCATTCATTCAAAGGCCATACTCATCAAACTGATCCAAACCAATGACTGAATATGGTGGAGGTAATAGAGCTGGCCACATGCACAGTGTGAGACCCTTAACAGTAAACTTATCTAGGACTCCTCATTGGTCTAGCACTTTCCTCTAGCCTCGTTGATCAAGTTTTTCTCCTTCCTTCCCCCTCTCCTCTCACAGATGTCAAACCCACATTATGGTCCAAAGGTTTCTCTCATCTACTTCTGCTGCCTCTCCACTTATCTCAGATGTCCCGCCCCCCAAAAAAGCTCTTGTACTTCTAATATCTTGCTGTGTGCTTCTGGTAGGACTCTTAGCTTATGAATATGAGAAAAGTTACCAAATTCCTGTAAAACAACTGGGAGAAGCACAATGTTAAATACTAACGTTATCACTGGAACATGCATTTTTCCAGCTTTTTCTCTTCCTTCCTTTTGATCTTTTTTCTCTCTCCCAATTCCTTTTCCAGAGACTGTTTGATTTTTTTTTTTTTTTGACAAATGGGAAAAAGAAGTTTGCCATGTCTTTCCTAGCAGCACTTATAAGAGATGTACAGAGAGATGAAAAGAAATCAGAGCAGCACTGTTAACTCCTTTAGCTGGTTCCAGTGTGTACAGATTATTCCTTCATTGACATTTGAGAAGGGGTAGGGAAGGATTGATGTGGTCTGGTTCTAAACTGGTTAGGAATGTTGAAGGTAGAGGAGAGAGGGATGGAGAATTGCCATGAAGAAGTGGTGACTCCATTCTGAAAGTCTGCTACAGGTTGTTTTCCAGGACAATAGAAGTTGTAATATTCGGAAGAGTTATAGTAATGTTTCTTTCTACAAAAAATATATTTTAAAGTATTTATAGAAAAAGTAAAATAAGTAAATCATGCTGAAAGAGGTTGTGATTGAAGGTTATATTTAAATGTACCTTTCAGGTTCTTCAAGAGGAAATAAACATTCAGATAAGGGCAAATTCTCTTGATGACTGAAAAATTACCACCCCTTTCCAGGACCATCGTAATGGTAAAATCTCTTGGCAAGTCTTTGAAAAGAAGTTTCTGGAAAAGTGGAAGAGATCTGTTCAATATGCAAAGATAATCTATTTTAGCTAGCCACTTACACAGCTTGCACTTAAAACATGGATGTAGATTAACTCTGTTGTTTCAACACCAATAAAACTTCATAGTCAGACATGAGTTAGGAAAGCGAGATGTTATGAAGTACTGGATGCCACAGGGAGAAGTTGCAGGAACTCTGAGACCATAAACTCAGGTAAGTCACCAAGATCATGACATGCATGTTTTCATAATCAAATTGGAATTCAACCTAATTATTTTCTAAGAAACATTCATTTTGTCAAGTTATCATTTTCTAGTAAACTTAAAGACACAGTCTGTAGGAGGTAGGAGAGACAGTAATCCATTGATTAACTAAATTTTCTATGAATTAAATAGGGCTCTTTTATCACAGCTAGTTTCCTAATACATTTACACCATTGTGACATTGTAATGGGGATGTGAGTAGTTCTTCACATATTTAAGAACATCAAAGAGTTTATAGACATAAAAGTAATGAAGATGCGACTTGTTATTTTACAAAAATCAAACTTCTATTTGAAGTATATCAAACCAAAAATGGTCTATTTTCCAGGAGCTCCATATTTAAAATTTGAAGTTTTACATGTTTAACTTAAAGCAAAGTAACACATGGATGTATCTAACAGATTTTCAAAGTGTGAGAGTATTATAAACATAAATGTAAAACTATGTCTTTGCCTCAAAAAACCCTAATACACAAACTTATATGTTGCTTCTCTTTATATTGGACACACGTATGTTCAAATGTCAACACTTATTAAACTAATCTTTCTATATGTCTATACTGTGCATAAGCTTTGGTTGACAGTTTCACTTTAAAAATTTATTATGTTTGCTATAGTATCATTTGCAATACTGGCACCTAGAAATATTCTTGAAAATCCATTAATAGAAGAAATAAATGTCTTGAAATATTTGCATCCCTTCAAAATAATGAAGTGGAAAGTTTTCCAAGGCAGGTTGTTAAATGACAAAGAGAAAAGGGAAAAACCCAAAGTTGGAGATGCAGGATAGCCTATTAAATAAGGTCACAGACTAGCTGGATTTGAATACTGATTTGGCCACTTATTAGCTGTATGGAGGGAACGGTTTTTTTTAAACTGTTTTGTACTACAGTTCCCTAATTTGTAAAATGAAGGTCAAATGAGTACTTACCTCACAGGGCCATTTTAAGGATCAGATCGGTTATTATATAAGAAACAATTGTAACAGTACTTGCTACAATGTCATTACTAAATAAGTGCTTATTTGTTTCTAGAATGGCCTAGTTTATGGCAAAACTACTTATCCTATAGGAACATAGACATGTAGTCAAGTGACAGAAAAAAGGCTACAAATTGATATCAACGTGTAACTGTGAGCATTAAATGAGATCCTTTCCTTTTTGAGTATTTTATATGCAAAATATACTTCATACATTATTTTGTGATTAAATATTAAACACGTTCATCCAACCATTAAATAACAATGAAGTTTACATTGACTTATTGACATAGAAAGGTATTCCTGTACATTTCATTAATTGCAAATAAGCAGATCAAAAGATAGTATTAATTGTATTAGTAAGAACTTATTTATGTAAAATTATATGTATTTGTGCAAAGAATGATAATCTTAATAACTAATCCATTTAAGTGATTTTGACTTTCTTCTTTGTATAAGACACACGTAAGCATAATTATATATATGCACACACAACTATACATTATTAAAAAAAAACTCTAAAAGCTACTTTGTGAAAAAAGAAAGCAACAGTAAGGCTGGATAATTATACCAGCATCCTGCATTCAAAATGCATATGGCGAGAGCACAGCCAAGTACCACTGATTAATGGAATGAATTAAAAAGATTATGAAGGTACTCACCCACCAATCACCTGGAGTCCAGAGAATTTGGAAGCGTCCAAATCACTGCCACTTACTATTCGAGCCTTAAATCAAAAACAAGAAAAAAACAAAAGAAAAACAAACAGGCTTTTAGCATACCAGAGCTGCAAATACATGAATTTGGGACACAAGTCAACTGCACTAGACATGTAACACCTAGTATGATAGATGCTAAGCAGGGTCAGCTCCAAGTCAAAGCTACTATGCTTTTGTGAGTGGAGGTTTTGAAATTAGATGTCAGCATTTAAACGAAAGCACTGGCACAGTCCAGGAAAATGTATCATATTCCCAATACCATTTGCCCTTAAAACTTGCTAGGTGCAGTGAACATCATGAATCAGTCAGGGAGATCATGATTAGCCAGACTTAAGAACAGATGCTGAGTTTGACCGTAGCAGACCCCGAGGCTGGCAAGTGTAAGCTAAAGTAAGCGTAGCTGGCAAGGTGTAACCTCTTCATAAATGCAACATATCGGGGGCACACTTAAAAGACAACCAAAGAATGGAAAGCTGGGATAACATGCACATTTCACAACTAAAACAGAGGAACCAAAACAGGTCTAATATGTCACAAACAAACATGTACAAAAGACAAGGTCCCTCAGGAGAGAAGAAAAAGTGTGATTTAAAACCTTTTCATCCACAGAACTGCTATCTGAAAGAGAATCAGGAAAAGAAGGAATAAATGTTAGATGGAGTACTTTAAGGAGTTATTTAAACATATACATGAACAAAATGTTACTATTTTACATTGCTTAAAATCATAAGTAAACAGAATTTCTAGGCTGAACCCCCAAGGGAAGAGAGATAGATCTTCATCATTTAAAGAGCTGGAAAATGTGTCCGAATGCTTGAAAAGTTTCCAAAGGTGATTATAGGGTTTAATGAAAGACAATGGGTCATGTAAAAGGAAAAGAATACAGTTGAAGAATCAGAAGTCCTAAGCACCATCTGGGGTTCTGCCACTTACAAATAAGCACATGGGGCAAACTACCAATTCTCTGGAATTTGGAATCTAGACCCTACTCTGCAAAAAGGTCATGGATATTTTGCTTATGGGTGTCCGAACACTGTTCAGAGACTCAACTGAGATGAAGATATGTCAAAGTAAACCCCAGATGACTACATAAATCAAGCATGTTTTATTAAGGGATTATTTATTTATGGCTTGTCATAGAGACTCTAGAGCTAAAAAATTAATCAAATATACTCCACTTTGCAAATTAAAAAAAAAATTGATGCCTGAAAGCACTTCAGTGACTTAAGATCACAAAGCTAGTGAATGGCAGAAGCAGGACACAAAACCAGGGCCCCTGATCCCCCATCTGCTGCCCTTTAGATCCCATTTTTCCGGTAAGTTGAACAAAACAGAGAGGGTGGCTGGTCCACAGTTCTCCAGCCCAATTTAAGATACATCACACGGTAAACATTTCTCAGTTGCAACTGCTCTTGGGCCCAAGATGAACAATGAACAATAGACTAATTTTTTTTTTTAATTTTTTTTAATTTTTTTTTTGTGGGCAGCAAAGCAAGGTTTATTGAGCAATAACAAAGTGATAGTACAAAGCTCCCAAGGAGGGAGGGGACCTGAAGGGGTTGCCTGGAATAATTTTTTTTTTTTTTTTTTTTAAACTCAAGTCTGAATCTGGCAGGGTCCTCGTGGCATAGTCCATTTCTACTTTACATAGTAGTATTGCTTTTAAATTTATTAATTCAGTTTTGCTTATTAGTATAAAGCTGAAGGAACTTCTCTATGTATACAACTTGGCAGAAAGCTAGAGCTAAAATGACCTTGGAGTTCATGGAGTCAAAACCTTTCATTTTTATGGATGAGCTCCGGCAATATAAAGATTTATCTAGGTCGTGTAGCTCACTGACAACTTTTATTGATAAAAAATGTGAAATGTATTTGTTTTCTTGACTCATTAAATGTGGCTTGATTAATTACTTGGCAATATTTTTGGCTGTATTTTAGATATTTCACAGTATCTCAGATTACGTCTTTGAATATAAAACAGAATAAAAGCAAAAGTAATAAAAAAGATTATTTATGGCCATAAAAAATTAAGATACTGCATACAATATATAAAATTAAGCATTAAATAACAATATCTCCATGAAAACTATCACAAACATAATTTAAAATCATAGAATAATTTAATATGAGGTATCAACTGGTCAGAAAATATGCATCTGCATTTCAATAGGTACCAAAAAGCTATTTGATAAAATTTCAAAACAGAACCCTCTAAATAATTTTTAAGCATATTTAAAATCAATTTGAATGAATCTTGAGCTTAATATGTTTAAAAAAAAAAAAATGCTACTTCCAGAGACATAAATTTAAGTGTGAAGTATTAGGGCATTCCCATTATTCCAAGCAAAACAAAAATGTCCACAACCATCATTTTAATATATTTCTTGAAATTCTGATCAACATATTGAAGCAGACCAATTAAAGCAAAAATAAACAATATATATGTTAGATAAAGGCAGAACACAAAGTTGTTTTCATTTTAAACCCAGAAGACAAGTCACCTGGAAAACTGTTAGGGTTAATGAAATAGGTAGCAAAGTGAACATAAAATAACAAGAACAGTTATTTCCTACAAACTCACAATAACTAGCTTGAAATATAATGACATGAGATCTGATTTCAAATATTCATTACTTTGACATGGTTTCCTATTAATGACTGGATTCTGTATCAACAATTCCAGTGAGTAAAGGTAATCTTAAAGTCAATTATTTTACAACTGCTAAATCTAAAACATTTCAACTTTTTCATTCATTATTCAATGTTTCACTTATTCCTTCATTGAATACATATTTTTATTAATTACCAACAAATCTTTTTTGTTCACTCCTAATCCTTTCTCTGCCTGCTATCCTGTCTTCCTTGAAAGCTTTCTAAATACAGTTAAAATTACACCACTTCCCTTCCTGTTTAAAATCCACCAAGGCTAGCCAGTATCCACATGAGAGAGAACAGATCTATATCTACTGCAGGCTCATGAGCCCTCACTTTGGCCACAATTAAGTTCTCACCATTTCATCTTTATGCTATGCTCTTTGAAATCTGTGCGCCTTTGCATTTTCAGTTTCCTTCTTTTAAAACAAGCACTCCCCTTCTTCATCTAGCTGTCAGCCTCCAAAACTCAGTTAAAGCATAACCCTCTGCCCTGGAAACTTGTAACAACTCAGGGATTCATGGCTTGTTTGCATGACCACTGCATACTGCCTTCCTCCTGGCTAATCCTCACCTTTTGTCAGTTTCTTCATCTGCAGTCCTCCTAGATAAAAGTGACTTTAACCTCCTCCTTCTAATTTCTATTGCATTTCTGAAATATAACAGATGACCAACAAACGTTTGCTGAACATTGAGTGAACAACCTTAAATAAGCTACAACACTTTATGGAATTTTCTAAAACTCCAAATAAAATTTATTTCATCTTCCTGTGTAGGGAAGATAAATTATTTTATAACACATTTATAGATTTAGTAGTTAAAATCCTAATGGGAAGTTGTTGTAGGGTTAAGAATATTTCAAGTATAACTGGATTAATAAGTCAAAACATCGATGACCTTTTAAAAGGAGAATTATGAAGAAAGTCTGTAAGGATTTTAAAAATCTATACTAACCAAATATTATTGTCCCAGCAAAATAGATTGAAAGATAAATTCAACAAAATTAGCCAAGTAACAAACCCTTGTACTTAAGAATTCAACAAATAAGGAATGATGAATTGTTATCAAAGACGAAGAGACATACTGGTCAATAAATGATGCTTAGCACATAGGTCAAGTATCTGTAATGCTTATTTATATCCTCATCTTACACATTGTCCATGAAGTTGCAGATGCATTAATTAAAGTGAGAGAAAACAAGTAAAAATAGAAAGGAATACTTTTTAATTCTTTGGAATAAGAAGATACATTTATAGTTAGAGGTAAAATTCATTAAATCTGTTATGCCCATTTAGCACTTTTGTATGTAAAAACAAAGAAAATGAAATACACTTGCTAAAAACACGTATGTTGGTATGCTCAGTATACAAAGAACTCTTACAGGTCCCTAAAAAATGACCCTAATACCCCCAAAAATTGGTCAAGAATGTGACCGGATAATTCACAAATTAGAATGCAACAATGGTAAAAAAGCATGAAAAATGATAGAATTTATTAAAACT
>CM052896.1:42647596-42671448 GCA_028534135.1 Potos flavus
TATCACTATCTATTTAATCACACTGCATAGGAACTTAAAAAACTAAACTATTAAGCTTATAAGAATATATGTAATATAAGTGTGTCTCCTGAGTACTCAACTTATCAATGTTTCTCGTGTGAGCATCCTCAAGAAGGAACTTTGAATGTGATTTAAGGCAACATGTGACCTCCTGAGCACTCAATTTTCCTTCATATGTAAGTGAAATAAGAGGGTTTGGCCAGCATATATGTAAAGCCTGTAGCTCTAAATTCTATGATTTTTTTTTCTCTAGATATAATTTTCAGTGTAACAAGTATTTATTCACCAGTTACCACTCAAAATATTAATACCTACTACCTAAATTTGAGATATAATTATTTCACAATTTAAGATAAGGGTAAAAATTGTTGTGTTATTGTGTTTCCCTTCTTGGTATTTTATCCTTGTTATAACACGTTTTGAAGAAAATTAGGTGGAAGAGATCTGAAAATTTATAAAGCATTTGAGTTCTGGATGCCTATCTAGCTTAGGAATTTCCTTAAACTTTTTTTGCTCTAATGCCCTTCTTTGCTCTTCAGTCCTTCAAGGGTAATACAAATCTCTCACTAGTGATACTGTTCATTATCCACTTTGGAAATAGGTTTGCTTTATTTCCCAGCATACCAAAATACATAGGACTTTTAAGACATGTATATTATGCCTGAAAATCATGAGATGGGAGCTGAAAACAATCCAGAGAAAAGCCTATATTGTAATCAGAAGATTGTTCAATTTCCATTGACCTTTACAGAGTACCTTCTATTTGTTAGATATTTTGCATAGCACCTTATCTGCTCTTTTATTGAATCCTATCAATTGTTTTGTGAGGCTATCAATATTCACTAGATCTTGCCAAGGCAGAGGAAACCCTTTGGCATGGCTCACATTTCCGTTATAATTCTGGATATAATGGGGTGGGTGCTGAGTTAGAGATTAATGCCCATATCTCATACACTATTTTGTTCAGTTATGGACTGGGGGTTAACTTAAAAAAATGAGAGACAATAACAATACGATATGGTAAGGATATATGAAAGATATGAACAAGTTGATATGGGAGCATAGAGAAAACATCTCCTAAATCTGCAGCCAGAGAGGACACTGGGTTTATAAACATTCATGGGGGCAATGATTTATGAATGGGCATTTGTCAGTTCAATGAAACCATTCTTAGAGGAAAAGAATCTGCAAAAGCACTGAAGCTTGAAAGAATATAGAGTATTAGGAACTGAAACATGGGAGTGTATAGTAAAGAATTTTAAGAAATAAAATGTAGATAAATAGGGTTTATTGCATAAAATCTTGATAGATTCCATTAAGGAATTTAAATTATACTCTATTTTAGTATATGTGCTGCCGAAGCGAGCACTTAAATTATATTCTAATTGTAATGTAGAACCACAGACTGTTTTCAAGCAAGACCGTGATATGTAACATGATCAGAGTTTTATTTTGTTTTTAAAAATCGAGGCCAGTCCTCTGGACAATTAAGGCAGAATAAGATGAGAGAGAAAAATTCTGCTCTCTGGCCCACTTATATCACAATTCTACACACATACACAATTGCTAGGTAATAATTTTTTTTTTTTTTTAAGTAAGCTCTAGGCCCAACATGGGCCGTGAACTCATTAACATGAGATCAAGAGTCCCATGCTCCACCAACTGAATCAGCCAGGCACCCCAAGTAGGTAACAAGTTTTAATATGTTGTATGCCTAAAAATAATCTAACATTTTGTGTCAAATATACTCAAATCATTACAAAGCTTTAAAACATATCCAAGCTTAGGGGTGCCTGGGTGGCTCAGTCAGTTAAGCGATCGACTCTTGATTTCACTCAGGTCATAATCCCAGCTTTATTTTGATGAGATCAAGCTCCGAGACAGGATGGGTTCTGCACTTAGCAGGGAGTCTGCTTAAGATTCTCTCTCTCCCTCTGCCCCAGTCCCCCACCCTCTTGCTCACTCATGCACTCTAGCGTGCTCTAAAATAAGTAAATCTTCATTATATATATAATATATATTTATATTATATATATATAATAAAAACTATGAGTGTGGAGAAACAATAATGAAGCTTTCCATCAAACTGGAAACATCCATGGAAAAAAATCTACCCAGGATAAAGGAAACCTCAAGCCTATATGAAGTGTAGGTACGATTTCACTCACATGTAGAATCTATAAAAAGAAGTGAACAAAAGCAGAATCAAATCCTTATTGTTGTGGTGAGCATAGTATAAGAGAGTTGTTCATTCACTACGTTGTATACCTGAAACTGATGTATAATTGTGAACCATACTCAAAAAGTTATGAAAGAAAAATTGCTTCTTTAAAGCATTAAATAAAAGTACAATTCTTTATCAAGACTGGTTACAAAAAGGGAATGTACATATAAACAGTATCATTACATAAAAACAATATAACTGAAGATGCAGTGGAAATTTTTTAAAAATTTAAAGTATGCTACAAGTATCTTTATGTCAATTAATGCTAAGACTTGAAGGTAATCTTCTAAAAACATTAACAAAAATATAGGAGGGCAAGTATTTCATGGAGCACTGGGTGTGGTACATAATGAATCCTGGAACACTGAAATTATAAAAATAAAATAAATTACTAACATTTATTCAAAAATATATGAAACTAAAACCATTACTAAGGAAACTTTATTCAGTAGGAAATCTCCCCAAGAAAGAACACCAGATGGTTTTTTAAAGTTTTATGAAGTCTATATTAAGTAGATAATACCAATGTAATACAAATTTGACTACAGAACTGAACACATAGAATGGAAACAAAGAAATGTACATTTCCTAAGGCTAGCATAGTTTGCTATTAAAATCAGAAAAGAATGGTACAATATTATATACTAGTATCATATAGGAGAACTCATAAGCAAAATCCTAAATTTTTATATTTGATCCAGCATGGGTGTATACATTTATCCAAGTTGGATTTATCCCCAAAATAAAATAGTGCCTTAACAATATAAAAATCTATCAGACTTTGCTGAAAAAAAAAAAAAAGGAGAGACTTACTTTCTTCATTACTCCCACTAAATCAAACTAAAAACTTTGGACATAATATATAAACATATAAAGCTCTGAAAGTTGGAGAGATGGCACAGTGCCTAGTGATTTTGGATTTAAAGTATAATACAGTAATGAGTTTTCTGGGTTTTCTGTTTGCCTCAAATATCCCAAACTGAACGTTGCAACCCAGAGATATCAATGGTGCAGACAAGAAAGGCTCCAAGGAAAACCTACTCTCTTGAGCAGAGGAACCAAGAAAGGGACACTCAGTCTGCCACTCAGACAGAAACATTTAGATGATAATTAACCCACTCTAGCGAAACATCACACACAAAAAATCCTGTGGCCCCCATTTCCACTCCTGTCAGTGAAGGTCAAAAGGAGTGCCTAGACTTCCACCCTTGCTGGATTGTAATGAGGTACTCCAATCCCCCATACCGACTGGAGTGCTGTCAGAGAAGGCCAAGTAGGGAGTTGGAAATCACAGACAGCCTGAACTTCTCCCATACAAAAGTAGTAATGAGACATCCTTTCCCTCCTCACTGGAGTTTTATTAAAAGAGGCCTAGTGGAAAGTCAGGACTTTCATCACTGCTTAGCCATAACAAAAATCACCCCCTCAATATCAGTGGTGTCTACACAGGAAGCAGCAATTAGGCACCTGTTCCCTTTTAAGCTAGGGTGGTATAAACAGACCCAGTGGGAAACCTCAACTCCCAGTCATGCCCACTGCAGTAACAAAAAGTTCCTCCTGCTGGGTGTCTATGGACACCTAGGAAAAAAAAAAAAAAAAACAAAACCTAAATTTCCATTTCTACCTAGAAGAAATGAGTCAGAATTCTCATTCAAGTACTGGAGCACTGTCAGACAAAATGCATGATTTAAGTAAGACCCAAAGTCTTATGACATAATATCCCAAATGTCCATATTAAAATCACTTGTCATACCAGGGACCTCAAACTGAATGAGAAAAGACAACAGTTATCAATGTGATAATCCAGATGGTAAAAGTATCAGAATAAGGCTTTTAATGCAGCCAATTAAAAATGTTTCAATAAACAATTATAAATATGTCTGGAACCAATGAATAGAAAGTTTTACTGAAGGAGCAGACAGTCTCAAAGAAACTGAAGATGTGAAAAACAATGTAAATTTTAGAAATAAAAAATACAGCAAATGAATTATTACTAAGTGGATGGCCTCAACAGCTACTTGAAAGAAAAATCGGTGAACTTGAATATAAAACAGTAGAAATTACACAATCTGAACTACAGAGCCTGAAAACAAATGTTAGGGACACATGGGATTAAGATAAAAAAATTAAAAATATTCATCTCAGTGGAGTCCCAGAAAGACAGGAGAAAGAATAGAATTCTGAGTCTACTCAACCCGCTTTAACAAAATATCAGACTGAGTAGCTTAAGCAACGGACATTTACTTCTCACAGTCCTGGAGAGTGGAAAGCCCAAGATCAAGGTGCTATCAGATTTGATTCTTGGTAAGGTCACTCTTCCTGGCTTGCAGAGCTTCTTCTCACTGTATCCTCACGTGACAGAGTGAGCTTTGGTCTCTCTTTCTATTCTGATAAGAACAATGATCCCACCACTTAGTCCTACCCTCATGACCTCATCTAAACCTCATATTAACTCTGAAAGGCCCCATGTCCAAATACAATTAATTAGGAATTAGGGCTTCACCATTTGAATTTTGGGAAGACACAAACATTCAGTCCGTAACAGAGCTGGAAATGTATTCAATAAAAAATGCCTAAAAAATTCAAGTTTTGCAAAAATTAAACAAAACACAAATCTGCAGAATAAGCTGATAAACCACACACAGGACAAACTCAAAAATTCATGTCAAGACATATCACAAACTCCTGAAAACTAAAAGGAAAGAAAAAATGTTGACAGTAGTAAGAGAAATGGCACATTATCTATAGGGGAAAAATAATTTGAATGAGAATGGATTTCCTATCAGAAACCATAGAGGCAGAAAGGAATGGCATAACACTTTTCACGTGCTGAAGAAGAAAATGATCAACCTAAGATTCCATATTCAGTGAAAACATATCCTCAGGAATGAAGAGGCAATCAAGACATTCTCAGATGAAAGAAAACTATGAGACTTTATAACCAGCCAACTTACTTTAAATGAATGACTAAAGAAAATTTCTGAACAGAAAGAAAATGAAAAAAAGAAGTCTTGAAACATCCAGAAAGGAGAGTGAATGATAAAAGCAAAACTATGGGTATATACAGTATGCTTTCCTTTTCCTCTTGAGTTTTCCGTATTATGTTTAATGGTTGAAACAAAAAGTTTAACACTATCTAATGTGGTTCTCAATGTATATAGAGGAAATATTTAAGAAATTTTACTTGAAATGTGAGAGAATAAAGGAATATGGTGATAGATAAGGTTTTTGCACTTCCCTAGAACTGGTAAAATGTATTCACCAGCCAACTTTGACAAATTATGTATATATAATGTGTAGTAGGCAAATTAATGGCCCCCGAGACAACCATGTTATAATTCTTGGAACCTGAATAATTTATTTATATTTAAAAGGGAAATTAAAGTTGCAGATAGAACTAAGTTTCCTAATCAACCAATCTTAATATTGGAATATTATCCAGGGTTATCTGGTGGGTCCAATGCAATCAGAAGGACACTAGAAGTGGAAGAGGAAGGTAGATGAGTGAGGTCAGAGTGATGCAATATTAAAAAGCTTAACACACAGGGGTGCCTGGGTGGCTCAGTTGGTTGATCGTCCAACTCTGGGTTTCGGCTCAGGTCATGATTTCAGGGTCATGGGATTGAGTCCCGTGTCTGACTGTGCTCAGCAGAGAGTCTGATTGGAATTCTTTCCATCTCCCTCTGTCCCTCCCCACCTCAAATAATAAATAACTCTTTTAAAAAGTGCTCAACACACAGTTGCTGGTTTTGAAGATAGAGGAAATTGTTTATGAGCCAAAAAATCCGAGTGCCATCTAAAAGCTGGAAAAATCATTGAAACAGGTTCTTCCTTAAGCCTCCAGAAGGGAATACGGCAGTACTGACACCTTGACTTTAGTCTCATGCACCTGTAACGGACCTTCCACCTTCAGGATTCTAAGATAAAAATTTGTATTGTAGTTTGTGGCAAATTTCCAGGAAGCAATAAAAAAAACTTATACATAATGCAATACCAAGAATTGTCACTAAAAATGCTATACAAAGAGATGCACTGAAAAACTTAAAGTGTACAAGCAATCTATAGAAATGTAGAAAAGATAGACAATGAAAACCAGAGAAAACAGAAGACAAAGAATAAAGTGGCAGATTTAAGCCTTACCAATAATTGCATGAAATGTAAATGGTCTAAATATATCAAATAAAAAAAGCGTAAAGGTATAGATTAAAAACGTCATGACCTAACTATATGCTCAGGAACTCAAATATAATGATATAGACAGGTTAAAAGTAAACAAATGGAAAGTGTTATACTATACAATCAAAAGGATACAGTAGCTAAACTAATATCCGATAATGTAGACTTCAGAGCAAAAGAAAGCAGAGAGAGTCATATGTATAATGACATAAAGGTAAATCCACCAGGAAGACAACAATCCAAAATGAGTATGAACCAAATGCAGAGCTGCAAAGCATATGAAGCAAAAGCTGATGTAACTGAAAAGTAGACAAATCCATAATTATTGTCAGTCACTTAAATCCCCACTCTACAGTGAATAATCGAAGAAAATATTAATACATGCAAAGGCATAATATTCATGAATTGAAACCCGAGATACAAAATGCCAGCTGTCTCCAGATTTTATATATATATACACATACATAATACATATACACAGGTAAAAATATACATATGTACTATAATATATGTATGTGTGTATATAATAAATTTTTTTTCAGGACTTATAATCATAGTAACCAAGACTGTGTGATATCAGTAGATAGAATTAAACATTGATCAATGCAACAGAATAGAGAACCCAGATAAAAAAAAAAGATTTATGTGAGTCTTTATGATTTTTATTTATTTGACAGAGAGAGCAAAAGGAAGGAAGCCTGATTCGGGGCTCAATCCCAGAATCCTGGGATCATGACCTGAGCTGAAGGAAGACATTTAATGACTGAGCCATCCAGGTGCCCCACAAATCATTTTTTTTTTTTATAAGGATGCAAAAGTAACTAAAAGAAGAGAGACTTTTAAACAACTGATGCTCGAGCAACTAGATATTTATAAGCAAAAAACACTACCCTCAACCTAAACTTCATACCTTAATGCAAAAATTATCTCAAAATGAATATTTAAATTTAGAATAAAAATTATAAAAAACCTTAACTCAGGAAAGTCTTCAAGACATAAAACTTGGTGAAGAGTTCTTAATCATCACATCAAAACCATGATACAACACTAGAAAAGTCAGTAATTTAGTCTTAAAAACTTTGCTCTTGGAAAGCCCATGTAAAAAGGATTTAAAGAAAAGCTATACATTGGAAGAAAACATTTGCAAACCATATACTGAACAAAGAACTAGTACCTACAATATATAAAGAACTCTCAAAACTCAACAGCAAACAACAACCATACACACACAGTTAGAAAATGGGCAAAAGATGTAGAGACATTTCACTGAAGAGGACATATGAATGACAAATAAGCACATGAAAAGATGATCAGTATCACTAGATATTCAGGAAATGCAAACTAGAGCCATGATGAAATGTTTCCATGTATTAGGACAGTTAAATAACAAAAACATTGACAATACCAAATGCTAGAAGGGATGCAGTGAAACTGGGTCTCTCATACATTGTCAGTGCGAATGTAAGATATAATATAATCAAATAGTTTGACCACTTCTTATAAAATTATCTATACCTCTACGGTACACCCATCAATTGAACTCCTGGGCATTTATCCTGCAAAAATGAAACATCCATACAAATCTTACAAATGACTGTTCATGACAGTTTTAATAGCTTCAAACTGGAAACAACCAAAATATCCCTCAATAGGTGAAGAGTTAAATTGTGATACATCCCAGGAATACATTAATATTCCTTAAATACTAATCAGCAATAAAAATAAACTGATACGGGGTGCCTGGGTGGCTCAGTGGGTTAAAGCCTCTGCCTTCGGCTCAGGTCATTATCTCAGGGTCCTGGGATCGAGCCCCACATCGAGCCTGCTTCCCCTTCTCTCTCTGCCTGCCTCTCTGCCTGCTTGTGATCTCTCTGTCAAATAAATAAATAAAAATCTTTAAAAAAAAAATAAACTGATACACATAGCAACTTAGGGGATTATGTCAAAAAAAATCCAGATGACAGATATTATAGGAGTCCATTTATATATAATTATATATTTTATATATAATTATACATAAATATATATCATATATATAAATATATAATTACATATAATTCTACAGATGGAAAACAGATGAGCTGTTGCCAGGGATTATGCAAGGCTAAACACGGGAGGGGAGGGGTGGATGAGAGAGCCTACACAGGGATAGCACAGCATGAAGGAATAGTTCTGTATTTGGATTGCAGCCATAGTTTTAGAACCTACATATATGATAAAATGACAAATATTTACACACATTGTACCAGTGTCAAATTCCTGGTCTTTATATTGTACTCCAATTATATAACATGTAAATATTGGGGGAAACTGAGCAAAAGGTATATGTGATCTCTATACTATCTTTTCAATATCCCATTAACCTATTGTTTTTTTAATTAAGCAGTTAAAAAAATCTGTGTTAAAAAATGAGTTGTATTTCATCAAAACTACAACCCAATTTAAAGTTGGACAAAAAATTTGAACAGACACTTCCCAAAAGAAAATGCATGAGTGGCCAAAAAGCACAAAAATGATGCTTGTCATCATTAGTCACTGGGGAAATAAAATTTAAAACCATAATTATACTACGACATGTCCTGTAGAATGGTTGAAATTAAAGAATAACAACAACAATGTTGGGAAGTATGTGAAGCAACTCAAACTTGCTTACCTTGAGAATGTAAAATGCTACTATCACACTGGACAACAGGTAGTTCTTAAAAATTTAAACATGGTACCAAAATATGGAGAAAGCCCAGATGTCCATTGACAGATTAATGGATAAAGAAGATGTGATTTTATACACACACACACACACACACACACACGAGTATTATTCAGCCGTCGAAGAACTGAAATCTTGTCATTTGCAATGATGTGGCTGGAACTAGAGGGTATTATGCCAAGCGAAATAAGTCAGAGAAAGACAAATATCACATGGTTTCACTCATATGTGGAATTAAAAAACAATACGGATGAAGACAGGGGAGGGGAAGGTAAAATAAGACAAAAACAGAAAGGGAGTCAAATCATAAGAGACAACTATAGGAAACGGAGACTTGCTGGAGGGGAGGTGGATGGGGCGATGGGGTAATTGGGTGGTGGGCATTAAGGAAGGCACTTGAAGTAATGAGCACTGGGTGTTGTATGTAACTCATGAATCACTAAATTCTCCCTTTGAAAATAGTAATACAATATATGTTAATTAAATTGAATTTAATTAAAAAATTAAAAATAAAAAAGTCACCCTGAAAAAAAAATTGAAACATGGCACATTAAAACCTAAATGTGGACAAATTTTATATATGGAATATATGTGTTATATCTACATACAGATATATAGATATATGTTCTCTGTGTAAATTGCCATAAAACACAGAAAGCATAAATTATCACAAATAGGAGTGACAAATGTATCACATCAGAAGTAAAGAAACAACAAGAGAGTAGGAAAATGTATTTGCAACATACAACAGAGGATTAGTTTTGCCTCCATAAAAGAATTTGAGAAACAGGTAAAAAATAAGTTGTATGTTGAAATGCATTTCCTAAGAGGAAATTAACATAGGAAAAGGTGCTCAAACTGTTTAGCTATGAGGATTGTGCAAGTTAACATTAAGCACTGATATCTTATTTCACAACCACTGGAACAGAAAAGAAAATGAAATATCTGAGACTATCAAATTGTTATGGATGGAAACTTCCATGAAGTACTGTTAAAAATGTTTATGACCACTTTTGAAATCGAAATCACATTTTCTAGGAAATTTGACATTTGCTCACCCAATTGCCCAACAAATCTGTTAGGTATGTAATATGAAGAGAATCTTACACTTATATAGCAGATTACAAATAAAAAGATCTTTACTACATTATTTGTCATTGGGAATGCTGTACCATATTTTCCTAATAAGGAATAATTTTGATGTATTTATATGGTAAAATACATTTAAATGAATTAATTAGACCAACAGGCATGACTGTAGTCTTTAATATAACATTGAGTTTAAAAAGCAAGTTGCAGAATTATCTAGTCTGGAATACTCGTTTTGGCAGCACATATACTAAAATTGGAATGATACAGAGAAGATTAGCATGGGCCCTGTGAAAGGATGACAGGATTATCTAGCAAGGCATCACTTCTATATTTATGGACAGTAAAATTATAATACATCCTGGAAGAATATACTTGTGATTTTTTTTTTAAATAGTGATTGTCCCTAGGAAAGGAAGGAAAGATTAGAGTGAAATAACCTTTAAAGAAGAGTGGTAGCTCCTTTCATATCTCCCTATTTACTACCAAACAACCCATTCTTCTCTGCCTCCCATGACTGGCTCCTCGTGCCCTCAAGTATTCTTTGGCTTTGCCATTTACCAAGATAACCCCATCGACTACACATGGGGCAAAGCAGAGTACAGAGCAAATAACATGCAAACAATAATTGCTTGTTGGAATCCTCGTATCTCAGAACCAAAAGGCTTTTTTTTTTTTTTAAAAGAGATTATGCGTAGTGGGGCTTCAAATTGTGTCCTGAGAAGCCCCGAGTTCCTGAGAAAAGCTTCGCTGGGTGAGGAAAGGCTTGGGAGCTAGGACTCAGCACCCACTGCCTCAGATTCAAGCAGAGCTGTTCTGACTTTATCTGCTTTATAACCGGGTCAGTGCTCTTAAAAAGGAGAAAGAAAACCCCCAGAGTTTAGGCATCAACTTTATTTTTTTATAAGAACATAATAAAGTCGGGGCGCCTGGGTGGCTCAGTGGGTTAAAGCCTCTGCCTTTGGCTCAGGTCATGATCTCAGGGTCCTGGGATCGAGCCCCGGCATCGGGCTCTCTGCTCGGCTGGGAGCCTGCTTCCCCCTCTCTCTCTGCCTGCCTCTCTGCCTACTTGTGATCTCTCCCTCTCTATCAAATAAATAAATAAAATTAAAAAAAAAACAAACAACATAATAAAGTCGTTTTCTGGCAAGATCATATAAATCTATGTTTAACAGATTTGGTGTTTACAGAATTCTCGGTGCAATGGGAAACTGTTAAGGAAGGTATGTGGGAGCCTTGGATTTCTAACATCTACCCTGTCATACCATATAAACAGGAGGATACTTTTTCAAGTGTCAAGTCAAAATGAAATGTTCATTATATTTCTGGTATAAATTCAGGGTATAAATTCTGGTATAAATTCAGGGAGAAAAGAGAAGGTAGTTTTCACTCTATCCAATTTTACAGTGTGCATCACACCCTGCTCTCTCACCAAGAAAAGTTAAGAATCATCCACTTGTACAGGCAGAACTCTTGGGTTCAATTTAACCTAGTGATAACCCTGTAAATAAGTATTCTGTGTTAAAGGAAGTGCAATGGGGTATGAGCTTTCGGAAAGCAACTGTTTACAATAATATAAAGTTGCCAGAAGAACTAAGTCATCAAGCTTTCCATCCTTGCCCGTTAGCTAGGTAATCTCTAATGGAAGTCATTCATGAAGCTATTAAGTTCTCTTCAAGGAAATCACTAAAAAAAAAAAAAAAAAAGGGGGGTGGGGAGTAATTATATTAGGCACCAAAGTTCATGAGGAAGAAAATTAACAAAACAACTCTGATCTTTGCTCCAGGCTCTGCTTAATGGCCCGGAAAACTAACAATCATTAATTTTCACAAAAGATGTCATATGGCTAGAGCTATAATGTTCAAATAATATTCAATTACATTTTTTTTTCTGATGAGTGAAAGCCTCTTTCAATCATTTCGAAACCAGTTACCATGAAATGCATTATTTTATCCTTGTAATCTCCTTCACTACAAGTCTTCAAAACAGACAGCAATTTCACTTCCCAGGATATACACTGGAAACACAGTTGATTGTGCATTTGGATCTCATTAGACCTAACAAACAGAATAATGATACTTTTTTCTACCCCTCCTGGTACAGAATTTTGTAAAGTACTATTTGTCTCCTGCAGAATTTCCCAGATTCAGAATTATCTACTAATATTTCTACTTTAAACAGAAGGCCTGCAACCATACTTAGAATGTTTAGAATAGATCTCTTCTTGATTGCTAATGCCTAAGGAGGATAGTATAGCCACAAAGCAGACGGACTTTGATAGGGAATGTTTTTTCACAATCTGTCTGAACAGATCTGGCAGGAGGAGAGGGATTATTCACCCATAGTATCTCCATCCCCATCCCTGCATCTTACAATCCACACTATTTCATGATTCTACCTCTGATCAAGAAGTGCCTGCACACACAGAGCTAATGGTGTATGCATTATTCTTAAGATTAAAAACAAAAGTATTTCTATCTGTCAAAAAATATAGTTTGTATAAATTTTGCCTCTGCTGGCAAAGAACTTGATATCTTTAGTTCTCAGTTTTGTAAGCCTTTAGCTGGAGGCTAAGACAGCCACACATGGAAAAGATTTCTAATCCTAGGAAACATCTGTCAATGCAGGAGTGCAGAAGATAGAAAAGGTGGGTGGGACATCCCCATAAACAGGTGGAGAGGACAGGAATCACACTCTAAGTAAATGAATTGGAAGTCTGCACCTGTATTCCAGGTTCTGACTCTCATTCCACATATCAGATTTCCTCCCAGCTGAATATATAAAAGCAAACAATCCCAGTATCAAACAGCCACATGGAATGCTCCCTCTTTTGAATTTGCTGAGGAGTGCCTGTCTACAGAGTTGCTTGAATCTGGAGTATTCCCCATAGCAGACTCATTCTCCTGTAATCACCGAGTCAAACCATGGAGAAAAATCCAGCTGTCTGTATAATTTTACCTCTTTAACCCACTGCCAGTAGTTTTCAGTCAAAATAATAGAAATGGAGAGAAAACAAAGTTACAACTAAGTGAAAGACAAGTCCCTTTCCTTGGATCACCAATAATTCTTATCTCGCTTTGGAGGTAAATCTATATTCTACAGCAGGGTGGGGGAGGAAATTTGATAGATTTTGAGACGATATCAAATCTACTACATACTTGATAATTTTTTCTTCACCTACATTGTTTGAGATTTTAAAGGGTTTACTAAAATATATTTTTTGTAGAAATAACAGAAAAACTATTGTCAAACCATTATCTTCAAAAATCTGCTACAGAATCAAAAACAAAAGATGCTTGAAAAATTCTCTCTGAAGTACATTTTACTGTTTTACAAGGTGTGGTATCACACACAGTCACAGAAACCATCATTCTCTTTTGCTCATACCAGTTCTCAGTAACTTAGTATAAAGGATTAAAATTTCAATTCCAAAAAAATAAGTAAATAAAAATAAATAAATAAATAAATAAAAATAAAAAAATAAAATTTCGATTCCCTTAAGACTCAAATCTTCTAATGAGAACTTTCATTTCAAACGATGCTTTGCTCTTTTTATACAATCCTAGAATGAAAATAAAGAGGGTTTAAGAGATGGTCTCATCTAGTCTCATGTTTCCTTAGAAGTAGACAGCAAAACCATATGGAAGTAATGGGAATAATGCTATTTAATATAAGAGTTTGAGAGAAAACTATTTCCCATACGTGTTGTCTATCACTCTAATACCTTTTAAGCTAATAGTGGAGTTCTCATTCTGTAGGAAAGCAGTGTCATTGAGAGCCAATTCTCCTCCAGTTCTCAGTTGGGTTCCAAAGTTGGATTAAGACCATAAATTTTAAAGACTGCCTTATTTTACTGCCTCTCTGCAGATTGTGAGCTCCTTCAAAAAACGGGAGCCAGGTGATCTTTATAACCAATTCTACATTTTAATTCCATGTCTAGCACATACTTCTATTTATCAAGCAATACAAGTGTGTCAGATACTACATTAGACAGGCTTTGAAAGGTTTATATTGATTTTTGATGATTATCATTTACAAGTTCTCTTTTGTTATAACCTTCCCCCTACTCTTGTACCAGGTAGTCCTTATTTTCAGCCTTATTCTGTTCAATTACTAGTATATTAAAAAAAAAAAAAAAAGGGGGTATCTGGGTGGCTCAGTAGGTTAAGCTTTCAACTCTTGATTTTGGCTCAGGTCATGATCTTAGGATCGTGAGATGGTGACCTGTGTTAAGCTCCATGCTTAAGCGAGGAGTCTGCTTGAGATTTTGCCCCTACCGCCACTCATTCTCTCTCTCTCTCTAAAACAAATACATCTTTGAAAAAAAAAATCAGAAAGTCAGACCATGACTTAGGCATTTAATTGTGATATGGGAAATATTTGAAATAAAGAAAACTATCAAAAATATCACTCACAATTTTCTTTTTATATCAATGAAAACAGGTATTTTAGTGATATATTGGCTTTTTGATATTGTTTTTCAAAACAAATGTGTTCCATTTCAACATGGTCAGTTGATGTCTAGTTATACCAATCTGTAAGCTACTTTGGAAAACTTTTTTTTCCAGGACTGCGACATCATTCGAAAAGTATCTTTCATTATATAGCATAGGAACATATATAAGGGGAAAAAAAAAAAAAGGAAGGAGAGTGCTTTTTCTGTCTTTTCTGTCTTGCCTAACTGCTACTGTCAGTACCACCCTTGATGCAACTTTCACTGCTGTCTAATGGCCATTAAACACATGTTGGGGAATATCATCAAAAAGACATGAATGCTGCCAGACTTGTGAACTGGATCAGGGCATTTGGAGACTCCTCACCCTCTTCCCTGCCCTTAGAATGTGGGTTCCATTTACCTTTCCTGCTCCCAGAGGCTGCTCCAACGCCATAGCCTTGAGATGGTTATGTGGTATTGAAAACATCTGCACAGTATACATGACTGAGCAAAGTTTTAGGGCCTCTTTATAAACTTTTAAGAATTGGAGGGTGGCTGTGGGGATCCATTCGCTTTGCTGCCACACAAGACAAGGCTCGTGTGGAAGTTCCCTTTGCTTATTCAAACTCCCACCTACCAAACTGGAATGGTCTGCCTCTTTCTTTAGTCTCTCCCTGCCCTGAGTACAGGGGCCAATTTCAGATCGGGAAAGCACCCAAGAGGGTTGCAAACCAACAACACATAGGCTGATTCGACATTCCGGCCAGCCTAACCCTGAGTCATACGGTAGTTATCTATAAAATATCTTTTCAGAGGATGAATGGACAAAAACAATGACTGGAAAAATAAATTTGATGGGTTAAAAATATGAAGACCTATGAAACAGAAAGGATTCACTTTACTTGAAAGGATAAAGGATGACTTTTCTGCTGAAACTAAAGAAAATAAGAGAAAAAGAATGTGTGTGACATGATGCCTCAATGCTACTTTTATTCTAAGCAAGCCCATCACAAGCCATTCTGTTAAGCTTTCAAAACTTAAACACTTCAGCAGCAAACCTGAAAATATTTTTACTTGATGTATTTTTTAAGAGTTAGAAGACTTTAGGTGGTACTTGGGGGTATTTTGAGTTCTTGTTTTAATATTTTTTCATTTCCAGATGATTGGAGGACAAATAATTCATTTTTATAAGAAAGGAAATTACCCGCTGACAACCCAAATTCTAGGCTTCAAATTCTGCTCTCTATATATCATCTCCTAATGCTATAAACATGAATCTCGGAGGTCTTCTAATTCTTTCTCATTTCAAATGAAGGCAAATGGTTCTGAAATGGATTCACTACATATATCTGCTGAGTCAAGGGATCTGAAAATACTGCTATACCAACAAATCGAATTATTATAGCTCATTACAACTACGCCATGAAGGATGACTCTAGTACATACTGCAGTCATTGCATTTAAGAATAAAGTATCTAGCTGGTGACCATCCCTACTTGGGTGAACCCCAGGCATCTCAAATTCAGTTAAGTTTAAAAACTGAACTAATCTACTGTTCTGCTAATCTTACTCCTGTATTCTCTTTGTGTAAAGGATGGTAATGGCTTCCATCCAGTCATGAACTCAAAGCCTTGAAGTCATCCCCAATTTTCTATTCCATTCATTCCATTCACCCCCAAATTCAGCTAGTCATTAAATTTAGTTGAACCACCTCCTACACCCCTCTCACACTCACACTCTTCCACCCAATCCTAGCACTACCATAGTTCAGATTTTCATGATTTCTGAAACAGTATGATTTTCCTGCCTCTGGATTTTCGTCGCAAACTAGAAGTGCCTTTTGTCATTTGTAGTAGAGGGCGTTGATTTCAAGCTTTCTATTCCTTTCCCATATGAGGGCTTTATGATACAACATTAAAATGTGCTTAAAGGGTGCCTGGGTGGCTCAGTTGGTTAAGCCACTGCCTTCGGCTCAGGTCATGATCCCGGAGTCCCAGAATTGAGTCCCACATTGGGCGCCCAGCTCCATGGGGAGTCTGCTTCTCCTTCTGACCTTCTCCCCTCTCATGCTCTCTCTCACTCTCTCAAATAAATAAATAAAATCTTAAAAAAAAAAAAAAGTGTGCTTAAAAATGAATTGGCCAAAAACATGTATCTCTTCTCCTTTTTGTCATTTAAGTAACAATAAAAGATTAAACATATAAAAACTTTAGAATCAAAGAAGCAACATGACAGAACAAAGTGTAAACTTATTCTGAAAAACGCTTCACAGATTCCAGACTATAAAGTGATGGGGGTCGGGGGGACAGTAAGGAATATAGATGAAGAGAAAGGAGTTGAAAATAAGAGATTGATTTACTGTCTGAATACAGTATTCCTGTTCACTACCATGCACAGCCAAGCTGTCACTGCCCCAGGAAAGAGACGCAAGGTTTATTCTCACGAGAAATCTGAGAAGTATGGACCCCACAACTCCAGGAAAATGGTGAGAATAAGATAAAAACAGCATAGTTAAATAAAATCCTATATATGAACTACTAAACTATCAGACCCCTTGCTCAATCTACTTCTAGAGCCACAAAAGCAGGCAAAGGCCTTTTCAAAATTATTCAACTCAAGTGTTGAATAATTGAAAATATAGTGTGAGAAAAATTTCTGAGAAGTCAGAACAAGAAGGACAAAGAAAAAATCAATTTAGAGACCAATCCTGGTCATCCACTCTAAAGTTAAAATAATTCCACAGAGAAGAACAAAGAAATTTGTAGAAAATAAATCAACTCAAAGACTTTAGGGGAAAAAAAAGTTACTATAGATAAAACCATTCCCAAATATGAATATGATCCCTCCAACCCCAATCTTTTTAAAGTGACTGTCCTATGGATTCCTTCTCAGAAAGTAATTGACCTCCACGATTATGAAGAGCTAATTCCAAAAAGAAATAGTCAAGGAAGCACATGAGAACAATAAAGGCAATTCCAGGATGGTTGCTAATGGACATCCCAGGAAGAGTGATGAAGCAGGGATCCAGATCAATGAGCCCAGGACCAGTAATAGTGATGTCTGATAGGTATAATGGTCCACATCGGGAAGAAATGATTGGGACATGAAAATTTAAACAAATGAATGAAAAAAGAAATTGATAATTTTAGGTAAAATTAAAGATGTTCAAGTAAGTAAATTTAATGGAAGAATGCTCTTGAGTTTGTAGTAAAAGCTATACTCATATCATGGTAAACATAAATGAGAAATGTGAAATACAGAGCAATGGGAGGGTGAGTAAAGGAGAAATATGTTGAGTTTAATGCATATCTACTATTAAATCTATTAGATAGTTAATTAATATTGAGAACCAAGGGCCAGCATTATAAGCCATCATTTTAATATATGGAAGCCAACATACTTCTGAGAGGCTGCTGTGAAATAAAACTCTTAAAAGAGAGAAGGCAGGCCCATTCTAATTCTATTAAACATCTTTTAGATCATGGATTAAAACAACACATTCTTGAGCTCCACATTGCTGGAGAAAGAAAATTGCCCTGGATCCTTTCAGGACTCTTGCTCTTTTTTGCACAATACTAATCAAGTGAGGAATAAGGGAGGAAAATCCCTTGGATTTCCACAGAATTTATTTAAAAAAAAAAACAGAAAACTACTCAACATGTAAAAGTCTTCTGAAAAAAATGAAGGAAGACCCAGAATATGCTAACAGCCGAGGCAGACTACCCTTTGGAAGATGTACCACAGGAGGCAGAAAGAAATCCTCAACCTTCCAAAGAAGGTCTAAGCCAGGAAGCACATGGAAATCTTAGAAGAGAGCTGACCTGACCTGACTGGGGGTTTAAAGAGGACACTCCCATAAGAGCTTTGGACCTTGAAATAAGAGGCACAGATGTGTTGGAAAAGCTTAGGGGAGAGATAAGAATAAGAAACAAGTTTGTGATGATGCACTGGAAGGAAAGACATTCATGCTGTCATCCTTATCCTGTGTGCTTTAGGCTTTGATTTTTTTTTTTCTTCTTCCTTTTTTGGGGAGGGGGTCTGATATTAAAATCTGGCTCTCGCTTTCTTTCTGTTAGCATTTTCTGATGTATCTTTGACCTTAATTTTACTTTTAATCTTCTGGTGAAAATTTGCTTTAGGGAATTTCCTTGGTACTTGAATCTCATCAGATTTTGTATTTTGACCCATTCTCCAGGTTGGTTTTTCAACTGGAAAGTTTCATAGGCATATGCGTGAAAATACATTCATTCCATATTGTAAAGTAAAACATAACAGGTTGCAAAACAGTATATTTGGTGTCAGTTCACATATGTAGGATTAAATCCCAAATGGTATGTGCACCTGCATGTATGTATACATACTTATATATATCAAAAACTTAAGGGCTTATTTCTGTGTGATGTGAGTTCTTTTCATGTATTTTTTCATGAACATATCTCATACACACATGCAAAATTAAAGTTTTATAAGTAAGAATAAACTTGCAGCTAGTTTATAATAGCAATGGCAGCACCTAAACTCTTGATGGAAGAACTGGGAAAAAAAAAAAGTAAACTTCAAGTACCTCTGGATCTCTTAGCCAGAGGAACAAAAATGACAATTATTACAGAAAAAAAATAAAGCAATACATTCTCTGAATATGTAAATTTTAATGATAAATTAGCCCAATCTTGTTGAATTATAAATCCTTCAACCAAGATTTTTACTTCCCTAATAGGTTTAAACCCTTTATAAGCAGAGACAACATCTTACATGTTTAGTTGATAATTCTAGCACTCCTCATTCATTTGTGTGGATTTGTATTTCTCTGATACGATTTTGCTGCTTTCTGAAAGACTTCCTTTAACATTTCTTGGATTGGGGTCTGCTAATGTCTTTTATGCTCTAGCTGCTTTTAAGATTTTTTTGCAGAAATATTAAAAAAAAACAATCAAACTTATATATAAACATAAAAGACCCCAAATAACCAACACAATCCTGAGGAAGACTTCAAGTTAGTATTGTAAAGCTTGGGTAATCAAAATAGTATGGTGCTAGCATATAAAGAGACAAATAGACTAATAGAACAGAAGACTAATAGAACAGAACCAAAAGCCCAGAAATAAATCAATGCATATATGGCTGATATTAGTTGAACATATGAGAAGAAAGCCAAGAATATTTGATGGAGAAAAGACCGTCTCTTCAATAAATAGTGCTTGGAAAATGGGATATTCACATCTAAAACAATGAAACTAGACCTTTATCTTATACCACCAAAATTTAACCAAAAATTAACTCAAAATGGATTAAAGACTTAAATATGAGACCAGAAACCATAAAACTTCTAGAAGAAACTGAAGAAAAACGCTCCTTGACATGGGTCTTGGAAAGGCTTTTTTTGGATATAACACCCAAAGCACAAGTAACAAAATATAACAAACAAATCAAATCAAGTACATCAAACTAAAAAGCTTTTGCGCAGCAAAAGAAAGTATCAACAAAATGAAAAGACAACCTAAAGAATGTGAAAAAAATATTTGCAAACAATTTATCTGATAAGGGATTACTATCCAAAATAAAGAACTCCTACAACTCAACAGCAAAAACCAACCCAACTTAAAAATGGGCAAATGGAATCAAGATGGTGGAGTGGGATGCTGCTGAGCTCACAGGGACATACCAAAACCTACAATTACATATAGAACTATCTCTGAGAACTACAGAGTAACAGATTAAAACCAATTAATGATATTAAGAAAAAGCACATTGAGATTGGTAGAAGGGCAGAGACAGTTTTGTCAATACCCACACCTCTGGTGTGACAACACACAAGCAGGAGGGCTTAGAAAGAGCAGTCCCAAGCGCCAAACTGGTCCTAAAGGCCCTAGGGACAGGCACTGGGAAGACAAACACCTATAAAGTCTGCTTTGAAAACCAGTGGGGTTTTTGTTCAGGAGAGCTAGAGAGCAGTAGGAAACAGAGACTCCACTCTTACGAAGAATGCATACAACCCCACTTGCTCTGAGTCCCAGTGCACAGGCAGCATTTTGAAAAGTATCCAGGCTCTATCTGAAGGAGATCCATTGACTAATTTTAGGGCTTGTGCCAGAGGAATAGGGATCTGTTGGAATAGTCCTCAAGGACAGAAGCACTGGCATATACCTTCCCCCACCCCACTTCCCTTTTACGTAGCTGGCCCAGAACTGGCGAGCACCATTTCTGACACTCTCCATCTACTGTGCTAGCACTGCTTACCCAGCACCAGAGCCCCTGCCAAGCAGCTCCCTGACCCAGTGCTCTTGCAGGCACCCACCTTAGTGCTCCTGGTAGATAGCCTTGGCTGCCACCAGAGCCCATCCCAAGCACCATCATCCTGGGGGGCCAGCACCACACTCTAGAACACCTACCATAGTCACACCCAAACCTCATGGCAAGCCATGCACAATGCCTAAAACAGTTGCAGCCAGGCCTCTCAGCTAGATGGGCCAGGAATCAGTTCTATTCACCAGCCTGGCCATACCAGTTGTGGCCAGACCTTGCAGAGAGCCATGCCAGAGAACAGCTCTGCACACCAGATTCCACACCAGTCGTGAACCAGCCACATTAGAACAGTGTACACAGGCCACACAGGGGGTAATCCTGGGGTAGCTGGCTCAGGTAACCAGATGGATTTGTGCTATTGGGCCCCACAGGACACCTTCTGCATAAAGCCAGTCCTTCCAACAAAAAGTACTAAATCTGGCAAGGTTATCACTCAGAATTAGAGGGATGAAAGTTCCTCAAACAAAAGCTACAAGTTCATCAACACCAAATCAGCCTTAATATATGTTAAAGGTACTCCTTTAAATGGGAACAAAAAGGTCATAGATATTAGAAAATTATTAAAAAAGAATTCTCACTAGGAAAGATAAACATATAGTAAATGCAGTAGACCAATCACCTACATAATTACTATGAAGGTTAGAAGACACAAGTAGTAAAAAATTATCTAGACAAATATTAAAGAATACACAAATAACATCTAAAATATGACATCAAAAATATAAAGATGGTGGGGGAGTAAAAACATAGTGCTTTTACAATGCACTTGGACTTAAGCAACCATCAACCTAAAATACACTGCTATATATAAGGTACTATATATAAACCTCATGATGACCACAAACCAAATACTGGAAATAGATACACAAAAAATAGAAAGGAATACAGATATAACACTAAGACACCAAATCATAAGGAAAGAGAGCAAGAAAGAAACATAACTACAAAAACAATCGGAACACAACAAAATGGCAGGAAGTATGTATATGTTAATAACTACTTAAAATGGAAATGGACTAAATGCTTCCATCCAGAAACATAGGGTGGCTGAATTTTAAGAAGACCCATTTATATGCTGTTAACAAGAGACTCACTTCAGATCTAAAGCCACATACAGAAGGAAAATAAAGGAATAGAAAAAGACATGGAAACCAAAAGAAAGCTGAGGGTTATACACATGACAGAAGAGACTTTAAAATAAAAGACTAACAAGAAAAAAAGAAGGGCATTACCTAATGATAAATCAATCCAAGCAGATTTAACACTTATAATTATCTATGTACACAACATAGGGGCATCTAAATATATAAAGAAAATATTGACATAAAGTGGACAGTGTAAGATAGTAGGGGACTTTAACACCCCACTTCCATCAATGGATAATTCATCCAGGCAGAAAACCACTAAGAAAACAGTGGACTTAAATGATACAGTAGACTAGACAGACTTAATATATACATAACATTCCATCTGAAAACAGAATACATTCTTTCAAGTGTGCATGGGGCATTCTCCAGGACAGATCACATGTTAGGCCACAAAATAGTTCAATAAATTGGAGAAGACTGAAATCATACCAAGAATCTTTTCTGACTACAATGGTATGAAATTAGGAGTCTATTACAAGAGAAAAAGAAAAAGAAAAAAAAAAACTAGGAAACACAACAACAAAACCATGAAGGATAAACAACATACTTTTAAACAACTAGTAAGTTAGAGAAATCAAACATGAGATGAAAAATACTTTGAGACAAATGAAAACAAAAACACAACAGTTGCAAACCTGTGGGACACAGCAAAAGCAGTTCTAAGAGTTTACAGCGTTATACAGGACTACCTCAAGAAACAAGAAAAATCTCCATTTACCAGTACACCTAAAGGAACTACAAAAAGAACGTACAAGTTCCAAAGTTAGAAGAAAATAAATATTAGAGCAGAAATGAACGACTAAAAATTAAAAAGATCAGTGAAACTAAAAGCTGTTTTTCTCAAAACAAACAAAACTGACAAGTTTTAGCCAGACTCATCAAAATAAGACAGGGCCCAAATAATCACAAAAGGGAAAAAAAAAATTGATACCACAGAAATACAAAGGATAGTAAGATACTGCCACAATTATGTCAACCAATGACACAACTTAGAAATGAATAAATTCCTAGAAACATACAATCTTTCAAGACTTAATCAAGAATAGAAAATCTGAAGAGAATGATTAGTAATGGAATTGAATCAGTAATCCAAAAATTCCCAAAAGTCCAAGACCAGATGGCTTCATAGATAGATTTTAAACATTGAAAAAGTTAATACATGTACTTCTAAAACTATTTTGAAAAGCTCAAGAGGAGGTAACACTTCTAAATTCATTCTATGAGATCAGCATTACCCTGATACCAAAACCGAAGGCACCAGAAAGGAAGGAAGGAAGGATGGAAGGAAGGAAAGAGGAAAGAAGAACAGAAAGAAAATTACAGGCCAATATCCCTGATGAACACAGATGTAAAAATCCTCAACAAGGTATTAGCAAACCAAATTGAAAATTACATTAAAAAGATCATACACCACAATCAAGTGGGATTTATTCCAGGGATGCAAGGATAGTTCACTATTCCAAGTCAATCAACGTGATATATCACATTAACGAAGAGGAAGAGTAAAATCATCAATCCTGTCAACAGATGCAAAAAAATGAACTTCATAAACTTTAACATCCATTTATGATAAAGCCTCTCAACAAAATGGCATAGAGAGAACACACTTCAACACAATAGAGGCCATATATGACAAACCCGTTGCTAATATCATAACCAACAGCAAGCTTTTTGCTCTAAGACCAAGAACAAGACAAGGATGTCCATTCTTACCACTGTTATTCAACATAGTAATGGAAGTTCTAGTCA
>CM052896.1:42671948-42721673 GCA_028534135.1 Potos flavus
TGTGCGTGGGGAGGGGGTGGGGCGCGCATCAGCCCCCAGGGGAGAAAGCTGTTGGCAATATTTACGGGTCCTGCAATACCTAACAAAGAAGGAAGAAACATCTAAAAGCTGGGCTTGGGCTAGAAAAACACTACCAATTATATTGTTTATAGTCTTCTCCCAATCACATGTACTCTATTAACTACAAAATATAATAAAATTAACTTACAGAACTTTCTCATTTGTGTGGAGCAATTTGTTTATGATGTGCCTTGATGTAGCTTCATGCTTCTTGTGCTTTGCCAAAAAGGGAACATTTGTGGCAGATTTTTTAATTTGTAAGTTCTTTTGCTTCTTTGTGGAAGAGATTATGAAAATGTGTCCATGTCCTTCTTGAATTTCTTTTGATGGCGCTTTGTCCATCAGAATTTTCCTCCAGCTTAACCCTGTGGAGGCCCAGGATCCCTTTTCCTTTGTTCTATGCCATTAGAATCCCAGAGTTGAAAGTGTTTTATTAATGATTTATTTGCTAATCTTTTCAGGTGTCCTGACAAGATTATAGTTTGTCAACCATACCTCTGACAGCAATAATTAAGATAAACAAATACCTATTTTCCATTATCCCATTTATCCTACGTGTACTTATTGAATGATGACTGTGAAAGATACCATGAAAATTTCAGGTGATAGGGCTCAATTTATTACAAAGCAAAAAATGAGTTATTGTTTATTGGCACATCTCTCAACGAGATTGTTCTCAAGCGGGTAAGAATATTTAGAAGTTCCTCCTCTGTGCCAATGCATTTGAAAGCTCGGTCTTATAAAACAGTAAAAATAGCAGCTACTAATTATTAAGCATGTACTCTCTAGAAGACAGTGCAGTACAAAGTTGAATCTACTTTCTAAAATGTCTTTAATTTTTATAAAGACCTTAAAGGAATTATCTCAATATCTTTAGTAAGAAACCTTGACTTCTCCTGAGATCACAAAAGCAGTAAAGAGTGAAGTCAGGATTCTAAAAAAGAAATGTCCTATTTCCAAAGCCTTTCTTATTTCACTTAAAATTTTTACATATTGTAAAAGCAATCATCCTTTTAGCCATTAAAAATTCACTGAGCCACTACTATCGTTAGCTCAACAAGTAGTTAAATCACCTGCAAATAATGTTTCTTCTTGCTTCTCAGCAAAGATTTGGGTACAGTATCCTGAATTTAGTTCTTCTAAAGAGGAAGGATATTAATGTTTTATTATACATCTATGGCACAGAAGACAGCATTTCACATTTACTATCTCATTTCTTTCTACCCAGACCTTGTAAGCTGCGTATTGTTATTGCCATTTACAGATAAGAAACACAAGCTCAAATAAGTGATTCCCCATCAACCCGTAAGTTGCAAAGTCTGTCTGAGAAGATGCAAGTAATTATAAAGTCAATGTTCTTTCAACAGCATCTCACTGTGTGCTATTGCAGCAAAGAAAGAGTCTGAATGATGCTAAGAGGATAATCATTCTTAGGATGTAACTTAACCTTCTGACATTTACCCACTGAAGTGTAATTATGTCTCTGGCTTTTTAGTTAATTCTAAAGTGCTGATGGGAGTCCTCATTTTTAGTTACCTAAATTCTGACACCCACACCCTGCTCCAAGACAAATATCAGTAGCCCTATCACTTACTGGGTACATTAACCCCCTACCACCCACCCACAAACACAAACACATATATACACACACAAATATAAATCTAGATCCAAAATGGACCTCCCCAAGGAGACAAAAATCATATTGTCATAAATCAGAGGGAAAATAGAGAATGAAGAGTTTCATTGTACAAAAAGGGCAATATAGAGTGATGGAAATAATATGACAATCAAAATATCCGTGGCGTTTTTCACTGAATTTGAGCAGATTCTCACATTTCTACAAAAGAGCAAAGGGCTAAAAATATCCAACAAAAAACAAAGCTATAATAAATATTACTTCATGTAATAGTTAAAGTAATTAAGATTGTGGATTTCGTTTCGAGACAAATACTCCAATAGAACAGAAGAGACCGTTTCCAATAGACCCTGAATAAACATATATGGTACAAGACAGAGGTAGCATCATACATCAGTGAGGAAAGAATGGAAGATTGAATAAATTATCTTGCGATAACTATAAACATATGAAAAAAAGAAAATCAGATTTCCATTTCATGTTATTCCCTTATAAGTTTAGAAAAATAGGGAATTATAAAAATTAAAATTCTCAAACTTTTAGAAGAAAACTTAAGAGATTATATGGCCTTAGGGTAGGGACATATTTCTTCAATAAACTCCCTCAAAATACATCTCATAAAAGAAGAAAATGTTAAATTATACTACAGTGAATGTAAAACTTATCAAAATCACTCAAAAAGAATGGAAGAAAATGTCACAGATTGAGAGAAGATATAACTAGCCAATTTAAATGATGAAGGATTATAATCCAAGGTATATGAAGAATTTCTACAACATACAGACGGATATATCTACAGCATAGATAAAAGGGCAAATAGTCTGTCAGAAAAAGGACAAAATATATGAATTAATAATTCCATCAGATTGGCAGAAGAGAATTACATAAAAAGTTGGCAAGGATATGGTATCTACTTATGCATTTTGAAATGCTGCCAGCGAAGTGTAACCGAGTACAACTTTAGGGTACAATTTGACAATATCAAGTTAGGTTGAAGATGTGAATTTCCATGACTGGATAGTCACATTCTTCCATATAGTCCTTTTAAAAAAAAAATTATTTAAATTCAATCAGCCAACATATAGTACACTATTAGTTTCAGATGTAGGGTTTAGTGATTCATCAGTTGCATGTAACACCCAGTACTCATCATATCACACGCCCTCCTTAATGCCCATCACCCAGTTAGTTACCCCATCCCCACATCCACCTGCCCTTCCATGACCCTCAGTTTGTTTCCCAGAGTCAAGTTTCTCATGGTTTGTCTTCTCTGATTTCTTCCCATTCAGTTTTCCCCCCTTCCCCTATGCTCCTCTGAACTATTTCTTATATATTCCTTGGAGGCTGTCTTCTATGGAGATATGTACAAGAATGTTTATAGGATACATACATATGTAGTAAAAAATTAAAGAAATGTAAGAAAATAATAAGCATTAGATACAGAATAATGGTTGCTTACTAGGAAGGGAGATGAAAGTGGATGGAGGGAGATACACACAGGATCCAATTCTATCCGCGGTATTTTATTGCTTAAACTGGGTGGCGAGTATATGGATACTCATGATATTGTTCTTTCACATTTTATATCTGAGTAATTTTTACATGAGAATGATTTGTAATATTTTTAAATTAAAGCACCTTAAATTGGAGGAAATATAAGAGAGAGGGAGAGGTTTGTCTTATAAAAGTGGCATGTCCTTGGGCCATGTCCCTTGATGTCTCTGAGCTTTGGTTTTTTTTAATCTACAAAAAAATATTATTGTGTTTCCAAATAAGATAATAAATACATGCAAAACTATAAAATGTTCTATACATAAGCACCAGATATGGCTTTTTCTTGGGTGGAATATTTTTCACTTTGGTCAGGAAGTAGAGTTTTCTTTGGGTCCAACAAGATAAGATTTCAATTGTGAAAGGCCTTAATATTAAGATGATGAAAGTGGGCTGTGCTCAGTCACCATGGTGCCTCCCTGGGGAAAAGTGTGTGTCAGGGTATGTGCATGTGTGTGTCTGACTATACAAGTACACATGTGTGTGTCTCTGTGTGAATGTGTTATATCAGTGTGTGTATGAGTGAGTCATCAAATAGTCATCGTGGTTGGACTCCAGTCTGCAATGGGCATGAAACAATCACTGCTAAACAAAACATTGGTAGAAAGAAGGTCTTTCTCAGACTGGTACCCTGAGAAACTGACAGACCATGAACTTCAGTCATATAGCACAGGATCTGCCTTCCTTCCAGAACAACAGGTGTCATAACTAGGAGTATTGATCTGCTAAAGCCATCAACAGGCTTCCAGCAAGATACTAGTACACATCTGGCCAAGGGATTGCTTATTTCCAATAGTGACACAAGTACTATGGTAACAACGGCAGCAGAGAATACTGCTACTCAGGAGAACCAATCAGATTTTCTTTATTTCCTTCCCATGAATCAGGAATCACCAGGACTAAATGAACACTCCTGTGATTCTTGTTCTAAGCACATGAAGAGAGTAGGTAAAGAGATATAAAGAAGAGAAGACATTTTCCTAACAGGAGAACGAATAATCAGAAGTATTTAACTTAAACATTGAAGATGATATGTTTTTATTTAATGCTCCAAGCGGAAAAAGTAGAAAATATTAAATATACGCAGAAAATGTTAGAGGTGTATGACATAGTGACTGACTCAACAACTCTATATGTTATGCTATACTCACCATAAGTGTAGCTACCATCTGTCACCATATAGCACCATTACAACTTCACTCACTATATGTCCTACGCTGTGCCTTTTATTGCCATGACTTATTCTGTCCATAACTGGAAGCCTGTATCCCTGACTCCCCTTCACCCATTTTGCCAACTCCCCCACCCTTCACCTTTCTGGTAACCATCAGTTTATTCTCTGTATTTATAGATCTGATTCTGCTTTTTATTTATTCATTTGTATTTTAGACTCCACATATGAATGAAATTATATGTATTTGTCTTTCTCTGTCTGACTTATTTCACTTAGCATAATACCCTCTAGGTCCATTCATGCTGTCATAAATGGCAAGCTCTCATCCTTTTTTGTGGCTGAATAATATTCCATCACATATTCTTTATCCATTCATATATCAACGGACACGTGGGTTGCTTCTGTATTTGGCTATTATAAATAATGCAGCAATAAACACATGGTACATCTATCTTTTCAAATTAGTCTCTTCATTTTCTTTTGGTAAATACCCAGGAGTGGAATTATTGGATCATTTGGTATTTCCATTTTCAATTTTTTGAGGAGCGTCAATACTGTTTTCCACTGTGGCTGTACCAATTCACACTCCTACCAACAGTGTACAAGGGTTTCTTTTTTCTCCACATCCTCACCAGTAGTTGGTATCTCTTGTGTTTTTTTATGATAGCCATTCTGACATGCGTAAGGGGATATCTCATTGTGGTTTTGATTTCCATTTCCCTGATGACTAGTCATGTTGAGCCTCTTTTCATATGTCTGTTGGCCAACTGTATGTCTTTTTTGGAAAAATGTCTAATCAGGCTCCTTGCCCAGATCACTTATTTTCTTGGTATTAAGTTTTATATGTTCTTTATGTAGCATTGTATGTCAACTATACTCAAATAGGTAAAGTAAATAAAATAAAATAGAATATAATAAAGCAACCTGTATCTAAAAAAATTAAAATAAATTAAAAATTAAAAAATTAAATGTATTCCTAAATACTATATTTTAATAGTATTTTAAATGTTTTTAAAGTTCATTTTCTAATTATTTATTTCTAGTATGTAGAAATAAAATTGATTTTTGTATGTTGGCCTTGTATCCTGAGACCTTGCTATATTTACTTATTAGTTTGTTAAATTATTTTAATTGATTTTATAGGATTTCCCAAATACATTATTGTGTCCTCTTTCAATAAAACAATACTGCTTCATTCTTTCCAGGAAAAAAGGAAAGAAATGAAAAGGTATTTATTTTAATTTAACATTTGTTTTGCTCTTGCACTCACTTAATATCTGCACACTTTACTATGTATGCATTGTATGTCATATCCCAATAAATATATTTTAAGTTTATTCCTCTTGCTGTATGGAAAACAGGCTCAGGGAGGTGGTGAAAGGGGTGGACAAAAATAAATCAGGAAGTCCAGTTAAAAATATATAGAGTTAGCCCCACAAAAAGGTGACAGAATGGATTAGGTGGTAGTGATGGAGAAAGTGATGTGAAAAAGTTTTTTTATATGTAATATCATACCATCTGCAAACAAACACAATTTTTCTTCTTCATTTCTGATTTTTAGCCTCTTATTTCTTTTCCTTGCCTAATTACTCTGGCCAGGACTTCCAGTACTATGTTGAATATAAGTATCAAAAATGGACATCCTTATTTTATTCCTGATCTGAGGGGAAAAGCTTTCAGCTTTTCACCATTGGGTATGATGTTAGCTGTGGGATTATCATATATGGCCTTTACTATGTTGAAGTATATCCTTTAATTAAAAGTGGAACTACTATGTGATCCAGTAGTCCTGCCTCTGGGTATTTTTCTAAAGGAATTGGAATCAGGATCTCAAAGTAGACCTGCACTCTCATGTTCACTGAAGCATTATTCACAACAGACAAGAGGTAGAAGCAATCTAAATGCCCGTCTACTTGTGAAATGGCTAAAGAAAGTGTGGTGTGTATATATATATATAAAGGAATATTATTTAGCCTTAGAAAAGAAGATCCTGCCATTTACAGTGACACAGATGTACCAGGAGGACATTATGCTAAGTGAAATAAGCCAGACACAGACAAATACTGTATAATATCATTCAAGCGTGGAAATATAAAATATCAAACTCATAGAAACACAGATTAGAATGGTAGTTGCCATGGGTTAGAGGAAAGGGGAAATGGGGAGGTAATGGTCAAAAGGTACAAAGTTTCAGTTATGCAAAATAAATACCTTCTGGAGATCTATTATACAGCACAGTGCCTATAGCTAACAATATACTGTATTGTTTATTTGTTAACAGGGTAGATATTGTGTCCTTACCACACACACAAAATAATAATAACAAAGGAGGGGTACTTTGAGAAGTGATGGATATATTTATGGCCATTGGGTGGTGATGGTTTCATAAGTGTATACTTACCTGCAAATTCACTGAGTTGTATATATTAAATGTACAGCATTTTACATGTCAACCATACCTCAATAAAGTGACTTAATTTTTTAAAAATAAACAATAAGTCAATTAATTAAAAAAAATAGCAGTAAAAGGGAATGGCCAGTGAGACAGAAGAAAAGCCAGGTAAATGTGGTGTCAAATAAGCCAACAGTGGAGAGTTGTTCATATGGAAAGAGTGCTCAATCATACTGAATTATCCTGAGAAACTGAGTAAGATACAGGCAGATATTTGATTGAGCAGAGTTCATCGCTGACTTTGATGAGAACATTTCGGTGAGTAATTGTGCAAAAACCTAAAAGAACTGAGTCAAAAAGTGAATAAAAGGTGAGAAAGTAGACACAACAAATAAATATAATATTTTCATTATGTGAAAGGGAGAAAGGATATTGGGTGGTAGTTGTAAGAAGGTACAAAGAATGCTTTGTTATGTTTTGAATACAGAATGTATTAAAACATACTTCTACTTTATAACAAAGTATTTGAAAAAAAGAAAATCCTGAGTGAATGCATGAAGGGTGAAAGTGGGGGGGAAAGAAAGGTTTTTCTTTCATTTTGTCAGAAGGGAAATAATTGGGTGTAGATATACATAGGTTTAGGAATTCAATGATGGAAAGATGGATTGTTTGGTTGAAGGCTTCTATTTTCTCATTAAAGTTTAAAAATTTTCACCATTGTGGGGCATAAATATTAGAGGTTGAAAAAAGAAGATATGAAATGGCCATCGTAGGGAATGAGGATGCAAATTTATTGAGGAAATGCAGCAAAGGTGCTAGAAAGAGCTCCTTTGAGATGCATGAACACAGATTTACAGTTATACAACATATCAGGCTTTGTTCTTTTCTTAAGCAAAGTTCAGTAGTACAGGTATATGGGAGCAGGAGGAATATTAGATTTAGCCATGGTTTAGATTTTTCCATAAGAGACATGTAAAAGGAAAGGGAACATTTTACCCTTCTTAGATGCCACAGCCTCTTTTTTTTTTTATTATTAAACAAAATGTATGTATTGCTTAAAATGGGATCCCTAGTAATTGCTGACCTCTAGGAATAACTAATTTTTGTACATTTCATGAAAAGGAAAACATAATTACCTTCCCCCTAAAATCAGAAATTAAGTGATGTCTGTTTTTACCCCAACCTATTAACATTATACTAGAGGTTCTAAGCAAAGAAGTGTCTTTTTTATCATTATTACATTCAGTTAGCCACTGTATGGTACATAATTAGTCCTTGATGCAGTGTTCAATGATTCAGTAGTTAAGTATAACACCCACTGCTCATCATAGCACATGCCCTCTTCAATACCCATCACCTTGTACCCCTCCCCCCACACTCCTCCCCTCTGAAACCCCCAGATTGTTTCTTGGGGTTTATAGTTTCTCATGGTTCATCTCCCTCTCTGATTTCTCCCCCTTTGAATTTCCCTCCCTTCCCCTATGTTTCTTCGTACTATTGCTTATGTTCCACATATGAGTAAAACCATATGATAACTGTCTTCCTCTGCTTGACTTAAACTAAAACACCCAAGAAAGTTGTGTCACCCATGGTGCAAAGAAGCCACTGATGGGAAAGTTGAATTTGCTGTCATTTATCATGATTCTACTCTGACAAAACTGTCCTTTTCCAAGTAAAAATCTCTAGAAGTTTATTCAGTGGTTATCAAAATCTTTGTACATTTGGGTAAACCAAAGGGACTACCAAGCTTAGTTAAGTATTCTCTCAGACAAATTATTTAGGTCAATAAAATATTTAAGGGAGTCACAACTTATGAGTTACAGAAATGAGATATATTTTCCAGCCCTGAGTTAAGGAAGCAATTGTGGTCATACCCAGATCCTCAACCTTTTAAAATTCTGCTAACCCATTTTAATAATGTATTACAGAATAAAAATGTCCTTTAGAGATTCACTGACATTTGATGAAGATGGAAATTTCTATTACAAAAGATTATTATTTGCAAATTATCAAAAAAAACACTGAATTTCTTGGTTAAAGATGTTGCCTGGTAAAATGTCTTTTTTTACAATGTGTCTATGGAAAGGTTCAAGAGTGTATATTATTTGCCTGCTGTGATATGAATTGGAAAAGTATAATTTTTATGATATTTATATCTATTATATGCTGTATACAATTCTTTTCTATATAATACACTGAAAGAAACCATGTGAAATAAGCATTGAAGATCTTTATCCTTGGAAAGAGGGAGGCATGTGCCAGACTGCAGATCTGGTATTTCTTGAAGTTCTGGGAAGTTGGGAAGAAGGAAATAAAAGTAGAAGGTGTCACCAGATCCAGCCATTCCTAGAAGGACCTTCCCAATCTACTCCACCTGGCTCCATCCAGACCACTGAATTTGTCATGACTCATTACTGACCTCTGTACTGGTAAAAACACACTCAACTGTATTGTTCTATAACAGTTAGTGCAAATTTAAACCAATATGGCAGAAAAACTTTATATATTTCATAAATGGCATATATGAAATGAGACTATAGGAGAGAGACTTATTTTTTCTTAAAATTCCTGTGTCTCTACATACAAATAAGTGTTGGTCCCATCATAACACTCATTTTGCAAGCAAGTTATTCCAACAATGATCTCAAAGTTAGTTTGATGAATTCTTCTTAGAGCTGGTTTATCAGGCATCTATGACTACCAGTCTCATTGCTAGACACAACTAACTATTTCAAATCCTTTGTAGACCAAGAAGGATGGACAGGTAGATCAACCACTATTTGAGCTGTAGATAGACTTGAGGCCACAGCTCCAACTGGGTCTACCCCTACAATTTGCTATGAGAATAAGTGAGTGCTTTAAATTTCTGGGCCTCCAAGATTTTCTGCCTAGAAAGGAATGCATTACTTTGGGCTCAAGATTCCCTTACAAGTTATAGAAGGAATAAATGAAAAAGTGTCTGAAAGTCATCAAACTACACATCAGGCATAGTAATTTTTCAGCATCTCAAAATCTCTTAAAAAGATTTGTCCCAAGTACCCCATTAAAACAACAAATTTTCTTACATATTGGTAAAAATAAGGTATATCTATATCCCCTGTAACTTTGAACTATATTGTTAAAATGAAAAAAAAAAGCAAACTAATGAATAGTATACATGGTAAAATAGATCATTTTAAAAGAGAAATGGACACTAAAAACAATTATGCAAAGTGATCTTCAGGGAAGGGGCAGTGACTATCTTAGCCAGCTACATGTTTACTAGGTCTTTCATAAATATTTGTAGAATTAATGCAATGTTAGACTAAAGCCAAAACCAAACTATTATGAAGACACAGAAGAAGAAGGGTCCAATTATCTCTGCTTGGGACATCTGACTGTTCATTCATATCCTTTATTATATCCTTTATAATAAACCAATAAATGTGTTTCCCTAATTCTGTGAGCCATTTTAGCAAGTTATCAAACCCAAGGAAGGGGTGTAGGAGCCTCAATTTATATCTGACCTATCAGAAGTATAGGTGACGACTTGTGAATGGTATTTGAAGTGGAATCAATCTTGTAGGACTGAGCCCTTTGCCTGTGGGATCTGGTGTGTCAGAATTTAATTGAATTATAGGATGCTCAGATGGTGTTGCACAGGATTGCTTGATGTGTAGAACTGAATTAAAGCTTTAAGCTATTCCTCTAACACACTAGTAGCTGCTGAAGAGAGTAGCAGCTAAGGAGAATCATTTCATAGACCACAAGAGTAACCCCTTCACTTCATTTCTAAATGAAGTATAAGCTCCAACTCAGCATTCAAGGCTCCCATATATCTTCCTTAGTGTGGTCCAAGTATTGCTTTCCTATACCCTCTCTTCCAGTCAAATGTGGCTGCTCTCCATGCATTTGCCTAGGATTTGCCCCTCTGTGCCTTTATTTACTCTAATTCCTCCACATAAAAAGACCAATGTCTCAACTCCATGTGGCCAAGTGCCATGCATCTTTCAAGGCTCAATTCAACTGATTTCATTTCAGAATCTCTAACCAAAATATAATCTGTCCTCTCTTAGTATTTTAATTTTATTCTTTCCATTTTATGTATAAGTATGTTCCGCCTTCCTTCCAGGACTCTAATTAACCCTTTTTAATATGTCCTGTACCTAATAGAGGTCAATAAATATTTGTTGACTAAATAATAACTGCAGTTGTAACAGAACGGTAAAACAGGAAACTTCTTCCCTCTGTTTCAGCTGAGTAGTCTAGTCTAGTGCTTCTCAAAAGTTACTGGAAATATAAATCCCCTGGGGACCAGATCGATATGCAGATTCTGATTCAGTAGGCTGGAGATGGGATTCGAGATTCAGCATTCACACACGCCCACACATGAGGATGCTATTGATACTTGCACCACTCTTTGAACTTCAGTCTACTGAATAGATGCCAACTATTTCCACATTCCAAAGTGGGACCCCAAAATCAGAGAAGGTTGCTTAACACGAGTTTAGTAGCATGGAGCAGAAAATGTCCCTCTGGGGTGCAAGAAAGGTTAGTGTGGTCAGGAGTGGAATTTGGAGGACATACTTACATAGCCACCTCAAAGCTTGACACAAAATGCAAACTCATGAGTTCCGTTGACCTTAAAATAAAGCCAATGATACTACCTTCACTTGAAAGGTGATGGTGTTAAGCAGGTCCTCCAAGAAACAGATGTCAGGATGAGATTGATTAGCCACATAAAGATTTATCAGGAGCAACATTTGTTAGGGAAAATAAAGAGGGAAACAGGAGAAGCTGGGAGAGCTGTCAGAAGGAGATGCAGAACTGACCCTGACCATAGGTGAAGGAGAGAGAAAGGAAGTTTGGGTAGAAATGTCTTACACAGCAATGTAGTTTTGAAAACTTGGCAGAGACTTTGGAGAGTCCTTACGTCAAAGTCACCTGTCAGAGGAGTCCCATGTCACCCAGCAAGCAGGTCTGCCTTTGCATCTCTGCCCTCCCCTGGCATTGGCGGGCATAGCCAAAGGGAAGCATGGCCTCAGCAGAAATGCAGTAATGAATTTCAGAGCACAGCAGCTGGGGCTATAGGTCAGTTATGCTCCTCACAGTCAGAGATCCTGGAGGTGTATTCTCATAAAATTCTAAAGTAGTTATGCAGATTTTTAATTTATTTACTTGTTTTTGCCATGAGAACTTGAAATGAGAAAACAGCAATCTGAAAATGAACCATGGCTCATAATGTCATATTTTCAGAAGGTGTTATTCAACTACTTTTGGACAATGTATTTATAAAGCTGAATGTGACCACTTTTCTTCATCAGAATTGAAAAGGTTCTATTAATATGGGCATATACTCAACAGCAGCAAGAGGCAGTCACATTGAGTACAGAACATATCTAAATTATATCAGGAATAATCTGAATATGGATTTTCAAGGACTCTTAGATAGTGCTGAGTCAGGTCATTGCAGTAACCGCTGTAGCATTTGATAATTATTTACTGATATGAGCAATATTTCAATATAAAAACTCATTTAGAAACAAAAGATGTTCTCGTTAAACTGTTTATTTTGAGAGAACATCATTAATATCCAACTTGACAAAGGTTACGACCCATGCTTTTTATTAGTTGCTAATCATCAAATTACACCTTCACATAAAAGCAAAAAACAACTCAAGAAAACTGATGCAAAGCAAAGTATAACCCTTTAGCCATATCTATATGAACGGATATAAAACTAAAAGGCTCTGGGGAAAGTGAAAAATTAATTCATTTTATCCATGCAATAAGAAATAAATAACTGAAACACATTTTACTGACTCAACTATTTGTTTGGAAACTGCCTTTGATTGTATTGTCAAAATAGCCAAGATTGACATATTTTTTAAAAACATTTTACTCACGATTTTTAGCATCCTGTAAACATAGCTTTAGGGATGAGTAATAGCACCATAAATATAAGTTGGAGTACTACTGGTAATCAAGAATAGATGCCAAATAAGAACAGAATCCTAAGGAACCTGGTGTCATGCGGCATGAATGAGTAGAAGGTAAAAGGAACTGGGACACTTGAATCATAGAAGCTAGGGGGTTCTTCCAAGATCATTTCCTCTTTCTCAGAGAGGAAGACATTGTTAGATACTTATTCTCTAAGCAAAGAGAATTATTTTCCTATGTTTCTCATAGAATAACTGGAAATTTAAAAACTGCTGTCATTGAGGTTTCCAATGAAGTAATGTCAAAATCTGTATTAATAAATAAATCTGTGATGATGTTATAAGTAAATATCCCCCTATAATCTCATTATATCCTTCTTTTTCATTTAAATTCAATTAGCTAACATAGAGTACATCATTAGTTTCTGATGTAGTGTTCAATGATTGATTCATTAGTTGCATATAATACCCAGTGTCATTGGATCACGTTACATCTTATATATACTTCTATTGCAGTATATTCATATTTTAAATGTTATATATTATGTAAATATCTATCCCCAATAGCCTTCTTTTTTCAAAAGATTTATTTATTTCTCTGTTTGTTTGTTTTGGAGAGCAAGAGCACAAGGGGGAAGGGCAGAGAGAAATGGAGAGAGAGACTCTTAAGCAAACTCCCCACTGACCTTGGAGCCTGACTTAGGGCTCGATCCCACAACCCTGAGATCATGACCTGAGCTGAAATCAAGAGGACGCTTAACTTTCTTAGCCACCCAGGCACCCCGTCCCAATACACTTCTAAATGTATTGAAGGAGTTCAGCAGTTCTTCTCAACTTCTTCACAGCATTAGCAACTAGCTGTGCTCTTGGTAGATAAGAGGAAGGATTTTTCTAGGTTCAAATCTTGGTTTCAACACTAAATGTGTTTCCTTGAGCAAGTTCGTAAACCTCTTCAAGATGCAGTTTAAAAAAGGGATTATAACACTACCTCACACTGTGTTGGTGTGAGCATAAATGGAATAATGTATGTGAAGATTTAGATAGTACCAGATACAGCTATTTTAAAATGTTGATAGTTTATCTACTATCATTATTATAGTTCTTTTTTTAAAGATTTTATTAATTTGACAGAGAGAGATCACAAGTAGGCAGAGAGGCAGGCAGAGGGAGAGGGGGAAGCAGGCTCCCCGCTGAGCAGAGAGCCTGATGCAGGGCTCAATCCCAGGACCCTGAGACCATGACCTGAACCGAAGGCAGAGGCTTAACCCACTGAGACACCCAGGCGCCCCTATAGTTTTTTTAACTACAGGAGGTATTCTATAAATATTTTTCGAATGAATGTTTTGTGACTCCATCAGCCCAGTAATAGTTCCTAATTTTAAAAATCATAGAGGTTTACAATAAGCATAAATGACATTATATACTTGAATCCATGTTACCATGTTACCAGACCCTGCCATCACTTGTTCAGGTAGCATCCTAAACCATATAGCCTCAGGAAGGGCTTTCTGGAATCTCAGGTCCTGCCAGTGAGGCAAGCAAATCACGGCCAAGGCTTCAAAGGGTGGCAATGTGGGAAGAAGAAATTTAAAAGACATAGCAACCTTCCCCCTTCCCCCAGCTTCTAAGAGAGAGGCTCCATATCCAAATTCCTAAATCCCAAAGGTAGAGTAAGTTTGCATCCAAGACAGGCCAATATTGACACCAAATTTCTGATAGCTAAGGAAAGAAACATGGTTGGATGTATAATAAGCAAGGCTTGTCAATGATGAGAACACTAGAAATTAAGGAATAATCTCAACATGAAAATGCTAGTAGAAGAAACCAAGGCAAATGGAACATCTTAAGTGCTTTGCATCAAAAACAATAAAATTGTGCCTCCTGAAAAGCCTATCCACTGAAAAAGTTTAAGATAAATAAGGGTTTCAGAAAGGGTACAAGTTACAAATATTCAAACACTGATAGTTTCTCTACATACTAGCAATATCCAGAAAAAAAATACTGAAGATACTAGAAAAGAAACTGAAAAAAATTCCCCATTTAAAGGAGCGATAAAAATATAAAACTTATAGAAATAAACATAGCAATAGAGGAACTACATTCAAAACCTACAAGATTTATATAGAGACAGAAAATAAACCTCAAATAAATGTAAAAATACGGAATGGTAGAGATGAGGATTAACCATTATAAATATATCAACTCTTCCCAAATTAATCCATAAGTTTAAAGCAGTGCCAATATAAATTGCAATGGATTATTTAGAACCTATGAAAAGACTCTAAAATTCATCTGGAAGAATAAATGGGGAAAATAGTCAGGAAAAAAAAAATAGCATCAAGGCTGCACAAGGACAGAACTAGGGAGAGATTTTACCTGAGACAGTTAAGGTAAGAAGAGCTGGAGAAACACATCACAGGAGGGCCATTTAGGGGAAAAGGGAAATTCTAAGTGCAGGAGGGACAAGTGCACATTCTAAACTGAAATATAAAGGTGGGATCAAAACAGAAGCACAAAGCAAGAGTTGAGAGTGAGTCAGAGGAAATCAGAAGAGACCCAGTGAGAAGGGCTATAGGAGGCATCTGGGGCAAGGCCTACTGGCCTTCATCGAAGCTGCGTGATTCCTGGGCATTTGGGGATGACTGTTAGAGCTGACAGAACTGAAGCTAAGTGGGCACAGCAGCATTCTCACAGCTCTGCACGTAGGCTCCAAATTCTGAGTACCTACCAGTCTATCCACCAATATGCACCAGGCCCCTACCCACATGTGCCAGTTACATCATATCACACACTCTCCATCATGGGGAGCCAGAACCGTCTTGATGTTTCCCAGAACTGGTGCTCCCCCCTAAGTCCCAGGCAGCTCAGTCCCATGATGGGGGGCTTCCAATCTGAAAGCCTCTCCACAAGGAGCCACCAAAAGCTATGTCACCCACCATCTCTACAGACTATCAATATCCAGATGGAAAAAAGGAGGCTGTAACTCCTACCCTTCAGATTTTTTTCAAACATTTCAATATTTGGAGGCGTGAAGAATAAGTTTCTTGATGACTGGCCACATATTGCCTAATTTGTTAAGAGCATGAACATGAGCCAGGGGGTATGGGTTTGAATCCCAACTCTACAATTTTCTAAACATGGAAGGTCACAATTTCTCTAAGCCTATCTTGGGTAAACTGGGGTTAATATCCTGTAAGAATGCTATGAGGATCATATGCAACTACAAAAAAGCATTTAGAAGCATGCATATTATATAAAGTTCTGTAAAAGCGCTTGCTTATTTTAAATAGGGCACTTAGTATTGGGTAGATGTAGCTTCTAGTCCTTTCATTCATAAGCCTTTTTGACAACAGTTCTTTTTCTACAGAAATGGCAGCATCCTAACTGACAAATGACAAATGACGAATCATTTTTTCAAAACAGTATGTAAAGAAATCTTTCAGAATGGCCTACAAGGCCCCAAGAGAAGGCCCATCTAGAATGTATTCTTGTCCTGCAATCTTGAATTGGTTCTATTTTCAGTGAGCTGATTCCCTTTGGCTAGCACAGAATTATCACTTGACATTTGCAGGTGATATATATCCTCAGAGAAAGAACTTTAACCAATGTCAGACTTCTCCTGTACATCAGCAAAGGAAACACATGCGAGCCCCGGGCTGTTTGTGACTCGGCCAAAGCCCTTCCCAGTAATACAGGTCAGAGCTCTGCTGTGCTCCATGGCTCTCTCTCCTGTGTCTACCAGACTGAAGCACTGCATTTAGGAGTCTTACTGCCTACTCCCACAGGAGCAGAAAGGATGTGGGAGAGGCAGGCATTTTAATGCAGCATAGCAGAAGGGTGGAACAACGCTGCTGAGAACGTTCCGAGGACACAGAGGTGTGGTACACGATGCAACCATACTGCCAAGCCCAGCATCAGCTTTCTGGAACTTCCATGATGTTTCTCTCCCTCGCTAGCCAGGTGGGATCAATCTGGAATTTTCTCTTTTTCATTGGTATGAAATTAGTTCCTTCTTCTTTTCTCCCCAGCAGTGGAGGAAGGATGAGTAAATTACTCATGAAAAAAAGCAGAAAATGTTTAAATCCTCATTTATTACCTTCAATAGGAGTGCCGAGTCAAACTGTACATGACATTGTCTCCACTCTCTGTATGCTCAGAAATTAAAGAGTAAAAGAGAAGGGCACCTGGGGGGCTCAGTTGGTTAAGCCTCTGACTCTTGGTTTCAGTTCAGGTCATGATTTCATGGGTCCTGAAATCAAGCACCACGACGGGCTCCGCACTCAGCATGGAGTCTGTTTGAGGGTTCTCTCTCTCCCTCTCCCTCTGCCTCCCCATCTGTGCATGCTCTCTCTCTCTCTCTCTCCAAAATAAATCTTTTAAAAAAAAAGAGTAAAAGAGAAACTGAGGGAATGTATTCACTCTCAACCCATGATGCTAACACTCTTGCCAAATTTAAACTTAAAAGAATATTTGGAGGGGCGCCTGGGTGGCTCAGTGGGTTAAAGCCTCTGCCTTCGGCTCAGGCCGAGATCTCAGGTCCTGGGATCGAGCCTCGCACCGGGCTCTCTGCTCAGCAGGGAGCCTGCTTCCCCCTCTCTCTCTGCCTGCCTCTCTGCCTACTCGTGATCTTTTTCTCTCTCTGTCATATAAAGAAATAAAAAAATCTTTAAAAAAAAAATTTTGGAGAAAGGAAGTAGCATGCACTGATATGAGCTAAAGTCCAGGAGCAGTTAAACTTCTTTGTAGTTGAGATCTGACTTAAACAACAATAATATCAAAAAACAGCACAAAACAACAAAAATAGTGTTTTATAAGAATAAATTAAAATTCCAATGAATCAGCACAACATCCTATCCATTTAAAAGCATTTCTTATTTGGAACCACATCCACAGTCACAGTTTGACCAGGGCCATCTAAGAATGCTACCCTCCCTCCACAGTCGGGACCACATGTCCCACTTTTTCTCCGCACAACTTTTCCAACAAGTGGAAGACTGAGTTCCCTCAAACGGAAGGTAGGGGAAACAGGTAAGGATAAGGGTAGAAGGTGAACCCTGGGCATAGATCCTAAGAATTCGGGGCGGGAGAGTAGAGGGTTTTAGCGATTAAATAAACAAGAAAAAAAGAGCTTACATCTGCTTCTACAGTAATGCCATGTATGTATATGTGTGTATGTGTTAAGGACAATTCAGTAGAAGCCCATTTTAAGGCCATTTTAAAATCAAGAGATGTAATATTCTGGATTCCTAAGCTACATGGGTTTCATCTGCATACATTTTAGTAGTGTCTTTAGAACCATAGATGTATTCTTAAATGTTGGATGCAATTTTAAGTCAATAAAATTACATTTTTTCCATTTCATCTACATTTTGACTAGTTCATGATAAATACCATTGGAAATTATCTCTAAGCTCCTTCCCTCTCAATATCCAAGTTCCAGAATTGATTATAGTCAGAAATTATTTGATACCTTCCCCAGTCAGGGAAGTCCTTGGTACAGATAAAGGATTTAGGCCCTTGACAAAATGAACTTGAAGAATATGATACAGAAAGTTCTTTTTAATTCAGCTTCTTAGGTGCTGGTGCTAATCTATAATAATACTCCCTTGTGCCTAGACAGGGCTCTGCCTAAAGCAACTGCTCTGTAGGCATCTCCCAGTGGTAAGGAAAGTAGTTGGGCACAGGAAATTCACCTGGAGTGTTAACAGTCATCAAATGAATTTAAGTCTGTGGCCTGCACAGCTGTAGACTTGAGGGACTCTGACAATCTGTAAACACTAGTTTAGCATATGCTTATGACAGAGAAATATGGAAATAAAAAATATCACAAATATTATAATAAGGATAGAACAAAGGGGATAAGGATGGCGTGGAAAATTCATGGTTGCCTATTTCAACTTAATACAGAAGATAACTATCTCATAAATAAAGCTCTGCAAAAATGCAGAGAGTTTCATAACATAACAAGCTCCCTGATACCAGTAGTGTTCGACTACAGGCTAGAAATCCATCTGTCATATCTGGTGAACTAGAGGATTTCCATGGGCTCTCTAAACTGTAAGATTCTTTGATTCTATGAAAAAAATATGATTTCTTCCTCTTTCCCCAAAGCAGAGCACATGCTAAGACAAATGATCCACCTCCAGAAGTTAGAATTAACATTACAATATTTAGCACAGAGACGACCAGACTTTAAGCCTGTTCTACTGTCTGGAGCAGAATTTATAAAAATAGTGCTTAAAACGGGAGCAATAAAAAAAATATATCAGAGGTGAATGACACTTGTCTGAATCTGGTAAGTTCAATTAACGTTGCTAGGAGAAAAGGAAATAGTGCTTCCAGCAACTGACAAGCACTGAGACAGAAAATCAGAGCTCCTATGGTACATGCGAAGTCAATGGTAATGTTTCAAACCTACAACAAAGAAGACAATTGCCACGGCAGCATACTGCTGCATTTAAACAGATTTATGATTCCTTTTTGCACCTTTTTAACTTCACATTCTCTCCTTTGAACTCTCATTTTAGAGAGGTTACAAAACAAACACAACAGCTGAGAAGTGATTTATGTTCTTTTGATAGAGGTATAGCAAACCCATCTCATCTCCAGGCCCTTTGATTAACATTTTGAGTGGCATAGCAACCTTGATTTTATCATTTTCCTAATAAATTTCTGGTTATGCTATGTGACCATTAAGGAGATAAGTGCCATTTCTGAGAATCTTAGACATGAATCTTTTTAAAAATGTGGGTTTTTTATTTTTAAATGTGGGGTTTTGATGTTCCATACTATCTACACATCTCCCTTCACACAGATCTCAAATCTTATTTGAACGAACAGTGCACAAAGTTTCCTTCTCCACATCTTCACCAACACTTATTTCTTTTCTTTTTGTTTCTAGCCATTGTGACAGGTATAAGGTCACATCCCATTGTGGCTGTGATTTGCATTTCCCTGATGATTAATGATGGTGAGCATCTTTTCATGTATCTTTTAGCCACCTGTATGTCTTTTATGAAAAAATGTTTATTCAGGTCCTCTGCTCATTTTTTTAATTTGATTATTTGTTCTTCCTGATGCTGAGTTATGTAAGTTCTTCATATATTTTGGATATTAACTCCTTATCAGGTTTATTATTTGCAAATATTTTCTCCCATTCAATAGGTTGCCTTCTTGTTTTGTTAATGGTTTTCTTTGTTGTGCAAAAACTTTTTGTTTGGGATGCAAAAACAAAAAGAAAAACAAGAGAGAGAGAAAGAGCACTAAACTACTCTCCGGAGCTCTCCCACAATAGTTTCATAGTATTTCTTTTTAAGCATTTTTAATTATGCATACATAAAACTGCACTGCACAAAATAATATATGGTATTGACAAATTGTCGTAGCGTGAATACCCATGTATCCCTCACACAGGTTAGGAAATAGAATATTGTCAGCACTCTTCAAACTCATCTTGTACTTCGTTTAAATCACTAGCTCAAAGGTAATTAGCTTCCAGGCTTCTATGTTAATCACTTTCTTTTCTTTTTAGTTTTACTACATGAGCTGTTAATTCTAAATCCTATAATTTAGACTATTTTTTGAATTCCTCTAAATGAAATCAAACAGTTATGTATTCTTTTGAGACTGGCATTTTTTCCTCTCAAAACTATGTTTATGAAATTCATCCTAGTTGTTTGTATAGTTGTTTTTCATTACTATAGAACAAGTTTTCTTAAACTTGGCATGACTGACATCTTGGGCCAGATGTTTCTTTTTATGAGGGACTATTCTGTGTATTGTAGGATATTTAGCAACATCCCTGGCCTCTATTCACTTAATACCAACGGCATTCTCCCCCCCGCCCCATACTTGGTTGTGACAACCAAAAGTATCTCTGGACATTGCTAAATATCCTCTGGGGGTCCAAGCTACACCCTGTTGAGAACCACTGCTGTACAATGTTTCACTGTATGACTATACCATAATTTATCCATTCTACTATTGGTGAGCATCGGGGTGTTTTCAGTTTGAAGATATTACAAATAATATTGTTCTGAATATTCTTATTCAGGTCTATGCCTTTAAATATACTTAGGCATATCTAATAGCATAATTATGAGGTCATAGGGTGTAAGTGTTTTAACTTTGATAGATTAAGCCTAACTAATTTCATATATTATATTTTTAATTCTAGATTTTCCATTTGGTCCCTTTTCTAATATTATTTGTTACTTTGTTATAGTCTCCAGTTCTCAATCATGCCTTTTATTTTCTTGAACATAAAAACATATCTAAATCTATGTCTAATAACTCCAACATCTAAAATTACAATGAGTATGTTTTATTTTGCTGATTTTTTTCACCTATTGGTTCATATTGTCTTGTTTCCTCATGTGCCTGGTTATTTTTTATTGTGTGCTAAACATTGCATTTTTTAAAAAATATAGAAATAATTTGAGGCCAGGGTGCCTGAGTGGCTCAGATGGTTAAGCGTCTGCCTTCCACTCAGGGCATGATCTCAGGGTCCTGGGATTGAGCCCCGCATCGGGCTCTCTTTTCAGCAGGGAGCCTGCTTCCCCCTCTCTCTGCCTGCCTGCCTCTCTGCCTATTTGCAATCTCTCTCTCTCTGTCAAATAAATAAATAAAATCTTAAAAAAAGAAATAATTTGAGGCCAAGGATGGCATATTTTCTTTTAGAGAATATTTTTGTTTTTGCTAGGCATCTGGGCACTGGCAATCCAGAATCTTCTTAATCCAAATTCTGTGATTGAGATGATTGAAAGCATAGATATGGTCCCTTGGAAGTCTGTCCTGAGCCAAATTCTGAGGGATCCCAACCTAAAAGTCTGAGGACCTACATGGGTGTCACTCCTTATAAAACATTAAACTCCAATTTTTGTATCCCTAGCTTTGGAAGCCTGGCAAAAGTGCAGTTAAACTTTACCTTGGGCTGATTCTTCTGAAATCAGCAAATATACCATGGGAAAATGGCCCCAAATTTTGGGCACATTTCTTTGGATTTTTGTCTCCCTTGGGATCTTAGCCCTGTAAATCTCCACTACCTACTTAGTTCTCTAATGTCTTTAAACATTTTTTCCCAGATTTTCTATTTGTGCTCATAGGGAGAAGTAATCCAAATTACTAATCCACTAATATTAGTAGCAGAAATCTCCATAACTGACACCCAAATGTCTACTTGTAATAATAATACAGGCAAACTGAACTGTTTAGCTTCATAAGAAATAAATCAATTTTAATAAATCTATAAAAGGAATATACCTTCCACGTATCAAAATTTCCCCCAAATAATAATCATGCCCTGCTGTTATTAAAAAAAATACCACTATTTTTAGATCCAAAATAAAGCATCATCTTTTCTTAATTCTTGCAAGTGTGATATTGAGACCCAAAGACCTGATTTTAAGTAACAAAAAAAAAGTGATAAAATGGTAATAACATCTCATGTTTATGAGGGGAGAGGATTTCTTCCAAAAGAGAAGATAATGGATTCCTTAGTATATGACCTGAATGTGCTACATGTTGTTATGAGTACTCTTATTAAATATACATTATATATATTGAAGTAGATGTTTTTAAAGATATATTTATTTATTTTAGAGAAAGGGCATGTGCGTGGGGGGAAGAGGGAGAAGAAGAGAGAGAGGGAGAAGGAGAGAAGCAGACTCCCCACTAAGCAGTAAGCCAGAGGTGGGGCTCTATCTCATGACCCTGAAATCATAACCCTGAAATTATGACCTGAGCAAAATGCTCAACTGACTGAGCCCTCCAGGTGCCCCTGAAGTAGGCAAATATTACCACTCTTTTACTAATGAGAAAACTAAAGTTTGGAGAAGTCAAATAAGCCACCCAAGGTAACATGGCTAAAAGATGACAATGGCAGTACAGAGGACAGTTTCAGACCCAGGACCGCCGAAGGTAAAAAATTAGGTAGAAAATAATCTAGACATGAGACCAGGAATGTATAAAGCCAGAAATCAAGAGTTAAAATGAAATATTTAATTAAAGAAAAAAGGAAAATGGGTGTGCCTCCATCCACATTCATTGCTTCTGTGTTAGAAGGACAATTCATGAACCCATAAAATGTGATGGCAAAAGGGATATGAGGAACTCAGATCCACCCGACTAAATGGAATAGAATAACGAAATACACAGAGTACATGAACAAAGAAAAAAGGTGATGAGGGAAAAAAATTACAAGGCTAATTTAGGTAATGATTTCTTATTTGGCAAGTTGACATGTAATTAATTGCTATTAAATTTAATAAGATACTATGGAACCAATAAAGCAGTAATATTTGTGCTAATTACTGAACTGGATGTTTTAAGATTAAGTCCTACTGAAGAAATATAATTTCCAAGTAAGAATATACATTAAAAACACACCATAAGAAAGAAAATGTTTAATAATGTGTCTTAAGAATGCATATTTCACATCTCCTAAGCAAGGTACTCAGTGAGAAATAACCTCTGCATGCTGGGCAATCTTTCCTCTTCTTTCTTTCCCTTTATCACCAAGGCTAAAATGCGTGAATATAGGAAGAAAAAGACTCATGGTCTTTGCAGAATGACCCCAGACTTACTGGCTAAAGACAAAATCTGAGACCAAGTTTAATCCCAACTAGGCACGTGACCTTGATAAATCATCTCTCAGATGTTGTCTTATCTGTACACACACAGATAAAATGTCCATTCTACACATTAGAAACATGTATTAAAATAAGTTGTAAAGATCACGATGCAAAGTAAGTTTGTATAATCACTCATCTAAATCACTCTAATCATAAGTTCATAGAAAGAAAGCAAGTAGAAACGTTTGTTCAGCTGCAACCATCTCTTTCCCCTCCATCCCTGCTTCACAGCAACAAAAATCCTCACACAGATTTGACCTGAAACAGAACACGGTAGTGAAGTTACGGTTATGTATGCATTTGTGTATGTGTTCAGGTGGGAGGTAATGACAACAATTTCAATTCCTGGTTCCCTAATACCGAAGCAAACTCATTATGAATTAAAAATAGAGACTTTCCCTTCACTGCAGGCAGCCTCCTGGGCACCTGGTAGAAAACTGAACTACTTCTATTTCTATGTGCTATTTTCCAGGGAAGTGTAAACATTGAAAAAATAATTCATCTAAATATTTTCTACACTCATATATGAAATAAGAGGAAGCATTTAAAAGGAAATTAAATGAAGTGCAAGAATCTGAGTGAGAAAGTGGAAAGAAGTGCCTTAGAACTTGAGATGACCATACTCCCAACAGGGCTCTGCCATGAACTAGCCATGTGACTTTGAGAAAATTACTGAGCATCCTTACCTATAATATGAAGACTTAACTAGATGGTTTCTAAGTGCCTCTTCAGTTTTTAGATTAAAAATAATTATGATTTGCATGTTCATGTATCTAATATTTGGAAATAGTTGTTTGAAATGTTATATCTGAAGGCAATAGTTATATAGAGAATGGTTCTAGATATAGGCATACATGAAACCATGTATGAAATATACAGTGATGCTTTTTTTAAATGATTACATTACCCACGAGTTATTTGAAATAATAAATTACAGTACAGTTGGCCAGACTGATCATCCACAATGGCTGCTCAATACTCCCAATAGTACTACCCATCATTTATGGAAAGCTGACTAAATCTGAGATGCTGGGCAAAGCAGTTTATGCATACCCACATCCTTTCATTACTCTGTGAGTGGTATTAAGACACTGACATAGAGCTGCCCTACGACCTAGCATTTGCACTACTAGGTATTTATCCCAAAGATATAGATGTAGTGAAAAGAAGGGGCACATGCACCCCAGCGTTCATAGAAGCAATGTCCACAATAGCCAAACTGTGGAAGGAGCCAAGATGCCCTTCAACAGATGAATGGATAAAGAAGATGTGGTTCACATATACAATGGAATATTACTCAGTCATCATAAAGTATGAATACCCACCATTTGTGTCAACATGGATGGAACTGGAGGGGATTATGCTAAATGAAGTAAGTCAAGCAGAGAAAGACAGTTATCATATGGTTTCACTCATATGTGGAACATAAGCAATAGCAAAGAGGACCATAGGGGAAGGGAGGGAAATCTGAGCAGGGAGAAATCAGAGAGGGAGATGAACCATGAGAGATTATCGACCCCAGGAAACAGACTGGGGGTTTCAAAGGAGAGGGAGATAGGGGGAGGCAGCAAGAGGGTGATAGGTATTAAGGAGGGCATGTGTTGTGATGAGCACTGGGTGTTATACACAACTACTGAATCACTGAACACTACATCAAAAACTAATGATGTACTATACAGTGGCTAACTGAACATAATAAAAAAAAAAATTAAAAGGACATTGACAGATGAGGAAACTGAGTCTCCAGCCACTAATAAATGTTGGAGCAGATGTCTGCTTGACTCCAACTACACAATACTGATGATAATAAAAACTTACATCCAATAGTACAAGCCTTTAAGGTGATCGATTCTTAAAGGACTGTGAAGAGGAAGAGGCCGTGGATCTACTGCAGTTTAAATTGTTGGCAAGCTCTTAAGGTTTGGTTAGTAAATTCATTATTCAGTTATATAATTACACCTACAAGTAGTAGAATGTTCTTTCATACGGATCAGCCTGAAAGACTCGAAAGCACACATTACCCAAGAGAAATGAGGACAAAGCTCTCTTGTTAAGAGTTCCTAGATAATTCAAATCCCTTCTCAATTTACCTCTGCCTACCCCAAGCTGAACTTTCCATTAAAATCACTGCAGTATGAAAAAAGAAAATGTACTGGCTTGAAAGACAGGAGAATAAAAAGATCTTGTGCTGTCTATGCAAATCAAGACCCATATAATAGTGACATGGCAAACACCCAAACTGGGTGACAGGCACAATCTTCCCCTCCTCATGCTCTATTGACTCCATTTAAGAGATGGGTGTAAAGTACCGCCTCAAGTGTTATCAAGGGTTTTTCTAGACATTCTGATGGAGACTTCAGGTTGCCCTGGATTTGTGTTTACCATCAACTTTTTTTTTCTACACATAGACTAGGGGGCAAAATACCTAGAGTGTGGGGAGCACAGACATTCAAAAAAGGATCTCCCAGGCTTTTTCTGGGCTTGGATTTTGACATGCTTGAAATAACAACTGAAATTGCAGACTACATTATCCCAGAACAAATGTACCTCCACCCTCTACTTCCACACATCAGTTAGAAATCAGCCAGGCTCCTGGTCAAGTCAGGCTCCTGGTTTCCACTCCTAGAACAGGGAAAGCAGGGGGATATACAGTCCATGATAGAAGTGATAAGGGAAGAAAGGTGAGGGTTAAATTCTGCAAAAGGGAAGAAAGATACCCCAAATCATAATAAAAAAAGACCCAGGTCATCTTATGTAAGCAGGTACAGGGAAATAGGTTTGCTTGGCAAGGCAAGATGTGGGAGGAGAAGGGCAACTGAGTCAGGAGCCAGACAAACTGCAAGCAGCAGAGAATGTGTGACCAGGAATAGGTCAGAGCAAAGGTTGGCAAACTTTTACTGTAATCTGTAATATTATAAATATTTTAGGCTTTGCAGGACATACGGTCTTTGATGCAACTACTCAACTCTGCCATTATTTTGCTATAAAAAAAACATGAAAATAAATGAGTTTGGCTGTGTTTCTATTAAATCTTATGCATGTATACTGAAATTTGAGTTTTATATAATTTTCACGTCACAAAATATTGCTCTTCTCTTGATTTTTGTTTTCATCCATCTCATTTTATTTTACTTTTTAATTTTTTAAAGATTTTATTTATTTATTTGACAGAGAAAGAGACAGCAAGAGAGGGGAGTGGAAGAGGGGAAAGTAGGCTTCCCAAAGAGCAGGGAGCCCGATGTGGGGCTCTCAATCCCAGGACCCAAGGATCACGACCTGAGCCGAAGGCAGATGCTTAACTGAGCCACCCAGGTGCCCCTTATTTTAATATTTTAAGATTTATTTATTTATTTATTTATTTGAGAGAGAGAGAGAAAGAGAGAGAGAGAGAAAGTGTGTGTAAGTGCGGGGAGAGAGAGAGAATCTCAAGCAGCTCTGCACTGAGTGTGGCACCTGATGCGGGGCTGGATCTCATGACTCTGCAATCATGACCTGAGCTGAAACCAAGAGTTGGGTGCTTATCCGACTGAGCCACCCAGGAGCCCCTGTTTTCATCCATTTTAAAATGTAAAAAAACATTTTTGGGCCACAGGCCCTACATAGAGGCAGCAGGACACATGTGGTCCATGGGTCACTGCTTCCTGTTCAGGGTAAACCATTCAGAACTGACAGCACAGAGAGCTTTGGTATGCTTAAAAGTGCACAGTTACTAGGTGGTTGTAGAAAAACAAATCAAGAGTCTGATTTATGAAAAAAACCCATTTTAAACAAAAATACTGATAAAAAAATAGTAGTAATAACCATTACTTATATATAAGTACTACATTCCACGTACTGCTCCTTACATATGTTAAATCCATCATAAAGTAGGAATTATTATTATCCCCATTTTATAGATAGAAAACTGATACAGTAAACACAAGAGTATTAAGATAACTATTGCTATCCCTAAGCCTTTATCTGTAATTCTAAAACCCTAAGTGTTTAGAAATAGACAAAAAAGAAATATTGTAAAACGTGACCTGGACTGATTTGATAGCAAAGCCTGACCTGAATTGACATGTAGTTCTGCAAAGTCGTTCTTTCTCCCCATTTGAGGTTAACATTTACACATTTCATGGCAGAAATACTACTTTAATTTAGGCTGTGGCCTCAGACCCAGCTGAAGTTGTTCCTGGAGGTTCAAATGACTCTGATTCTCCAAATATATGTAGCCCACAGATGTCCGATGCTGAATCGTACTCCCATTCTAAGGTCATATTCTCCATTAAAGTATGAACGGATTCTCTTCAAGGGTAGTGTGGTCTAGTAAACAGAAAAGTAGATTCATAGTTCAGAGTCTTTGAGGCTAATCAATCCTGTTACTACTACATACTTGGGAGCTTGGGAAATTTACTTCACCCTTCCTGGGCCTCATTTTCCCCATCCTGACCTGCAGTTATCAACTCAGGTACTCATCAGGCTGGACAAGATGAGCTGTGGGAAAAGCAGGACGGCAGTCGCTCCTGGGAGGACAAAGCTCCAGCAAACTGGGAAATAAAGGCTCTGACCTTTGCTATGAGAATATGTGTGACTCGGGTCTTCTTAACATTTCTTTCAAGAAGACACCCAAACCAGATTTTTAAGTGAACTGACCTTAAATGAAAAAAATATATGCAGGCCAACAAAACAGATCCGTCAGCTACATGTGATGTCCATGCTGCAAGCCTCAAGGGACTGATTAGCTGTAATAATGCCTTTTCCTCCACTGATGCTCCCAGGTCCTTTCCCTTGTGCTTTCACCTGTAGCTGGAAGTGACCGCCCATCTCTAACCCTGCAGCAACTTACATATTCTACTTAGTCAGCTGTTGGCATGGGTTGCCTTCCATTTTCAGTCATTGTTTCCTATTGTCCTGTCTTTTATCCTTAACTAGATTATAAGATCCTTGAGGGTCCTTGAGGGGGGCAGTGTATCTCCGAATTTCTGTAACAACTGGCACAGTGCCTTGAACACAGCAAGGGCTTAATGAAAACATTTGAACTGATGTTAGAACAGGCTATAAATAGCTAAGGCTAAATCAGAACAGCCCCAAGTCTGAGTTACTTGGATTCCCTACTGCTGGTGGGAGACACTGGTAAAATCACCTAATAGGGGCTTTGGAACTGAGCCACCCTAAGCCAGAACGCCAGCATATTTGCTTCAAGCTATCTGACCTTGAGCTTATCACATCATTTCTCTGAGAATCAATTTCCTCATTTGTAAGTTGGAAGGTTAATGACACTTCTGTGGGTTCAATGAAATAACGTATAAAGTACGCAGCATGGAACAGATGTCTCTAACTATTAATTCTCATACTTGCATATGTGGCCAAGGAAAGGAAAAGATTCTTACAGAAGACTGAAGACTACTCCTCATATGGGTCTTCATCATCTATAGAGAATCAGGTCCAACAATTGCTGTGGAATCCCCAAGAATTAGGTACACCTCATGGTAGCTCAAGGTGTGATCGAACTTCACAGTGTTATCTGTGATTTCAAATCAGTGATGCTTTTCTGAGTTGCCTTGAAAAATCATTCTTTTCTATCAAAGAAATAAAAATACCAGGGCCCCTGGGTGGCTCAGTGGGTTAAAGCCTCTGCCTTCGGCTCAGGTCATGATCTCATCGAGCCCCGCATCGGGCTCTCTGCTCAGCAGGGAGCCTGCTTCCCCCTCTCTCTCTGCCTGCCTCTCTGCCTACTTGTGATCTCTCTCTCTGTGTCAAATTAAAAAAAAAAAAAAAAAAAAAAACCTTTAAAAAAAAATATCTATTCAAGTGCAAGGCCTGTGACAAGAAGATATTCACAGTTTCTTTTCTTTCTTTTTTTTTTTTTTAAAGATTTTTATTTTATTTATTTGACAGAGAGAGACCGCGAGAGAGGAAACACAAGCAGGGGGAGTGGGAGAAACAGGCTTCCGGCTGAGCAGGAAACCCAATGCGGGGCTTGATCCCAGGACCCTGGGATCATGAGCTGAGCCAAAGGTAGATGCTTAATGACTGAGCCACCCAGGCGCCCCGATATTCACAGTTTCAAAAAAAAAAAAAGTATTGAGGCAAAATTGGCAAAGCACAAAGCTGTGTGTGATTCTCAATATATGCATCAGATAGTTTAATCAAGGATGTAGTCCCTGGCATTATTTTTGCAGTAAGCAATAAATCTGTAAAATAAACAGTCCATTAGGAAAACATGTGCCATGGTTCAGTATTCATAGACACACTTGTGATGTTATTAATGTCTATCCACGTGGGCTGCATGAACAGAAGATTACCAGTAACTGATAAAAAGGAGACTGTAAATAGGACTTCTAAAATGTCATAGGCTGTTAACCACAGAATCCCAACACAGAAAGGGACTTTAATAGCCACCTGTTCCAGCTCTTATCTCTACAATTTCCTGAGGGTCATCCTGGAGCTGCTTACATGCTTACAACCTGACAGGGAACTTACTCTTCCCATGATAACCTTTGTCATATTGAGAAGAATAAAGCTGAGACGAGGTCAGCTTCCTTAGAGCTTCTTCCTCTTGTCCCCTAGTCTGGTCTTACAGATATACAGGATAATTTAATGTGTAAGCACCCACTTTGCATGCATATACACTGTATCTCTCAGTGTGTTCCAGGAATTATTTAAGATGTGATGGATAATACAGAGTAAGTCTAGTACCATTTTTTACATGCTGCCATCTTGATGGCAAAACCCATGTGGTGTGCCTTACTTTAGAAGGCCTAAAACAGACCTAATGCCTTGTGCACAATGACCTCTCCATGTTATCATTCACTAACTATTTGTCCATAAATTATGGGCTCAAAACTGTAGGGGGCAAAAAAATTCAGTTCTGATAATTCTAGAGCACCTTACTGAAATTCAGTGACTACTCCAGAATACAGTAATTCATGTATTCATTCATGGCTATGTGCAGCTTATGCTTTGTCATTTCTGAAAAGAAAATTATACATTTTGTATGGCCAACCTGTGATAATTAGAAGAGCAAACCCAGTTATATCCTTACAACCATGAGATGAAGACAACACTTTCTCCAGTGGCTTTCAACAGACTTCTTGTCAAGAGCCAGATAATAAATATTACAGGCCTTGCTGGCCTTACAGTCTCTGTCACAACGACTCAATTCTGCCATCACAGAGTAAAAGAAGCCACAAACAATATGGAAACAACTGGTCATAGCTATATTCCAAATAAAGCTTTATTCACAAAAACAGATAGGTGCCTGCACTTAGCCCCTAGGTACAGGATGGTGGAGTGGGAAGAACACCGGCCCAGGAATCAGAAGAGAGTTTTAGCTGTGGTCCTTCCTCTGGCTACCAGATGAAGGCAAGCAATCACTTCACCACTTTGGCTTGAGACTTTATCTCTAAATGGAGCACATTAGATGATTTTTAGTTAAGCTTCAATTTCAAAATATCTGTGAGTCATTTATCAAAATCTCTCAGATAGTCGTGGCTATTGAATTATTCAGGTTGCACAGCAACTATATTCAGAAGGGTTTATCAAGGCTTCCTTAAGATTGCCTAAATGAGGGGTGCCTGGGTGGCTCAGTAGTTAAGCATCTGCCTTCGGTTCAGGTCATGATTCCAGAGGTCCTGGGATCGAGTCCCACATCGGGCTCCTTGCTTGGAGGTAAGCCTGCTTCTCCCTCTGTCTGCTGGTCCCCCTGCTTCTGCACACTCTCTCTGATAAATAAATAATTAAAAAAAAAAAAAAAAAAAAGACTTCCTAAATGAGCTCCTAAAGGCCTTCCCCAAGAATATCAGTCACCGATATAGGTAACAGGAGGCGATGGGAAATTTCTCTTCCTCTTGGAAAGTAACAGAGACCACCTCTTGCAGCTTCACAAGAACCTCGATCTAGGGAGACCTCAGATTTACCAAGCCTTGATTATGTGTTCTTTACGTGCAATTTAACTGAACATCCTGCATTTCACATGGCAACATTATTCCAATTCCTTAATTTGAGAAAGCAGTCAGACTGTAATACTTGGACAGATGTATTTTTACGTGTATTGATTTTATTATGTCTCACAGCACTCCACCTGTTGAGCGCAGAGAGCATTATCGTCATTCTCATCAAGAAAAAGCAGAGGTGCAAGGACTTATGAATTACCCAAGCTCAGAGGGTTAGCAACAGATAACTCTGAACATCCCCTAGTAACTCCAGACATACACAACATTGAATTCACTGTGAAATTACTATCCACTTTCATAAAGATGTACCTGTCAAAAGTATAAAACTTCAGTTTCTCCTTTGTCTCGTTTTGTGTACCTGGTTTATGGCTTTTTCCTAATACGATATTCAAACGAATATCATTGGGCCAAACTACATTTGTCACAGCATGACTTATTGACTGATATAATGAATTCTCTTTCTCTGGGAGAAATGACAATTTTTTAGTCAATTGAAGAAAGTCAAGTATTTAACAATTTTATAACACATTAATTAAATCTGAGAATAGAGAATCCAAAATTAGGTGTGGAGAGCGCTGTCCTAAAAGACAACTTAACATATACTTGTTCTCTCGGAAGATAAAGTAAATGATGGAAAGGCATTTTAAATATGGCATCGATATAAATATTCAATAATCTTTATATGAAGACAATCCAATTTTCCTTGAGGTAAAAGTAATTACTTGAGACAATATCACTTTTCAGAATACTCAGCCACAATTAAGAGAATAGTCATCAAATTCAATTAAATAGGGGTATGGGGAAGAATTACTGTCTTAATAATCTTAGAAACTCATTTACCTTGAGAAATATCAGCATTAGCCTGGATTATAAACTTAAAAAGGTGTCAAAAGAGGGGTGCCTGGGTGGCTCAGCCAATGAAGTGTCTGACTCATAATTTCAGCTCAGGGTTGTGGAATCAAGCCCTGTGTGGGGCTCCATGCTCAGCAGGGAGTCTGCTTGAGATTCTCTCCCTCTCCCTCTGCCCCTCCCCATTCTCTCTCTCTCTTTCTCTTTCTCAAATAAATAAATAAATCTTAAAAAAGTAAAAGATGAAGGAGTTGGGGGGCCTAAGTTCGTCCGGTCCCTGGAATTCAGCTAGTTATCAAATCATTCTGAACACCAGCAAAATCGATTGGAGAGCTGAGAAAAGAAATGCTGCAATTTTACAAGTAGAAAAGTGACTACTTGTTGGAAGGTAGGATGTGCAGAAACTTAAATCTGGGGCAATATATCAGAGGCTCGGGGAGCAGGGAGGGAGCCGGCTTAAGGAGACTATCTCAAAGTATTATAAGCAGCAGAGTGCAAAATCAGAACTTTTAGAAGTCTGCTACATTTGGGGTGGGGGGGGGTGGCGGGTAGCGTCCCTGGCTTAAAGGTGCTCAGGTGGCAAAGCAAGGTGGAATCCCAGGTGAGGCAGTGTGGTTTCAGGATCCCCAGAGTCACAAGAAGAACGGGGGTGCCTGAGTGCGGCAGAGTTCCCAGGCACTGAAGCCGGGAAGTCGGCTGAAAACAGTGAGTCTAGGCCTCGGCTTTGTGCTTGGTGTTGCCATAAACCGCAAATCGCTGCTCACCGCATGGTGACCACTCTTACATAATTGGTGGCAATGCAAGTAGGTGCAGCCACTTTGGAAAACAGTGTGGAGATTCCTCGAGAAATTAAAAATAGAGCTACCCTATGACCCTGCAATTGCACTACTGGGTATTTAGCCCAAAGATACAGATGTAGTGAAAAGAAGGGCCACATGTACTCCAATGTTCATAGCAGCAATGGCCACAATCGCCAAACTCTGGAAAGAGCCAAGATGCCCTTCAACAGACGAATGGATAAAGAAGATATGGTCCACAAATACAATGGAATATTATGCCTCCATCAGAAAGAATGAATACCCAACTTTTGTATCAATGTGGACGGGACTGGAAGAGATTATGCTGAGTGAAATAAATCAAGCAGAGAGAGGCAATTATCATATGGTTTCATTTACGTGTGGAGCATAAGGAAAAACATGGAGGACACTGGGAGAAGGAAAGGAAGGGTAAATTGGGGGAAATCGGAGGGGGAGATGAAGCGTGAGAAACTGTGGACTCTGAGAGACAAACTGAGGGTTTTGGAGGGGAGGGAGGTGGGGGGATGGGTGAGCTTGGTGGTGGATATTGAGGAGGGCACGTATTGCATGGAACACTGGGTGTGGTGCATGAACAATGAATCTTGGAACACTGAAAAAAAGTATATATAGAAACCTTTAAGATTTGACTGGTGGGTGTGGAGATCCATTTTGGGACTGCTCAAGAGCATTGCTTATTAAACCTGCCACCTACTAATCTGGAAAAAAAAAAGGCAGAAGCACTGGGAGACCCCCTTCCTCCCCTTCCCTCCCTTCCCCTTCCTATGGGTCCACACCATAGGAGTCCATAAAATTTGGAGACTTGAAACTCAGCCACATGCCTGAGATAAAAATACTTGGTCACAGGCTGAGTGAACATAGAGTTCATACCAAATCCAGGAGACAAGAGTGACCAACTGCTTTTCTGTGAGGGCTCACTGAAGAGTAGGGGGTGCAAAACTTCAGCTCTGAGGCTAAAGCACAGGGCACCACGATTTTCATCCCACCCTTCAGTGCTTAAAGCCTTCAGGGAGCAAAACAGCACCAATGCAATCCTTAGCCGCCTACCCTAAACTGGGTTCACTGGGAAGGGAAGCACATTTCCAAAAGTAGAAGGGCACTTGAGAATCAGTGCAACAGGACCCTCCCCCAGAAGACCAACAGGAACAACTGGCTAGCACCAAGTTTACCAATCACAGAAAAGAGCAAAACTTCAGCTCTTGGGGGAAACATTATGTAGCATTTGTGAATTTTTTATTCTTTTATTTATTTATTTATTATTGTTAAAATGTCTATACTACCAAAAGCAATCTACACATTCAATGCAATCCCTATCAGAATACTATCAACTTTTTTTCACAGAGCTGGAACAATTTTAAAATTTGTATGGAAACAGAAAAGACCTCAAATAGCCGAAGTAATATTGAAAAAGAAAACCAAAGCTAGAAAACCAAAGCATCACAATTTCAGACTTTAAGCTGTATTACAAAGCTGTAATCATCAAGATAGTATGGTACTGGCAGAATAACAGACACACAGATCAGTGGAACAGAATAGAGAACCCAAAAATGGACCCTCAACTCTATGGTCAACTAATCTTCGACAAAGCAGGAAAGAATATTCAAATGGGAAAAAGCTAGTCTCTTCAACAAATGGTGTTGGGCAAATTGGACAGCTACATCCAGAAGAATGAAACTGGACCACTTCCTTACACCATACATAGAAATAAACTCAAAATAGATTAAAGACTTAAAGGTGAGATAGCACTCCATCAAAGTCCTAGAGGAGAATGCAGACAGCAATCTCTTTCACCTCAACTGCAGCAATTTCTTGCAAGACATGTCTCCAAAGGCAAGAGAAACAAAAGTAAAAATGAACTATTGGGACTTCATCAAGCTAAAAAGCTCTTTCACAGCAAAGGAAACAGTCAACAAAACTAAAAGACAGACGACAGAATGGGAGAAGATATTTGCAAATGTCTTACCAGATAAAGGGCTAGTATCCAAGATCTATAAAGAACTAATCAAACTCAACACCCAAAAATACCAAAAAACCCAGTCAAGAAATGAGCGGAAGACATGAACAGACATTTCTCCAAAGAATACCTACAAATGGCCAACAGACACATAAAAAAATGCTCAACATCACTCAACATCAGATGTAAATCAAAGCCACAGTAAGATACACCTCATAGCGGCCAGAGTGGCTATAATGAGCAGTTTGGGAAACAACAGATGTTGGTGAGGATGTGGAGAAAGGGGAACCCTCTTATACTGTTGGTGGGAATGCAAATTGGTGCAGTCACTCTGGAATACAGAATGGAGGTTCCTTAAAAAGTTAAAAATAGAACTACCCTCCAACCCAGCAATTGTACAACAAGGTATTTATTCAAATGATACAAACATAGTGATTCGAAGGGTCACATGTACCCCAGTGTTTACTGCAGCAATATCTACAATAGCCAAACTATGGAAAGAGCCCAGATGTCCATTGAGAGATGAATGGATAAAAAGGAAGTGGTGTGTGTGTGTGTGTGTGTGTGTGTGTGTGTGTGTGTGTGTGTAAGGGAATATTATTCAGCCATCAAAAAGAATGAAATCTTGCCATTCACAATGACATGGATAGAACTAGAGGGTATTATGCTAAGCAAAATAAGTCAGGCAGAGAAAGACAAATACCAATGATTTCATTCATATGTGGAATTTAAGAAACAAAACAGATGAACATAGAGGAAGGGAAGGAAAAATAAAATAAGATGAAAATTGAGAGGGAGGCAAACCATAAGAGATGCTGAATTCTAGGAAACAAACCGAGGGTTGCTGGAGGGTAAGTGGTTGGGGCTAAGAGATAACTGGGTAATGGGCATTAAGGGGGGGCACTTGAAGTAATGAGCACTGGGTGTTATAATTCTGTATCTGAAACTAATAATAAAAAAAGACTGCCAAAAGGAACAAACATTAAATGGAGTGAGTATGGTAACACCTTGAGTTAGCATAGCAAAATCTATTCTTCCTAGATTTAAAACAACTGAATGCAAAGTTCTATATTCCTCTTCAACATTAATGCATAGATTCCAAAGGTTAAATTTAGATATTTCTATGGGAGAGGCTCTGCCTTCTGGACTACTCTGCTGGACAGTATTGGATGTCCTGACCCTACCAGGTCTGGGGCTTCTTTTCCCATTCCTTACTTTTGAATGTTCAAATAACCCCCATTGGCCTCATTTCTGGTTTCCACTTCTTAGAGGAAAGAAATGACCTGTTGATTTGGTCATTAACTACCTGAAAATGAAGATATAGAGAATGACATACCCTCAATATCTCAAATCTAGTGCAGTGGGCCTTTGTTTCTGCTGAGGGCTCTGGAGTGGGTCTGAAGTCAGGAGGCTGAATGAGATCCTTGGCTCACATCACCTCTCTCTGTGGCTACTTAATAAGTGTGCAGATAACATTGCATTTGAACAGGAACTTCCAAACCTAGAAAAAATATTTGAAGACTTGGTACAAGATGAGCTGGTTTTAAACAAACATAAGTCCCAATGCTACTGGGAAAGGATTACAAAAGACTAACTCAGATTCATTAAGTTGCCAGAGGAAGGAAAAGAAATAAGCTTTTATCTAGTACTTGCTATGTACTAGGCTGTTGTCCATGGTGACAGGAGATAGGAAACCTTACACAGAATCTTAACAGATCTACAACTACTTTCTTATTAAATTAGATGACCAGTGAGTATCTTTTATTGACACTACCCAAAAAAATGGAAAAAACGATTCCCAAAGCTACTTTGCTGACTGGGTTAAGGGGTTTTTGGGGCTTTTTTTTTTTTCTTTCTATGTGCTTGAGACTGATTTAAGTAGCATTAAAGTTATAATTAGAGATAAGGAAATTCAGATCTTCAGAATTTTACCATGGGTGTTCATGCAAATAGAGAGTAAAATTTGTGGGTATGGTTAATTAATCATTCAAGAGAAAATAATTAATTTCAAACTATGTTTGCTTTCCCCCCTTGTGTTATAATCGCTTAATATGACTTCCCTTATTGGAAGTCAATAAATCATTCAGTGACAGGTGTGGAAATGAGTAGTTGATGTCGATTTTTTTTCCAGGCACAGAGGAAGAGCACATTTCCTAATCTCATTTACAGTTAGACTGGGGCCTTGGGATTAGCTCTGACCAATAAATGGACTGGCTTCTAAAAGTTCCTCCTAAAAGCCCTTGACTTTCTCTCACTAATTGGAAGCAAAGGACTCCAAGATGGTAAATGCTAAAGAAAACGCCCAGATGCCTGTGTCCAACTTGGAAGATAGCCACCTGATCTGTATTGAGCTGTCATGTGAACAAGAAAAAAAACTGTATGTAAAGCCAATGAAATGCTGCGCTGTTTGTTATGGCAGCTTACCAGCATTACCTGGACATGGAGGAAGGGGCTCACTCAAACCTGATCTTCTGAGTCAGCCTAGCATGGCTCATCCTTACAGAAAAAACAGTCTTAGATCTAAAAGGGAGCAGTGGAGAAATGGTGAACAGTGAAGGTTGGCAGCATAAATTATGTAATGCAGAAAAAGCAAAACAGAGAGTGGTGTTGGGAACCTAGGGAAGCCAAGACTGTTGAAAAATCAAAGGCAGAAACAGCAGAGGACTAGGGGGAGCTGGAGAACATTATCTTGGAGCTGGTTTCCTTGTTAGGTAGGCCACCCACAGGGAGGAGAGCCCCTATGGATTTTCCCGCCTGTACGTGGTGTTGAGCTCTCTGATCCAGGCTAGAAGGTGAGCTCCTGTATAGCCAGGTCAATCAACATGCATACTGCAGTCAGTCCAGAGCTTAGAGAAAGACACCGTTGTTTGCACATCCAACTTGGAGGCCTAAATATCAGCTCAGAATTCCAAAGGTACTATGAAATTGGAGTGAATGAATCACAAACCCCAGTTGTTTTCTATAATAAAAGTAGTATTAGTCAGCTAGACATCCCTGCAGAATGAATTTAATTATTTATATATGTCACTTCTCAAACATTCTCACCCCTCTCCAAATTTGAGAACTAAATACAAGACTTTCTTCAGTGAAAGCTTTTTAGCCTGGTGTTGGTCTATGATGGCAAATTAAAACATGTTAAGGTTCTGGCAAGCACATCCAAAGAGATGGGGACTCTTCTGTGATAGCCTGTTTCCTGAAGGTAAATTAAACGGTACCTCTGGTTGTTCCTATGTAACCACTCCTAACAAGATTTTTAGGTGGTGGTTCCTGCTGACAGATTGAGTGCAGAGGAGTAAGAAGCACAGGAAATAAGAGAGGGAAGTGAAGGATGTGAGTAAATATGTATTTGGAAGATTTCCATTTAATTCCTCTGAATGAGCTTCTGGTTCACGTTAGCAAAATCTCTTGGGAAATCAGCCACACTGAATTTGTTTCACTGTTCCCACCTGCATATTGAATGATATTATGGAGTCTCAATGCTAATCCATTCTCTGCTGATCCTAACCAAGAAAAGCACAGTGGAAATTTGAAGTGTTGACTTGCCAGCTCCCTACACTAAACTCCAAAGAGAGGAGAGGACTCACCACGGTCCCCTTAAATGAGCTACAGACATTTTATTGAAGCTTCAAGGATGTGATCTTTTCTTTAAAATCTTGTTAGCAACAAATTGACCACATTTATGTAGAGCCAGTAGGTCTACTTATACGTGGAAATAACAGAAATGAAATTATGGTGACACTGTGGAGCCATGGATCTCTGTCACCATGAAATGGCCCTGTGACCTTGAGAGCGCATCCCTAAATAATTATCTGTCCCACACCTTTGTAGGCTAAGCATCTATTGTGAGAGCAATTTCACCAAACATTAGACACAAAAAGTCATATATCTTAAGAATCTAAAGGAAGGAGGGAAACTGAGGCAGGGAGATGGTGAGAAGGTAGATGTAAGAGCCATCAGGTTCTCTCCATCCGGTTCCTTTTGCACTTGGCTCTGGATGGATCTCAGAAATTCATGGAAGGCAGCAATGACTGTACCTTCTCTTTTTTTTTTTTTTTTTAAGATTTATTTATTTATTTGACACAGAGAGAGAGATCACAAGTAGGCAGATAGGCAGGCAGAGAGAGAGGAGGAAGCAGGCTCCCTGCTGAGCAGAGAGCCTGATGCGGGGCTCGATCCCAGGACCCTGAGATCATGACGTGAGCGGAAGGCAGAGGCTTAACCCACTGAGCCACCCAGGCGCCCCAATGACTGTACTTTATATTAAATTACTATTGCCCTTTGCTTCCCATAAAATCTCTTATTTTCAGATTGTAGTACAGTTATTTGTCTGCTGCCCCTTTCCCCTTCTCCTCGATGACAGAGAAAAGAGAGGCTGCCCTGTGTCTTGATATCCCCTTCTGCACGCACACACAAAATGCTTGCGGAACTCAATAGAAGCATGGAATTTCTTCCACATACTTAATACGAAGAGTGGTCATTTTGTAAAGGTCAAGTTATTCTTATAGCATTTACTAGGTACCTAAAATTCATTCGTGAGAGATTCCCCTTAGATGTTTTTTCATCTATGCTCCTGTCAGAAAAAATATGAGTTTGCTTCCATACACTCCTATCTCCTGAATCCAGGAAAATGAAAACGAGTGATGGCAAAGTAAGTAGGGATGTTTTAAAAAAGCAAAACAAAGAACAGACAATAAAGCACCTATACTTGACTGAGAGCTGATGGCTTCTAAGAGGAATCTAAAATAAAAGCGAGAGACAGACAGTATTTGCTTTGCCATATACCTTCAGTAACCTCCCTCTCCCCCCCATCCCTGGTGCCCTGTGCAAAATCAGCAAGGCCTATAACCAGTTAAATCCTTCCCCCATCACCTCTCCTCCCCCTTATGAAGGCCCGTACTTCCTACTCATCCTCCTGTATGTCTTGTTTTGAAATTACCTTTCCCCGAAATCAAAACTCTCATTTTCTTTAGGCATCCCAGCCAGGTTAGAATGAAAGCTAATTAGGCTAATTAAACTAATTCACATTAAGTTTATGACTAATCATTTCCCCATATACTCTTTAACCTATTCAGGAATGTTTTCTTATTAACTCTAATTGGTGAAATTTCAGTCATTGTGGAGGAGATATTTTGGGATAGGAAGGCATCTTCTCTTTTCCAGGAAGGGGAAAACCAAAACTTCAGATTTTCTCTTAATCCATCCCCACCACAATTCCCCATGCCTATCCCTGATAGGAATAAATATGTGTGTGTGTGCATGTGTGCATGTATATTCCTTCTCTCCTTCTCACCAACTTCCTGAATCAAGAACAGTGAGCTTTCCTAATTAAAACTTTGCCTCTTTTAAAGGGGGTTGGGGTAAAACAATTGGGATGTCTAACCTTACAACAAACTACAGCAGGCCAATAATTATAAAAGTAGTTCTCAGATTTTATGATAGATCAGAATCACCTGAAGGGCTTGTTAAAACACAAATTGAAAACAAAACAAAACAAAACAAAAACACAGATTGCCAGAATCTCTAATTCAGTATGTTTGGGTAGGGCCAAAATTTTGCATTTCTAATAGGCTCCCTGGTGATGCTGATTGTCCAAGGACAACATGTTAAGAACCACCACCTTATACTAAACTTCCCTTCCACATGGGAGGGAAAGAATAGTGCAAAAGGAGGAAGGGCATATTCAACAACATAGAGGTGTGAAAGAACATGAATCGTTTGAAATAGTGGCATTTTGCTTTCTCTGGAGATTGAGCTTCAGGGAAAGTAGAAAGAAAATGGAGTTGAGGGCTAGGAGTGAAGAATCATATTATTTTAGAAACATGTGACCTCTAAGTTGTTAGGAGAGTAGCACAAGAATGCAAACTGCTAAAAGGTGTATAGAGTCATTTTGAGTCGTTCCCCATCTTGACATAAACTGAGAATCAAGTTACTATAAAATAAATGTGGCCTAAATTCTGAAATACACACACACACATATGTGTGTGTGTGTGTGTGTGTGTGTGTGTGTGTGTGTGTGTGTTTTAATTTATAAACATCCATGACCCTGATTTCAGGGACACCTGTGGTAGAAGGGAAGGATGAGAAGGTCTCTGCGTCATTGACTTCCCACTCCCTTCTTCCTTTCTTCTTGATTCCTCCTGCCTCCAAGGCATTCTAGAACCATACTTGGGTATTTATACTGAGCAAGGCCACTGTGCATGAAGTTTTGTGGAATGAAATTCTTCTACATTTTCTTGTCCCCATGTTAGGACACTTATACACTCTTTTCTTCACTATCTTGCTCCCCTTGTTTTTTCACATTTATGCATGCCTAAGGGGTTTTCTGTATCATTCTGCTAATAAGGGAGGTAAGATTGCAAGATCTGGGCTTAGACATAGAAGACTGTATACTTCCCTTGAGGCCTTAGACTGGTCTTTGCACTTCAACCCAGCTTTACCAGAGAGAGATAAAGTATTAAGGGAAATTGGGCAACAGTCCAATTAGTGAAAAAAAAAAAATCTCTCGTCTAGGGTAGAGGTAAGCAAGCTTCTTAAATAAGCAAAAAGAAAGTGTTTTCTCTGTTTAAACAACCAAAGTGTACTTGGTAGAGTATTATTTTTCTTCCAGCAATCTGGATTCAGAGGTACAGAGTCATCAGTCGCCAATTTAGACTGAGTTCTCTCAAAATCAGACCCTGAAGTAGGCTGTAAGTGCCAGCAGTTTATTTGGGAGGCAGTCCTAGAAAGCAGTGGCAGAGGATTGGGACAGTGAAAAAGGGAAAGGAAAAAAGCCAACACAGAAAAGCTTGCCCCAGAGGGAACTGGGCATCATTCCTGCTGGGAGCTCCAGGCAATGGTATGGAGCATACCTCAGAGTTGTTCCACTACAGTGCACAGAAGTGGGGGGATATATTTGCCAACTCCCTCTAGTCGTTAGTTAAGGGCTGCTCCCAAGATGTGAACTCCCTGACATTTCTAGCTTGTCCTCAGATGGACCATGTGTGCTCCTTCAATGAAAGAAATCATACAGAGGTTCACAGAAGCTGATGAAAGGTGTCCAGCGGGGGGGGGGGGGAGAGCGCCCACAGCTCTCCTATAATTATTCTGTAAATTTCACCTCTTCCATCATTCAGTTGTCCTAAAATTCCTTGGTATCAGTTATACATTGTACTTGCTGGAAGTAAAGCAAATATTTCAGTTTCATATCCTTTCAGTTTCTATTAGAGTCACCTTAATTCTGTTATTTGATTGACTCTATCAATGTTTCCCTATAAAATGTATGTAGGAATAAGTTCATCCTGAAAAATCAAACACCACCTAATACAAAGATGTCTTAATGGCCTTGAAAATTAATTCTATAAAACAATTAACTCAGAGAAGTATGCTTAGCACTTTCCAAATGTGTACTGACAGTAAAAAAAAAAAATCAAATACCCACATTTGCATTTTGTCTAGACATGGTTACAGACTAAAATACTTCAGTTGATCAGCTTGAAGTACCAAATAAATCTTTGTCATCAATACAACAATAGTACTTACTTGGTGTGTTTTGTAGCAGTACGTATCAAAAGAAGTATACACAAAAAAGAAAATCTTAAGAAATATATTTCCCCAAAGTAAACACTTACCAAAGTATAACTGAATGGTTAGTTTGGTATAACTTCACTACAGAAATGACAGAAAAAAAAGGACAACATATAATAATCAAGTTGGTAAGGACCAACTGCTAAGAAGCTAATTTAGTGTTCAAGAAAACCCAAATATATAGAAATGTGATTTTTCGTCTTTTGCTCACACACTACCAATGATGTGTTCTAACCAACTTAAAAGCAAGGCATGAATATTTTGTTATAATAAATTAATGAGATGATATCCTATTTTAATGAATTCAACCAAGTCAATTTGCCTTTGTAGGTAGAGTGACTCTTGTAGCATATAACAAAACCAAGTTCTACTACTAAAATAGTTCCTGTTTATCTGTAGACTGTAATTATAAAACAAGAAAATAAATAAAACAACCCAGTGATTTTGATCAAACAATACAGGCCAGTTGGTTCAGATGTTGCAATAGTTGATCCAAATCACTGGGCAGCAGACATCATGAGCATTAAAGGAAAATAAAAGTCAAATGTGCAAAAGTTAATTGAGTTTATGACTAGCATTCATCAAGAGCCAGCAAGATAAAATAAAAACCAAAAAATAAATATCTTCATGAAAATCTCATTTGGGCTCTCATCTAGCTGGCAGGATATAAAAGGAAAATACATATTTGAAGTAAATAATTGATATTGTGATATGCCTTTATGATTGAAAATAGCTTACTTAGAACACTGTAGAACTGGCAGAGTAAATGGAAAGTTAATAAGGAGCAAAGAAAATCTGTCAAATTTGGATCATGCATCCATATCTAAATTATAAAGAGTGAGTAGAGGCTGAATATCCAGTTTAATGACTTAGCTTCTTGATTCTGCAAAAATGTAATTACTTTTAAAATAAAAAGTCTTAGATTCATGTTTAAAGCTATTCACAAAACTTTGCACCAAATCACACAATTAAATACATAAGAGGTCCAGTCCCAAGACAAGCATTGTGACAGGAAAATACAGAGACAAATCTGTCATGGTCATTGGCATCCACAAGCTTATAGTTTAAGAGGAGTGACTGACAAGAGTAAAAGAGTGAGTGGGTACTGAGGGAAATATCTATGAGGTAAGTGGAGGTGCAGAGAAGGGAGCCATCAAATCATAGGCAGACAGGAGAGCACATGTTTCTGAAAGCTTTATAAAGAATGTGACACTGAAGTTAAGTGTTCCTGTGGGGTTCATACTTGCATTTTTGCATCAATCAGTCAGAATTTCTAAAACACAGTCCAGCTTAAGGATGAGAAAGTTTTAAGAGTCAAATGGATTCCAAAATTTCATTTTCTGTATCCTTTTCTTTAGGCAGTAACCACTTCACTGAGCATCCTGTTTCTATCACTGGATAACTATAACATTGAATAAGCAATTATATTGAAGACATTGTCCTAGATGGTAAGTGGAAGCAAATAAGAAGAAAGAGAGAAAGGAAGAAAGGAAGGAAGGAAGGGAGGGAGGGAGGGAGGGAGGAAGGAAGGAAGGAAGGAAGGAAGGAAGGAAGGAAGGAAGGAAGGAAGGAAGGAAGGAAGGGAGTGGTGGTTGAACATAACCTTTACAATCCAAGGAAGGAAATGACCCATAAAGTGAACTTTAGCATATAAACAGTTAAATATCAAATTTTAAGATAGACTTTAACAAACAGAAAAGCATCCCTTCTTTTTGGATAGTACATCACACCACCATTAACATGTCGTTCATCATCTCTGAATATCTGTTGTCGATCAATCAACAAGCTGGCTTTAAAGTTCTTAAGGAAAACAAAACAAAACAAAACAAAACAAAACAAAACAAAACATGTAGAAATAGAATAGAAAGCCAGCAAAAGTTAAACCATGGAGTACCTAGCTACTGGTCAGCAAGAAACCTTTCCAAATACTGAAATATACACCAAAGCCTCTGTGATTAACAGACTGTGAAACAGCACATAGACTAAACAGTGGGGGGGGGGGGGGGGAGTCCCAATACATATAAAAATTTAGTATAATATACTATAAAGACATCAACTCAATCCACTAAGTAAAAAATACATACACACTCTTAAATAATTAATATTGGGACACTGAATAGTGATTTGAAAAACGATGAAACTGGATACCTCCTTACACAACACACCAGAATAAACACTAAACGGATTCAAAATATAATTGAAATGCATGAAATCATAAAACTACCAGAAGAAAACATGAGTCTATTCCTTTAGAACCTGGGTATGAGGACAACTTTTCTAACCATGGTTGAAATCCAGAGGCAGTAAACGATTGCTAAATGTGAATAAATATGAAATCCTAACATAAAAAAGCACAATAAGCAAAATAAAGAAAAGTAAAAAACTGAAAGAAAATATTTGCAACATATATCACAGCTAAAGAACTAAAAATCAACATAGGGAATACTCTCAAAAATTGAAGGAAAAAGCCAATAGGAAAAAAAAAAGACAAAAACTATGAATAGGCAGTTTACAAAAACAGACATACAAATAACTCTTAAATATGTGAAAAGATGTTTGTGTTTATTCACAATAAGAGAATTGCAAATTTAAATGACATTGAAATCCAAATAAATGACAATAAAATAAGTCATACCTGTGGATTGGCAGAAACTATGTTTGACAGCACACTCTGATGGCGAGGCTCTGACAAAATGGGCATCCTCAATATATCACCAGTGAAAAATCATGGTTAAGGCTTCACCTACAGACTTGCATTTTCAATGATAAGTTCATCATTTATCAATAAATTCCAATGTGTTTTCATTCAGCTTTTTCTATCTATAGTGAAAGTTTTAGAAAATAGGAAACATTTTTCTAGCAATTATTGGGATCTAGGGATCAAAAGCCTGAGTCTGTAGTGTAGTGATTTCTTATTATGGCAAGCCCCAACTCTGTCATGCTAAATTGAAAAGTACAGAACCAGGTTTTGAAACATTAAAGTCTCCATAAATCTTACCAAATAATCCGTTTCACCAGTGACAGCACTACATTCCCTGGACAGACAAGCTTCAATAGGGATGAAGTGCTAGAAACATTCCATTACCCAGAATTGTGTGCAGCAACAGCCTCCTTTGACTGATGGCATCAAATTATTATGAAGCCAGACATTTTGTGTGCATTGGAGAACGCTTGTTCCAGACTCTTTCAGAATGTGGCCTCAAGTTAAAACTTCCAACTATGGGAAAGTCAAAGTTAATCCCCCTGCTAGTTAGCAATGTTATGGGAGATTCTGCACAGCAACTCCGGAAAGCATGGAGGGACTCCTGAAAATGTTGAAAAAGAGCCTTCCTATGAAAGTTCAAGTCACCACAGCTTCTGGTGCCAGAATTAGTGAATTTGCTAATTACCTAATATTAGGTAATTAGTGAATTACCTCTTCTCTGTTCTTACTCAAAAGAAGCAGTAGACTAATTTGGAAATAAAAGCCAAGTTAGAATTTAGTCTCTAAAAAACACTGAAACGCATTTTAGGAAAATAAAAGAATCAAAAAGTAAACCGATAATGATACTGATAAAATCTAAAATGTAGGCAATCACTTCTCTGATTTCTGAATAAGGAAAATCTTCTATGCTTAAAAATGAACATATGATAAAGGAAAATATTAACATATTACCATATAACATACACAATTTATAGATATCAAACATAAACAATTGATCAGCAAATACTTAGTTAGGAAAATATTTGCCCCAATATAACAGAATAATATCTTTCCTATGTAAACCAATAAGAACACAGTAGGAGAACATAAAATTCTCAAAAGAGAAAATATAAATGCCAAATATAAAGAGAAATGTTCACCTTCTTCAGGATGCAAGTTCAAAACACAGATAAGATAAAAGCAAAGTACGCTTCATTCGCTTGCCCACTTTACAAAGGGCTCAACATAATACTAGCTCACAGCTACATAGTGCTTATCCTGTACCAGCTACTCATCTAAGTATGTTACCTATACTAAGTCATTTCATCCTCACAACAATCCTATTTGGTAAGTAATATTGTTTTCATCATTCCCACTTAAAAAATGGAGAAAGCGAGGCACAGATAAGTTGCATAACTTGTCCAAAGTCACACAACTTGTAAGTCAGAGAACTGGCTTATGATTGACATTCAAGTCAAGCCAGTTTATCTCCAGACACGGGCTCTTAACCACAATGCTAGGCTGCCTCAGGTTGATGGAAATGGTATGGCGATTCATGTATATGTGTTCCTCGCTGGTTAGAGGTTAAGAAATTTTGTGTGTATTTATCAAAAGTCTTAACAGTTATTTTTAGCCTTTGTCTCAATATTCTGACCTCTAAGAATCCAGTCTAAAGAAATAATATTTTTTTTTCTTCAAGATTTTATTAATTTATTTGACAGAGAGACATAGCAAAAGAGGGAACACAAGCAGGGGGAGTGGGAGAGGGAGAAGCAGGCTTCCCACTCAGCAGGGAGCCCAATGCAGGGCCCAAACCCAGGATCCTGGGATCATGACCTGAGCCAAAGGCAGACGTTTAATGACTGAGCCACCCAGATGCCCCGAGAAATAATATTTCTAATGAAACAGATTTATGCACAGAGAAGCTCATGATGGCATCATTTATAATCACCCAAAGAAAAAAGAAAACAAACTAAATGCCAAACATTATAAGACTATTTAAATAAAAACAAAACAAAAAACACAAACAACAAAAACATACCAAAAAAGTACATTTAATTACAATTTATAGAAGCAGTGGAATATTTGACAGCCAATAAAAATGATATTTACTAAGAGTTTTCATGATGTGAGAAATACTTATGATATAATGCCCAAGAAAATGCAGAATGTAAATTTTATGTCTACTACTATCTTTTTTATACTTAAAAATATGGAAATTTATTTACTCAAATAATCAAGCAAAAGGGACAAAATTCCCTGCTGTGATGAAGCTAAATTTCTAGTAGAGCAGGCAAACATTGAACATAGCAAGGAAATGGATTATACAGTGAATTAGAAGGATACGTACAATTGACTTTTTTTGAATTATTTTTTAAAGGGAAGAAGAGAACAATGGAAAGTTGGAATTCCAGGTTGGTGCATGCAGGTCACAAAATTAAATAGAGGAAAGCCTGGCCGAGAGTAAGATTTGAGCAAAGACTTAGAGGAGGTGGAAGAGTTAGCCACGTGAATACCTGAAGGAAGAGCCTTTCAGGCTACAACACGGCTGGCACAAAGCCTCCGTAGCATGCTCAGTCAGTACATGAGACAATCTGGAAATGAATGGCTCTGAAATCAGGACTTGACCAATGACAACAGAGATGCTGAGGAACATACACCCCCAGACTTCCTGCCCTTCAGTGGGATAACTCTGACGCATGTTCTACATCAGTTCCTAGAGCCTTGTTTCTCAGACATCAATTAGGAGTCTTTGCTCAAATGCAGATTGTGAACCAATAGGTCTGGAGTAGAGTCTGAGGTTCTCATTTTAACAAACTCCTGGGTGATGCTAGTGCTGCTGGTTCATAGCCCATGCATTAAGTAGCGAGGTTCTAAAGTTATTCAGAAGGGTTCGATTCACTTGACCCCGGTAGTAGCACACCCCTTATCAGCTTCCTTCCCACCTCTGACTCATTTCCTCTCTTCCACACGGTGTTAACCTGGCATCACTTTTAAAATAAACTCATTGCATTCACTTTGTCTTCAAAGAGAAGACAAGTCTATACCATACCCTGAGGCAGGAGTGCCGTAGGTGAACTAGAGGAAGAATCCAGTGTGGCTGACACAGAGCAAGTGAGGGGCTCAGCAGCAGAGAAGGAGTTTGGAGAGGTAATGGGGAAAGATGACACAAGGCCACTGTAGAGGTATTGGCTCTGACCCAGAGTGAAACAAGGGGCCATTGCAGTTCTTAGCAGAAGATGATATGACGTACTCTAAGATTAAGAGCCTCATCCTGGCCACTAATAGGGGTCAAAGGCAGAAGCAATGAGGTCAGCTTGGAAGCCACTGCAGTAACCCAAGGCAGAGATGATGGAGGCACACAGTAGGGACAAGAATGGCTGGCAGTGGCTATGTGAGAAGAAGTTAGATTCTAGGCTAAATTCTAGTTAGATTCTAGTAGTCAAGGAACAGTAGGATCGTAACAGTCTAGAATTTGGGAAAGAAGTCTGTAGTTGCAGATATAAAAGAGGCTGTCATCAGCATATACATGGCATTTAAAATCAGTGAATTGAATGGGATGCTTAAAAAGCAAATGTAAGTAGAAAAAAAAAGAGTCCAAGAACTGAGCCCTGAAACATTTTAACCATAGGAATCCTGGAAGGCAATGTGCTCATTGGGATTCTAGGTGGTGATTATCTTTTCTTACTGTCATTAGCTTGACTTCAGTGTAATATCTGTGGAGCCAAAGACTGGAGGGACATACGGGATCAGATGCCATGCCATTCTAGCTCATTGTGGCTTTGCCAGTTGGGAACAATATTGGAAAGAATACAGAATTTCAACAATACAAAAGAGCAATAAAGTTAAATGAGATTTCAAACGTATTACATATGTGTGTGAAATATGCGATGGCATACAAAGAAAAAGTGTTTTGGGCTAGATGGGAAAATATTAAAATGCATTAAGAGAATCAAGCAAGTGTGAAACCGAAGCAAGCCATGAAGAGAATTATAAAGGAGCTCAACAGGGATAGACAGAAATATTACATAACAATAGTCTGAACCCAGGAATGACAATGTTCTCTAAAGGACATAGTATCTCTGTTGTTAGAGCAACTAAAACAAGCAGGGCAGTGTGTAGGTAAGGGACACAGGGAGAATCAAATACTGCATCCAGGCCCCAAATTGCACCAAATTTGTAATCTCAACTGGCCTTACACAGGAATGTTTAGAATTTAGCATGGAGATGATAAATCAAATCCATAATTAGAAAAAAATGTGTTAAGTTTAGGAAAATGCTTTTGTAAAAATGGAAACAATCCGTGTTTAGTAAACTATTAGAAATATTTAAAGCCATTTAATTTATTAAGCTAACATATAAGCCTCAGGATTCTAAATTTAAACATAATTGATTTGGAATTGTGGTCTTAGCTATTCAAAGAGAATTTAGTTAACTTTCCTTTTTTATAAAGATGTTTATTTATTTACTTCAGAAAGAGACACAGAGAGTGAGAGAGTGTGAGCCAGGGGAGGAGCATAGGATGAGGGACAAGCAAACTGCCCGCTGAGCTCAGAGCTGGA
>CM052896.1:42722173-42763519 GCA_028534135.1 Potos flavus
ATAATACATATATAATAAATAATATAATAAATAAATACACACACATCCAAAAGGATAATGACAATGCTTGCCAATGGGTAAACAATCAGAAAATATCAATAGTTATTTTGCTATTAAAGCATCAATTGATTGTAGCAATAGCAACTTTTAATTCAATTATACATTGAAATGAGTTTATAATTTATTAATTATGCTAGCATCTATCTACATTTGAAATATAGTGGTAGATTGTCTATTTGCTGGAGTAACCACTAACCTGACTTCTAACATTAGAAATTAGTTTGGACTGTTTTTGGATGTAAGATAGCTGTCCAATTTATAAAAGACATTCCCGTGACTTCCCCTGTAAATGTTCTAACGCTACTCACTTAGCATTTAGAGACAAATCGTTACGGTTCAAAGTTTCTTTGGGAATGAATAAGAGACTGCAGGTAGGTAGAGACAAGTGTCCCCGGAAAGGAAAGGGGTTGTGGTCTGGAGACAAACCTCTCAACTTGGCTTGTAAGCCCCTAGCATGGCAATAATTCTTAACAACCTCAAGTCCCAGATGGCTAGCCTACAAAATCGCTGAAGTATTACTACCCAAACTGCCTTTTAAGATAGAGAAATTTATGACGATATATTCATCTTTTCAATCTCTTTCTGGCAACCAACGGCTTCATCTAAAAATGTAAACCCTGCTCTCTTTAACACTTTTCCTGTGTGTGAAACCTCTCTGTGAGTTGCTCGGGCTTTTGGAGTCTTGTCCTGTTGTCCTGAACTCTCCCCACTTCCTGGCATAACACCCTCCCACATTCTCCTTTGTGTTGCTGACATTTTGGATGATGAAAACTTTCTCATCACCTTCAGAAATCAGCTTCCACATTCCCGAGTGATGCGACAACCAGGAATTTCTCTGTAAATGAAGTCAGAGCTTGAGTCTCCTTGCTAGTGACAAAGGGGCACGCTTCCAGCAATGGGTTTTAGATGTAAAGTGTTTAGAATAAGGGGGTGGAATTTGAAGGGAGCTTGCCACATAGAGGTATTTCTTAATTGGAGGTAATGAGTTCCTACGAAGTCAGTTAATTAGCAGTAAGTGTCTCTAAGTTCTCACCATCACCACCATGGCATATGGTTTATTTTATTATACAAATAATATATGCTTATGACTTAAAAAAGAAAAAAAAGTAGGGATATATTTCACAAACGTTGACATAACATGCTGTCTGCATCTTGAAGTTTTTTCACCTTAATATATCTCAAGCGTCTAGATATTTCTCATTCTTTACAAGGTCAGGAGACTAATCCATTGTCTGAATACATTATACATTTTTAACAGTCTCCTTTGATGGATCTTTAACCCCGTTTCATATGACACTGAATGTTTAGGTTATATACTAAGTTACATGTGACAATGGATGTTTAGGTTGTATACTATGTTACATAGGACAATATGGGGACAAAGTCTTACATGTGTATATCCAAAGCATCATTCACAAAAGGAAAAAACAATGGAAGAAAGGATACATTTATTTAAAACTTTGGTAGATATTGCTGAATTGCCCTTGAAAGCGGTTGTACCAATTTATTATACTCTTCTGTGGGGTACTTTGAAGGGTTTGTTTCAGACTTCTGGAACATAGTAAAGTATAGGTTATGGAGTTGGATCAGTTGAATTTTTTTCTACCTTGGTTCTCTCGCTCTATGATCTCCCTCCCAGTTTTAAATTTTGTTACGATATGTACAGTGAAGTTGTACTCAATCACAGAAGTAGGTTCTGAAGTCAGTGTCTAAGGAGGAAAGCCTCTGTAGTCAAATCACCTTTGAAAATATCTTAAACAGTTCACAGAGTATAGTGTGTATACTGCTGTGTCAACAAATTTGCACATTCAGGAGGCGCCTACGTGGCTCAGTCAGAAAAGCATCTACCTTTGCCTCAGGTCGTGATCCCACTGTCCTGGGATTAAGCCCCATGTCAGGCTCTCTGCTCAGCAGGGAGTTTGCTTCTCCCTCTCCCTCTGCCTCTCCTGCCCCCAACTCCTGCTCACAGTCTCTCTCTCTCTCTCCCCCAACTAAATAAAATCTTTTTTAAAAATAAGTATCAAAAATGATAAAATGTAATGTGCAATGCAAATCAAGTAATTGTGCGAAGGAAAATTTCACATCATTGTATTCTTAAAGATAAATCATTTTTGTTTCAAGGAGATACTGGCACTATACAGTAACTTTAGAATGACCAAATAATTCTGTTCCCCTCTTGTATTAATCTAAGTGCCTGCAGGAAACAGAATTAATGCCATTGGTTCAAATGAAGAAAAGGACCAATTACAGAATGAGAGCTGGGTTACGGAAACAAAAAGAGGATAGTAAGGTCCTAGAGTCTAGATATTGTGGGAAATGGTTACTGTGCCTGGGGCTTAATTAAGGACAAAGGGGAGGAAACAGTGTGCCCAGTGCTGAGGAGGGGGAGGGGAGCTGCTGTGGTGGCTGACACAGCCATGAACCAGAGAGACACCTTGAGCCAGAGCTAAAGCTCTGAAGCAGAAAGTGAGAAGAGATACCCTGACCTCCTTTCCCTTCCTCCATCTGACCTCCTGCAAACCTGACCAGAAGCCTGCTGGCAAAGCAGACTGGATGCGGTAGGGATAGGTCAGCCTCCTGGGGCAGAGAACAAGCCAGAGAAGTCCACTCAGGGGCAAAAGCCCTTTGAATGAATTCGTAAGAAACCTCACTGGCACTATTTAAATTTCTCTCTTCCCCCACCTCCCTCCCTCCCTGCTCCCTCTCCCTCTCCCCATGGAGTCTAACTAATTCAATGGCCCCATGATGACACTGCACTGTATAAAATGGGGGATTTTACTAGAGAGCTCATTCCTGTTAGATGCTTTTTCTAGCCCACAAAAACAAACAGTAAAAGGACATAGCGGTTACATGTGTTGAAGCAGCTCAGTGTGAGAGCTTTCATGAAGTTGAAGCTTGGATCAGCTTCCTAAAGATGCTGGCTCCCTCTCCCATCACTCAATGTGCTGACCGCCATCCCCCAAAAAAGACCCAGGCATGGGTTTTATCTGGGTTTTAAGCTTTTCTCATCTGTGAAACAAAGAGATTGGATTAGTTTTCTAAGCTGGCTAGTCTTCAGAACCTTAGGGAATCCTAGTGGCAATACAAACGCCCAGGTCCTTCTCCAGACCCATAAATCAGAATCTTCAGGAGTGAGAGCCTAGAACCTTTGTATGTAAAATATACCCAGGTCATGTTAGCACACATCTGGGCTTGGGAACAACTGTACGCAAAATCTGCAAGACCCAGTCTAGCCATTCCAGCCCCAAAATTCAGTGACAATGACATAAAGAACAGTGATCAAAAGAATCATTCTTCTCACCTAACAGAGAAAAATAGGAATTAAGATATATCAAAAGTAACGATGTTTCTCTAACCTCATTCAAAAATGTTTTAACATTTCCTTCTACTTTTATTTTTTGTATCTTCAGATTTTCATTCTAATATTGGTAAATAGAAGTGCATTGAGCATTTTTGCATTTGTATTTCTATAAATTAGGTAGTGGGCTCTGAAGCAATTAGTCATTCATTGCACCTATGCTATCATTGAGGGAGCAGCTGTTTCACTAGCAGCATTCTTCTATTGCAATTCAGTATGTGGTTTTACAATCGACTATATGAAGAGAACCAGTTTCTAATAAGTTCTTGAGCACAATTACTGCACGATCTGAGACCAAAAAACAAACAAAAAAACTAAACCCACCTGACCTCTAGACTCACACTTCTCTTAACTGTTAAATGACAGAATTGGCCTAAATGATTTAAAAGTTTCCTGATAGCCTAGAAACCTGTGAGTCTAAGAAATGTCACATTAAAGCCACATGCCTTCCTTTATTCTCTGCTGTCGAACTTTAAAAGAGTGAGTCTGAGTTGCCAAAACATCAGATACCTTGTGCCATAAGGAATATGGCAAACAATTCTCTAAAAGTTATTTACACTTCAAACCCAAGTCATCATCCCCCAGTGCAATGGGGAAGGACAACAGGGTGGACAAAGTTTCTCCGAAGAGTTCTCTTCTAGGCTTGTCCAACCATTCCTCATGTTTATTCAGTCTTGTAATCAAACTGTTTTCTTATCAATGTGATTTGATTTACCTTGACATGGAAATGACTGCCTTTCCCACACACTACTTTTCTTCCTAAATCATTTATACTCACATTGAACAATGCCAGAGAAATCAAAGCCAGTAACAGAATCAAATTACAGAAATAAATGAATATATTCATAACTCAATAATACTACTCAGGACAAAGCAATCATCTGACCCTGAACCATAAATTCGATGTAACTTTTCCTCAGGCTTTAAGACATAGAGAGTCTTTTCCATAATAAAAAGAAATCTTTCTATTTAATACTTCATTAATTGTTTAAGTGTGGGCAGAAAATGAGTTACCCAAACAACAGGCCATAAGAATCAAGCGCCCATGTAAGTGTTGTAATAAGCAAAATTTAGGACAAAGTTCATGAACGATATGTACAATTAATTTTGTTTAAAATTTTGTTTTAAAAATAATGTGACCAGGGAACCTGGGTGGCTCAGTTGGTTAAGCGACTGCCTTCGGCTCAGGTCATGATCCTGGAGTCCCGGGATCGAGTCCCGCATCGGGCTCCCTGCTTGGTGGGGAGTCTGCTTCTCTCTCTGACCCTTCTCCCTCTCATGCTCTCTCATTCTCTCTCAAATAAGTAAATAAAATCTTTAAAAAATAATAATAATAATGTGACGATGGGAGGCAGAGAACATATTTGCCTGTGATCATGGTTAATTTTATGCAGCCAGAACAGAGCTTTACTGTATTTGATCCATATTTCTATATTGTCTATAAAAGTCATCAATGATCACCATTTGCCCAGAGACCTATACAGTTAGGTCATTACGCACACATGCACATTCACACAGGTAAATACACACACTTGTGTCCCTCCCAAGGAAGGGGCCAGAAAGAATTCTGTTTCTTTCCCTTTGTTTTGATTAGTCTTTCCACCTCAAAATGGAGAGCCTTCAAATTATTCAAGTATGCTTTCATTAAGCCCAGCCTTATGTTGCTTAGTTGCTAAAATGGTATGATTTCAGGATATCTGGACAAGCTCTGCTATCCAAAAACTGTACCCAACCTGTTTGCCACTGCCTAAAATGCCTTCATCAGCAGAAACACCCGCCGCCCTGTAACAGAAAGCCAAAAAATGCAAACACTCCCAGATGTAGCTTATCAACTGAAAATCAATAACAATAAATATCAGAGTCATTGTACAAAGGAATGTTGAGAAGGGCAGGAGAGGATGAAGCAGAGAGCAGGTGGCCACAGGACATTTAATCATCAGAAGACACAGCACTGCCAGCCCAGGAAATTGGGGTGGGAAGGCGGGGAGCCAGGGAGGAAGTGGATGATGGAAGCCCTGCTGACTTCTACACAGTTTTGCTCTGATGTTTTTCAATGAATACAGAAGTGTTTTTGCTCACTTACTACTGTCACTAACGATAATTTCTAACCCAATTCACCTCACTGCCCTGAGACCAGTTTTAAGGCCCCTCAAACCTAGGCATTCTTATTGTGATTAGTTAGGCCTTTTTTGCAAGTACCTTTATATTGTTCACAAGAGGTAGGGTAGCAATGAAGAGCAGGTATTCAAACTCTGGTTCTGCTTAAGGCGAGCCAGTTAGGTAAGCGGCACTCAGCTCAATGGGCCAAGGCTCTGTCATCCCATTGATAAAATGAAGATATAAATAGTCCTGACGTCGGGTCTTGGTTTGGGTTCCCCCAGTAGAGGCTGGGGCAAAGACATAAGGATAGGAAGTTTCTTTGGGAGGTGACCTGGAAGCAGGAATGACGAAGAGGGAGAATGACACAGAGGAGGAGAAGACACCTACATAAGGGTGCATTACTGAGGCTGCCACGCAGACAATAGGGGCTTGACTCAGGACCTCCAGAGGCGTGGTCTCCTACAGAGTGGAAGCCTACAGTCTTTACCTAATAACCACTGAACACCTTTGTCGAGGGTTGCTGAGGGAATCCCTGAACATCAGGGAGATTTCAAGGCAGAAATCAGAAAGAATGAATGCACCTGCTGAGGTGGAAGGTTATCAGTGAAGGACGAGGCTGAGCTTCCACGGGGTGGTCCACCACTGCCAAAGCTGAAATCAGAGGAAGGACCAGGAGGGCGACTCAGAGTTCCAGAGATATCGGCTGCGCCTCTCAAGCACTTGTGGAGACTTCAGTTGAATAAGTGCACACAAAGTGATTACCTCTAATATACTTTGGGTTGAATAAATGTCAGTTATTATTTTTAATGTTAAGACTCCTTTTTATATTCTAAGCTTAGTAGTAATAACTAATAGCTATGAATTAAATAATAATTACTAATTAAGAAGTAATCAACATTAGTCAGTTATGTTACCTTTTCTGTGTCTACTCTTCTATGATCCCCTGCGCAGTATACAAGCTAATCAGTACTTTTTAAATAAACTATTGGATAATAATATTTAGTGATAAGCCATAATGTTTCTCACAACAGTTAGCTTAAGAAATAATTTTGAATTGACCTGAATGAGATTGTAACCTCATCAAGGAAAGAATCTATGTCTTTGCATCCTGTGTTTTCTCTCTTCGAAGGACCCTAATCTTGAGCTCATCACACTTCTAAGTACTCAATAAATGTTGATGGACTTATTCAGTTCTCTGTGTTGAATCTGCCCCAAGGCAAAGCAGTTAACAAGCCAGGGAGTTCAGGCAGTTGCATGTTTTTGTGTTTCATGAAAACATCAATAACTAGCTATTAATACTGCATGGAGCAGCTTGTGCCCAGAGTCTTTCAAACCACAAAAATAATCACATAATTGATCACTTCCCAAAATGCATTCTGGATGGTAACTTTAGTTCAGTTAAAAAATATAAGAAGATAATCATAGCATTTGGCTTCTGGCTCATGTTTCTCAGAAATTATTTAAGATCAGAGGAAGAAGTCTTGATGCTTCTTAGGTAGCTTGACTCCCTACTGATTACCTACTGGTTCAGCTGAAAGTCCATCTTATTTTTGTTTTATTATCATACAGAGTTACTCTTATGATCTCCATTTTCTCAATGAGGAAAGTGAGTCACAGAGAGATGAAACAACATGCTTGAGATTGCACGATTGCAGGCTGACTCCAGAGCCCATGCTCCTAACCACAATGTTCCACTGTCTCACTGCTGGTCACAGTGGGCACCCTAAGAGATGCTAGGGTACATGGCTCAGCCCCTGCTTCCTGTAAGCTTATATACTCATGTGTGGGGGACAGGAAGCAAACAGGCATCTTCAATACAATGGATCACTGGTTGTTTGGACTTCGTCCTAAAAGTAACTACGATGACTTCTTTTTGTAGTCTTGTAGATTTGTATGTGTCTCTGGATGCAGAGAGATGACGGACTGGGGGAGGGGGCAGGGGTAATAGGACAAAGAGATGGGAAGACTAGTTAGGAAGCTCTAATATAATCCACACAAGAGATGGCAGTTGCTAGACGAGGATGGAGACAATGGAGACCAAAAGAACTGTGTTCGAGAGATAATTATGTGGCGAAAATGTCAGGGCTTGTGAAATGATGGATTCAAACTCAAAGTACTTGGCTGAAGCTTCCCATCAGCCAGTTCTGAGTCATGTGCTCAAGGCAAGGCTGCCAGGCATGAGGAGAAGGAAGTTCCAGCTCCCTTCAGCTTCTGCATTAAGATACAGGGCATTCTTTCCCACTCAAGGGCTCACACACTCAGGAACACCAATAAGAAAGGAATTCAGATTATGGGTGGCCAGAAAAGAAACAAATGTCCACTATAGTGTGACAAGGAAGGAGCCAAAGAGGATGACTCTCTAACCTGAGCACACAAGAGGATGATGGTATCATTGATTGAGACAGGAAATTCAAGAGGAGAAGCAGGATTAGGAGACAGAGGAAGAAAAGAGTTCAGTGCTAGACATAAGGCTTGAGAGATATCCTATTTGATGGAAGTCCTACAACTCATTATAGTAATCCTTTTCATGACTTTCCATGGTTACTAAGAGAAAAAAAAATCCCCAAGTGATGCACAAGACTCAGAAAAATATGGCCTCTGATTACTATACCAGATTTTTGTCACACAATTGTCTGCCTTGCTTGATATATGTCAGCCACACCTGGCTTTCTTTAGGTTCCTCATATACGTCAAGCCATTTTTGGCCTTAGGACCCTGGTCCATGCAAGTTCCTCTGCCTGGAATGCTCTTTTTTCCTTCCTCTTAGCTTAGTTCAGTATATTTAGTCTTCAGATCTCAGATCAAATATCATTTACTACAGGAAGTCTTCTCTAACTTCCAAACTAGAATATGCTCTCTTAACAAAATGATATATTTGTGTAACTTTTTTAATTTAAATTCATTTCACTCACTTAACAAAGACCAAATAAGATTTGTCACCACTTTATCCCAATGCCCAGCCAGGAAATTCAATATTTACTAAAGAATGAGTTCACTAGTGGGTGAATTAATGATAGAAAGAATAAATGTATATAAATGTATATAGGCTTGGAGAGTTGGCCCACAGATACTGATTTAGAACTATCAGCACACAGATGGGAACTCAAGCCAAAGGAGCAAATAAAATCATTCAAGGAAGAATGAAGGCAGAAGAGCACTTAGAATCTATTAACTATTAGCCACTAAGTATTTCTTAATGTGATTCATAGATCATCCTGCATTGGAACCAACTGGAGATTGGACCAAATAACTTACATTTTTAACCAAGTACTTCCTGGTGATTTTTATGCGTTCTAAAATCTGAGAACAACTAACTTTAGGAACCAGCGGAGAAATACCTTGACATAGCCCTAGAAGTCTTTACAGACTAGATGCTCTAATGTCCAGGAGAAAGAAGCACAAATGTGTGCAAGTAGCTAGGAACGTGTTGTTGTGCAAAGAGTACCAGAGCAGGATACAGAAGCCCTGGGTTGATACCTGGTCCCATAACTTGCTGGTTTTACAATCTATATTACTACTGCTAATTACTTGAGGTGAGAGACTTGAGGAGGTTGGCTATAGTCTATATCACTGATGTTTTATAATAATTAAATATATGTGATAGTTAACTTTTAAAAACATTAAAATTTTTTTATGTGTTTAGAAAACGCAAAAGGAATGTTGACCAACTTGAGAATTTCCTATTGGTTTCCCTCAGAAAGTAAATACCATGTCAAGCATTCAGTGAATTCATATTTTCTGTGTGTGTGGCTGTCCATGAGAGTGTGTGTATCTTTCACTACAATCACTAAAGAATAGAAAGAGACAACTAAAACCATGGGCTTTCCACAAGACATCACTAAGCTTCAGAAAAGGCATTAAGAAAAGGCAAAGCTTAACCTACATCTCTGAGAAAAAATATTCAATCTGCCATTTATTGTTGCCACTGTTACACGCAGTCAACAATTTCTTCTATCACAAGTTACACAGAAATGACACCTGGATAATCATGTTGTCTATAATAATATTATGTGAAATGGGAGAATGATCTAATAGCTTGAATGCTAGCCTATGATTTCAGAGAATAGTTTGTAATTATAGGTCTGCTGACAAATCAGTGCTGTCAGGTAAATCAACATTTCGCCACATCAGGTCTCCCATCTTATACAGCTGAATATCAACCTTTAATTTCCAAAACCCTAAACTAGGCTGGCAGTAGGTAAGCACATAGAATCTGGAAGACAAACACCTAATTCTATATCCTAGTTCTGCCACTTTTTTGATTTTGATGTTTTTTCCTCCCCTTAATTAAGTCACCATGTTTCTGTTTCTCATTTATAAAATGGAGATAATAGCACCCATGTAATAGGGTTATTTTGAGGATTATATGACTATAGTGTAAAATATTTAGAATTGTGTCTCGCACACAACAAAGGACTCAATAAATGTTATCTATTATTAAGATACCTACCTTATAGGGTTCTTAAGAAAATATGTGTGTGCTTGTGTGTTTCAATACTACATTTTAAAAATATGCCCACACAAACATCAAATTTCATACTTCAAAATAAGCACCATCCTTTTTAAAGTAGTAACTATTCTTGAACTGGGGAAAAAGCAAGGGATAAGTTAGGACAGTGAGGATTGTTGGAAGGAGTACGGAGCGATACATTTATTCTAAATAAAATGATATTGCTCAATATACTTTTAGGACCCTTTGGGGTTGCCTACAGAGTCATAGCACAGTTGTTTGAACCTGCTGAATGGTAGCCACTTTATCTTCTGAAGACTTCTTTTATTTTGGGGATTAGCTAAGAGCCAGCATGAGCCAAGTTTGATGACTGAAGCAGTTGACAAGATTCTATAACATGCTTTCCTGTAAAAAGAAGTAGCAGCATACTATAAATTGAAATAAGACATAATAAAAAAGTCCATTAATCCACTTAGTTCTAGCTGGTCTTGTAATCTATGGAGGCAACCTAAGCTAATACCTTAACCATGAGGAATAGTTTTATTTGGGTCAGGGTATTCCAGCAACGTGGGACTCAGCCTCAAGTCCTTCTGCCTGCAAATGGCTTTGGACGCCAGCAGACCAATCAGGCTTTTTTCTTTACCTGTTTTAGAGACTCAGTCCTGACCTTGGACCCTAGTTCAGGTAACTAAGTCACATCCTGATAACTTGTCTAGTATACCCCTCCCTCCGGGGAACATTCTGGGACGTTTAGAGCCTTCTCTACTTCCTAGTCCCTCACCAAATAACCAAGGTCTTATCAGCAAAAAGCAACTTCCTGCTCACCTCAGTCCTCAATACTCTTTGCTCCCAGCAGTTCTCTACCTCCTCAAGTGACATCCAGAGTTAGACTAGTAGATGGTTTAGTAGTCACCCATTATCCAAAATATTATCTCGAGGTGGAAGACTTTCTCTGCCACTTTGGACTTCCTCCCCTCACTTGCTCCTGAACTTCAGATCCTGAATTACCTCAACAGGTACATCTAGTCCAGGTCCTCGCATCTCCCATTTTAATCTAATCGGTAACAACTGATTAGGCTGTACTTAACTATATCTTATATCAGGTTCAGAGTTTATTTCATTCCATGCAGAAAGTTCACAAATGAGTCACAACTTCTATAGAATATATCTCTCTTTTTGAACTTGCAGGAAGAATATGGACAATGACATTAGCAGAAACAAAGAAAAACCTATTTATCTGAGATTTTGACATAACATTCTTGAATCTCTGGAACTTGGAAATCTGTACTTCAGACTCCTAATACAATCTGGAAATCACCACATTCCATTATCAGCTAACATTTTCTTGAAAAATATGTTCTGTTTTTAACTTTTCTACAAAGATAAGTGTTCCAGGTACATAGTTTGGGAGCCATTAATAATTATAAATAAACAAAATCTTTGAACTCTACATTTTTATTGTTACTGTTAATAGATGGCATTTATGTATCCTTGTAAATTTCTTCCCTGGCTTCTTTTTTTTTTTCTTCCCTGCCTTCTATAGAATGGTTTCAAGCCTCAAAAACTACTATAATTAGCACCTCTTTACTCCTAATAAAGTCTTTTAATGTGACAAATGTCACCCTTCCAGATTTCTAAACTTCCTAAAAATGCAATACTAGTCTTAGCCCAAATCATTATTACTCATTTTGTGTTAACAGAGATCACTACTACAGCAATTAACTCAATGCTGGCTGACCATGAAGCACACAGGCCATTCCCTTTCATGATAAGATTTGCCCACAACTGCAATGGGATGTCACAGAAATAGCATCAAACTTAGGATTCTGTCAGATGTACATTAGATTCCATCAACATTGTTATAAGCTGTATGACCTGGACCCACTTTTGCTTCTCTGAGCCTCAGTCTCAGTCATCTCATTTTTAAAGTGTGGAGATTGTGTGTGTGTGTGTGTGTGCGCACGCGCGAATATATATGATATCTTCCCAAGATTATAGTGAGAAATAAGTATGTCCTTAAAATTTCTAGAACTGAATCTGTTAGGAAGGCATTAAATATGTATTGGTTTTCTACTCTTTCTCTTAGTTCTATCTCACACCAGAATATACTTTGAAACCTTTGGCTTCACTTAAAAAAATAAAAATAAAACCAAAAAGAAAAGAAAGAAAGAGAAAGAAAAGAAAAGGGGAGGGCAGGGGAGGGGAAAAAGAAAGAGAGAGAGAGGGAGAGAGGAAGGAAGGAAGGAAGGAAGGAAGGAAGGAAGGAAGGAAGGAAGGAAGGAAGGAAGGAAGGAAAGAAGGAAAGAAAATAAGAAAAAGAAAAACAGAAGAAAACTTTTGGCTCCACTTGGAACTAATCTCCTTTTATACATCACCATTATTATCTGTCTTTCTTCCCAAATGTTCTTTGAGTTCCAATCTTGCATCCTAGAAGGATAGAGAATTAGTCTCTGTGCATTTGAGTTTTATGTCTAGCAAGAAGTAGAGATGGCAGCTGTTTCTGCTGCCTCTAGGGGCCCTCGGCCACTTCATTCTTCACAGGTCTCCTTCCTAGATCATAGTTTATTTCAAAAACTGAAACAATGACTTTATATGACAAGGTAATTCTAAAGTAGTAAAAAGCAAACAATACTAAACAAAAAGTTTACTGCTATGCATTGCATTTTAATGGAACACTAACAAATGGGTTGTCTTCTACTATGATCAGTACTGTTATGCTTACTTTGAGTAAAGATGTACTACTACTACTACTACTAACAATAATAATGAAACAAACCTCCAACTTGCAAAAACAGATAAAATGTGGGATATGTACGATGATGGGAATTTATTTGTAGACAAAATATGCACTGAATGATTTCTACAGCAAAATCTAGAATCTTTGAAATAGATACTTTCTAAAATTTTCAGTTTACACACACCTTTCAAGGAATACATCTATTGCTTTCCTATGCTTTAATGATAGATACTACCAAAATCTTTCCATAAATATAATAACCTATTGCTCTGGAGAACTAGGAAATCATTCTGTATTTGTTTTTAAGTTGTGAAAGTTATTCCTGTGTTTCTTTACACTGATTCTATCTCTTCTAATTTGAAAAGAAGAAGAGCTAAAACAGCTCTATGTAGGCAGGTGAAATATTTGCTATGTAGTGTTGAGCAGCACTCTTTAAATGTGTTTGGATAATCACCGGCATCAGAAGGATCTATGGAGCGTATTAAAAAAGGCAGATCCCATCCCTCCTGAACTGGACCCTAAAGTTTGAGAGGCACCTCTTGATAGATTTGGGCCAGCAAAACCCCAAAACTTAGTTGAAATATTTATTCGTTTTAAACATTAAGCCTGGAATTTAAGTAAATTCAACTAAGGTTTTGTAGATGTATAGGTTACATCATCATAGAAAGAATAGCTAGCCTTCTCACAATTGTGATAGAGCCAAAGGAAGAAAAGTCATGCTCTCATTCTCAGTCATGCTTTGCTTATTGTATTATGTTAAAATATGTATAATTTTGAAATGTCCTTTTGATTGAAAGAAAAACAATTGAAATGTATTTGAATTTTATGAGTTCTCCACTATATGTGGAACTAGGTAGTCCAACAACATAGTGAGTAGCCTAGCATGTATTTATCTAGACAACAAAAATTTATTGAGTACTTACTCTATGCCACTGACCTAGGCTCTAGCGTAATAGCAACAGAAAGAAAAATTCACTCATTGACTCTACGAGCTAGTCTAGTAGCAGAGATCTACAATAACCAAATAATTATATACATAAATATAAATTTACAGTTATGATAGGCGCTATGAATTGACATAGAATTCCTGAGATCCTAACTCTCCAAAGCTGGAGGACATCCATTAATTGAGTAATTTTCACATCTAGGAATTTATACATGTTATCTCATTAGCACAAAGGCAGCTAAAAAGTCTGCATTGTTTTTGAGTTTGTAAGAAACTTCACTGTTCAATGGTAGGGCACTGAGTCAATAAATTACGCAATAACTATAGTGGAAATTTCTGTGTCACTAAAAATAATACAGCAGGTAATCACATAAGACCTTTCAAATATACATTACATGAAAAAAATCAAGTTGCAGAATAACATGAATATATGAAATGTAATACCATTTATGTTAAATTCAGAAAGAAAGGAAGTGTATGTGTGCTTATAGAGTGCCAGAAACAAATTATCTTTCTCTGAAGAATAGAAGTTGTTAATTTTACTTTTCACTTTGGAGCTTTCTGGATTTTATTTGTGTGTATGTGTGTGTGTTATTTACAAGGGCACATATAATTCATCAATAACACATACAGTTTTCGATAAAGATCCATGGGCTCCAATACAGAACCACAAAATCAAAACATTTAGTGACAGGATCCTAATATATATACATATATATGTGTATGTATTATATATATACATATATACATATATTTATATATATACACATATATAATATGTATTAATTAATCTTAATATATATAATTAATATACAATATATATAATCCTTATATAATTAATAATTTTACAACAACTCTTGTTGGGAACAACAACAAGTGCTACAAAAGCTCCCCAGATAATTCTAACAATCAGCTAGATTAGGAACCACTGGTCTAATATAATGAAGTCTCAACTTTAGGAAAACATTTTACATTCAATTTCATATCTTTGTTGGAAGCCAAAATATTTCCACAAAGTTCTACAACTACTAGAAAACAAAATGCACACCATGGTAAAAATATCATTAATTATGCTAATTACAGATGTCACAGTCTCTTTCAGAATCTACAGAAAGTATAGGAATGGCATTTCAAATCAAAACAAGATTTTTGTTCTGCTAAAGAAAATTTACTTCAAACTCATGTTAGACTCTAATTCCAGATCAAGTATACTCAGACTTCAAATACATGATCCTTCAAGCTACTATTGTACTGTATTTATTGGGCTCTATAAGCCTTGATTTATAAGATGTACCAGGGACTTGAGGCAGAAAAACTGAGAATGAACTATTTTATTCAAAACCTCAGTGTCGGGCGCCTGGGTGGCTCAGTTGGTTAAGCGACTGCCTTCAGCTCAGGTCATGATCCTGGAGTCCCAGGATCAAGTTCCACATCAGGCTCCCTGCTCCGTAGGGAGCCTGCTTCTCCCTCTGACCTCTCTCCTCTCATGCTCTCTCTCTTTCTCTCTCTCCCTGTCTCATTAAATAAAATAAATCTTTAAAAAAAAAAACCTCAGTATCTTTCATATTATTACTGTTTTTTAAAGAAAATCCTTTAGTTGCAATAAACCTGTGGTTAATGCTGTCCCTTTTTCAGCATGTTTTTCCACCTTAAAACGTGAATAAACAATCTCTGAAGTAAGCATATGGCTACTCTAAATAACTAAAATAACCATCTAGTTAGCTCTAGATCCACGCCTTACTATTTGTAAGACATTGAGTAATTATGCAAGTTTTCAGCATCTCAGTTTCCTCACCTGTAAAATGGAATAATCATGGAATCAAATTCATAGTGCTGTTGTAAGAAGTAAAAATAAAAACAGAGAAACTGCCTGGACAATATCTGGTATATAGTAGTATTCAATAATAGGCTCTTACTAATTCAAAAAGACATATGCACCCCTCTGCTTATTGCAGCATTATTTACAATAGTCAATAAATGGCAGCAATCTAAGGGTCCATCAATCAATTAATGGGTAAGGAAGATGTGGGGTGTGTGTTGGTACATGCGCACATGAATATTATGCAGCTATAAAAAAAGGATGAAATCTTGCCATTTGTGACAATGAGGATAGACCTAGAGGGTATTATGCTAAGTGAAATAAGTCAGACTGAGAAAGACAAATACCATAGGATTCCACTCATAAGGGGACTCTAACAAAAAAATAAATAAATAAACGAACAAACAAAAAGCAGAACCAGACCTACAAATACAGAGAACAAACTGATGTTCACCAGAGAGGAGAGGGATGGAGGAACAGACAAAATGGGTGAAGAGGAGTGGGAGATATCACCTCCCAGTTATGGAATGAATAAGTCATGGAAATAAAAGACACGGGATAGAGAACATCATCAATGGTACTGTAAAAGCATTATATGGTGACAGATGGTAGCTACACTTGTGGTAAGAATAGCATAATGTATAGGCTTGTCAAATCATTACGTTATACACCCAAAACTAATGTAAGATCGTGTGTCAACTATATTCAAATTTAAAAATTTACTATAATATAATAATAATAATCTTTTATTTCTTTTTTTTTTAAGATTTTATTTATTTATTTATTTGACAGAGAGAGAAAGAGAGATCACAAGTAGGCAGAGAGGTAGGCAGAGAGAGAGGGAGAAGCAGGCTCCCTGCCGAGCAGAGAACCCGATGTGGGGCTCGATCCCAGGACCCTGAGATTATGACCTGAGCTGAAGGCAGAGGCTTTAACCCACTGAGCCACGCAGGCGCCCCAATAATCTTTTACTTCTAATCATACTTCTGAACTCTCAAAAAATAAAGTCATAGTCTTAGCAATTAAGGACACACTTTAGATTTCTATTTGACTTTGAAGCTTGTTATGTTTTTTATTTAGTATCCTGTTCACCTTGATTCAGGCTTTAATCCAACACGTATTAACTCAGTGCCAACTCTGTATAAAGCACTGATCTAGGCACAGTGCAAATGAAAAAAAAAAAGAAGACAAACCTCTCATCTCTAGATTACTTTAGAAGAGCAAATGAGTAATGTGCACAAACTGTCGTTATGTAAGGCAGAAGCCAGCACCATAAGAGACAAGTATCTCAGAATTCAGAAGAGATAATAGTTAATTCCAGTTGACGGTTGGTAAAGGGCTAGAGGTGGGAGATCGAGTCACTATCATGGTGTAGGGTTTAGGCCAGCTACACAAAAGGCACCACTCAGCAGGGTTCAGCAACAAGGGAAGAATATGACCTCATGGAGTTTCTGGCTACACACAGTCCAAAATCACTTTCCCACTGGCATGCTATTCAAGGTGAAGTTTCTCAAAAACAACATGTATCCATATGTATAAACATTGGGGTCTTTAGAATTCCTCTTTACCAGGACCCTGAAGACAAAAGTTGAAATAATTTACACTTATAAGCTTATAATTCCATCAAACTCTATCAGAGAAACAGCATCCCACGGAGTTTTACAGCAAGAGCTCTACAGTCTAATCTTGCCAGATTAGTAATGGAGAAAAGACAGCACTGCTACCTAATGATGACTAGGTAGTCATGGAGAGAAAAATCTGTTGGCATCTGCCCAAAGCTCAGTAAGCAGATGGCCTTGGGCACAAAATCCATCATGACGATTGGCACCTCATTGGGATGCTCAGAGCAGTGAAGGGGCCTGAAAAATGCCCTTCTTTGGCTGCCCTTCCTCCTGAGGCATATTGGTGGCACAGGAGGGAGACAACTGCCTGACTCCTGCCAAAAGGAGAAAAGATGGCCTTTAAAATCTAGGCTACTGCAGCCTCCTGGGTAGTCAATCTGGTGCCTTTCAAGCGACCAAAGAGCATCTTAAGGATGTGTGTCTGATTTCCTCTAGGACAGATGATCCCCAACAGATTCCATTCAAAGCTGGCTCAAGGATAACAAGCCAAGCTCCAAGATGGTGGAGGAGGGTCTAGGTCCTCAGTAGCCAGGGCTAGTATGTCAGGTATATGGCTCAACGTTGTTTTACCTATTTTAGGCTTCTTAAATTGGTGATGTATAATTAACTAAATGAATTTCTGTTCTCTAAGGATAAGTGCACCTGGATAATTAAGGTTGTTAACTATTTGAAGGGTCAATATCTATAGCAATCTATTTTGTAGATGCTTGCTAATTTGGAATTTTTCAAAGTTAATGAAGATCCTTTTTTTTTCTGAAACATATAGTTTTGAAATTTTTATAATACTGCTTAATATTTCAGATATTTTAACCAATTGGCATTACAACATCTTTTACATAACAACAGACACACATGCACACACACTGGTTAGTCTTAATATGCTCTTGAGTAGACTTCTCTGAATCTACAGCAAATAAAATACAATGGCAAACTGCTGGCCTTTATCCCAAGAAACTATTAACTGAGTTTCGGTAATAAGGATACCTAACTATTAAACATCACTCTTAAATAAGATAGCTATTATTCAATATGAATTATCATTTGCATAAAATCTTGACTATTCTGCACGTTCACAATGGTTTTAAATATAGTTGAGAATTACCTCCTGAAAACAACAACAAAGTCACAGCCAATGAACCCAAGATCCCTTTGACTTAGGTTGTACTTGAATTACATAGGGTGTGTTGTTTTATATAAACATATTTTTTTAGAGCAGATAATCTTAATTGTTATATCAATTGCCTTAGGGCCTGAAACAGTTTAACAATAAAATTTTCTGATTATTCGAGAATCCACCCATATCAATGAGAAAATGACCAGTTTGGAGGAGCGTCTGATCACAATTTTGTTCAAGACAAAGATGCTATTATAAATCAGCTACTGGCTGCAAAAATTGTTATATTATCTCATAATGGCAAGTACCAGTTAATCACATAAATATATACCTTTAGGAAATATTATGTAAATACTTCAGTCAAAGATTACAATAACATAAATAAGGAAAACTTTAAAACATATAATTCATTACAACTGAGATAATCAAACTATCCCAGAGATATAAAGTGATAAATAAGCAATGCAAATAAGATAAATGGTAAGGGATCAGGGTAAGTGTGGGTGAAGTTTAAATGAAAATAAAAAGTAAAAAAAAAAGTTCTTATTTTTAAGTGGCTAATTTTCACATGTGTGTGATCCAAAATTGTTCCCCCAGAAAATCAAGTAAAATTGTTAAATAAGGTACTCTTTTCATTTCCATAAGTAGGGAGAGACTTCCAATCCACTTTTTAGAGGGGAACTTGGCTCTACTCAATATTGACTCCTACTCAAAGAATGACTCATGACCATTCAGGCATGGCCTAGGGTTTTGGCTTTACCGTACTCCCTGAGCTGCATCATAAGCAGTGAGAGAGGCAGGGGTCCTCCATGGGACTGGTTAGGGTTGGTTATGGAAACCCACCTCTTCCTACTGGCAGGCCCCAAACTATAGATTTGATGGGAAAGGGAGTGGTTAACCTGGAGGTCCATCTTTCCTAATTCCTTAAGAGTAACTATACCATTCTCCTCATCCCTATAAACCTAATAGAACCAAAGAGTAATCCCAGGCTGCTCTTTGATTTTACTCACCCTTTTTTTCATGACCGATGCCACAAAGTTGGTTAATATGAAATGGGGTTTGTACCAATGCTAGCAGAGAAATCTTGATCCACAGACAGTAGGGCTCATTTTAGTATGACCTACTTGAAAACACTTTGATTTTAAATCATCAAGCCCAACTTGTTGGGGGAGCAGAGTAAAATAATACCCTTCTCAAAATAAACATGCAAATTTCTTGCATAGACATTCTTTTCCAAAGAGTAAATACAGAACATATCTAAAGAAGCACCAACCACCCAATGTTAAAATACAACTAGCTCAAAATGTAGAATGTAAACATGAGTACCTCCAGCCAGGATCCTCTCTTCCAGTTCTGCCATTTGCTTCTTATAAGCTTTTAAAGCTGCTTCTTTGAAAGAGGGACGGATTCTCTTTGACTTTGTGATTTCCATGGGCTGTTCAGGGATGTTTTGGTTTTCATCTTCTTTTATTTCCATTTCAGCTGATGTTTCATTTAACGGTTCCAATCCCCCTTCGCTAACCATATCATCTCCCTGCCCATCATAACCCTCATCTTGTGGGGTTTCATAAGGTGTTTCATATGAAGGGTGATCATATACCTGCATTTGCTCATCTGTTTCAGTCATACTAGTTCTGTTTTCTAGCTTAGCAAGGACTTGTTCCATCACTTCAACATAATCTGTCTCGTTATCAGCCACTGGTTCACTATAGTCCTCCTCATCCTCTGCTTTGTAGTAAAAAGGCTCTGTGTAGACATCAGAGTCAAGGGTGGTACTTGATTCATTTGCAGTTGATTGGGATAATGTCCGAAATCTCCCCATTAAGGAAGAGCCACTGTCTTCATACCCACTGAGACTCTGTGTGCTTTTGTTCCATACCACTTCCAAAGCTGATTTAGCCCTCTGTAATGTAGATCCAAATTTTGGGAAGCTGAAAGCCTTATCAGAAAGGTCAATGCTTAATCGACTATGCCAAGATTTGGGCGGGGCATCCTCTGAGTCATCACTTTGCAGTTCATTTTGACTTCGATACATCATGGGCAATTGGTTTTGATTTTGGTACAGCTCAACAGAATTAGCTTCCTGATAAGAATCATATTGGCCAACCCATTGGCCTTGTGGTTCATTATCCAACCCAGGGCATGGAGATGAGTTGTCATCTTGGGTGAAATCATAGCTCTCAGAGTCATCCTGAAGGTCACTGTGGCACTTTCCCAAGTCTTCTAGGTCTTTATTGTAAACATCTAGTTGTTGATCAGATGGACTGTTTGTGTCATAGTCAAAAGCTTCTTGGGTGGATGAATCTAAACCTAAGTCGGCTCCTTGCTCTGCTTGATTCCATTCCTTCCATGAAGAAAGATCCTCATGTAAAGAGAACTGAGAATCACTGTAATGACTTTGGTCTCCAGATGCACACACCATGCCATTACTCATTCCACTATCCACAGTTTCTGTGTTCTCAATTTCACTCTGCCCTTGGACTCCCTGAATGGCCCCATTCAAATGTTGATCCTGCAGACTGTCATAAAAGGTGGGTGTGCCCTCCTGTTTCCTCTGCCAAAGTTCCCGGTCTGAAGATGACAGGAGGGAGCTTCCATTAGTTCTAGTAAAAAACTGGTTTTCTGAAAAATCCTCTGAGTAAGACTGACACAATTTGGAAAAATCTGATTCAGAACGACTAAGTTTAGCAGTGAAAAAATCACTCTGTGAATGCCAGAGGGGTGTAGCATCTGCATAATGGGTTGTAGTTTGTTTTTCCAAATTATCTGATTCTGGCAATTGTGAGGAAATTTTATCATAATCAGATTTATTTGAAATTCTGCTGCTACTAGCAGTTTTATTCTTGGCTCTAGCATTGTGTGATTTTGAACTTGACTTGGAAGTACTTCCTTTTGTTGGAAACTCTGACTTGGAAAGCACAGCATAACTGTTTCTATTGAGGTCAGATTCCAGCTCTCCATCACTGTCATCGGGTGACTGCCAATTATTCTTCTTGCTTTTGGGCTCTGGAGTAGACAGCTTTATATCCATGCTCTCATATGTCTGGGAGGATGGTATCCCTCTCTCTTTTCTTTCTCTTATGTCGTGAGTAAGAATATCCGTTGAGATTCCAATTCCTGTTCCTTTGAGTTTGTAGGATTTTTTTAAGACGGAATCCCTTTGCTGAGGGGTTTCAAAGTACACAAGTATGGGTCGAGGTTTTGCATTTGGGCAGTCCCTCTGGTGCCCTATCCTTTGAGCAAATTCAATTTTAATAGCATTTGGTGCATCCAAGAAACCCATTTTATCTGTTAGAATTTGGTATACCACACTTTCAATGTATTCAAATCTTTCTTCAGGCACATTTAGAAATCTCAGGCTTGCCTTGCTTCCCATATGACCTAAGTGTTTAATATAATCATGGATGTCTCTGGTTTCCCTTCGAGACTGGACAAACCCTGTACGTAGCTGTTCGATTTCACTTTGTACAACCTCTACGCTGCTGGAGATCTCATCGATGGAATGCTTGAGAGCATTGACATGCCCTCGTAGTTCAGAAAGTTCTGTTTCAATCTGACTTATACCCTGAAGTTCCTTAAAGATCATTTCCATGACATCATGTGTTTGGCTAATGCACCCAGAGGAACTGAATCCTGGTTCCAGGGGATTTGTCTTTGGGTTTCGTGCAGTTCTGTCCAAAGATTTACTTCTTATTCCCCAGGTTTTCTTCATTGTGCTCAACTCTGAATCTGATGAGACACACTCCTGACTCTTTTTCCATTTTCTCAGTTTGCGTAATGCTCCTAGTTTCAAGCTATGCAGAGTGCGTTCTCCGTCAGAGCTGCCCTCAGAGGGGGCCAGGCTGCTTGAACTCTTTCTATTGCGTCTAACTGGCATTGTGTGTGTTGATTGTGCCTGGTTTTCTGTACTACTCCTTAGTTCATTGAGTGATTCCGAATAGGAACTCTCAATTGAAGAAAACTCTTGAAGCCGATCCTCATTATCACTGTTGGTTACGTTAATATTCTTTTGTAGGCCATTGGCAATAGCTACTCGGTAACTGAATGTTGGCGAGAGGGAAAACTCTTTATTAGCCTCTTCTTCTTCAGTGGATAAGTTGCGAGTAGATGAACACTTTGCAATCTTCTTTACAGTGCTTTTTAAGGTATTAGAAAATTTGGGGATTTTGGTCTGGCCAGCAGTAGGAAAGCCTTGATCCTTTTTCTGCTGACGATTCTCTTTTTTTTTGGTTGTATTTCCCAATTTCTTTGTAAACATTCCTTTGCAAAGCTTATGTATGTAAGGTAAAATCAGGCTCTTGAAAAGATTAGCCACCATGGAGAGCAATTAGTGCAAGCTTTTCTGCCCCTAAGAAGTAAACAAGGTATCGGGATGAAAATCTGTAAATCCAAGGCAGGCATCTTTGTTCAGATGTTCTGTGAATTATTGAAAATAGCTGGCAGGGCAGCCATAGTTCTGCTGCCGTGTCAATGTCCTGTGAAAACCAGAAGCAAAGCTCCATTTATGAAAGACATTCTCTCCTGGTGAAGGGGTTTCATGACTCTCTCTCATTTCCACATAACTTCACAGAGTGTCTGAAAGAAAGGAAGGTTAAAATGAATATGGAATTCAGTTTTTTTTTTTTAAGATTTTATTTATTTATTTGACAGAGAGAGAGAGATCACAAGTAGGCAGAGGCAGGCAGAGAGGGAGGGGGAAGCAGGCTCCCTGCTGAGCAGAGAGCCTGATGTGGGGCTCGATCCCAGGACGCTGAGAACATGACCTGAGCCGAAGGCAGAGGCTTTAACTCACTGAGCCACCCAGGCGCCCCTCAGAATTCAATTCTATATTTATCCTATTTCTAACATTTTTCAGAAGTATTCAAGATACACAATGTGTGAAAAATTGCAGGGGGGAGCAGGGGAATACTGAATTTCAGTACGCAGTTACTTTTAAAATAAGTATAAAGCAAATCCTTACCAATAACTATGTTTAAATTATATTTTTCTTCCTAAATCATTTATGGGAGGACACAACTGAACTGAATAAACGAGCTGTGGTAGTAATAAAAGATAATAATGGTTATTTAGCAAAGGCTATGTAAGATAATAAGCGAATTTAAAAAGCTATATTGACTACATGACATTATCATTTCCACTTTATTTCCTTTCCTGAAAGTACATTTATTTACACCAACATAAGCATAAGCATTCAAAATTAAATGTTCTCCCTATCCTAGGCATTCAAAATTCATCCAATTAATATTATTCATGTATATAAGACCTTTTCTTATTCAAATAATATTTTCCTTTTCTAGGTATTCAATGACTGGGAATTTCTTAAATAATAAAGTCATCCAAGTGAGAAATATTTCATATGATGAAATAAATACCAAGAGGAAATATATTTGAAAATGTAGATAATAAATCCAAGTTTTGAGAGGACATGAAGAAAGAGTTGAGCCATCCCAATCAGCAGGCACAGCCTTATGACATATGGTGGGGAACCCATCCCCAGGCTAGAACTATGACTGGAGATCGAGTACCAAATTACAAAAGGAAATTGTGCCACAAATAAGATGTGCCTACAGATAATCAAAAACTGGTCAGATATAATTCATCCAATGATTTGGTATTTTATAATGCATGTGACCACACCAGTAACTAATCTTTATGACGGTTAGTTTCTCGAATTACATGAAGAAGTAGAAGAAGAAGAAAAGGGAGAAGGGAGAAAAGAAACTTTACATTCATTTTAATGGTTCACCAGCACCACGCCTTGTATGTTGTAGTATTCGAATAAAATTTGGTGGAACTAAGCTTAACTGTTTTACAGTTGAAAGATACCACGGAGTAATGGTAACAGCCAAAAGCCTTTGCTAACTTTGAACTACATATTTGGGTAGGTAAATAATTGATGTAATTCTTCACAGAATACATCATAAACTGCATATGGTTTTAGGAGCTGGCCGACTCTTTATAAGCTCCCTCTGCTTGGAAATCTGCCATTTTTACTTCACTTGCATTCTTCAGGGACTCAGGGGAAAACATGCTCTGGCCAGGAGCCAAGCTTCACAAGAAACAGGGCAATGTAAGTGAGAAAGGGAAGCATAAAGATGGAGGAGAGAAAGAGACAGACTCTAAAAAGTCCTTGTCTTCGGCATTTCATAAGCTGTTAAAGAGTCTAATTCCTCTTGTCTAAAACAATTTGGTATTCATTCATAATTACAAGCCAAGACCTGTTTTCTACTAATATAAATGTCAAGAAATTGACTCCTGAATTAAATTTTAAAAATACTTATTGTACCCCTAGATGACCTCCCCTTGTGGAGAGAAGACTTCGAGAAGTTAAGTGGCAGGAAGGAAAGGAAATTATTATTATTTTTTAAAGATTTTATTTATTTATTTAACAGAGAGAGAGAGAGAGAGAGAGGTCACAAGTAGAGAGGCAGGCAGAGAGAGAGGGGGGAAGCAGGCTCCCCGTTGAGCAGAGAGCCCGATGCGGGGCTCGATCCCAAGACCCTTGGATCATGACCTGAGCCGAAGGCAGAGGCTTTAATCCACTGAGCCACCCAGGTGCCCCCAGCATTTCTTTTCTTTCTCCCTTTCTTAGATTCTACTCTCTAGCCAGACTGAAGTCTTCTTATTTGCTAAATCACCAAATGTTTCTTGCCTTTGAATACCTATTTCCTCTGTCAAAATCCCTTTTGTGGCTCACTCCCATTTATAGGACCTCTCCTGACCCCTACTAGATATGGAGTCCCTCTTATGGGTATTCATACCAGCCTGTATATCACTTAAGGAAATTACTTTAAAACCAACTTTCACACAATAAACTATCCTACTAATCACTCAACCCAAGATCCTGAGTCTATCAAACCTCAAAACAAACACTTCTTCTTTAGATGAGAGCAACAACTTTGTCAATGTCTCTGATGTTTCATGAAATTGTAGTACATTTCCTGACCTGCATTATTTGCTTAGAACTATTGTTCTAGGCAATAATTGTTGGCAAAATTTTGAGCAGGAAAGTTCAAACTGAATTGAAGTCCTGCCTCAAAAAAAAAAAAAAAAGAACCCAAAGGTCTGCATCCACTGTTGCACCTACAAACTCACTTGCTCTACATTCCAGCCACACAGAGTGACTTGTTATTTCGCTAAGGGCTCTATGCTCCTTCACGCCTCAGTAACTTTTCTGTTCTCTACCTAGAATATCATTTGTATCTCGCCCATCCTGTCTGTAAAAATTGTATTTAAACTCCAGAATCATTTGTACTGTGAAGACTTTACCGACCACCCACACTGAGTTTTTCTCTCTTTGCCATGCTCTCCCATAACCCAGCTCATAGGCAAGTAGAACTTTTTTGTATTACAATCATCTTTCTCCATTCATGATATCCTCTTTAAGGATAAAAACTATAACTTGTCTCAGCATACATGATAAGTTCTCAATAAATGTTTACTGAAGAATTGGCCTCAGGGTACAAAGTTCCAGTTATACAAGATGAATAAATCCTAGACATCAGGTGTATAGCATAGTGCCAACAGTTAATAATATTGTATTATATACATAAAATTTTGCCAAGAGGGTAGTTCTTATGTTAACTGTTGATATTACAAAATAGTAATTTAAAAAAAGGTGGTGGAAACTTTTGGAGATGATGGTTACATTTACGGCATGGACTGTGGTGATGGTTTCACAGGTGTATATTTATTTTAAACTAATTTTAAAGAAAAAAGAATTGGCCTCCACTTCAGCCACTTACTAAATATCTTCATCTGGTTGCCCCAAATTAAACTCCATCCAACCTAGTCATTTTCATGAATTATTAATCTCAGTTATTCTTATCATAATTTTCTACTTCTTTAGGACATATACCCAGGAGTAATTCTACCTTCCATATGATCCATCCTGTGTCCAAACTGATGTGAATATGTCACTTCTTCCTGCTAGTAATCCCTTAGTTCTGAACTCCACAATTTCTCATCTGAACTATTATCTTTGTACTCTATGTGGTCTTCCCAACTCTAACCTGGCCCTTCTCTCAAATCCTCCTCTCTAAACTTAATTAAAGATATAAATCCTCCTACTTAAATCTCTGCCAGTTTTAGCAGATGCATTCTCTGTCACTCCCACGAGCACATCTGCCCCAGCCACACTGAGGTAGTAAAAGTTCCATATTGTTCCCTCGCCAATGTGCCTTTTTCCACGCTGTTCATTCTGCCTCCAATAACTTATCCTTTCCTCTACCTCCACATGTCTCTCTCATAAACATCTCTAGAATATCTATATATCCTAGACCCAGCAGGGGCCAACATCAACCTGTTTGACCTCCTCAGAGTCAGCACTTCTTCCCATGTGCTCCCACAATGCCTTGAACGTATCTTTGTTATGGTAACACTTACGGTAATTATTTATGTAAAATATGCTATGTCTCTGTCTCTCGAATAGGACTGTGAACTCTTGGAGAGCTAAGGTCGTGTTCTTTTTAACTTTAAATATCCATATTGCAAATTAGATAGCAAACTCATGGTGTTTGTTGTACAAATCAGTAACTATGTAAAAAAATGAATGAATAGACAAATAGTAAGTCCATGAGTTAACAGGTAAACAGTGGAGATCCAAAAAGCCTGAGATAGCTGAACTGGACTTAAAAAATCCAGAGAAAGAAGCAGTCTGAGCAGAAGGCATGTATCATAAACATCCATGTCCTGTGCAAAGAGGGAGAAGCATCCACCCTGGAGAAAGATGGGGACCAAAGGGAGAGGAGCCTGAATGGGCAAAATGGTAACAGAATGTGATAAGTTTTGAAACTTAGGTTGAGAAGTTTCCCTTATGAGGAAAGGGGGTTAAGGAGATGGAGAGAGACCAGGATATCATCATATGATTCTCAACTACCTGCATGCAAAATCTTACACTAACCCCTCCCCAGTTGTGTTACCTTTATTAATACAGCCACACACTAATTTTGGTAATAAAATTTGAGGGTAAGATTAAAGGGTTTGAGAAGATCTTTGAGAGAGATTAAAATATTAGACTATGTTCTTACAGAAAGGCTAGTAATAGTATTTCATTGTTACTATGTGCCAAGCACCATGTGTGTTTAATTTTCTAAAATTTACTTTATTTCATTTAATTCCCATAATTGTGTGAACTATGTATTATTATTTTCCAGATAAGGTAGCTGCAATTTCTTTTAGGAAATGTGACTTAGGTCATGTAATTAACAAGAAACACAACCTGACTCCAACCCCAGATTCAGACTATTCAAGCATATTAGCCCTGAAAAGCATACTAGGGTTGAATGGGAAGTAAAATACATTTTGGAGGTATGTTAAATTCATTTTGTAAGAGAGCTATTTAATCTGACTATAAATCTGGGTGCCCTACTGGGTTAAAAGAGCTAATGAACCTTTAAACAGTAATTTATTGCTAAATCCTTACCAGAATTAAGTTAAAGCATTTTTAGATCAATAAACAATTTTATGTTTCTTACCAAATGCACTAAAGTAGGTGAACTGGGTATTTATGTATCAAAATTCTTTTAAGAAAAATGATCAAACCAGAAAGTGTTTAAGAGGTTTATCCTAAGCTAATAAATTATTAAAAAAAAAAATAAAACAAAACAGAAAGACCCATTTCCCCAAGAATGAAGGTTAAATGAATGTGTCCTCTTTATTTTTGATGAGTAGATATTATGTGAATTTCTTCATCCAACTATAGCCCATCTACATTTTTTACTCACTCCCACTACTGCTATTTTAGGAATAAATAATGATATCTAGTACTGATACTTCTATAAGAGCTTTGGAATCTACAAAGTACTTCTGTGTATATCAACTCATATGTTCTGCATGGTAACGTAGTAAAGTTATTATCTGCATTTCATGGTTAACGATGGTGAGTCTCTTACTTGCTAAAGTAATTGCCTAGGAATCCTAACTCCAAAATTTGGTTCATTCACTATAGTAATAATGTACATTCTCCTTACTTTAGACAAGTAATACTGAAATAGCTTACTAACTTCAAATAATATTCCTCACCATTCTAAACCATGCCAAGAACTGATTTCCACCTAAGTTTCCCTAAATACTTTTTTTTTCTTTTTAGTCTCCTACTAAATACTATTGCATACCCTCTATACTATGCCATTTTCTGGTTCCATGGATCGACTAAGCTTATTCTTTCATTGTTTCTTTTATTCTTGTTCTTTACCCTGCCTAGAATGCCCTCCAGGTATATTGATCTCAATCATTTAAAGGATAGATCAAGACTAATCTTTTCCATTAAAGTTTCTTTAATTATTCTGTCATCTTCTCCTTTTCATATAATTTTTATAACCTGGACCGTGATATGTAGTCCTTAATTATCTTTTGTTCATCACATGGTTCTTTTACACGTTTTCCATTTTTTATTATGTTCAATTAGCCAACATACAGTACATCTTTAGTTTTTGATGTAGTGTTCAACGATTCATCAGTTGCATATAACACCCAGTGCATGTTTTCCATTTTTAATCCTTATTTTAGGTCATACTCTGTCTTGAGTGTTTTGTATAGATTACTACATTAATGTTTGATTGTAAGCTCTGCAATAGGTACTGTCATTAATCCCCATTTTACAGATCAAGAAACTGAGAAACTGGGAACCTGGGTAGCTAGCCCAAAGCCACACAGCTAGGAAGTTATGTAGGTAGAATTCAAACCAAACTGGCTTCAGAATCCTTATTAATAAATACCATGCTCTACTGTTAAAACCATAAGGACAAACCCTAGAGAAAAAGGTGGTTTCCTATGTACTATAGTTAAAGAAGAACTGTCCCTTCAAGAACAATCTATACCAGGGGCGCCTGGATGGCTCAGTGGGTTAAAGCCTCTGCCCTCGGCTCAGGTCCTGGTCTCAGGGTCCTGGGATCAGGCCCCGCATCGGGCTGGCTCTCTGCTCAGCAGGGAGCCTGCTTCCCCCTCTCTCTCTGCCTGCCTCTCTGCCTACTTGTGATCTCTCTCTCTCTGTCAAATAAATAAATAAAATCTTTAAAAAAAAAAAAAAAGAATCTATACCAGTTTCTACTATTAGAGCTTTACTCCCTTTATTTAAGATTTTGGTCCTTGCTGAAATGAAAATCTCACCAAGGGGACCCTATGTTTTAAGGCTTATCAGCCATTCTGTATCTTGGTATAAAGAGCCTATGAGAATGTTCCTCAAGCATAGGAGGGCGGTCACAAAGAAGCTTGAAGATAGGAAGAATCCACTACCAAAGGAGATAAGTAGGAGGGGAGGTCAGAAAGGAGAGACGGAGAAACTTACAATAAGCTTCAGCAACTCACTATCTTGAGCATGGCCTTGCCCTATTCCTAGCTACACTGCTCGAGGGTAAAAACTGTCTATTTCAGGCTTCGCAACTTCTGCCCACTTACATGCACAGAGAACAGGGCACAGGTGCCCTGGCTTACAGATGAGCAACTTGCAATGCTATCGTCCCAGAGCCGAGTTACGTGTTTTTTGTTTGTTTTATCCTTAAAATCCATCCTTTTTTTGTTTTTCCAAAGTCAGATGTGGAAACTCAATGATACAATTAATAAAGCCAGAGCTCGTTGGGCTGACCTAAAGGAATATAAGCTGGAGTCCCACATTACCTGCTGCTTCCACATGAGTTACAGCCCATATAGCCTCTCTACAGGATCCTAGGGTTTGGGGAATCCAGCTTGAGAAGAACTAATCCTCAAATTGGGCACAGCATGCAATGAAAACCCAGAAAGGTCAAAACACTAGCCTGAGTTCACAGGCAGAACTGGAAAGAAAATGCAGGTCTCCTGCCCTGACTTCACTGAGGTTTTTTTGTTTGTTTTTCTCCCTTCGCTGTGCTGCCGTCCTCTAAAGCAATCTAACTCAAGGGTTTGGCACCTTCCTACTGTACCTAGTGTTCTCCAATATGACACGATAATCTAACTCTATCCTAAATAATTTGACATTTACCTTGATTTCTAGTCAATGTCTACAATTTTCTGGAACTGGAAATCCTTTGATTTTTTGATGAAAATCCATCAAAGGATTTTCTCAACAGAAAATCTTTTGAGCAATTTTGACATGGTTGGAATTTTTACTAGAGATTTAGCTGTATAAAGTAAGGCCATTGAGTAAGAACACTCATTCTGGAAAAAAGCTACTGCTACTTCTAATGTTTTTCACATCTCTGTCCCACCAGGTTGGATGGACACATTACCAGTCTAGTGTCCTATACCTAAGTAGGGTCCCAGATTCCTGTAAGGCAAACCGCCTCACACACACACACACATACACACACACACTTACTTGTGCTTCCCAAACACTTTTCAGTATCTCTATCCTAATGGGCAATGTCTACTTGGTTTTCAATATGTTAAAATACTTTGTCCTCAAAACAACCTCACAAGGTAAAATATTACCTTCATTTTAAAAATAAGAAAACCAAGACCCAGAGATCCTAAGTAATTTACTCAGCACCTATTCAAGCAGTAGGGCTAGAATTTGAACAATTTCTGCATGGTCCCAAATCACACAACACATTGTTCAAGCAGGATGCCATCAGTTCTATCAGAGAGCACCTCCATCCTTGGTGAGTAAGAGGTATATTTTACTTGGCGCTCAGCTGAGTTCTAACATACACCATTCACTACTTCAGGGGAGGAGCACAGGGTGGAGGCTTAATCAGACAGCCTGCTTTGAATCATGGCTCTGCCAAATACCTGCTGGGCATAATGAGCACAGAGTTTAACCTCTCTGTTCCTCAGTTCCTGTGTCTGACAAATGAGATAATGGTACCACTTCCTCATGTTGCTGTAAGGACTAAAGAAAAATTAGAGCAATTCTTGGACTATCAGAGATATCCAAAATGTTATTGTTATTAATAAGTAAAAATAAGATTTCCATCTGAGCATTTTTTCCACTTGTACTATTCCATCTAGCTAAAAGTTAATTCTTTTAAAATGTTACATATTCTAAAGGAAGAGATAAGAAACTCACGACGATGGCTTTATTGTATTTTATTGATTCTAAGACATACATTTTTACATTTTAACATTTCTGAAAAGAGGATTGGGACCACAGAAACTTTATGTTTCTCATGTATGGACCACAAATGATATGACCTATTTCACTGGAATGTTTGCAAGATGTTTGAGATAATGTGATAATAACACATCTATAATATTTCTTGGTGGGACACATTGTCTGGTTTCATTAATATCCCTTTTATTCCTTATCATTCCCTCTTTTACTCCAACAAAATGTTATTTAAGCCAAAACTCATGAACACAGCTAGAGTGTCTTGAATTTCTTACTTGGGTAGTTGGATTCTATGTCCAGGTCAGGCAATACCTCCCTGTAGAGGTCTCCTTGAAGGCCCAGACAGGAGTTAATGCATTAATGCGTTCCTCTGTGTCATGAGGTCATTTGGAAAACATAGATACATTCTCTGAAGTATATACACACCCTTACTAAACTGCATTACATGTACTAAGCACATATCTAGAGGTAATATAATCCCCTATTTTTGCATGTTTTCCCTAATGGAATATATCAAGGTGCCTGATATTTAATAGCTGTTTAATTAATTTTCATTGGAAATAAAAGTTATGAATAAATTAATTTATTATCATTAATCTGTTCAACCATGAACAGAAGCCAACCTAAGTGTTAGTAGGTTGGAAGAGGAAAGGAGTTACTCTGTTCTTAATACAAATTTAATACTTTCCTAGATGAAGTCATTATCACACATTCTGAAAGAATAAGGTCCAAATTTGGAAGATATTATTGTATTTCTAAAACAACTGTCTATACAACTAAGTATTTCAGCCAAAAATATGTCTTAGGCTAACTGGTACATTGATTAGATGTCCACATGTTTAATTAATGAAATTGAAAGATCTCTATACCTTGAGTATCTCAATAAAAATCTGTTCACAAAGTACTTTTCACAGGTGATTAGGGGCTGCTACCTCATTTTGCTCAGTTTTATTACTTCTGACCTATCCAAAAATTCATTCTAATGCCAATAGCACATCCTTAAAAGTAATACAATGGATTAGTAATTAGTGACCACTTCAGACTGATTTCTAACTGGCCAATAAGCATACGGAATTTGTTCTACAGCATTAATTATCAGAAAAATGCAAATTAAAAAACAAAATGGGATGCCATTTTAGAGAGACAAGAGTGGCTCAAATTTTAAAAGACCTGAATAAATGCTTTTACCGCCTCAGGCTACTGTACCTTCCACCAAAGTCTTCCAAAGCACAGAGGACACCTGTGGTCTCTACTTCCTCGTGAGTCCATTCATCTTCAACTTCTTGCTATCTGGTTCCAGCCCCACGATGCTACTAAAATTCCTCTTCTATTGGGCATGAATAATGTTCGTATAAAACGTAAATCTTCTACAACCACCTTCTGCATCTGAAGCCATTAACCACTTGGTCTTTCTTTAAATCATTCTCTATACCTACATGACATCATGGCCTACCGGAGTCTCTCTCTGGACACAGCTATTTCAACCAGAGTCATCACGTGATAGAAACTGGGTCAATCAGGGCCTCTCTTGGGAATCAGGAGTTGGAATATGGAGTTTTTCAGATCTTTTCAGTCATTTGAACAAGGAAGTGACATAAAGTTGTGACCTGAGGGGTCAACTTTTCAACTTTGTAAAAAATGAGCAGTGAAGACTTGTTTTCAGAAAAACAAAAGAATGTAATAATGAGAGAACATTTGGCCACAGAAGAAGGAAATGCCTTTATTTCTGACTGTTCTCTAGGCCTAGGTCTGGGGGCATAATGAGTTTTGTCTAAAGTATGATGAGGTATCAGTTTCAGTAAGTGCTCTCCTTTACAAAGAAACCCTAATGAGCTCCTTCACTGGCTTCTCTTTCTCTTTTCAGATTTTTATTCCTTTTTCTTCTACAAAATTAATATATCTACATTTAGCTTCTCCTCTTTGTATTAATTCCTAGTCGTGTGTTGACCAGTTTGATCTGAATGACCATTAACATCTCAAACTGAATATTTTTCAACTCATCTTCATCCATAAGTTATATTATCTACATTTCAAATACAGTACTAATTAACAAAATCAACATTCCCTTAGTTATACAGACTGGAACTTCAGGACTTTTAATTCCTCTCTTTTATTGTCCCAAACTTCTAGCCAGTTCAAATCTTACGGTCCTTAACTTTATAATTTCTGTCATTCCCCATACCTCCTTTCCACATTCCAGAGCCAGCATCTTGGTTAGGCCCTCGTCAGTGTTCAATATCTTCTTTTAGAAAACAAAACCTCACAAAAACTTAAGCATTTTTTGTAGGCCCTAATATATTCTAGTCATTATACTATACACATTAAAAACATAAATTCAGTTAATCCTCACCAGAGACTATTACACTTGACTATTCATAGGACTTCCTAGCTGTTCTCACCTCACCAATTGTGCATAACTCTAGATGCATCCTTGTTCTGTAATAAAAGTGAGAATTCTAAATTTTAATAAATGTTATACAACATGGCAATGGACCAAAACTTAGATGCTTTCATAATTGGTATCCTTGTTCCTTTCCACTTTAGAGTATTAGATGCAGTGCAATTCTCTTCACACAATGGAACTTCATTTGATTCTAACTCTCTGGTGGAAGTCAATTACTTATGCTTCAAAGCATGCAAGCAAAATGGGTGTGGCACTTATAACTAAAATTAAAACCAGTTTCTCACCAAACAGACCTGCAATTTCCTTTTCCTGTATCATAAGGTACTTTTAAGAAAAGCCATAAAGAAATTATTTCAAAATTCAAAAAGAAGCACATGTTTTAGCTTTTTCAGAAGATAGAGCATGTTTCATATAATAATAGATAATACATGCCACCAATAAAGAGCTCAAAATATCAAGGGAGTTCTTTAAAAATGTCTTATACTTTTTATTATGGATTACTAAATTATACATGTAAAGCCTCTTCAGTTTAAAACTAAAACATGCTTAGCATCAGCCAGGTCTTACCTCAAACAGCATCTGGGAATAAATAATCACAATGAAAGCAGTTGGTAACTTGATCTATGGCAAGTCTAGATGCTGGTGTAAATTGAAATAAGAAAATAGAAAAAATTAAAGAGGCAATATAAAGATATATCTCTAATAACTACAGGAGTTAAAATATACAAAGTCTCTCTATCAAATTCAAGTTTTCCAAATCCCCCTCTCACAAAGGAAGGTAAGTCCTTCCGCCCTCCCACAATACCACCTTAACATTTAGGCTCTAATGCTATCTGTGCTTATCTGTTCCCCCTGACTCAGTCCATATCCTTCATTTAGGCTTTGATGACAACTAGAAAGCAAAGACCTAGAAGAACGCTGTGTGAAATTAGAGAGACTATTTTTGATACCCAGGAACCACAATGTGCTATTTTTTTAAACATTTTAGAAATATAAATGAAAAAATAACTTCAAAAATAATCAGTGAGAAAACCTTCTGAGTAAACTTCTATGCCTTCAGTGAAAGAAGGACATAAAAAAACGTATCCCAGAGAACACATACTCTCTGTATACCTTTGAAATGAAAATCAATGTAATCTCAGTCATAATATTTGCACTCCAGCCTCCCATCTGAATCTACTTTCAGAACTAATGAAAAGATAAGCCCGGCAGAATTGTGGTGTACCACAGAGATACTCCCTTCAGGACTAAATCACTCATTCTTTCAACTGCCAAGAGTATTGTGCTCATTGCCAAAGGCATGTGATTAAGTCACCCTCTGAAAATGGCCCATGGCCAAGGGTTTATTGCCTCTCCTCTAGGGTAACCCATAGCCAATGACTAATTGATATGAGTGTTCAAATACCTGGCCCCTATGCTATACTGCAGGGGTCATCCCAGTATCAGAGCTTCCTGTAGGATTAGCTAATGCCTCCATCACAAATATATTGCAGTTCAGCTTTTCCCTCTACCAAATTCAAAAGGAGGTATCTAGTCTTTCACAGTCTATTTCCCAGAAAAGCTGATGAATGAAAGTTGGAAGGAAGCACTGAGGAAGTGATTCTAAACTGACATTTTATCTGGATTTTTCTCTTTTGGGACTGGCAATGAGAACCTAATTACTAATGCTATATGGAAAACTGATAGCCTGTGGTATACTGAAGCAGTGCGATTGTTAAAATATTTACCATCGGTGGACTGAGGTGTGATACCAGTAGAAGGAAATGAACTCATGTGTGCAATATCTCAAGGTATTTGAGAGGCTGAGAAGAGGAGGCAATTACCACTATGGAATAGAATAGCAGATGTTGGGGCCTCCAGATGCAGTGAAGAAAGATAATCAAAGACTAAACATGATTAATCACCAATTTAAGGCTAAGTGTAAATGCAACGGATGTTCATGTCACCAGATAAATAAATTCTTACCTCTTGCAGCAGATGCAGAAAAAGCTGAGCACTAGACTCAGGAATAAATCGTAAGAGTGGCAGAGCTCCAGAGAAGGTTTAATTCTCAACTTAGGCAGGTCGGCTATTTCAAGGTGAGGACCTTAATTGGGGGAAAAAAAAAAAAATGGGACTATGAGTCATGAGATGGGGACAGCTGGGTTAATTCACTTGAAACTCTTGAATCTTCATATTCCCCTGAACGCTCTGAGATTGCAAAAGTGGCCCACTCTCTATTAGCAGCTAGTATTCCAGCCTTGCTTGAAGACAATGCAGAGGTCTCTAACTTGCAGGAAATCTGCGTGTTCTTCACAAAGACCTACCACAAACACTTCCATGAGCTTTTGGATCAATAACTAGGGTAAAGTCATGACATAATCCAGCTGAGTAAACATGGGATCTGCTAAGAGAGGAAAGAGACTACATGTTGAAGAAACTGTAGGGTCTCACCAACATATATGCACTCTTATGTACTCAGAGGAATTGAGACAGTACTTATTAACTGGAATCTGTCAGTACTGGATCAATGGGGAGGTATAGGAAGTTAAATAGGGAGTGTAATGTCATGGAAGCATCCTCCTATGTACTGGCATGGAAGCATCCTCCTATGATACCAAATTCATCACCTGGCAGGGACTACAGAAGACAGTATAACACAGAACTATAGTGGTTCTTATAAACTTGGAAAAAATTATAGTCTGCACTAAGTAGAAATAATATGGCAAATAGAGAGAGGGATCATAAATCTCAGAGAAGGGGATGTTCTAGAGTAGCTATACTACATAAAGCCAAAAAACTCATCAGCCAAAAATGTTCCATGGGAGGACACATCATTTAACAATAAGTTTCTCAGTAGCATCATTGAACATCTCAATGGTGGCTACCCTCTATAGGCTAGGAATGTTATAGAACTAGGCTCTTATAACAATGGCATTGATAAGATCGCAGAACAAATGAAGTTAGGGAGTAGCACTAACTATCAGAAACATAGCCAGTACAATTATCATAATAAGCTGCAATGTTGGAATGGCAGCCTGAGGCAACCTGGAGCTAAAGAAATGGTTAGAATGCAGTTCCTAGAGGTAAAAATAGATGCACACTCCTCCACAGATAATGTTTAATTCAGAAAAGCCAAAGAAACCATGGCTAGATGATCAGGAGATTAAGGACAGCCTTGCCAATAAAAAGATAAATCACCTACCCAGTTTCTGGACCTGAGTCAATGCTCAAATCCAGAACCTATTGACTAAAGGAGAGGCCAGGTCTCAATGATGTTTGGACCTCAGTACATCATAATAAATGGATATGGTAATGATTCCCATAGACCTTCACCAAGGGACCTACTTGTATAATCATATTCTAGGGAAGAGACTATTTAAACATTCTGAGGATTGTGAGACATAAGTCTGAGTTGACACTACTTCATGACCTGAACACCATTATAACCTTCTTTTAGAGTAGGGACATATGAGATCAGATACTAAATGTAGTCCTAGCTCAGATATGACTCTCAATGATCCAATGAGTCTGTGGACCCACCCACCAATAATTTCTTCAGGCTTTAAATGTATAATTGGAATGAATATATGTGGTAGTTGGCAGAACCTCCACATTGATTCCTTGGCCTGTGGGACAGGAGATATGATAATGGAGAAGGCCAAGAAAGTAAATAAAAAGCATTATCACACTCTGGGGAATGCAGAGATCAGTACTACACATAAAGATTTAAGTGATGCAGGGTCGTGGTCTCCATCATATTCATATTTAATTCATATCCTTTAGTTTACCAGATTTGCCTTTACAAAAGTCAAATAGATCCTAGAAGACAAAAGTGGACTACCATAGACTCAACAAAGTAGTCACCCCAATTGCAGTTGGTTCACAGATGTGATATCTTTGCTAGAGCAGACTAACATAGCCTCAGATACAAGGTATATGGTCATTGAACTGGCAAATTTACTCTTTTCTATACATATCAGGAAAATAGTTCAGAAGCAGATCACATTCAAGTGGGGCAGACAAGAATATACAGTCTTGCCCAGGAACTGTGTTGATTCTCCCACTGGGACCTAGACAAGAACATTTGACCACTACATTGATATACTGTTAACTGGATCCAGTGAGTAAAAACTGTCAAGAAGGTTATAATAAGAAGGCCTTAATAAGACATATGAGCTCTAAAAAAAAAAAAAAAAAAAAAAAAAGACATATGAGCTCTAGAGGAAAACCAATCCTATGATGATTCAGAATTCCACAACAGTGCAGTTTTTCAGAAAAAGTGGTCTAGAGCATACCAGGATATCCTCTCCAAAATAAAAAATAAATCATTGGCTCAAAATGTAGTAGCCTCTGCGTGTTCTGGAAGTAACATAAACCATACTTGGGAATATCCCTATAACCCATACACTGGTAATATAAAAGGCTCACATGGTTCACACATTATGGACAGAGACATCTGTGGTAAAAAATATAATATAAAATAAAAATTTTTTAAAAGTTACTTTGTGGGATTATGGTCAGACTTGATAGAAGAATCACAATATTGACTCCCTGATTCTGGAGAAAGTTCACGCCATCTGCAATGGAGACCTATGCACTATTCAAAAAAATATTTCCCAATCTGCAACTGGGCCCAAATACATGCAGAGCACTTGAATATGTGGCATCAACTGACCATGCTGCCAGAACTACTTATCATGAGCTTAGTTCTGTTTGACTCACCAAATCCTAAGATTGGATGGACCCAACAGCAATTCACTATAAAATAGAAATGGTACACCTGGCATTCTCAGACATGAACAGTGTCACAGGGCACAAGTAACCTGAACCAATATGCAGTATAGATCTTTGTCATCCACTACTATTGCACCAATGCCTCTTCCTCAGAGTGTGTGTGTGTGTGTGTGTGTATGCATGTGCACACGTGTACATACACATGCACACATACACACATATCCTTATTGGAAGATATCCCAGAAGGACAACTGGGGGAAGAAGAAAACAATCTGAGCTTAGTGTATGGATGTGTTGTCTCAGTATGTGGGGGTCTCAATATGTGGGAAGTCCATGAAAATGGACTACTGCTACACAGTCCCACTTAACATGGCACTGAGTGATAGCAGTGAAGGAAAATCCTCCCAATGGGGAGAATTTGAGGTAGGTTACCTGATCATCCACTTTGTGTGGAAAGAGAAGTGGCCCATGGTAAGAATATATGTGGACTCATTAGCAATGGTGAGTATCACTTGGATAATTTCTCAGGAGCCTGCAAAAGGAAAAATTGGAATATCAAAGTCAAAAAGAGTCAGGAAAGAAGCATGCAGATAGATTTAAAGAAAAGGACACAAAACGTGAAAACTTTTGTTTTGCATATTGATGCCCACCAGAGAGCATCTGCCATGAAAGAAGCAATAAATACCCAAGTGAAACAGAATGATTTGGCCAATCATGGTTGAGATGGAGATAATGCACAGCCTCAACAGCATGGCTGTTATTCACCAAGGCTGATCTAGGTACTGCTGGTGCTGAATGTTCAACCTGCCAGCAACAGAGAACAATGCTGAGCACCTGACACATCTTTCAAGATCAACTAGAAACTTAGTAACAATTGATTACATTGAACTTCTATTCTCTAAAGGGCAATGTTTCATTTTAACTGAAATCAACACAATTCCAGATACTAATTTGCCTTTCCAGCCACACAATTTCATCATGGATCAAGAGGATATGTAGCAGTGGGCTCATGACTATGCATCTCACTAGTCCTATAACATCAAAGTCCAGAAGCTTCTAGGTTGATAAAATTTAAAAATGGCCTTTGAAGGAATATTTGAAGTGCCAGCTTAGAAATGATACCTTAGAAAGTATGATGGGACACCATACTTCAGAATATAGTGCACATTCTAAATCCATGATCATCCCATGGTATTTTGTCCCCAGTAGATAGAATACATGGGTCTGGGAACCATGTAGTTGCCCTACTTATTATCACTCTCAGTTTCCCACTTGGAATATTTGTACTTCCTATCTTTACGATTTTATTTTCTGTGATTACAGAGCACCTGGTTCCCAGAGGAAGCTGCTTTTAGGAGGACACAGTGAAAGTGGCACGAAATCTTAAAATATGGTTGCCACCTGGTCACTTCAACTCATGGCAAGAAGAACTGACTCTGATCATTAGGAAAGTGTACGGCTGAAATTACACTATGGGGATAAGGAAGAATATGTATGGCACCGAGATAAGCCACTAAGGAAACTCTTCTTTACCCGCTGCCCAATTTGATGGTAAATGGATAAGCATGGCAAAATGACAAAGGGCTCAGACCCTTCAGGGATCATAATCTGAGTCACCCTACCAGTTGAACAACCTAAATTAGATAAGCAGAGGTGCTAGCTATGGGAAGGTGATATCTATAATGGAAGGTACAAAAGACAGATAATGTATTGCAGTCTTGAGAGTATCTGTAAATAAAAGTGCTCTCGTTAGTCCAACAATCTTCATATAAGTTTCCCCACAAAAAGAGACAAGCTAACTATTCCAGATGGTGTTAACTTGCCATATGAACCAAGTGGATTTGAGTGACACGCAGAGCAGACCAAAATGGACGCCAGGATGTGATACCTTCAGGACCAAGTCACTTAGCCCCCTGAGTCAACTTCTAATGGCAGTCAATCACAGGCAATATTTGTGAAACACCAGTTCACAGGTTTTCCATACTGTCCCTGAAAATGCTCTAGTTTTGACCTTTAGGTTATGTGACTCAACACCTATTTTCACAATATATCATAAGTAGCAGAGATAGCTAATGGGTAACAGAATAATTACAGTAGCTGCCATTTAGTATTTGCCAGCTCTGTGTCCCAGCACTATGCTGAATATTTTTTTAAAAATTATCTAATTTAATCATGACAACAATCACCCAAGAAATGTATTATACTATCTCTATTGTAGTTAGGAGAGAACTATGGCACAATTAAGCACTATTTTTAACACTAGAATTCCAGGAAGTGGTAGTGTCTACATTTTGAACACAGGATATGAAACACCAAAAGCCTTCACCTTATGTCACTGTATTATACAGACAATCTGCAAAATATAAAAGGCACATACTTACATCAGAGGAAAAATAATTTGAATTTAAACTGCCTGAATATCCATTTAAATATTTACTGAATATACTAAATATAAATATAATAAACATTCTATTGAAAAGGCCCTATATAAGTATATTGTACTGAACTTCAGAAATTATTCTTGAGGTAGCTGTTTTGCTAATACAAATAAACACAGAGAGCCAAGCAAACTGAAGAAATACAGGTATATGTTCTAAACAAACAAACAAAAATGATAGAACCTCAGAAAAAGATCTTAACGAAATACAGAGAAGTAATCAACCTGATAAAGAATTTAAAGCACCGGTAATAAAAAATGCTTGCCAAACTGGGGAAAAGAATGGATAAACACAGTAAAAACTTCAACAAAGACATACAAAATACAAGAAAGTACCAAACAGAATTCACAGAGCTGAAGAATAATGACTATACTGAAAAACACACTAGAAGGGTTCTATAGTAGATTAGACAAAGGAGAAGAAAGGATAAGTCAGCTTAAAGATGGCACAGTGGAACTCACACAATCAGAGCAGAAAAAAAGAAAAAAAAAGTGAAGATAGCTTAAGAAATTTATAAAACATCAAATGGACTAACATTCTCATTACATGGCTCCCAGA
>CM052896.1:42764019-42783663 GCA_028534135.1 Potos flavus
TTTTTTTTTTTAAGATTTTATTTATTTATTTGACAGAGAAAGACACAGCAAGAGAGGGAACACAAGCAGGCGAAATGGGAGAGGGAGAAGCAGGCTTCCCACCGAGCAGGGAGCCTGATGCGGGGCTTGATCCCAGGACCCTGGGATCATGACCTGAGCCAAAGGCAGACGCCCAACGATGAAGCCACTCAGGTGCCCCTCTACTATGTCCTTTATATACAGATATGAATAAGCCAACTGAAGCTTGAATTGTGTCACCAGTTTTTTGGCCACCAGAGAGTAAGACAGTCCCCTACACTCCTGTTCTCCATTCAATCTTCCTAATCATACGCTGCATTTTCCTGAAAGTGTTGTAATTGTTTATCTTTATTTATGGTCTCTCTTTCATAGATGATATTGGGGATATTTGGGATAATTATATGCATGTTTGGAATAATTTAAAGAGTTCCAAATAAGCAAGGGAATGAGACACAAAACAGGTGTGTTTTAATAGGGAGAAGAATCTACACACGTGTGTGCACGGTCACACAATAAACACACACACACACACACACACACACTCTCTCTCCAGGATGGGAAACTGGGTTAAGGTGAGGAAACAGATACTCATAGTTGTCATGGCTTATTTACCTTTTGGACAAGCTGGCCTAGTCTCCTTTTATGAGTTGTCCCCCACTGAAGTAACCCTCACCTCATTATCCTACTTAGGGATAGTAGACAGGATCACTGAAAGAAATGGGAATATAATCTTAGATTTTCAGCCCAATTCTTCCTCTGATGTCCATATTATGACAGTGCCAGAGATTTCTGTCACAAATGAGATGCAGGGCTATGGCAGTGTTACATTTCAGCAAATAGGACAGGTTTTTTTTTAACTGTGGAAGACAGAATGACCATGTTGTCCATTGTTCAAAAAAATTCAATTATGAATCAATATAAGCAAGTTTGCATTCAAAAAATAGGTAACTCAATGGAGTGATACTTGCTTTACAAAAGTATTTAGCAAGTTTTCCAGAAAATAAAAATCCAGTTCTCTAGAGAATTTAACACTGATATTAGCTTGCAGATATTTTAGAAACACAGTGTATAAAATACACTGTATAAAATAAGAAATACCTGAACACATAATCGGAAATAATCTTCCCTCTGGTTTGTATTTGGCTGTGTTTGTAATAGCAAAAGGAAAACAAACAAACAAACAAACAGGTTCTACCATGGCATAGTAAGCAAAACACAAGATCCTATATTAGCCAAAGAAGAAACCTATGATTTAATGGCATAAGGAATTACAGTTTTAATTTAAAGCCTTTGTCCTATATTGTGAGAGGGAGGGGAGGGATGAATTTGGAGGAAATCGGAGGGGTGAAGAACCATGAGAGACTGTGAACTCAGAACAAGGGACTGAGGGTTTTGGAGGGAAGGGGGTGGGGGGATGGGCGAGCCTGGTGGTGGGTATTGAGGAGGGCACGTATTGCATGGAGCACTGGGTGTGGTACATAAACAATGAATCTTGTAACACTGAAAAAATAAAATAAAAGTATTTGGGGGGAAAAAAAAAATTAAAAAAAAAATAAAAATAAAAAATAAAGCCTTTGTCCTGCCTTGGTGTTTGGACTAATGTTTTGTTTCTGTGTTGGGTTTTTTTTTCTATTTTTATTTCTGAATTTTCTATGAGGCTGTTATTTCAGGCAGAAACCAAGAGAGATGACTTAATATTTTTTTAACAATTAAGCAGTACTTATTAATCAGAATTTGTTGACAATTTTCCAAGATTGTAATTGAGGTTACATAACCTTGCCTTCATTGATAAATGCAAATTGAGCCATAGGTGTTCTGGTGAGAAATATCTGATCACAATTTGGAATGGATGTATTTATTTAACATCCAGAATATTGAACCATTGGCTGCATTAGAGAAACAGCTCAATTTACTCTGTAATGTTCTCATTTACACCAAGCATGTTATGTTTCTATGTCTTCTCTCCCTAGTAAGGCTGTGCCTCACCTTTGAAAGACAGTCCTGTGTAACCCTGGTACCTTCACACAGTGATCTACACAGAATAGGTTACTAGTGAAGATGAAGTGAAAAATATATTCAAAAGGAATCTAACTCGCTATACATTTGAATTTGAATTTTAAAAACTTTAAAAAATACTGACAGTATGGATTTATCAATATTTTATTCATTCATCCAATAATATTTGTTGAGCATCAGGTAGGTGACTTATACTAGATTTGGGGGATACAATGGTGAGCAAACAGCAATAGTTTCTGCCCTCTGTAAGATCAATAGAAACAGAGAAAGTTATTTAAACAAGTAATTTCAATAAATAATAGTATTTTCCTCCAATTATCTCCATCAAAAAGCGACTCTTTGACGCATACACTGTAAAATTCAGACCTACCAACAGCCCTCCTCCTCACTATATATTCTCTGCTCTCCCTAGACATGTCTTTACCTCTTTGCTTCAAGAGAATGTACTTTCATTTACTCTTCCCCAGACCATCACTGATGCAATGTGGAATATTATAATTCATTCTTCCCATTTATAGTTCATATTTAGCCCACATTCACATTCACTACTTTGGCAACCCCCCTTATTACACTTCTTATATAATAATTTGTGTTCATGTTTCCCTCTCCCAATAGATGTAAGAGTTTTTTACGGCAGGTATCCTTTTTTATTCATTTCCTCATTTTTCCTATAGAGCCTAGCCAAGTCCCCAAAGCCTTCTTAAATATCAACAAAAACAGCTTTCTGATTGCCACTCACAACTTTATGTCCTTTTGCCCCACAAGGATTCCCTCTGCCTGGAATATTCTCTCTGACCAATAATGATAGTCTCTACCACCCCCTCTTCTTTAAAATATCAACAAAAACTCTTTCAAGCATTATATTTTGTTATTAATAATGTCAAAAGCAGGAATTTGTTGTATTGTATCCATCAGAATCATTTTAATTCACCAGGTCTTTTTTTTTTTTTTTTTTCTCTTCAGCTAATATATGTAAGTATTCCACCAGTTTGGCAGTAAGAACAATGGCACATGTCTTGCTCTCACAGAACTCAAAATCTAGTGAAGAATAGAAAAGAAGACAGGTACAGGCACTACCAGTTAAGACCAGACTAGATGGTGAGGGAGACAGGCGTCAAGAAAGCCAAACCTTGTGGCCTCTGCACAGGCAACCACGCATTAAAGCCACACACAGTATCTTGTCTAAAATTGAACTTGCTTCACTTCTCCTGCAAAAGCTGCTTACAGCTCTGTAATTAACCCAGAAGGAATCCCCTAGACTCCAAATGCTTTATAGCTCGTCTAATTAGGACAAAGGCAGCAGCTCAAGAAGTAGGATATACACCTCTCAGTCAGAATGGTATAGGAGATGTCCCTCAGGCAGCCTAAGGCATACAGCAAGAACAGAAAATATAAACACAGTCATTCTGGCATGCTGGGATTTCTGAAATATGAATTTTACAAACATGTTTCAAATCCAAGCTTGATTTTCTCCTACTGTTTGTGACACTTTGGCCCCAACTTTTGTATCTATTTGCTAAGGCTTCAGGACTCTCAGACAAATTTCAGTAGTGATCTTAACAAAATGTAATTATTATAAACCTGCTAATATTCAGAAATATTAAAAACGTACTGCTTTCATGCATAGAGCTGATATTCAAGTTTCCCTCCAGGAGAATTCTGGCTTTGAATTGCTTTCTTGGAAAAGAGATGGATTTTGCATAACACTAATTCCTTTTCCTTTCCTCTTTAGACCAACTGTTTTCCTCTTACAGTATGACATGTTAGGAGTCAGTCTATGATCTTGGTACAGAATATTTCCCTTAACGCTAATAATCAATCCATATAAGAGTTAACTCACTTTCCAAAGGTTATTTCTCAAAACAAATTAGAATTCTAATTACCCAGCCACCTCTTATCATTTACATTGTGTTATTTAAGTAAATATGAAATGCCTACTTATCCAAAATATCTACTTATCAAATAATTAGAAAATATTAAATAAAGACCAATTGTGCTAAATATAACTTAATATTTTATAATGTGAAAAGTGCTAAGGGGAAGTTTTGGAAATCTTCCAAGCTATCATAATGAATATATATCATTGTACAGTATTACAGACATAAGATGATATCTTAATCTCTAAGTAGTATCATCACCTACAAATATCTATTCCATTTATTCTTATTCCAAAATTAAATTAGTTAATTGTTCACTAACATTTTAATTCTTCATAAATAAGAGTTCATAGTATCTCTCCATGAGATTTCAAATTGCTTGATTCTCTCATTCATTAATATTTACAGACATATAGTAACAAATTTCTTTGCATAAAAATATAAACAGGCTTTACTTTTTAGTCCATTTCCAAGTGGTATTAAGTAGTACAGTAAATTATCTTCTACAAGTTTCAGATAACCAAACTAAGGGACTGAGGTTCACGATAAAAATGGAGACAATATGTGGATTAACTGAGAAATAACTGAAAAACAGCCATCCAGAAACTGTAACTACTATGATATGTATCTTCTTGGTGTTCCTATAATTTCTTTAAAACCCTATATAGAGTTTTATAATTCTAATTTGACATTTGAAATTTTTGTTCCACATCTTGTGAACTTTTTCAAATTTTCCACATTCTAAGAAACATCTTCATTCTCATGGAAGGAAGTTCTATATTCCAAACACAACAATCAGCAAATAGTATCTTTCAGTATCTTTCAAACAATCAGCAAATAGTATCTGAAGTGCAAACAACTGGAAACAACTAAGAGAAATTCATCAAGGCTTATAGTGTCAAGTACATTAAAAGAAAGTTAACAAGGAACATTGAAACTCTAAAAGAACACTTATGAAGTCAGGCTCAAGTTTTCTTTCAACTGATTCTAGAGTTCACCATACTTTTCCCCTAATAGGCAGCCTCTTTCCTTACCATCATTACTGAAAAATTTAAAGATTTCAAACTCAACCAAGGAATGAAGGCAAATTTTTGCTCAGGCTCCACATTCATTCTTTTCTGGGAAAATTTTCTCCAAAATGAAATATTGCAAATGAAAGCACCTGTCTATAATTAATCATATTGCCTCCTATGTCAGAATTAACAGATGCTCTACGAATTCCTTTCAAAAACTAAAAAAAACACCTTTGGAAATTCCCTGGATTTCGTTCCATAATTGTGGCTATTGCTGAATTCTTTGGAAACTAGAACACAAAGCAGGAACCAGGATGATAAAAATCAATAAGGTGGATACAAGTTGGATGTGCTATGGTAGTAAGTAGGGGAGCCACAGACCACATTCTAGATGATCAGGGAAGATCTAGATCAAAGGGAGGGAGGATACGGAACCCAGAGTTAATGAGGGAAGTATTATTACTAGAAACACCAAAGAACAGGAAGACATACAACAGACCAAATTGACATGGATCTATAATGTGACATGGTTCTGACCTAGGTAAAGTCAGGCAGGCATCTCCCCTGTTATTAATTATTCATCTTCCATCTCTCTTGAAGCCACGCTTTTGCCTTTTAGTGGTTCTATTCATAAGCTACAATGGGCACTAAATCCTGACATTTGCTGTAGAGCTATTGAGGGCCTCCTGAAGAATGAGGATAAATCAGGGGTCACTGGTCATACTCTAATCGCTCTGCTTATTCCCAGAAGCATTTTCCAGTGGTAGACTCTTCATGAAATCTCTATCAGCTGTAATACTGAAAGTCATTAAGATTTACTGTTTCATAATTCTATGAAAAACATACATAAGAATATTGGAATTTCAGGGCCTTGAATTTCATCAAAAATAGGGTGTTCAAAGCTATTCCAATTTGTTCTAAATGTAGTTGCTAAGGTAATTACTGTCTTAGGTCACAGTAGAGGCTTATGTTTTTTCTTCTGACTTTTTTTCTTTTTGCTATTTCTTACTTTGTATACTAGTCTCTCTCCTTCTCTTTCTAGTCTCTCCTCTAATAATATTATAGAGTTCACATTAAAAACAGAAGTAAATGGATTTACTGAGCGCTCACCTTCTATACATAAAGTAGTAAGGAATATGAACATAACTATAATTGATGATAGCTAGTATTCTTTAGGCATTTTGTATTATTTTATTTAATTCTCATAAAAACTCTTTGAAACAATGCTCTTTATGGTGCCATTATTTTCTGACTGAGAAGTTAAAACACATAAATTTTGAGTAACTTGCCAAAGTTTACCCAGATCATGTACTTAATTGGTTAATAGTATTGCTAAAACATTTTTTAACATTATGTGGAATAATTAATGTCTAAACCTTAGGTTGTGACCAAAAGAGAAATCTCATAAGAAAGTATATGATGCATTAGCAAATGAATTCTGCAAATAACTATACAATTGCATAAAATTTCAGTATTTGGAAACTGAGTAATCTGTTTAATCAGGTCAGAGACTTGGTAAGGAACTGAAAGAAAGTAAAGCTGGAAAGGCAGTCTGGAATCTGGTTGTAAAAGAGGTGTTTTTTTTGTTTTTGTTTTTGTTTTTTCTTTTCCACCCTAAGTAGTTTAGGATTTTATATACAATGTGGTATCCTTGAAAGTTCTTGAACAGAGAGTGACATGTGCCATGATCAAGGCATTTTTTAGGACAATGAATCTGGCAGTAGTGTGCAGAACAGATGCTCAGAGGAGAGGCTCATAAAGACAGAACAATTGTAAGATTAAAGTAGTATTTTACTCATAAGGAGATAAGAACTTGAACTAAGGTGGAAGGAGGAAAGAAAGTATGGCTGGTAATGATGTATCAAAGAGAAAAGAAGATTTGGTAATTGAATATGGGTCATGAGGAAGAACAAGGCAGTGCAAATGACTGAAGATTTGAGTCTGGGAGATAGGAAGGCAGGAGAAGAAGCAGTTTGGGGAAAACTAGGTTTGAATCTCCTTGCTTTGGTGAGACATAGACTGTAAATCCCCTTAATGAGATATTACAGGCCACTAAAGAAATTCAGTTCACCAGAACAAAGAGTAGACAGAGGATCAAAAGAATGCCCCTACTCAAGGCTAAATAGAGGAAAAGAGCAACTGATGTATACATTTCTTATAATTTTTTGTATTTATTTATCAAGTTTTATTTATGTCTTATATACTATTAAAAAAAAAGATGTTCTTCACCTACTGTCCAGTAACATTGTGATGATTTATTGGGTATTTAGCACAATCTTCTAATCCTATCAATTACTTTCCAAGAAGCAACCAGAATTAAATTTTTACATATTGGAAGTTAATCTACATATTTGGCCTCCTGTCAATCAACCTTCTTTGCAATTAAGGAAATGAGAGAGCCCTGCAATCCCCTTCTAGCATGTTCTTACAAGTGTGTCCATTCAGAGGGGAAGACAGCTGAAAGGAGAGAGAACAAATCCACTCAAATGACTGAGTATGCACATACACTTTAATTTTAAAAGCTCCTAATAAAATTGTTCTATGAACGATGTTAATAAAGTGAGCAGCTAAGTACCTGAATACCATTTGTTTCTTGTAACGAAATGACAGCACTTCACATCTATCAAAGTTGCAGCAAATATTTTATGACTCACAATTATAAGGCTGTATGCAAAATATGCAGTTTCACGGAATATGATTAAGCCAATACTTACCATTGCCCCATTATGTGAAGGAAAACAAGTTGATAAATTTTGTAAAAGTCCTAACAGGATTAACACTGCTTCTTCAGCTTGTCAGGCAGGAATTGAGATTTATAAACCTCTACTCTTGGAAGAAGCAAACTAGAATCAAGTAATTCTGTAGCTACCTTTTAAACACAGTCAACTCCATGGAGTCTGCAATATGTAGATTTTATAGAATTTCTGAGTCTGAGAACTGAGTCTTCATGAGCATCAAAGTCTTTTACAGATGAGAAAACCAATACTTAGAAAACGACAGTCCCAGTTTACCCAGTCAGTTGGAAAATGAACCAAGATTCAACTAACTATAGTATTTTCTACTAGAGAGCCAAAAGCATGGGATTCTGGTTGGAATGAGTGCATTAATTCGTTTTTATCTGATTGGCAATTTTTACTAAATGTTCTAATAAAGCAATCATTTAGAGTTGTTTTTTTTTTATTTTTTTTATTTTTTTTTTTAGCTATGTGCCACTTAACGATGACATGATTTAAAACATGGCTGTTCTTTCTTCAGTGTTTCTAGAATCAGATCAACAGTGCCCCGCTCAGAAACACGCCTCAGTGATTGTGCCCAAGTCATCAGTTCTTCTATCTATAAGACAGAAATCATCATCTCCATCTGAAAGCTACTCTTTTGCTTTTTTTCTCCCCTTACTTTTAATGCGCCTAGAAAAGTTACTTCTGGAGTACCTTATTTCAACTTATGAAACACATGAAGCAACATATTTTCAGTCAAAATATTTTTTTCTGTCTATCAGGAAGACATATTGCACTTAGATTCTCAAAAGCCAGAATGCTCAGGAAAAAAGTATATTTTACCTTGAACATAGGACTTGGACCAAGGGAGACTGGCCGTTGAGAATAGAAACAGGCTGAAGGGGAAGTTGTAAAAGTCTAAGGGAGACAGGAAAATATTTTAGAGGAAAGCCCATCTTCTCTCATCACTTTTTTAAAACTACTTTGAAAACCCTGAGTTATTCATAATGTTGAGTTTATAGCCTGATAACCAGTATTTATTTCTGCAAAATACTTTAACTCAGTATGCAAGAAAAATAATATAAAATATTTCCCCCATTAAGATTATAATATTTTCTGTATGCTGAGGCTAACCTATAGAATGAGGATATCCAAGACATAGGAAACATTTATGATTCTTGGATCACAACCATTTTCACAAGAGAAGGAGAAATGATTCAGTGTGTTTTCATTTCTCCTTCTCCTCTAGAGGAATTTTGAGCTACAGGTTAGAAGACCACCTGTCTTCCTAACTATGCCTTCAAATACTGCAAGTGGAGCAAACCACTGCTGAGCCATCCGTTAAATCTACAGATATCATAGAACTGAGCCCTCCATCTTCCGCATGCTCAAAAGCTACACAGATTGAGAGGGCTATTAATAAATACCCCCCTTCTTTATGCTGGAAGGGAACTGGAGCTTAGCCACACAAGCACAGAACACTTAAGATCCAAAAAGGATTTGTAATGATAAAAAATTACAACAAATGATGCAAATTTAATTTCTTGACTTTGCAATTATTGCTTGACTGGTATTATCTTAAAGGTATTATCAAATAAGTTGATATTACATATAAACCATAAGACATTTAGAAAGTGGCTTCTTATCTGTAAGAGTGTGTATTAGAAACAAATTTGGTGTGTATTTAAAATTCCAAAAATTTCCAGCTGAAAAGCAGGCATATTTTTCTTAGGTGGGAACATAATTCCCGTGTTTCACAAATTCTGAGGAAAGTCCTTCCATGGTAAAGACTATGTATAGGATGGAAAGAATGAAGAACAGAAGCTGATGGTATTAAAACTGGACGACAGTATACAGGTGGCATAATGTCTCAGAAAACTGATGGTAAGGACTTCACATTGCATTGGCTGAATAGGTCAATAGAACTGGAAGTTCTATATTATAATACCAAAAGTTTACTGATATTCAAAATCACAGATTTGCCCTGTATCAGCAAAGACACGAAGGACATTCTGTTCTCAAGTGACCCTCACACACACACACACACACACACACACACACACACACACGCTTTGTATAATTTGTCTTCGAAAGGGAAATCATCACAGTTGTCATCTGATTACAATGATCCATGGGCTCTTAAATAAGTAGGTCCAGATACCACATACTTCACTGCTTCATATTTAAAGACTAGCAACCATAGAAAGGTGTTAGATGGCCAACGAAGGGAAACAGTTTACCTTGTTAACAATAAGCACACGGTAAGTGAGTTCTCTAGGCTTATCTAACATGATTACCTCACATTTTACGCAGCACATGGTGATGACAATTTCTGGAAGAACTTTCCAAATCTCTATAATGGAAGCCTGACAATAAACAATTATGCTAGAAAATAAGCTCATACCTGCTAATTCACCTTCAAATCCAAGTTCACAATTCTACTGAAGTTACACTCTTCACAGAATTCCACTGTGGTCTGAATGTGCAACTTTGATTATGAGAGTTTCAACTGGTCTTTTAAATTACCTCAGCTCAGTTTATTCATTAGTTTGAAAACTGACCATTTAATGGATTCGGTAAAGTAACTGTAGCATCATTGGTATAGTGTTTCATCTACAGATATTTTAATATTTTTCATATAAGATGTCAAAATATAAGAAATACACAATTCTTCCACAACCTACTAATGAATGCAAACTCAACTTATTGCCCACCTTCCAAATCACTGTTGTTGCCCAGGAATTGCTTATAGTTATTTACATATTTTGATATTGTTGTTATTATAGTAATGTGTGGAATTTTGAAACACCTGATTTACCCATTTCTCTCTCTCTCTCTCTCTCTCTTTTTTTTTTTTTTTTTGTATGGCCCAATTTAGTGCTCTAGATTGCTAACATTTGGCAAAAATGAGGTTTGGTTTTAAAAGAACAGGATAGTGATTTACTTTACAGTATGCATAAATTACTATTTAAATTTCATTTACTTCTACTCCATTTAGACTTTTAAATCCTAAGAAAATAGTAACAACAATAAATTAAAGTCTGGTTCTAGAGCTTTGGCATTAATTCTTTGTATCAACACTTAAAAATCTACATTTTGATATATACAGAAATGTAGCAAACTTTCCCATTCTCTAATTTCTCCCCTCCAGTAAAACTCATTGAATTTAAATACATGTATGTTTAATTTATTGCTAGTTGTACCCACTTTTATGAAAATAATGTATTGAAGTATAAAAGACAGCAAGATTTGTAAAAGCATGTTTACTATTAATTCAAAAATGAGATAAACTTATATTCCTGGCTTTTTAAAGAAATGCAGAGTATTTCCAAAAACTCATCTTTATGTGTGTTATCCACCCACCTCTTTCCTTTTTCTCTTTAAAGCCCTAATAAGGAAAATTGACTTTAAGCTTTGTCATTTCAGCCTAAGGTACTAAAGGCAGCCAACATTACTATTGTTGCCATATCTGTCTTTCTCTTTATTATACAAGTATATCGATGATGTAATTGCAGAAGTTAGGGTTTACTCGAGCTGTTGGAGCAAAAGGATTTTTTTAGACTGCCTCCTTCAGCACCACAGAACAACTGTAAAACAGAACCAAGTACACAATTTAAGCAATTCATCTCTTGAAAGCAAATCTGCAGGATCTTCATCTTAAAGGACTGATCAAGAGCTGGAAATGCAGAACCACTAGTAAAGCTCAATTTGCTCCAGACTGATGCTAAGCTGGAAAAACATTTGAGTGACATAGTGCTAGTCTATGGCATTTTGGCTTTTAACCCCTTCTTAGAAGCCCTTAACTTTTCTGTTTGGCTCTAATGTTGGCCCCAAAGCCCAAGGGATTAGGAAATACCCCAGCCTTTTACCTCAGCTTTGTTTGTCCAGGAGCCAATATTCCCCTGAAAGTTGCATGGAAACTAAGCAATCATTCATCATTCTGCATTTAAAATAAAGCAGTGATTGAGAAGTCCATGATCCTACATAGAGCCACCCATATTAGAAACATGGAAGAGCTGAACATTTACAAATGTATCTACTACACTAGGAGAACCCCCATGGTTGTGATTCAAAGTGCAAACAAAAAGAAACAAGAAAATACAGACACAAAATCACATGCAGATGAGGCAGCGCATACAGGGAAAAGAGAACATACCTGAGGGATTCTCCTTTAAAAAAAAAAAAAGCTACACACCAGCTGGGCTGTTTCTCCTCTCCTTTTGGAGTGTATGTGTTTTCCTTTCAGGAATACCACTTGGAATCCTGTTTCCAGTCTCCTTTCCTTTATTCAGCCACAAATAGTTAGAGCAGGAGAGGAGGCTGCATCCCAGCGATCCGACTCAAGTGCAATCAGGCATGCCTTTGGTCTGCAACGGTGTCTGTTCTTGTCAATTCTATCGTGCTCCCGGGCAGCAGCCTCCAAAGCAATTTTACAACTTAGCTGCTGGCATGAAACTGCTTTTCACTCTCCTCATTGCCAAATTCCTTCGGCAGCTCATTTCTCATCCCTGTCTCTAAGAAAGCAAAATGGGTTGTCTCCCGTGCGTTGACGAGCGCCTAGGTTCATCAACAATTGAAGGTGAGCATCGCGGCTGAGTGCGTGCAGGGAACTTCACACAGCGCGGCCCGGCGGCGGCTGCTTTGGGGAATGCAGCACAGACACTGCGATCCCCCAGCCTCCTCTGCCCAGAGCGCCTTGGCTCCCTCTGCTGCCGCCCCTGCTGCTACACAGAGCAGCTCCTCCAGGCTGAGCCACACAGCCCCTGCTCACTGGAGATGCACCGTGGCAGCTGCCAGGTGTGGCGGCGTCACCACCGCACTAACTGTGGGACTCAGCTTCATCGCTGGGGAAAACGCCTGGATGCCTGAGTTCCTCAGCCTATTTTTTTTTTCTTTATTTTGGATTGATGACCTAGGAGACAATTGTACGGCCAGTTCCTCTAGCCCTGTGTGCAACCTCTTTGATAACATGGATAATTTACTAATTACTGGTTTAGACATAGCTGGCTGTGCTTGGAATCATGAAAAGTACACTGCACACAGTTTAATTCCCAAATAGCCACTGCGAGGCAGTTAACAGGACCCGGTATTTGGAGAGAGGAGAGGCTAGTATCTCATCCCAGATGGTTTTCTTCCTTTTAGTGTGTGGAAAGCCATTTGAAGGTGATTCTTGAAAAAATTTGAATTAAAGATACATACACAAATCAAAGTGGGAAATGGAAAACTTACTGTGATACAAAGGTTTTGCTTCTCACTTAGAAATAATGTCTTTCCATTTGATGTTAATGTTCTAAAGATCTGGCTAGGAGTTGGATGGGCTTGCTTTCTTTTTTAGTTTTGCTGAGTCGAGGAGGTGGAGGGAGTAACAGCTCCCACTTTCCATCAATAAAGCATTTTCTATCCTCTAACCCTCCTGTTGAAACAAACAAAAAAAGGACTGGATCTTTAAATAGAGCCTTAAAGAAGCTCAAGTCCTGGAATAATTTATAGATTTTAGGCTGCATCTGGTCTGTTGGCTTTCTTCTATCTCCTTTTCCTCATCTTTAAGAAAATACATGGATGTTTCCAGGACTGAAGAAGAGTCAACTATTATTAGTTGAGATCGAACAGTAGAAAAAATATACACATAGATTTGTATGGCATTTTTCAGCGCATGTAAGGATGAATATGCCTTGACCAACTTTAGAATCGACTCTACCTTACCTAAACATTTAATATATAATAGCTGACAGCAAAATGAACAGCTAAGCCTGCTAGAGGATTTTTGGCAAAAACTTGTGGCAAAACACATTCCACCTACTATCTGTGACAACCAATAAATAGTTATCTCTGTGATTAAAAATAATTCTCCCCAATTTAACACAATCTATGGACCAGGTGCCAAGAGCTGAGCACCCTCCTCGCTCCCCACCATCCATTCCCAGCTCTCTGCCCCACCTTTAGCTCACAGCAGCACAGCTTCCTCAACCTGCTGCTCAAGTGACTGTTAATGGACTTGAGCAGCTGCTCAAGGTCTAATGAGCTGCATCAGGGCTCACACTGGGGCAGGGCGATCCCTGCCTTCACCAGCACCCTAGTGGTAAGCAGGACAAAGCTCTGCTGCCCCCGGCTGTAAGCACTCAAGAGTAGCACAAGGGAAACTGTCAGACCTAAAAGTAGATGAGATGACAAAACTGGACTTTTTTATACAGAAGAATTCAGGCTAGCCAGTACATGGTTTTGAAGAATGCCCTTCAATACACAGAGGGAAGAACACCTATGTACAGAGGCTGCTGCTTCTTTTTTTAGCGTGCAAGGCCCAGAACAAAGTGCTGGAGCTATGCTCAGCGGAGAGCCCCCAGCACCCAGAACAGGGCAACGTACGTGAGTCTTCAGTAAATTAGGATATAATGTCAGTGGTTTAAATGTTAAAGCCTATAGAAGGAAGTACAAGTAAGACGATCCTATTCCTGTGTGATTCTCAGAAAGTGTTTGTACTGTGATGAAAAGAGATGTGTTAGTATTGCTCTAATTCAAATACTCTCATTGAGGAAATATCAGGGGTGGTGATCATCAGTCTCTGTTTTTAAGAAGAAATGTTTCATGAACACTCCAAAGTCACTGTGTGTGTTCTGATAAATGCACAGCTTAGCTACAATCATCAGGATTCTGGTTATATATTTCAAAATAGAAACTATTTACATCTCTGAAAGTGGCAGGAATCATGGATCTGAGGGAGACCAGCTGCTAATAAAATATGTCATTACTAGAGAGAGTGACAGAGCTTTATGACTTTATTGACCTGCAGGGACACCAAAATCCCTAACAGAATTTCCACTGCTAAGTACCTGATTTGAATAATATATGATCATAATCATATGAAGGCAGCAATAAGTTAGCATTCTACATATTCTTTTTTTTTTTAAGATTTTATTTATTTATTTGACAGAGAGAGAGAGATCACAAGTAGGCAGAGAGGCAGGCAGAGAGAGAGGAGGAAGCAGGCTCCCCGCTGAGCAGAGAGCCCGACGTGGGGCTCGATCCCAGGACCCGGAGATCATGACCTGAGCCGAAGGCAGAGGCTTTAACCCACTGAGCCACCCAGGCGCCCCAGCATTCTACATATTCTTATCGATAAGACACATTCCATTTTTGCAAAGAACTTTTCAAATTCTTGATTTAGTAACATAAAACAACACAGGATAGGAAATGAGTGATTTCCATTTATATACTTCTATCTCTAGAAGTATGTGCATGCCCCAAACCTTACTCACAGATTGATTAAGACAGTAAGCTAATTTCTCCTTAAATCTTTCATCAGTAATTTCAGGAGGAATAAACTCCTAGTGTACCATTCATCTCCCATATCCCAAGATATGAGGTGGGCCAGATCATTTGTCTCATTGGTTCAGGTGGGAGAAGAGCAAGTGTCTGGGTCACTGGTCATTTTTTCTCAGTAGTAAAGCCTAACTAAACCAAAACAATCAAGTAAAAGGACTGTTCTTGTATAATTCTGTTACTGCCTGTGCATTTGGCTTTCAGCAATAGAAGAATTCTCAAAGAAGCACAAATTAACCTTATATGTATTGAATTGTATTTTTAGCTTTCTAGAAAACCTTGCTCTTTATTTTAGGCAACTGGTAACCCATCACTGGATCTCACTATTTAGAAAAGAAAAAAGAAAAACTGAACAGTCACTGGCTCCCTGTATCCATTTAAATGTATTAGTGAAATGGATGATTGTCAAGATAATCAAAGGCAAAAACATGATTACATCAAAATAGCAAGTTGTTGTTTCTAGCTTTGTATAACTGAATGTATAGGGGAAAAAGTATTTGGGAATAAACGATCATATGGAATTTGGAAAGATTGGCAAAATGTTAATTTCATGATAGTAAAGCACACATACACTAATCTCTGTTCTTGAAGTTTTCCATTAAATTATGAGTCATGTAAAAAGTGTACCTTTGAAAGGAAGTAACAGTGTATAACTTTGGAGACTACGTCATAAAAGGTACTGCAGCTTCCTCTTTGCCCGAGTACTCTCTTTTGGTTTGCTCACTCTGAGGAAAGTTAGCTGCCATGTCACAAGGACACTCAAGCCATCTGAAGGAACCCCCAGAGCAAGCAACTAAGGTCCCCTCAGCATACCCAGATAGGAACTGAGACTTCCTACCAACGGTCATGTGAAAAAGACATTTTAGAAGCTGACCTTCTGCCCACATTCAAAGTTTGAGAAGACGACAGGCCCTGCTGAGTGAAACTACCTGAGAAACCCTAGAACACAAACACCCTGCTAATAATAAATGTCCATTGTTAAAAAAAAAATGAAAGAAAAAGATAAAAGAAAGAATTCTACTGTTAGAATTTCCAAATGGGAAATTAGATTGACTAATCTTCAATTTGTGGATTAAGGGGCTCTTAAGTGTCTTATGATGTAAATTTTACTAATTCAAAGGGATACATGCATTCCTATGTTTATAGCAGCATTATTTACAGTAGCCAGGCGATGGAAGCAGCCCAAGTTACTTGTGACTGATGAAGATAAAGAAGATCTGATGTGTGTGTGTGTGTGTGTGTGTGTGTGTGTGTGTGTGTATGTGTGTGTATGTATGTATGGGATATTATTCAGCCATAAAAAAACAATGAAATCTTGCCATTTGTAATGACATGGATAGAGCTAGAGAGTATAATGCCAAGCGAAAAGTCAGTCAGAGAAAGACAAATACCATTTGATTTCACTCGTATAATTTAAGAAACAAACTAGCAAAGGGAGAAAAAAAAGAGAGACAAACCAAGAAACAGACTCTTAACTATAGAGAAAATAATGGTTACCAGAGGGAAGGTGGGTGGAGGAATGGGTGAAATAGGTGATGGGGATTACGGAGCACACTTGTTATGATGAGCGCTGGGGCACTGGGTGATGTATGGAATTGTCGAATCAGTACATTGTACTCCTGAAACTAATGTAAGACTATACATTAACTAACCAGAATTAAAACTTAAAAAAAAAGATGTAAAAGTTTTAGGTTCAACAAATTCAGGAACAAGAGGAGAATGTCACGCTTTCCTAGTCAGTACTGGTAGCTCTCTATGATCTTAGCACTTTTATAAACCCCTATGGTAGTATGAGTTTAGTATAAGGTATGTTAACTATTAATTTACTCATTTACCTAAGCCTTTCTGTGCTAGACTGTGATGTCCTTAACGACAGAGACCATGGTTCATTTATCTTTATATTACCAATGCCCAGCTGAAAGCCAGACTCATGAAAGGTAGGTGGAGTGAATAGCAGTGTGTTTAGTTAGTAGAGCACAGAGCTAATGAGGCTAAGGATATGGGTGAGTCCCTGGGTAGCCAATTAGCTTTGTTCCTTTTCTGGTCCAAATGGCACCCTTGGTTCTCACCAGCTGTCTCACAAATGTGTGCCAGAACACACCACCTAACTACATATTCCAACAGTGGTAAGCCAGTAACACAATAATAATGTCTAAAGTTTAACCCTCTTAAAAAGTGTTCTTACATACCTTTTCTCATTTCATACTTATCTTTAAAAACCTGCAAGATATTATAATGGTCTTATGGTTGCCCCATACTAAAATGATGAAAGAGAGACTCCAAAAGGCTGATGACTTACCTGACTATACAGAACTAGTAAGTGGTGGAGACTAGGCTAGAAATCTGGCATTCAACTTCTATTTCAAAACTGGTTCTACCACATAGCTGATAGGTATTTATTTAAACACCACAATCAATGGCAAAATGTGTAATCTTTTAAAAATTCTAATAAAGAGTGAATTACTTAAGCAGATGTTCTTTTAGAGTATGTCTACTTGGGTAGACTTTGGGTAACCATCATGCAATGTTGAGTGCTGTTTGGTGTGGGCATCTATAAAGCCCCATTCTGTTATTCTCTTCTTTGCTTCTGTAAAATTCATGTCAGCACTGTACTCAAGCAAATCATCAGATGATTTTTGTTTTTTGTTTTGTTTTTTGTTTTGTTTTGTGTTTTGTTTTGTTTTGTTTTGTTTTAAGGGCATTCTAACTGCTAGAAAGACACGGCATTTGGACAATATCAAGTAAAATGATTTCCATTCCCTTATTCCTTCAACTTTTGTTCATTCAGGGAACTACGATTTAACGATACAACCCAGCAATGAAAAGCCTAGCCTCTAGAAACAAGATGCCCCTGGTTTCCAAGCTTTGTCCCAGAATGAATTATCTTTCTGTCTTCGGTAAAGTTTCTTAATGCTCTAAGCCTTAGTTACTTCAACTGTAAAATGGTATAAAAATAATTCTTATTTATCCTCTTGCTAATGAGTCAAATGACAAAGTCTGTGTAAAGCAATTTAGTATATACCTGACATGTAGTAGGTACTCAATAATCACTATCCAGTAATAATTAATACACAACCAAACTTCTCACCAGATATCATTGTCATTATTTTCTACTATCATCATTATTTTCTACTATCACTAACCCGACCCCTATTCATCATGGTAACTTTTCAGGGGAACTCTTATTTTTAATAAGAATTTTTTAAAAAATATATCAATACCAAATAATGCCAAAGACCCTACCTTTGATTCATAGCTCTGCTGCTTTGTATCTGTATGGTCATATACCAGTTATGTAAACACCCTGGGCCTCAGTTTCTTGCATTCGTATGTACTATGTATTCAGTCATTATGTTCCATTTTTCCCTTTCTATTCTTTCCGGATTCTGAAATGCATATTTCAACTTGGCTTGACAAAAGCAAAAATTATTTTAATAGTTTATATTTGCTTACTAAACGTTTTATGCCCACTAGACATTGTATATGCTTGACAATAAAGTTCATATATAAATTGAACTATCTTGCCAAATATTAGAAGAAATGTCTCAGATAAAGTATTTATGTACACAATGATAAATGATTTTTGGATTCCCCTACCTTCTAAGAACAGCAATGATTTCTTTTCCTCTCTTGTGAAAATTAAGGAGTATAATAATGAATCATAATATTACTTGCCAGTATTTCAAGAGTTATTCAATATGTGCTGATGATTCCAAGGGCAATTAAAATGACTTCAATAGAAGCTCCATGATGACTGGGTAAGAATCATTATTGACAATAAACTGTGCAGATTCAAAATTCATGAAGAGAGGCCCTTTGTCTAACAGTCTTAGAACCATGTTTGATATTAAAGCAATTGTAATTACCCAGTTTCTAGTTATAAGCAATTATTTATGATTCATATTAACAATCATTTCCATCTAAATTAATAATTGCCTGGGGTATGGTATGAACCATGAAGCAAGTCAGCAACTTATTTCTTTGAAATGGTCTAAAATTCTTATATCAAAAATAAATTCACTTAGAGCATTTTATTTAATATGATTGGACATCATATCCTTCTTTTTCATGGCATTTCATACTCTGCTTAGTTTCCTAGCTGTTTTTCTCCAGAGAACACATCTACACACTGCAGAGCCTGGAAGGGAAAAGGCAAAAACAAAACCCTGTTTTCCAGTTTGTAGCCAGGGAGAAAGACCCTCTGGTAACTTATGATAAGAATAAGTCATCTCTGGTAATCTTATGATAAGAAGTGTTGATTCTAGGTCAACCATGAACTGCATAAAGTGAGGAGCCCTTCACTTTCCATGTCTTTGCCCTTTTTAAATTTCTTTTTCCCCTATGTTTTCTTCTAGAAGTTTTATAACTTCAGGTTTCATATTTAAGGCCTTTAATTCACTTTAAGTTAACTTTTGTATATGGTGTAAGGTAAAGGTCCAATTTCATTCTTTTACATGTGGATATCTAGTTTTCCCAACACCATTTGTTGAAGAGACTCTTGTTTCTCTTGTTGTCTTGGCACTGTTGTCAAAGATCATTTGACCTTTGCCTTTGGAGACGTGTCTTGGAAGAAGTTGCTGTGGCTGATGTCGAAGAGGTTACTGCCTATGTTCTCCTCTAGGATTTTGATAGATTCCTGCCTCACGTTGAGGTCTTTCCTCCATTTCGAGTTTATCTTTGTGTATG
>CM052896.1:42784163-42883581 GCA_028534135.1 Potos flavus
GAGATGCCCTTCAACAGACAAATGGATAAAGAAGATGTGGTCCATATATACAATGGAATATTATGCAGCCATCGGAAAGGATGAATACCCAACTTTTGTATCAACATGGGTGGGACTGGATGAGATTATGCTAAGTGAAATAAGTCAAGCAGAGAAAGTCAATTATCATACGGTTTCACTTCCTTGTGGAACATAAGGAATAAAATGGAGGACATTAGGAGAAGGAAAGGAAAAGTGAATTGGGGGAAATCGGAGGGGGAGACAAAAGATGAGAGACTGTGGATTCTGAGGAACAAACTGAGGGTTATGAAGGGGAGGGAGGTAGGCGGATGGGTGAGCCTGGTGGTGGGTAATAAGGAGGGCACATATTGCATGGAGCACTGGGTGTGGTGTATAAACAATGAATCTTGGAACACTGAAAAATCTTGGAACACTGAAAAAAATAAAATAAAATTAAGATGTTAAAAAAAAAAAGATCATTTGACCATATATGTGAGTTTACTTCTAACCCCTCTACTCTATTCCATTGGTATATGTCTTTATCTGATAAAGGATTAATATTCAGAATATATAAAGAACTCCTACAACTCAGCAACCAAAAAGAAAGAACTCAATTTAAAAATGGGCAAAGGACTTGAATAGATATTTCTCCAATAAGATATACAAATGGCCAACATATAAAAAAGGCAAACATGAAACATATACAAATGGCAAACATATAAAAATAAACTCAATGTCACTAATCATTAGAGAAATGCAAAGCAAAACCACAATGAAACATCACCTCACATTTATTAGAATGGCCACTATCCAAAAAATAAATAAATAAAATAAAATAACAAATGTTAACAAGGATATGGAGGAATTGTAACTCGTCTGCACCGCTGGTAGGAATGTAAATGGTGCAGCCACTATGCAGTTTCCTCAAAACCAGTAGAGAGTTTTCTCAAAAAATTTAAAATAGAATCACCATATAACCCAGCAATCCAATATTTAGATATAAATCCAAAACTACTGAAAGCAAGATCTCAAAGATATACTTGTATATCTCAAAGATATACCCATGTTCACTGCAGTATTATTCATAATAACCAAGAGGTAGAAGCAACCCGAAAGCCCATCAATGGATAAACAGAGGAAATGCAGTATACACATACAATAGACTATCATTCAACCCCAAAAAGTAAGGAAATCCTGACATGGTACAACATGGATAAACCTAGCAGACATTATGCTAAGTGAAATAAGCCAGTCATAAAAAGACAAATACTTTAAGACGCCACTTATATGAGATACCTAAAGTAGTCAAATTACTTTGAAAAATTGTAAAATATTAAAATGGTGGTTGCTAAGGACTGGAGAAAGAGCAGTGAGAAGTTGTTCAATGGGTATAGAGTTTCAGTTTTGCAAGATAAAGTTCTAAATATCTGTTCTATAACAGTAAGAATACTTAACACCACTGAGCTATATAATTGAAAATGATTAAGATGATAAATTTTATATTATGGGTTTTTACAATTTCTAAAAATACTGCTATGTGAAGGGAGTATTATGTAAAACTATATATTAACATTCAGAAAATAGTTTATCAAGTTCTTGCTCGAAGTAAAGAACAGAATGCTGCCTCCAACTCAAGCTCCTTGTAAGCAAGCAGAGGCTACACTGGGGTGCCTCAGATTTCTCAGGGGGTTTCTCTCCCTGCTGTCTTCTCTTTTAGGCTTGTTTCCAACAATCAGTTATTCTGCTGTGACTCTTCTTTACTTCTTCTTTATCAGCTTGCAGATATTTTCCCTTGGCTGTACCTTCTACTCTAATAATATGTGGATCTGAGTGAGATCTCTACAACTCCAGGGTTTCTGGGTGGCAAACTCAATCCAAGGAATATAATTATTCTTTCTCCTGTATGACACAGGAGACATTTGCAAATACAAATACTTCTAATAGTCAAGAAGGTCATGTCAATGGTTTGAGTCAGTTGAGTGTGATAAAATTCAAAGATATAGGGACTACAGGACACCACAATGTACAAGGCCTATATAAAAGGGATAGCTGCCTAATGACAGGAGCACCAAACAATGAAATCTGCTTATTTTTCAAAATAGGCCAGAAATCTGGAACTTTGTGTAAATTCTTGCAATTTTTAAAATAATCTTCATGTAAAAACAAAATGCAAAACAAAACAAAACAAAGAAGCTATGGGTTCTGTGCTTATTGGCCACCAGTTTTTGATTCTTGCTAGAAAGCTCAAAGAGATAAGAAATTCAGATCTTCTTCCAATTCCAGATTATGTCAAAAAACAAGACTGACTCCTCTTTTCTTATAGAGAAATTCAAATATGGGATCTTCTGAGACCTTGGGACTTAAAATCTTTCATTAGCCCAGTATTGTTTCTGGTGCTTCTTGCTACCAATGGCTTCCACAAGCTATTGTTAGTTGGTAGGCTTTGATTCCAAAAGCTCTTCTCACAGATTTTTGGTGATTATACTGACTTTCTTTCCTTTGTCACTCAATGTCCCAAGTGTCTCTGCTTCCTCACACTGTTTGCCTTAGGTTCTTCCTTATCTTGATAAGTGCTTGGTTTCTTCCAAGTTTCCTGTTCTTAATAGTATCTTACTCTTAGGTTGATAGAAGCCTTCCAATACCAAGGTCCTCTGCCTAATTCACTAAAGGTAACTATGAGCTAAATTTTAAAATTAGGTGAGGAACCAGTTCACACATAAATAATCAGAACCCACTGGAGCTGCCTAGAGAAATGAGCTTTTATAACACGGTAGAATACTGTCTCTCAACTCCTCTCTAAATAACCCTCTGCTATGCTGTGAGTTGGCCACATTCCTCTCTGGCCCAGAATGTAAGGATATTTTTCCTCTCAGTATCCAAAGCCAAGTTTCCAAAGGCATGAAAACAATTCCATTTTACCATCAGAGACATTCTCCATTGTGCAGAGAATGCATGTACAAATCAAAATCCAGGTATGTTTATTGGTTCTCAGAAGTTTTCCAAGTTAAATATGCAAAATATTGAGTTATAGAGGTCACAGGAAAAAAAAAATGAAGCTACCTAAGAACAAAGACTTTATAGAATCTACTAATCTACTGATAGATTGTCTTTAAATAACTCATCACAATGGATACTGCTCCATATATTACTATCTACATGAAACCACAATACCAATTTCAACAGACTGGCTTGTGCCAAAAATAGTTATTTATCTTCAAGAAAGGCAAATACTTCATTAAAGTAAATGAATTTAATGTAATTTATGTTTCTCCTTTCCCTCCTACCTCCACCTTAATCTTCATGATGAGCTGCCCTCCAAGACTAGTTCAAGGGAATAGCACTGAAAACAGAGTAACTAGATAGCAAGATCAAAATCCAACAAATAACCAACAAACAGAAAAAGCTGACAAAATATATTCATCCTAAAATGTAAACAGCTCTAAGATGCTCCCGGTGTCAACTTTTATATGAGAGGAAAGAGAAGGAAGCAACAAGAAATAGAAAAGACTTGAGAACAGGAGAAAAAAAAAGAACAAAGGCACTGACTTGAAAGCAGTCAGTCATTTGAGAACAGCAACTGCATACTTCAACTCAAAATGATTGTAAAAATCCATGTTCTTGAAAACTAATTTTGTGAAAAAATGAGTAGAAAAGGAATACAATTCCCAAAGTTGTTACAAAGCAAAATTAAAAAAAAGATGTGTATATGAAGCAGAACAACATCCCACCAAAAGTAAAAATCTGACATAAAAACAACCCCACAAACCAGATTTTAAAAAGTAACCTGTTAATAAATAAATAAAAATTAAAAAATAAAAAAGTAGTAAGCTAACATTTCAAAGGACCTAAAAAAATTTAAGATAAGTAAGATATGAAAGAGTAACATAAATTCTAATTAGAAAAACCATAAATAAGGTTACAGAAGTCAGAAAAAATTAGAAATAAAGCAAAATTATTTCAGAAATGAAAGAACACCAAGTGCATAAACACAGTTGATATTACTTTAAGAGAAATATAATTTTTACTTTTTTTAAGTAAAAAATATATAAAACAGTAAAAATAACGCAAGGTAAAATTAAAACTATAAAAGCTAGGCAAAGAAACTCTAATATGCATTTAATAGGAGGACCTGAAGAAAAAAAAGCAAAAATGTAAATGAAGGAAAATTTCTTAGAATTTAAAACAACAAAAAAAATTGAAATATGGTGTTTTAAGATGGCATATTGCATGCCTGGAAAAATTAATCCATAAAAATCAATACCAGCAGATATTCTAGCAAATAATTTTCACTTCCAGAGAAAAAGACCAAGTTATTTATAAGGAGAAAAAAAAGATCTTTTTTAAATTTTTGATACATTTGTCAGAAACCAATGGACTAACAAAATTAAAATACTTAAGGAAAGAATATAAATGCCATGAATTTGATATTCAGATAAAATGACTTTGAAGGGTAACAAGTACAAAGTTCTTGATAAAAGAAATTGAAGACAACATAAACAAATGGAGAGATATTCCATGCTCACAAGTTGGGAGAAAAAAACACTGTTAAAATATCATACTACCAGGGCACTTGGATGGCTCAGTTCGTTAAGCCTCTGCCTTCTGCTCAGATGGTGATACCAGCGTCCTGGGATGGAGGCCCACATCAAGCTCCCTAGCTCAGTGGAGAGCCTGCTGCTCCCTCTTCCTCTGCTGCTCCCCCTGCTTGTGTACGCGATCTCTCTCTCTCTCTCTCTCTCTCTCTCTCTCTCGCCATCTATGTCAAACAAATAAATAAATAAAATCTTTAAAATGTCATACTACCCAAAGCAATCGATAGATTTAATACACTCTCAATCCAAATACCAAAAGCATTTTTCATAGAACTAGAACTAATAATCCTAAAATTTGTACGGAACCACATAAGTCCCTGAAGAGCCAAAGCCATCTTGAAAAAGACAGAATTAGAGGTATCACAATCCCAGATTTCAAGATATACTCCATATCTGTAGTAAGCAAAACACAAAAATAGACACATAGATCATTGGAACAGAATAGAGAGCCCAGAAATACACCCACACTTAAATAGTTAATCTATGACAAAAGAGGCAAATTCTTGGAAATTTGCCTACACAAACAGAAAAAGACAGTCTCTTCAATAAATGATGTTAGGAAAACTGAACAGCTACATGCAAAAGAATGAAGCAGAACCACTTTCGTAAACCATACAGAAAATAAACTCAAAATTGATTAAAGATCTAAACGTTAGACCTGAAATCATAAAATTCCTAGAAGAAAACATAGGTAGTAATCTTTTTGACATCAGCCATTGAATCATTTTTCTAGATATGCCTTCTTTGCCACAGGAAAACAAAAGCAAAATTAAACTATTGGGACTATGCCAAAATAAAAAGCTTTTGCACAGGGAAAAAAAAAATGAGCGAAAAGGACAACCTACCAAATGAGAGGAAATAAGGGGTTAATATCCAAAATATATAAAGGATTTATTCAACTCAACACACACAAAAACAAATAATCCAATTAAACATGAACAGAAGTCATGAATAGACATTTCTCCAAAGAATACATACAAATGGCCAACAGGCTCATGAAAAGATGCTCAATATCACCAATCACCAAGGAAATGCAAATCAAAACAACAATGAGATAACACCTCACATGTGGCAGAATGGCTAAAATCAAAAACGCAAGAAACAAAAAGCGTTGGTGAGGATGTGGAGAAAAAGGAACTCTTGTGATTGTTGGTGGGAATGTGAGCTGATACAGCCACTGTGGAAAACAGGATGGAGGTTCCTCAGAAAATTAAGAATATAATTATCATATGGTCCAGTAATTCTACTATTGAGTATTTACTCAAAGAATATGAAAATACTATTTCAAAAAGATATATGCATTCTATGTTTATTACAGCATTATTTACAATAGCCAAATTATGGAAGCAGCCCAAGTGTCTACTGATAGATGAATGGAGAAAGAAGAGGTGGGGGGGGGTGTGTGTATACACACACACACACACACATAATGGAATATTATGAACCATAAAAAAGAATGCAATCTTGCCATTTGCAACAACATGGATGGACCTAGAGGGTATAATTCTGTAAGTGTAATAATTCAGAGAAAGACAAATACCGTATGATTTCACTCATATGTGGTATTTAAGAAACATATGAACAAAGAAAAGAGACCAACAGAAAAACAGACTCTTAAATACAGATAACTGGTGGTCACCAGAGGGGAGGTGGGTAGGTGGGGATGGATGAAAGAGGTGAAGAGGAGTAAAATACATTTATTATGATGAGCACTGGTTAATGTATAGAACTGTTGAATCACTATATTATATACCTGAAACAAATATAATACTGTATTTTTTAAGTACAAAGTTCTTCAAACATGCAAAAACTCAAGGAATATTATTCTCATGACCTTACCCTGAGAATACAGTATAAAAAGAACTTTTAGACAATCAAAATCAATGGGACATGGCGTAAAAAAATTAGTGGTATTATGGAAAGGTATATGCAACCACTTATGAAATAATCCTAGCAAAGACGGTTGAACCTGAGCCTAATCAAGCCAGTAGATTCAGCTACCGATTTATAGAAAATATGTATCATAGAATGTGTAAACTATGCCACAGGGATCTGATCAACAAAATCCAGAATGTGAGAACTCTATAAAACAAGTAACCCTTCAACAGTTCCTTTAACTAACAAATTTCATAAGAAAAGAAAAAGGGGGAGAAGAAAAAGAGATAGAAGAAGAACCTATGTATAGGCTAAAGCATGTTTAAAAGACAACAAATAAATTCAAAATTTAGATTTTAGTTGGATTCTAATTAATAGGGAGAAGAAGAAGGAGAGAAGAGGAAAAAGAGGAGGAAAGACAAAACCTTTGAGATAATTAAGAATTTAAACACTCAAATGGATAGTCAATAATGTTAGAGAATTATTTCTAATTTATAAAGCAATGGTATGGAAGGCTGTGTTAAAGAGTTTAAATATTTTAAAGATGTATCCTGAAATATTTAAGGGTGAAATGATATAATATCTGAAGTTTGCTTCAAATTAGGCTGAGAAGGAATGGATGGGGTATAGATGAAAGATTGGTCTTAGGTTAATAATCACTGAAGCCAGTTGATAGGCACATGGGAGTTCATTATAATCTGCCTACTTATTACATTTAAAATTTTATATAATAAAATGTAGTTTAAGCCATCTTATGCCTAATGATCAGATTGCAAAAGAACAAGTTTATTTTGGGGCCATTTTGCCTGTGTGAGTATAATATGCCAAAAATCCCAATACCTTTATAAATCAAAATTACTGGGGGTTTATTGGCATAATAAGAGAGAAAACATATAAAATCATCAGCATTCCTTTTTTGCACAATCTCATTTTCTTGCTTAAAAGACGTGCATCTGGAGGCTGAACATAATCAAGACTATTTCCGCCTTAAGAAAGTCACAGACCATTGCTAAACACTATGAAACATGACTTTGGAGGATCCTGAAGCACTATTTAAAAAGTCTTGAGGACAACTTATATTATGACAACAGTACTTGTAAATGACAATTGCCCCTCTACCACTGGAGGTGGGAAATGTCTTTTTCCAAGGTGCTACCTTTGTAGAAAGTATGGAAATCCACAAGTCACCTTAGCATGTAACACGCGTGTATGATTGTGGCTGACAACATGGCTTTAAGCTGTGCTCCCATCAGTGATACTGGCTGCTGTCAGAGCCCCTGAGGACCCAAAGGGTGGTAAATGTCTCTGTTGGATGTTAAATCTTCACCAGGTGCTGACCCTAAATGAGAGGCTATTTCTAAAACATTAGAGTTTTAGAAAAATATGACATTTCCTATATACATCATCTGTAATTTCTAGCTCAGGTAAGTTCTCATGCTTGTTTTATTTAGATGTGTATTTAAATACCTCAGAAAAATACCTAAGCATCACTTCAGAATTTATTTCGCCTGAGTGAGATACATTACATGTCTCGGAGTATAGAAAAATATGGAATGATACTCAGTAATTATTTGAAGAAAGATCATTTTTATCTACTTTTCATAGATACCATAGGGATAGCTCCGTAAAATAGCTGTAAAAATACAGTGTTTGCACTAAATATAGTTCTTAGACTTAAAATACTACTTCCACAGAGTGTTCAAGATTTGGGGAGACAGATCAACCCTTTTCAATTTCTCTTTTCAGCAAGGAGATGAATGTCCCTGTAAAATTGTCAATTTGTTTCCAAACTCTTTCTATCAAGCTGTTGGATTTAGTGGTCCCCTGAATACATAGTTCAGGATGAAGAGGCAGATACAGTCTTTCCCAGGAGATGTCTCGGTGCTCATTGGACTCCATCAACATGTTGGTCCTTTCTGATTTTATTTCCTGCAATTGTAACCCATTTTTGGTTCCTAAGCTCACATCTTTCAACTGTCAAGCCTCCAAACTATAAAAGAGCAATGGGTAAAGACTATTTCCTTCCACAACAGATGGGCCTGTTTGTGATTTGCCAAACTCCAAAAGATATGTTCTTCCCTGAATCCTGCCAGAAAGGGCTCGGGTGCTAAAATAGATGCAGAAAATCCCTCTGTCCCGACACAATTGCTTAACTGTAAATTATGTTTCTGGATATAAAACCATCCAGGCTGTTTTATTTCCATTTCCATGTGCAGCACTCCATTCCCCTGACAATTTCTTAGTCATTTTAGGTTTGTGAACCGTGAACTTCAGTCATTGGCTCGGTACTCTTGTGTAGATTCACCTCTGCTAACTGAAATATACATCAGACTTCCTTGAGCATTTGGTCTGTCCTTCAGTTCTGCCAACTCATTCTGTAATAAGCCTTTCCAAATCTACTCCTAGCAGGGCTTCTCAATGGGTATTACTCCTATTTTGGGGTGTCTACTCTTTCCCAGAATCTATGCTCATTGCTAGTGATATATAAGACCAAGATTTTACCACAAAGCTAATAGAGCTAAATCCTTTACATGTTTTATTTAATATACGTATCTCAACAACACAGGAGGTAAGTACCCTTATCATCCTCATTTCTCTAATGAGGAAACTGAAGCTCAGAAAGTCACAGAATTTGCTTCAGGTCACACAGCTCACAGAGGTTCAAACATAAACAGGTATGATTTAACTCAAAGCTTGGTGCATCTCGTGCAAGGCTATCTTCCCCAAAACAAGAAGCATTTTTACAACAAAAGTCTGGTATGACTTTGGTAAACTATAAAGACAGAAGTTGCGGGTCTTCATATAACAGATGAAATAAAATTTAAATTTTGAAACTTTTAAAATCCCCCAAATAATTAAGTACATGCGTCCGAGTGCATGTAGGGGAGTGTTTGTCTCTATAAAACCGAGGTGAAATGTGAGCCTTTCTCATGGCTAATGCTCGCCCCCTGCTGGCATATCTAATCTGTGTTTCAAAAGCATTCTCTGCAATGCTAGAACCTTTTGGTGAGGTCATGAAAACATACCCTACCTTTTGTCAATTTAGAATTAGGACAGCAACATCAGCCTTCTGATCTCCATAGGCCAATGTGAAAAATCATGTGACAGAAAGAACTATGCAAAAGGATTTATAATGACTTTTTTGCAGATGGTGATAACTTGCTACCTGTGATTTCAGGCAGTCAGAATTTTGTCATTTGCAAAAGATGGCAGATGAACTCTTATTAGTTATTCCCTTCAGGTGGTTCTGATGAGGGCGGTGGAGAAGAGAAGGCTGATATTTTAACCAAGGGAAGAATTAATTAGAGCAGAAGCACCTCTGTGATTCCATTTTATGTCTGGAGAAAAAAAAAAAAAGACACTAAAAACCTTGCTCCAATCCATTCCTCTCTTCTTTTTATTTTTATTTTTTTTCTCTCTTCTTTTTAATAATGCAGTATTCTTATTTGCAGTCAGTTACCTGATAAATGCTGAAACACAGAAATGGAACAGTCAGCATCTTATAGGTTTGTCTGCTTCTTGAGGCAGATAACTGTCACTAAGTCTGCTAAGGTCTCCATTGGAGCTAAGAGAATCCATCAGACACGTACTCTACAAAAAATTGCGATGGGCTCAGAATGTAATCAAGTCACACTCAAACACACACGTACACCAGAAAATAAAATTAAAAATATTAAATCTCACACCTGAAATAAACCATATTCATAATGAAATGGTGAATATATAAAAATATTTGCTCAAATATTGTATTTTTAAAGAGCAATATCTAAAAAGCATTAGCAAATTAGTAGCTTTTAATCTGTGCCCCCTGTTTAATTTCTCATATAACGATGCATACATTATTTGTCTGATCTCCTTATTAAAGTTGTTAGCATGGAAAATAATATTCCTTAATCCAGTAAAATGCTTAGCATTGTGAGATATTAGCTAGATACCAGAAATTAGACAAAATGCAAGCAGGAATCAGAGAGTACTCCTCAAGTTTGATAATAAAAACAGAAATGAAGAAATAAGTAAGGCATTGAAAATAAGAATGAGGAAAAAATGAAGAGTAGAAGGAGAGTTTGTAATTTCTGTGCCTTCTTGCTTACCCCCAAATGCTTGACATTTTGAGGTTGATTTGTAGATTCCTCTTGCTGATGCACCGATGGAAATATAGTTTATTCTGCTATGCTACATATTTGTATAAGGAACATTATCTCATATGTTTGCAGTGAATAGGATGCTAGTTACAAAGTATTCAGCAATATCTGTTTTGTTATAACAGTAACATTACCCAATTATAAAAATGGTTCCCTGGTTAGGCACTTACATACATTAACCAATTTAATACTTCCAATAACCTCATTTTTTCTCTGTTTTACTATTAGGGAAATGAAGGCTTACAGATTTCTCACAGTATCAAAATCAGGATTCAAATGCAGTTTCTAAACTTGCTCTTAACAACTGTGTGCTATTTCCCTGAGGCCCCAGTGATAAAAGCATCCCCATGTTCATTTATGTATTCATCCTTCATTATGAAGAAGTTAGGGCCATGTTCCTCAGACAAAAGAGCTAGAACTGTAGTGACTCTCAGCAAACAGGTCAGTTCACTGAGAACAAACGATTCCGAGGCACAGCCTGCTGGAGCAGACTCCTCTGGGGGAGGAAGAATAGCACCAAAACCTCAGGGGATTCCTGGCCAGGTGTTGGGTGAGCGGGCAGGATTTGGCAGGGACAGGTATCCCTCTGCTGAGCCAGGCTCCTTTGTCTGGAGGGCCCCAGAGAGCTCCAGGGAATTGTTTAGTGAATGCTGGCTACAACAACACCTCAGGGATAAAGAACAGGGGAGGGCAGAAGACCGGAGGGCAGCCAGAAAGTAGGTAGTCACTCACATGGTGAATTTTGTTCATCTATACATTTAGGTAAAGGATACACACATACACACACATACACACACACACACACACACACACTTTTGAGCTTTTTTCTGTAATTTTATAATTTACCCATTACTAAGGATAATTTAAAACAACTGCATTGTTTCCTTTGCCTGTTATATAATATATAAAACTAGGAAGTATCACTTACATGTGGAAACTAAAAAAGCTGACCTCAGAAATAGAGAGAATGGTGGTTGCTGGGGCCTAGAGGTAGGGAAAACGGGGAGATATTGGTCAAAGGGTACAAACTTCCAACTATAAGATGATTAAGTTCTGGGGACTATAATTAATAGTACTGTATTATATACTGAAAATTGTTAAGAGAGTAGATCTTAAATGCTATTACCACATACATGCACACACACACACACACACACATGCATGCAAATGGTAACTATGTGAGACGATGGAAGTGTTAACTAACCTTATTGTGGTATTGAGGTATTCATTATATGTGTGTATCAAATCCTTATGTTGTATACCTTAAACTTACATGTGTTATATGTAATATCTCACTAAAGCTGGAAAGAATACACTGAAAACACAAACAGAAACTCAGGAGATGTGTGGGGAAGAAAAATAGTCTGTGCAAAGTTGGGAAGTGGGTAAGTAGTTGGCTGGACAAAGGGTGAGAATGGGTATCAGATGGAATTTGGATAAACTTGATTTGCCATTAGGATTAGTTAAAATAGCTATGAAAAGGTTGACTATTAAAATGACAAAATTGGACAAATTATGTGTCACCAACCACAAATAATCCACTTCGGGACCTAAATTGTATGTGGCTAATTACTACTGAGCTATTTCCAAACCACACCCATACTTCACACTGAACGGATAAATACTCATGGTTATTTCAAATACGAGTTGCTTTTCTGTCACAGTTTATTTTTACATCCAGTGTATAGCTCTCAGGCCTCTTACATAGAAAAGCTTTCCTAAATGGTACACTAGTGGACTAAGAAGGTTAGTCAAACTTTGAACATGAAAGAATATGGATACTCAGGTGCCATTCCTGCAATCCTGTAAAACCCATAAAATGCAAGCCACCATTTATAGGGAAGAGATATAATGTAGTGGGCTCCATGTATGGTAGTGTACAATAGGATCTTACACAGTTCTCACAGTCACTCTCTAAGTTTTTACCCTATTACACAGATAAAGAAATGAAGACTTAGGTTATTTATCTGCCTAAGATGCAAATGGCAGAGCGGGGATCTCAACCCGGATCTAATTCTACTCAAATGCAAATGGCTGTTTAATAATTGCATGAAATGGGTACCAAATGGTACAGCTACTTAGAGATAGTTCATCTCCTTAGTGCCTGTAGTTAGTCAGGGTAAGGGAGTGATCTCAGTGTTCTTTGTAAGTATAAGATGTAAAAAATAAAAAAGGTGGGTGGTGGGGGTAGATAATGCTTATCCAGGGAGTTTTAAATGCTGCCATCTAGCCACTTCACTACATTTATTAAAATGTCATACTTCTTTCTCTTCTAAAACATGATCTGTAAAGATGGGCTTCTTCAATTTAATTTTACACAGTGATATCCAGCTCAGATGTTGCAATAAAGTCTATAGAAAATGTAAATATAAAGTTACTTTATGAAAAACTTGGCTGTCAGATTTATTCTGATCAGCATGGATCAGGTACACCATACTTAGTTTCTACCTCATATCGCAGTTAGGTCTGTTTTCTATTGTGAGACTTAACCCACAAAGCATTGCCATGAAATCTCTCCCATGTAACACTGCATATGATAATTTATCACACTAGGTTAGAAAGCCTTTGTTTGAGCCCTGAAATCCAAAGGTATACCCTTAACCTTTACAAACTGTAGGGAAGCTACTAGGTATAGGTGGGTCAAATGAAGATGGCCACCAGCATGAACACCAACAGGGTAAGAAAGAAGACACAAGGCTGGGGCAGCAGGAGGAGCCCGTGATGGGGATCAAAAAGCCAGCCTTCTTACTCATTGAAAGACCAGACAAGTTTGAGCAAGTCAAGAGCTGGGTTTCCTCATCAGTAAGTTGAGGCATCTGCATTAGATGCATTCTGATTTCCCCAATTATGAACTCAGTCTCTGAAAGTAAGGCAGCACAAAGGCTTCAAGACCACGTGAGAACAGTGAACATAGGCATTCATTTCACTCTGATCTTGGCAGCAAACGAAACAAGGAGACAAAAAAAATTCTCTAAATGAGGCAGTCACGTGGAACCCTGAGGCTGAGTGAATTCGAATTTTAGAGTAAACCTTTGGGGAGAAAGGACATTGCAATGTGTCTCTAACAACTGTCCACGTTTGAGGTGGTTCTGATTCTAGAAATTTAACCCCAATCCATTAAACAATGTTATTGCTAGGGTGATGAAAGGGGACTGAATGACAAACCTTGTGCAAAAATTCTACACAGCACATCAGCTCTCTTTAAGCAGCGGGTCTGTAAATCTTCATGTTCCAACTAATTTATTTGGGAAACCTAACTTAGCACTGCCCTACTACTGCTTTGTAAATGCTCTAGAAATAAGGAACAAGATCACCCACAGGCTCCTCCTTCTCCACCCACCAAAACAAACCGAGCCTGTGTTGTAATCTTTGACCATAGTTTCTTTCCTACGAGATCTGTTTATTGACGCTCCTTTCTTTCCCACTAGACAATGAGCTCCAGGGACTACTGAGTGTTTGCTGCTGCCTTCCACACAAGGCTTAGCACTGTGTCTGGCATCTACTTGGAAGTAAGACATGTGTGCTGACTTGAACCAAATTTAAAATAAGGCCAAATTCTCCTTTTTCCATTATTCATTTAATATGCTATAATTGAATGTTGAACAATAACCACAGAAAGGAATTGGTATTTATATCAAGCTAGTCAGAATCACTGGGCTGTAAAATAAAATGATTTGCTTGGAGTGGGAAATATTTTTTTTAATTGTGGTACAATACACATAACAAAAATTACAATTAACTACATTTAGTACATTCACGGTGTTGTGAGGATTTTTTATATTATAGCTAAAGTTTAATAAAGTATTAACAAAGAAAGGAACTGCTCCCTTTAAAAACACAACTTTGAGAACATGCCCATTTCTGTAAATTTCCAACTTGCATATATTAGAATTTCAGAGTAAGTATTATCATAATATGCATGTACTAATAGTATGTATATTTTGGCACTTATTTTAGAGATAAAATATTCCTGTAAAGGCAGAGTGTTTTGAGCCTTATGGGTAGTACCTAGCAGCTCCTAAACTACTTTATAGAAGTAAAGGGTGTCCATGTTTTACGCACACATATATACACACGTGCACACAAGCATGCTATGCAATGTAACTTAACCAGTCCCATGAATAACCCGGCGAATAAGGCTGCCTCTCGTTTCATTACCTGCTCAACTCTGATGATCTTTTTCTCCATTCTACTTCTACCATCCATTATCTAGACCACATGACATTGTCATCACCCATACTTCCTCTAATTACACAATCATTCTCAGCTCAGTTTTGGTTAGCTTTCGGGGCGCCTGGGTGGCTCAGTGGGTTAAAGCCTCTGCCTTCGGCTCAGGTCATGATCTCGGGGTCCTGGGATTGAGCCCCACATCGGATTCTCTGCTCAGCAGGGAGCCTGCTTCCCCCTCTCTCTGCCTGCCTCTCTGCCTACTTGTGATCTCTCTCTGTCAAATAAATAAATAAAATCTTTAAAAAAAAAAAAGTTTTGGTTAGCTTTCTTGTTCACCTTTGCCCAGTGTGACCAATCTGCAAACTCAGTGAGCTACCCATCCCTTTGAGCCTCTAATTTTATCCCAATCCACAAGCTTCCCCCCCTTTTTTTTTAAGATTTTATTTATTTATTTGACAGAGAAAGAGAGAGATCACAAGTAGGCAGAGGCAGTCAGAGAGAGAGGGGGAAGCATGCTTCCTGCTAAGCAGAGAGCCCGATGCGGGGCTCGATCCCAGGACCTTGAGATCATGACCTGAGCCGAAGGCAGAGGCTTTAACCCACTGAGCCAGCCAGGCACCCCCCCCCCTTTTTTTTTTAATTGCCAACTTATGTAATTCCAAGACCTATCATTTCAGTAACATCCTTACTAATACCCTAAACTTCTTTGCCCTCTATTTTGTTTTGTCTTGTAGACAAACCCCATCTAAGACAGGATCATATGATAGCTAAGAACAAGAATCTGGAGCAAGATGATGTATTTCCGTTTTTGATTACTGAGCATTCTGAGCACCTGGCCTAATGTCCACGTTGTAGGCAACAAATACGTATCTGCTGTGCGAACACTCCATCCCTTAATATTCTTAAATGGAAGAAATCTGATTAAAATGACCAGCACGAGAGGCAGCAGAATGGGGCAGATAGGTGGTTATGATACTGCCAGACCACCTAGCTGACTGCGCATGTAGAAAGCCCCAGGATTTTTAGTGCCAACTGCTTTTTTTCTCTCTCTCTCTCTACATCACTGCACCTTCCATGTATTCTTGAGTTTCTGCCACCATCTACTTCTACCCCACCACATCATGACTGCCCCTAATTTCTATAGAGAATATTCTAACTGTATTTTAACGTTTTGGAGATGGAATTTCCACAGCCCTGTCACTTTGATTGTATTTCAGCCAAATATAGATTGCTCTAATTACCCACATCATTTTAGCTGGAGCAGTTTCAATTTTTCTCATTTCCTAGTTCCTTTCATTCTAATGAAATAACAGGAATACAGCACTGAAAAATCATATATCTTACTAACCTTGTCTCTTATAAGTTTGTATTCCTTAATTCAGCATTTTCAGTATAAAACATTATTTCTAGCTTTCTCTTCTCCCATAATGACTTTTTCCCTAGGTGTGATATATATGACTCTTAGAAAAAAAAATCGTAACTTTGATTCTATTGTATAAAAAGAAGTCTTTGGAGAGCAGTTGAGAATCTGTCTACACAGGAGAAATACTGTAGATATTTGAAGACATTATCTAGATAATTAACACTCAAAATATGTATCTACCTGAAATTATCTTGCACTTAATGGTACCATATTTTGTTGCTTCTGTGATTGAGCATATATGCTCTAATTCTCTGCATAAATTTGCCAAAATATCAAGAGTAGAATCAAGAAGTTGAATTTCAAAATGTCCTAGCCAGCTCATCTTAGTATTATAAGTGGACTGTGAAAAAACACTGATTTCCTGATCTTTTTTACCATAGCACTGACCTTTCACCTTGACTTTGGTATCACCATAAATCATGTGAGCCTTCAAGCAACAAAATGATAGTACACTGACACTCCATGTAAGGTTAGAAGAGCTGACTTATTATAATTTTTTAAATAAAAACTAAGCCATAGCATTTTGTAATTTTTAGAAATTTTGTCCCTTAGGTTTGAAAAAGTGAGAATGCCTTATCCCTTAAACATAAACCAAAACATTGAGTGGAAATCTGACTATTCTTTCATGAGCTTGTCCTAGGAGCCATTTAAAGTCATATTTCTGGGGCCTCCTGTGTGGCTCAGTTGGTTAAGTGGCTGTCTCTTGATTTTGGCTCAGGTCAAGATCTCAAGGTCCTGAGATCAAGCCCCATGTTGGGCTCTATGCTCAGCAGAGAGTCTGCTTCTCTCTCTCTCTCCCTCTCCCTCTGCCCCTCCTCCTGCTCATGCTTTCTCTGTCTTTGTCTCTCTCTCTCTCTCTCTCTCTCTCCCCCTCTAACATAAATTTTAAAAATAAATAAAATAAGGTTATATTTCTACAACAAATGTAACTCATAACTTCCATTTGAAACATAACTTTCATTTCATTGAAGTTAGAAGACAATACCCAGAAGCCTCAATCTGTAGCAAGTTGTGAAAAGTATGGTGACACCTAATTTTGATTTCATATCTTCATCTAAAAAGACCTATGATAGCAGGAAAAGCCCTTCCCTGAAGTTGGAAGCTTTGGGGTCTGAATCCCAGGTTGATCAATTTATAACTGTGCGTAACATTGTGCAAACTTTTGAACCTTTGTGGACTTTAGTTTTCTTTATTCATTCCATCAATACTTCCTTTGCAAATATCAATCGCTAATTTAAAATAAATTTATAATTATTAAATCACCGATTATTCAAAATCACTATGCTAAGCAGCTATAGTTCAAAAAGAAACACTGCCTCTACCCCCAAAAAGCACACAGTCTATTGAGACAAATAGACAATTAAAATGTTGTGTCAAAATAGATTTAGACATAGAGTATAGTATAGGAATGCAGCAGAGAAACACTTTACCCAGACTGGCGAAGCGGATGATGATGACAGCTTCTGATAGGTTATTTGAGTTAAATAAGATGTCATATATAAAATGACAGGCACAGAGTAGTGATTCTTCCTACAACCCATCACTACAAGAAATTTAGGCTCTTTAAAAAAATTGGTAAGAAATGATGAATGAGAAAGAAAGGAGATAATGAAAGGAGACAAAAAGAAAAGTTGTCCCTTCCTCTGCCTCTTTTATTTGAAACGCAGAATCATGTGTACCTTCCTGGCTAGAGTGTGTCCATTTGGGTCACAGCACATGTCTGTTCATACCCAATTGCATATGGCAGCTGTGGGCTAGTTAACAAGAAGCTCTGGATTCTGCTCTGACACTGCTTCCAGGGGATATAAGAGCAAGGAGAGATTTGTGATGGGGAAATCATTCCTAGATGGCTTCAAGGCAATTTGGCAGGAAAGCAGAAAACCCTAAGGTCATTCCACATCCCTTTCAATCCTATGATTCCACAAGCAAACTCATAACTACAGTGTTAGCAAGTGCAATCACAAATGCTATGGGACATATAGGTTATATCTATGTATCTGTTCTGAGTCATTGTCTCCAGTCCCTGCCACAGAGGAACTGCCCCCAATTTGTAATGCATCTGTTTTAGAGTAAACTTTTTAAGCTTTAGCCAAGTCCGAAAAGGAGAATCTTTATTTTGCCTGTCCTATGATATTCGTGGGTGATGCCATAATACTGCTATTCCAGAAATTTGCCAGGGTCTGAAGACTCCTCAGGGTTGAGTTGGACAGAAGCTGGAGATTCATTGCTAATGTGCCTTGACTTTTGAGGTCCTCCTAAGGGAAACCCCTGGAGCACGCACAGCCTAGCTCCTGACTACCCGTCATGCTCTTAGAAGGAAAGCCATCAATTTCTCATTTCCCTCAGGATTCAAGAGTGCCTGCTTTGCATCAAATTAATAGAGGCTTTCCACATAGAAAAAAAATGTAATCTCTGATCATTTAACCATGTGAACCTGAGGAAAAGAAGAATTCTCAAAATGCATTTCAAAATCCTCTCATCACATCAAAGTCTGAAGCACAATATAAAAAGAAGCCTAAATTACCCCTTGAGAGCAGCTCTTGTCAGGTGTTAATTCAGTAACAATTTGCCCTATTCATACCTATTTTACTTAATGTTAAACATAGAAGTAACATATTTCACATTTTGCACTTCACATAAATACAAGGCACTTCTGATCTGATTTTTATTTTGCTATGTTCTTCGCCAAACCTCTTAAAACAAAAACAAAACCAGACATTCTAAGAGATTGTAAAATTTCACAATTTTCATTATATATGCCCTGAATATTATGAACGTCATTGGTCCCTGTGCTTTAATTAGGCTTCTCTGTAAATGTGGAATAAGAAGGATAGGCTTCGAATCCCTTATTTCATCACATTTTTAAGGGTATCCGTTTGCCTAGGTCATCTTTTATTCCTAGCTCCTAACCAAGTGCCTTGCACAGTGGATTCCTAATTTAGTTACACATTAGAATTATCTGAGAAGCTTTTAACAATCCTGATGCCCAGGTTACAGCCCACCAATTAAATCAGAATGTCTAGGTTGGCAGTCAGGCGGAAATCAGTATTTTTTGAAAGATCCCAAGATGTTAAATAGGCATCAACATTTAGAACCACTAGCCTAGCACAAGCCTAGCACAAAGTTGATATTCAACAAGTGTTTGATAATAACTGATGATATAAATAAATTGATAAGTGGGAAGGTGGATTGATGTGGAAAGAGAAAATGAATGGAAGAATGACTTAATTAGAAGGCATGACTTCTGGCTTATTTATTTCTATGTGACATTGGGCAAGTAAGTCATAAATTCACACAACTTATTTCCTTTTTCATAAAATCAAAATAATAATATGTCCTAACAAGTAACACCACCATCATCATCTTAACCACCATTAACTAATTCACTTCTTAACTATCTTATGAAGCTCCTGCTTTGGTTCAAATCTGCACAACCTTAGGGCAATGACCATGCTTCTGCAGGCCATGTGTCCAAGGTCTTCAGAATCCCTACTCTCTAGAAAAGATTATTCTTTTCTTCTCAGGACAATGACTGCTTGAGGAATGGTTTACTCTATCATTTGCCTTCAGAATATCACCTTAGCCTAACAGTATAAGCCTCAACATTGCCCAAGCTCCCATATGGTCCACAGTAGATATGACACCCAAAGAGGCTTATCATCCTGTGTGACCTCTATCCTTTATTCTTTGCAGCCAAAGTTTTCCATTTATTGAGGCTCAAGGGATAAATACACCTTGAACAAAGACAAAATCCTCATGTCCAGCTGGTCTACAGCTCTTCTGGGACAGAGCCAAAGGAATCACTTGAACTTGCAACGAGATGGATTTAACATAAGGAAAAATATCTCAGGAGTGAAGGTTATTTGCAGTTAAAGAAATAAAAATAAGGGATATAACACCCTTTTCTGCATTATGCTTTAAGTAATTTTCCCTAGCATTTGGTAGGAAAAGTAATCCTTGAAGGATAGTGGTTAAGAACACTGGTTTTGGCATCAGATAGAACTGAATTTTCATCTTGAGTTTACTACTTGCTAGTTTAAGCAAATTGCTTAATATCTCAAAGCCAATATCAGTTCCTGATCTGTGGGATTAGGAGACCAATACAGACTTTAGAAAGATGTTGTGAGGAAAAGGGTGACCACATAATTTAAAACTCAAACCAGGATAATTATGAAATTGAAAATAATTAATCATTATTAATTATTAATTATTTTAATTAATAGGTTTTGACAAATCTGTAATAGATTTAAATAAGGTCTGTCCCTGTCAAACCTGGATATATGGTCAACCCAATTAGTGGGCATCATAAAAATGGCTTGATTATTCACATTACCATGTTAAATACCACAGAAAGCTTTTATAAATAAGAAAGATGTGAAATCAGGGTAATACATTGACTTGAGTCAAGTTGGAATACAGTCTTCCCAATTCAGCTTGTATGTTGACTCCTTGGCAGGGCATTTCTTGTGCCAAGTTATCCTTAATGTCAGTTTATTGAGTTACATTGAGTTGAACTGGGATTAAGAGAAAATAATAAATCTTCACATTCTTACAGACATATATAAACCATCATTATATAGAGTTTCATGAAAGAAACTTTAGAAATTATCCAATCCACTGCCCATATTTTACAGTTTAGGAAAGAGATTCAGAGAAAAAACTTCCCATATTCCTCTCACAATGAGTATTAGAAAATGGAGTAAATCCCAGGGGTCTTTCCATCAGATTATTATACTTCTCTTTGCAATATGTTAAAAATGTTGTTATATAAAGATTTAAAACTTTTGGGAATATGTTTATGAAGGGAATATTTTTGCCTTTGCTGTTTTCCTAAAAGCCCCATTTGAACACAAGCATGCCTCACCAAGCATAACAAAGTGTTGTAGCCTAATGCTAACCCTGAGCTTGCTCTCTCAGCTAAGAGAAAAATACATAATCACTGGCTGCTATTCGGTTGCTGTGTTAGGTCCCAAGTATAGAATGAGATGCGACCTTCTCTAATCAGTTTCCTATCTTACAGAAGCATTTGGACCAATATGGACAGATGCTGGTAGTAGATCTACCGACCATAATCCAGATTTAAACATAAAAACTGAGAGTGTCAGTTTTTTGTGTGTTTTTTTTTTATTTCCCAACTATTGTCTTCTATTGTCAAAGATGAGAAAGTACTACAAAATTAGGGTACTACAGATTTATATCAGAAAAGGCTAGCCTAAAATTAGTTCTGAAATATCAAATCCTGCAGAGGCAAAAATATTCGTTAGCTTCTATTTTTTGTCATTGGTAGGAAAATATGGGAAAAAATATAGGAAAAAATATGATTTTTTCCGCCAATAGGTACTGATACAATATACTGAAGTAAGAGTGCCATAGATATTTTTTAAGAAAAATTTCTGTGTATTAACATTTATCTTTTTCCTGCATGTGTTTCTGACATTGAGGACAGCAGTTCCAAAAATATGAAAAAGAACAAAAACAGATAGTGGAGATTTTTAAGGTGAAACATAATTTTAGTTAGATCCAAATTTATTATAAGATACCTTCTTCCCTCAAAGAGAGTAAGTGCCTGAATATCAGCTCAACAATCAACATTTTATTGTCTTTATTAAATGATTCTCAGACTTCAGTATGCCTAAGAATCTTCTAAGAACTATATTTAAAATGCAAATTCCCAAACCCTCCTAATAAAATCTGATTAAGTAAGTCTGGAGCAGAGCTCTAAGAATCTGCATCTTTTCATGCCCCTCAAATGATCCTGGGATGATGTTTTGAGGAAAGGAAAGTATCTCTTTGACATTTCAGGTGATCTGTTTAGGACTCCTGGATTATTCACAAACTTCCAATCCTGGGATATGTAATCACAAGATGTATTACAGTACTGTACAGTACAATAAATGTAGTACTGTACTGTATTGTATAATAGTGTAATAAATACTAATGAAGGTCTATATAGAGTGCTATGGGGAAAGTAAAATAAAAACCACGGTGTACTCCAGATCATAATTAGACACATCTGTGAGAAATTATTCTCCACAAATTACTTTAAATGACCTGTAGCTTTCTTTCGTATTTTTCTCTTAAAACAACAGACAAATACAACATAAAACGAAAAAAATGCATGGATTTACTGGTACCTCAATGAATATTCCTATCAAGTGCATTTTTTAAATTGTTGTCACTTTTTTTTTCTAATTTTTTTATTATTAACATATAATGTATCATTTGCTTCAGGGGTACAGGTCTGCGAATCATCAGTCTTACATGATTCACAGCACTCACCATAGCACATACCCTCCCCAATGGCCATCACCCAGCCATCCTATCCCACCCCCACCCCCCAGCAACCCTCAGTTTGTTTCCTGAGATTAAGAGTCTTCAAGTGCATTTTTTTAAAAAACATAAGCCAATCTCCCTTCCAATAAGTAGGAAGTGGCCTAGGATTTAGGACATTAACTAAGTATCTGCCAATAGCAGCAGGTACTTTACCTAAGTAAGGTATGCATCTCACATTTTGTCGGCCTAAAGCCATCTCCAAATGTCACCAAGAGTAAGCAATCTAAAATATCCTTAACTCCTTAAAAGGTGACAAGCTTCCCTACTGCAGACAAAGATAAGACATTTATTACATTTTAATTGCCTATCCATTTCTCTGTACCCCTCAACTATAAATCCCTTGAGGAAAGGCACTGTGTCTTGCCCAATGCCATCACCCTAATGCTTAAAATAGTGCCTAGTATGATAAATAGTCATGAATGGATTAATGGGAAATACCTTTAGCAGTTTATGCCACAGAAAGAATAAATTCCAAGCTCTTTAAGCATAATATCTAAGGCTCTGACTATGTCTAGTCTTATCTCTTACTATATCCCTGCCTTTTACTTCATCCTGAGCTCCCTTTATACATCATATTTTAATCCACAAGGTGGCTTCACTCCCCCCATTTCCTCTACTTGAAAGTCTTTTTTTCACCTGGCTAATTCCTACATATCCTTCTAGAGTTTTTTCCAGTTTCCCTTCTTTATTTTTAATTGAAGAGCTCAAAAAATATAAGGACCCTGGTCCTAGGCTGCTAGAATGTAATAAGTACATTTCTGTTGGTCTTTGGCACTTATGAAAGCTCTTTCCTGTGGTAAAGATTTCTCAATAGAGTATTTTCTTCTGAAAGCAGTATCTCTTTTTTCTCTTTTCTCTTTTTTTCTCTTTTTTTTCTTCTGTCTCCATGAGAACCACCTTCAAAAAATAATATTCAGTAAACTGGCACTTTAAAAACTTAAAAATAAAAAGATTAAACAAACAAAAATTATTAAGCTAGAAACTCTAAGTAGTTCTTATCTAGATAGTTTCTGAGATGGGGAATGTTTTAAATCAAGATCTTGATTTTGAGCTATAAGCTTAGCCTACTATTTTTGTTCTTTCAATTCTTACTCATTTACCTTTAGAATATACTCACCTAGTTTCACCACTGAATTACATAGCAAATCAATACTGCTGACAAAGTTAAACTTTTTATTCAGAAAATATGGTCACTTTCCAAAATTTATGTAAAAATATAGTTCTAAAAACAAAGTCATTTTGACACCATGCATGAATTTTGGTTCTAGACGTTTTTCTGCCCATTTGTTTCTCTGCAGTGAAACCTGAAAGGTCATCTTCCAACCTTGCAAATCCTTTACCATTATCATGGAAAGACTCCCAGACAACAGCAACAACCACCTCATGTACTCAGTCTTCTGCAGAAGACATTCGACAAGGGCCTCTGGTGAGTTCAAAACATTGTATTAAGGGCTGTGGTGACAAGACCGAGAAGACACAGATGCCCCTTTCAGGAAATAAAGAGAGCTGTAGAGATATTAAGACATGTGAGTAAATTTGTCTAAAAAGAGGCAAAAAGTGATCAGTATCAATATAAAGGGCTGTAGAATTTAAAGAAAGGGACAGACTGTTTCTATTGGAAAGAGGATTCAGGAAATGTTGTGAAGGACTTAAACTTTAAGCCATGCCTTGGAAGACAGGGATTTAATGTGGACAGGAGAAGATGAAAGAAGGGGTATTCTAGACTTCCAGGGAAGATGGCAGAATTGGAGGATCCTAAACTCACTTTGTCCTTTGGATACAACGAGATAACACCCATACCAATGTAAATAACCCAGAAAATGACCTGAATACTGGGAGAAGAGACTCTCCACAGCTAAATGTAGAGAAGAGACAACATCAAAGAGGGTAGAAATGACAAAGATGCAGTCCAGAGCCAAAGAAACCCAAGAGACTGTCCATGAAAGGAAAGGACCCAGGAGTGCAGAGAGAGGAGAGCAGCAAAACCTACCAGGCACCTCAGGCACAGGGAACCCACATGAGGAAGATGAATCCATATAACTTTGGCTTTGAAAATCAAAGAGTCCTAAAAGTCAGTGAGGCTTAACACATGGAACTTTAAAAATCAGTGGGCTCAGCTCTGGGAGAACTAGGAGAGTGGAGTCCCAATGCTTAAGGAGGACAGCACAATAAACAGCCCTATTGAGATACAACATAGAAGCATTGGCTTGAAAAATGTCTAGGGTATATGGGAAGGAGATTTATTTACTAATCTAGGAGTGCATGCTGGAGGGGCAAGATTCTTCAGAAGACTCCTCTAAGAACAAAAGAGCTGGCTGGCACCATTTCCCTCCCATGTTCCCCAGCACAGAAACACAGACGAGAATGGGAACCAGCTCAACACAAACACTCTCCACCAGCTTGCTAACAGTGTGCCCCACCCAAATCCAACACCTCTAACCCTGCCAGTCCTCTGCAGTTTTCTCAGATGGCTACAGGTCCCCTCTCAAAGGAGAAGAGCAGGGACTTTGTTGGCACTGTGCAACTATTCCTGGGGTCTCCTTCAGACAACTCTCCAATATGCCCTCGGCCAGAGCCCATCCAAAGCAGTGCTATAAGTCAGTCAGCGTGCAAGCAGCCCCTGCAGGGGCTAGCACCACTCCAAAGTGACTCCTGCCCTGGGGAGAGGGGAAGATAACCACACACACCAAAACAACTGCAGCTCTAGCATTGAGCTAGGGGCTGACATCTGGTATGACTGCAGGCCCCATCCATCCATGAAAGCTTCTCAGGGGACAACTCAGGGAAAGCACCCTGTAATTCAGAACTACTACATCTCTGGCAAATGCCTGGTCTGACTTAATTCAAGCCCAAGGTGGCCTCAGACTGGCCCACTGGCAATACAGAGACCAAATCCTGCCCACAACCGGCAAAGAGAGCCATTGCATATGACTGAAGGCAAAAATGGCTCAGCCACAATAGTAGGGCACATACAACACACATAAAAGACACCTCTGAATCACTAGGGTCTGGTGAAATGGTACGTTGCCCTGCAGAGCCCTACAGAATCTTTTCTTCATAAGGCACTACTTTCAAGAACAGGGTCATAGCTGACTTTCTTAACACATAGAAACATAGAATTAGATAAAATGAGGAGACAGAAGAATATGTCCCAAATGAAAGAACAGGAAAATCACAGCAAGAGAACTAAACAAGACATAGATAAATAATATGTCTGATAGAGATCTTAAAGTAATAGGCATAAAGATACTCAATGGATAGTGAGAAGAGAACTCAGTGAGATTCTCAACAAAAAGAAAACACAAAAAAGAACCAGAGGTTAAAAACTGGACCAGATGGATCTAATAGATATATTGAGAACATTCCATCATAAAACATCAGAATACACATTCTTTTCAAGTGCACATGGAATATTCTCCAGAATAGATCACATGTTAGGCTGCAAAATGAGTCTCAACAAGATGTAAAAGATGAAAGTCATACCATGACTTTTCTGACCATAACACTATGAAACTAGAAATCAACCACAAGAAAAAAATCTGGAAAGAACACAAATACATGGAAGTTAAATAACATGCTACTAAAGAATGAATTGGTCAACCAAGAAATAAAAGAGGAAAGCAAAAAAACACATGGAGACAAATGAAAATGAAAACACAACAGTCCAAAATCTTTGAGATACAGCAAAAGCTGTCCTAATAGGAAACTTTATAGCAATACAGGCCTACCTGAAGAAGCAAGAAAAATCTCAAATAAACAACCTACCCTATATCTAAAGGAGCTAGAAAAAGAAGAACAAACAAAACCCAAAATCATTAGAAGGAAGGAAATAATAAAGATTAGAGCAGAAATAAATGACATGGAAACTAAATGATATTAATAAAATAAAATAGAACCAATCAATGAAACCAGGAACTAATTCTTTGAAAATTTCAAAAAATCTGATAAACCTTTAGCCAGACTCATCATAAAAAGCAAGAAAGAAAGAGAAAGAACTGAAACACAATCAGAAGTGAAAGAAGAGAAATTAACAACCAACACCACAGAAATACAAAGAATTATAAGAATTATAAGAGAATATTATGAAAAAATATATGCCAACAAATTGGACAATCTAGAAGAAATGGATAAACTCCTCAAAAGATATAACTTCCAAAACTGAATCAGGAAGAAATAGAAAATTTGAGCAGACTAATAACCAGCAATGAAATTGAATCAGTCATCAAAAACTCCCAACAAATAAAAGTCCAAGACCAGAGAGCTTCACAGGGGAATTCTACCCAACGGTTAGAAAAGAATATATACCTATTCTTCCCAAAGTACACCAAAAAATAGAAGAGGAAGAAAAGCTTCTAAATTAATTATATGAGGCCAGCATTACTTTCATATGAATATCAGATAAAGGACTCTATAAAAAAGAGAACTATAGGCCAATAACTCTGATGAACATCGATGTAAAAATACTCAACAAAATATTAGCAAACTGAATCCAACAATACATTAAAAAAATTCACTACAATCAAGTGGGATTTATTTCTGGGATGCAATATGGTTCAAAATTTGCAATTTAATCAGTGTGATATATCACATCAATAAAGATAAAAAACATACGATCATTTCAACAGGTGCAGAAAAAGCATTTGATAAAGTAAAACATCTTTCACAATAAAAAACATCAACAAAGTAGGTTTAAAGGAAACATAACATAATAGAGCCCATATATGAAACCCACGGCTAACATCATGCTCAGTAGGAACATTTCCCCTAAGATTAGGAACAAGACAAGGATGTCCACCCTCACCATTTTTATTCAACACAGTTTTGAAAGTACTAGCCATTGGGATACAGATAAGAAAAAGAAATAAAATGCATCCAAATTATTAAGGAAGAAGTAAAACTTTCACCATTTGTACATGACAGTATACTAAGACTTCACCAAAAAAACTACTAGAACAGGACATCTGGGTGGCTCAATCAGTTAAGTGTCTGCCTTTCGCTCAGGTCATGATCCCAGGGTCCTAGGATCGAGTCCCATGTGGGGCAGCCTGTGCAGTTAGGAGTCGTCTTCTCCCTCCCCCTTTGCCCCTGAAGTGTGCCACTTATACACACTCTCTCTCAAATAAATAAATAAAATCTTTAAAAAAAATAAAATAAAGTTTAAAAATAATTTTAAAATATCTACTAGAACAGATAAACAGATATACAAATTCAGTAAGATTGTAGGATACAAAATCAATATACAGAAATCTGTTGCATTTCTATGTACTAATAATTAAGTAGCAGAAATAAAATAATAAAAAATTAAAAAATAAAAATTTAATAAAAATTAAGAAACAGTCACATTTACAATTGCACCAAAAATAATACAATACCTAAGAATAAACTTAACCAAGGAGGTGAAAGACCTATACCCTGAAAGCTATAAAACAGTGATGAGAGAAATTGAAGACAACACAAATGGAAAGATACTCCATGCTCGAGGAATGAAAGAACAAATATTTTTTAAATTCCCATACTACCCAAAGCAATATACAGATTTTAATGAAATCCCTATCAAAATATCAGTAGTGTTTTTCACAGAACTAGAACAAATTATCCTAAAATTTGTATGGAACCACTAGATACTCCAAATAGCCAAAGCAATCTTGAAAAAAGAACAAAACTGGAGGCATCCTACTCACTCATATGTGGAATTTAAGAAACAAAACAGAGGAACATTGGAGAAGAGAGGAAAAAATAAGACAAAGCCAGAGAGGGAGACAAACCATCAGAGACTCTTACTCATAGGAAACAAACAGGGTTGCTGGAGGGGAGGTGGGGGTAACTGAGTAACCGGGTGATGGACATTAAGGAAGGCACATGATGAAATGAGCACTGGGTATTATATAAGACTAACAAATCACTGACCTCTACCTCTGAAACCAATAATACATGTATGTTAATAAATTGAATTTAAATAAAAATAAATTAAAAAAAAAACAAAACTGGAGGCATCACAGTTCCAGATATCAAGATATACCACGAAAGCATAGTAATCAAAACAGTATGGTCTGACACAAAAAAAGACACACAGATCAATAGAGCAGAATAGAAAGCCCAGAAATAAACCCATAACTATATGGTCAATGAACCTTCAACAAAGGAGACAAGAATATGCAATGGGAAAAAGACCATCTCTTCAACAAATGGTGTTAGGAAAGCTGCACAGCCTCATGCAAAATGAGTGAAACCACACCACTTTCTTATACCATACACAAAAATAAACTCAACATGGATAAAGACCTAAATGTGAGATCTAAAACCATAAACATCCCATAAGAAAGCACAGGCAATAATTCTCTGACATCAGCTATAGCAACATTTTTCTACATATGTCTCCTGAGGCAATGGAAATAAAGGCAAATAATTTATTGGGACTGTATCAAAATAAAAAGCATCTGCACAGTTAGGGAAATAATCATCAAAACTAAAAGACAATCTGCTGAATGGAAGATTTTTGCAAATGATATACCCAATAAAGGCTATATCACACCTGTCAGAATGGCTAAAATAAAAACTACAAGAATCAAGTGTTGGTGAGGATATGGAGAAAAATGAACCCCTATGCACTGTTGGTAGGAATGCAAGCTGGTGCAGCCATTGTAGAAAACAGTATGGAGGTTCCTCAAAAAATCAAAAATAGAATTATCATTTGATCCAGTAATTCCACTATGGGATATTTACCCAAAGAATAGGAAAACACTAATTTGAAAAGATATATGCACCCTTATGCTCACTGCAGCATTGTATACAACAGTCAAATTATGGAAGCAACCCAAATGTCATTGATAGATAAATGGGTAAAGAAGGTGTATAGTATACATATATATAATAAAATATTATTCAGTCATAAAAAAGAATGAAATCTTGTTATTTGCAACAACATGGATGGATCTAGAGGGTATAATGTGAACTGAAATAAGCCAGTCAGACAAAGACAAATACTGTATGATTTCATTCAAATGTGAAATTAAGAAACAAAACAAATGAACAAAGAAAATATGAGACAAACCAAAAAACACTAAACTATAGAGAATAAGCTGATGGTTACCAGAGGGGAGGTGAAGACAGGGTGAAGACATGGTGAAGTAGGTGAAGGGTATTAAGAATACACTATTTATGATGAGCACCGAATAATGTATAAAATTGTTGATCACTATATTGTATACCTGAAAATAATATAACATGTATGTTAACTATACTGGAATTAAAATGAAATTTAAAAAATAAAATAAAATTCAACAAAGGATATTCTAACAACTGTGGACTGTTCTTGAGCTAAGGATTAATAAATCAGTTCTCTATTTTATTTGTCAATTCATTCATTTGACAAATATTAACTAAGTGTTTTCTATGGTGCACCTACACTCTGCTTTAAATATAAAGTGGTGAAAAAAAAATACAACTCTACCTTAATGGAGCTTAGAGTTTAAAATCCTCTATCTACCGCATTACTGCCTTTTTTTTTTTTTTTTTTTTTGGCAAGTGTAAGGTAGCGTACAATCCCAGAACTCATCAGAGCATAAATTAAAGTTTCCACAGCAGGGCATATGGATTGTTGTTGACTGACTCCACATAAGTCATCACTGGAGGGTTGGGGCCAATTTTTCTATTTACATTTGCAAATATAGGGAACAAGAGAGAAGACTGCTCTTCCATTTATTTGCCCACAATCCAAATATACCAAGTTAGAACTTTTATTACAACCTGCTAAGCTCTGTGCTCAAGACTTTTTAAAAATTGGGCCAAATAAATTAAATTATTAAAATAATAAAATAACATTTTCTTTTTTGAACTTTAAGAAACAACAACAACAACAATTAGGAAGCCTGGAGCTATCTTAGGATAAGCCATTTCATATTTATTGTATTTAAATACAAATAATTATATTAAATGTAAATTATCTAAACATGTCAATTAGAAGACAAATATTGACAGAGTGTAGTAAAGCATGATCCTATTACATGCTGTCTGTAAGAAATTCACTTCAAATATAACAATATAGGCATGTTGAAAGTAAAAGGATAAACAAAGATAATGCATAAACATTAATTAAAAGAAAGTAGGAATGGCTATATTAATATCAGATAAGACTATTGACTTTAGAGAAATGAAAATTATCAGACACAAAAAGGGACCTTACATAAAGGTAAAAGGGTCAATCTACCAGGGGAAGATATACCAATACTAAATGTACTTATACCAACTACAGATCTGCATAATATGTCACACAACTCATAAATTGAAAGCAGAAGTAGACAAGTTTGCATTTATAGTTGAGTACTTTCATCAACCTTCTATCAACAATGGATAGAGCAACTAGGTAAAATATCAGCAAAGATACAGAAGAATTCAACAATAGTCTCAATCAACAGGACTTAGTTGACATTTGTAGAAAAATCCTCCCAATAATAGTAGGAAACACATTTTCTTTCAAGCATCCACAGAACATATATCAAAATTGGCTATATTATGGGCAGTAGAGTAAATCTCAACAAATTTAAAAGAATTGAAATCATTTCTATGTATTTTTCATCCACAATGAATCAAAAGTAGAAATCAATAACAGAAAGATAAAAGGAAAATTTCCAAACACTTGCAGACTAAACCACATGCTTCTAAATAGTTACTGGGTCAAAGAAGAAATCTCAAAGGAAATTTAAAAAGTATATCGAACTGAGTAAAAACACTATAGTAGTGTTGAGAAAGGAATTTAAAGCACTAAAGACATACAATCAAAAAGAAGGCTCAAATCAATAATTTAAGCTCTCACTTCATGAACCTAGGATAAGAACAAAATAAACCCAAAACCAGGAAAAAGATGGAAATAGTAGAAAGAAGAGTAGAATCAAAAAAATTGAAAACAGGAAAACAATAGAGAATAATCAGTGAAACGGTGTTTGTTCTTTAAAAATAGCAGTGAAATTGACAAACCTCAAGCAAGATTTACAAACTAAAAAATAGAAGACACAAATTACCAACATGAGGAACAAAACAGGATATCACCATAGACTCTATGACATCAAAAAAGTAATTAGAGTACACTATGAACAACTTTTCACCATAAATTTGACAACTTTTTAAAAGATTTTTTTAAATTTTATTTTTATTTATTTGAAAGAGAGACAGAGATAGAGAACAAGTGAGGAGGAGAGAGAGGAGCAGGCCCCCCACTGAGCAGAGAGCCCTCCATGTACGGCTTGATCCCAGGACCCTGATATGACCCAAGGCGAAGGCAGATCCTTACCCAACTGAGCCACCCAGGCACCCCTAAATTTGACAACTTTAATGAACTATACCAATTCCTGGAAAAACACTCCAGGCCCACCCATATGGTTTCACTGAAGACTTTCACCAAATTTTGAGATACCTGGGTGGCTCAGTCGGTTAGGTGTCTGCCTTCACTTCAGGTCATGATTCCAGGCTCCTGGGATAGAGTCCTGCATCTGGCTCCCTGCTCAGCGAGGAGCCTGCTTCTCCCTCTGCCTGCCGCTCCCCATGCTTGTGCATGCTCTCTCTCTCTCTCTGACAAATAAATAAATATTAAAAATAAAAAAAAGAATTTTACCAAATCTTAAAGAAACCATTGTTGTTTTAATTCCCTGTTTTGGGTGGCTTGTTCCATAGTATTAGATAACTAAAACCAATGACATTACAGTCCTCCCCTTTTGTTATCATTAGCATCTCATTTTTTTTTTCTTTTTGATACTGTTCTCATAGAAATTCTACTCTGTTTCCTCTAACTGTAGTGTTGAAACCGTTTTCTAGAATAAAGAGCTGTACTTGGAAAATGCTGGTTTCTATAACTTTTCAGTGGGTACAGTGCCAGATAACAGGACTTTTATTATAATGGAGACAGTCTGTCCTTAAAGTGTTTATAATCAAATTCACTAAACTTGAAATATTCAAATGCTCAGAAGTTTTACTCTTAAAATTTTGTTTATATTTAAGTAGTCAGCATAAGAGAAAGCCTAGATTTAATGTAGCTGTCCTCAATACACGCACCTAAAAAAATCCTTTAGGTCTCAGCTGATCCTTTATACAGTTAACTATGTATCTAAATATTACATTTTTTCTAATCACTCTAAATTTCAGCATTAAGTGCTTTAGAACTATTTAGGGTAGATACATTCATTAAGTCTCTGGCAACATCATTTTCACTTAATGGCATTTCAAAATAACATGGCACAATGAGGTAAATTTCTCTATAAAACATCTTAGTGAACACTAAGTATGATCCTTTTCTTCAAAGACTCCTGCCATGATGTAATCTTCATTCCTTTCTTTTGGCTGAATGTCAATATAAAGTCTTCCCAAAGAGAAAATAAAAGGCATGGCCCATTCCTGAAATTGGTTCTTCCACTGCCATGAATTATCTTTTGTACATCAAGATTACTTATACAATGGGTAAAATAGTAAATTAGACCTCCCAGTACTCTGTGAAAGCAGGAGTGCCTCCGGGAGTGTTTCCTAGCCAGCCTCTGGAAAGCTAGTCACCATAAACCACCCTACATTATAAATCCCAACTGCAAGAGCCTACAGTGACGCTTTCTCCCAACAAAGCTAAAAGCAGATATAATCAAGTGTCTTCCCAAGGGAATCTAAACAGAGTCCTTTTGAATAGTCAGATATTCTATCTGTGCTGAAATGCTCAGCATGTAGACATGTTTTATCCCTTCTTTTTTTTTTTTTATAAATTATTATTTCTGTAATTGTCAAACTCTAGTTGAGCAGTTACAAATGCCTAGTTCAACTAATAGCTGGCAGAATACACTAATATGATTTGGCTCATTCAATCATTCTTGAAGAGATCATGATGGCTGCTCTCCCTGGAGTTCTATTCCAAACAATTTGCTCTCCTCACTTCATGCCAAAAAGGGCAAACTTAAATATCTACATCTCCAACCTTTATCAAATCAAGACAGATCTGTTTATAATTTCCCTGGGCAATCATATGTATACTTAGTATCCAATGATGACTTCTAAATCTAAATTTCAGACTTACAACTTTTGTTTGAATTCTAGCTCTATATAACCATCTGCTTTCTGTGCATGACCACCTGCATATTCCACAGCTGATTCAAAATGCGTATGAAAATGCAAAGGGAACCCTTTTCTTCCCATTCTTAATCTAGTACTTCTGTCTTATAAACTTAATTATTACCTACCACCAAACCTGAGATCCTTAACTTCTTTATACTTCAGAGTCAGCTCAGAATAATTACTAACAAGTCTATTTTCAAACACACCCTTTGCACCCATCCATTTCCCCCTCTTACTTCACTAATAGCCCCTTTCTTGCCTGGACTTTGTACCTATACCCAACTAGTTTCCCTACCTGTAGCCCTGGCTCCTCACCAATCCATTCCCTGCCCAGTAGCCAGGGTGATCTTTCTAACACATGTAACTAATCCTGAGTGGTAGCACAGTGGAGTGGTCAAAAATGTGGACTCCGGAGGCTGGGTGGACTCTTGCTTCCATCATGTGCTAGCTGTGTCATCTTGGGAATGTTACTTAACGTGATTATACCTCACTTCCCCAAAAGTTAAGTGGAAGTAAAAACATCTACTTCACCTGATTGTTATGAAGATGAAATTTACATTTATAAAGCTTTTAGAACAGTGCAGTATAAGTATTCATTAAATAAATGGATGTCACTTATCTGGTTAAAACCTTTCCTCAGAGGAAAGTCTTATTCTGGGAAAGTGACCTTCCATATGTGCCACCTGCTTACCTGTCTAGACTCAACTCACTCCATTTAACCCACATAAGAGCAGAATGCCAGGTAGAGCAAGTTACTGGCAGATCCCTGAACTTGCCGTGCTATTTCATTCCTTCATACCCTTCTTTCTGGAGTGCCCTCTTCTCCATGGCAGGAGAGTTAACTCCTACCAATCCTAGAAGCATCAAAGGACTGGATGTCTTTTTCCTTTGGAAGATCTTCCAAACTCAGTCAAGCCAAACCACTCACTTTGGCTAATTCTATTCTGGGATCCAGTAGCTGTCTCTACTATTTCATTTACCACACTGCCTTGCAAATATATTTTTGACAAACTTACTTCCCCTACCAGTCATGTACTTTCAGGTCAAAGACTGTATCATGTGTTCTTTTGTCTGCAATGGATAGCACAATATCTATTATAGAACATAGGATAAAACAAATGTTTGTATTTGTTTTCTTAGGCTCTCCCCCTCCTCTCCCAAGTATTGTTAAAAAGAAAACCACACTGCTGGGAAAACTGGACTGCTACATGCAAAAGAATTAAACTGGACCACTTTCCTACACCGCACACAAAAGTAAACTCAAAATGGATTAAAGACCTAAATGTGAGACCTAAAACCATAAAACTCCTCAAAAAAAACAAAGGTAGTAATCTCTTAAACATACCTAGACAATGTCTTAGGTATGTCTCCTCAGGCAAGGGAAACGAAGGCAAAAATAAACTATTGGGACTACACCAAAAAGAAAATCTTTTGCACAGTAAAGGAAACCATCATCAAAACAAAAAGACAACCTACTAAACAGTAGAAGATATTTGCAAATGATATATCTGAAAAAGGGATCATATATAAAATATATAAAGAACTTACACAACTCAACACCAGACAAAACAAAACAAAATAAAATAAAAACAATCTGATTAAAAATAGGCAAGGCCCAGAATAGACATTTTTCCAAAGAAGACATACAGATGGCCGACAGACACATGAAAAGAGGCTCAACACCACTAATCATCAGGAAAATGCAAATCCAAACCACAATGAGATATCACCTTACACCTGTCAGAATGACTAAAATCAAAAAGACAAGAAATAACAAGTGTTGTTGAGGATGTGGAGAAAAGGGAACTCTGGTGCACTATTGGTAGGAATGTAAATTGGTACAACCACTGTGGAAAACAGTATGGAAGTTACTAAAAAAATTAAAAGCAGAAACACCATACAATCCAGTAATTCTATTACTAGGTATTTACCCAAATGAAATCAAAACCCTAATTTGAAAAGATACATGCACCCCTATGTTTACTGCAGTATTATTTACAATAGCCAAGATATGGAAACAACCTATGTGTCCACAGATAGATGAATGAATAAAGAAGATACAGCATATATATATATAATGGAATATTACTCAGCCATAAAAAAAGAATGAGATCTGCCATTTGCAACAATATAGATGAATCTGGAGGGTATTATACAAAGTAAAATAAGTCAGATAGAGAAAGATACCATGTGATTTCACTTATATGTGGAATCTTAAAAAAAACAAAAAAAAGAAACAAACTCTTGAATACAAAAAACAAACTGATGGTTGCCAAAGAAGGGGGATGGTGGGTGGGTGAAATAGATAAAAGGTATTGAGAGATACAAAATTCCAGTCGTGAAAGAAATAAGTCAGAGATGAAAAGTGCACCATAGGGAATATAATCAATAATATTCTAATAATCAATGGTGACAGAAGACTATACTTATCATGGTCAGCACTGAGTAATGTATAAAATTGTACAATCATTTAATAAAGCCAATTAGATCTTCAAGTTTACTCAGTTGAATTTTGGGTTTAAACAGTATTAATAGCAGTAGTAGTAGTATTAACAATAATAATAATATCTTACCACTCTAATATTCATGGAACAGTTTGAAACACATTATATCATTTTATTTTGATCCACAGAACAAAATGCAAAATATATACAAGTATATATATATTTATATCCCTACTTTACTGCTGATCTGCTGATAAAACTGAGATCTCAGGAGTTATGTGGGTTCCCTGGGATCGTACAACCATTATTTATCCAGGGATTGCAATTCCAAATCTTATGTTTCCCCCCAACACACACCTTACAATCAGACTCTACCTTCTAGATAATCATTTTGTACTAGTTACACTGGGAAATTAATGATACTGTCCCCTCTACCTGCTTCACAAAATACCTCTGCTTTAATGTAAGATTCACACCCTCCCATCAAAAAGAGACAACTAAACTATCTTCTTTTAATCAACAAGAATAGTATTGTTCCTGGTCAAATGCATTCATTTCTCACAAATATGTCTTGTAAATTCCCAGATGGGTTTCATTTAAAATACTTTGTGTTCACATGAGGATGATACCAAAATCCATGGTTCTTATCCAAGGGCACCGAGTCCTTGAAGTCAGATAAGGAGGCCTGCTGTGCAATGTCATTTCATATATTACAAACCCAGGCAGGAATGGTCACAAAAACAAAGCATCTGGCCAGGCATGGAAATTTTTCATCAGACCTAAACAAGGAAGATCTTTCTTTAAAAAATAGCTTTGGGGACACCTGAAGATTAGGCTCAGAGCCAGTGCCACTGGTAAATAATAGTCTGGTGTTTACATTTTCACTGGGGATTGTTTCTCCTGACACTACAAATTAAATGAGGCAGCCATGCTCCCAGAACCTGAAATTTTACCAGGAGTGCTGTATGTTTAAAATCTAAACAAAAGGGCTAGCCTGGCTTTCCAAGGAGTTTAAGAAAAGCCAGCATTTAAAATGCAAAACTCTTCTGTCCTGCTTGACTGAGGAGCTTTATAGTAAAGCTCTAATAGGACTTTTTTCCTCACCTCAGAAGTCCTCCCAGTTTCAGGTGTGTAGCAAATGCTAATTGCCACGGGAAAGCAAGCATCTCCCTTGGGGAGGAGAGGCTGTATTGCCACACACAGACCCTTTGGGGTTTGAAATCTTGACAGGCCTCAAACAAAAGTATCTTGTTTTTGTCTCCTCTTCATAAATTTACAGTGTTTTTATGTTACAAAAAATTAAAGACATAATATGATGTGGCTTATGTTATTTTCTTAGAAAAAAATTCTACCCTTTGAGAAACTCTCTGAAATAAGAATTTAATGTAATTGCTATAAAAGTCTATGAATACCCAATCAAATCATTGAGTGACATTTATCCCCTTCACTGAAAAAGCAGAATAATGCAAACAAATTCTCTTTGTTCTGGGACATTCTCCATGAAACGAAGTGCTACTTTCTCTTTATAAAAACCACTGACTGAAACAATACTCTGATTCAATATTTAGCCTAGAACAGCTGTGAAAGCACAGATTTCTCCTGATAGCTAATTCCCATCTCACCTTGGGATTCTTAGTTATAAGTAGGCTTGCAAACACATATAGCCGTATACCATCAACACAGTTTATAAACATTCCATCTTCAAGGGGAAACATTAATTTTTGAAATCAACGGAGTTTATTTGTGCTTAAGGACATATTTAGATTGTGATATATTCAGATGATTCAAGGTTCAAAAGCGTATGATTTAGTCAAAAGAAACAAAGACTTTCTTTGGGATTAGGAAAGAAGATCTTTTGCTTTTTAATTTTCTGACTAAAAACCTATACGCATGGCACACCAAGTTTTCTAAATTTGCACAAGATTATAAACCAGTGTGATTGCCCAAATTATCCCAAGCTAAAATTTATCCCTAACCACAAGCTAATAATACAGTGCAGTCTGTCATTATTTTCTTAATTCATGAAAGTAAAATATAAACCGAAGAGGTAAATAATAACATCTTACATTACCCAAACACTTATTTATTAATTTTCTAAGTTGAGTCTTAACAACAATTCTATGAAAAAGCAGGAAAAGGGTCATTAATCCCTTTGACAAATGAGAATCTGAGTCTCAGATGACATGGCAGGTCTGCAAGGTCATCCAGCTGGTAAATGACAAACTTGGAAACAAATCCAGTCTATTGGCACTGAATTATGCCATGCTACCTCTCCCAAATAAACTTTACTGTTACCTGGAATAATCTATTCAGCAGCCAAACTAAAACTGTTTGCCGGTCTGCTATAAATTAACTCTAGCACTAACTAATTCTACAGATCTGGTAGCCATGGCTGGAGTGTGTCTGAGAAGCAGCTGTGGAGCAGTTAGAAACCAAGAGATTTTCAGGGTGATATTTCCACTCGAAGGAAAAACCACACTCTCCTTCAGTATGCCCCAGACTTTCTGTGTGTTCATCTCTTTCCAACCACATCCTATTCTCTGCAGCTCCACCTTTTAATAGTTTCCACCAGAAAATAAATAAACAACGTGAGCTCTGTAAGGACAGCTGATACTGAAGAAAGATGGGACACATCGGGCTGCACAATCACTTTTGAGTATCAGTCAAGGGTCATGGGCAGTTTCTGCAAGTCCTCAGGGCTGTTGGTCACCTGAGAGTTGTCACAACCCTCTTCATTATTGTTTTTCACCATAAACACCACATAGTATCAAATATGCAATGAAGAGAATCCTAGAATAATCTGAAACTTGTTCTGTTTAGTACACTCAATGACAGACACAAGGAGACTTACTAAATTTTTTCATAGTCTTCTATCATCTAGTATATAATTATTGAGCATCTATTATATGCCAGGCTCTAGACTAGATTCTAAAAATACATGAGTCTCACATAGGAGACAGATAAACAAATGATCACACTGCTTCCTGACGGATGGTATAACTACGTGCTTTGAGTGTGATTGTTTCCACTTGGGCAAATGGGAAGGCATCACAAACATGGTGTCATTTGTTCGGGTTCCTGTAGGTTAAGTAGTAGTTCAGTAAACAAGGAATAGAAAAGGTACTGTTTTATTCCTGCTGCGGTTCACAAACATATAAATACAAAACGAATACATCAATTTCCATGGGAAGTCCTTACCAACTTAGTGTTGAAATATTTTAATAGAAGAAACCTCTAGAACAATGTATAGAATGGCTTAGGAAATACTAACTACAGAAATGCACCTCAACATTTCACTGCTGATAACTGCTCTGGTAAGTAATGGATACTTTAATTATTACTTCTATGCATAGACTGTCAAAATACTAAAGGCGGAAAAATTCATAGCGATATCCCAGTCCAGTATCATTTTTTTTTTGATAAGGCAGAGAAAGGTTAAGTGTCTTATTTAAAAATCATACAGCTAATCACTGCAATGTCCAGCTTAATTTCTTTCTGCAATATTGCATTCTCTATCGTTGTAGGTCATTAGTTTACGGTCAGAGATGTTTTTTGTAAGACATAACAGTGGTAGTTTGAGGCCAGTCATGTTAATAAAACCCATCGATGTTGCTATTTATTTTCTGCCTAATATGAAAAGGAATAAATCCCCAAAGAAGAGAACATGGAGCAGGGAAAGAAATTCCAAAGGTGAAGAATAGTGGAGGTAAATATGATAGACCAAGTCAGGAGGCCTGCATTTTTGTTGTGATTCATTCTTGATAAGTCGTCTTGAATAAATAGCTTGTCCCCATCTAATTCCATTTCATCACCTGTAAAACTGAGCGAGTAGTACTTGGCTAGGAACTGTATACTTATACGTTTGCCTACATTAGTTTGTATGTGACCATGTGCTGTATTGCTAAAAGTATTCATATAGGTTAAACATCTCCTGGAAACCTTTCTCATTTATGACCTCAATTATCACTCAAGCCAGTCTTGCACATTTGGTACTAGTTAACCCCAGTGTAGAAATGAGGAGATTGTTAGAGACTGTTAGAGAGTTTACGTGACTTGCCCAAAGCCACTTATCTGGTAGATCACAGAGCTTCAGTTTGAACACAGTTCTCTAAGCCCACTGCTTTTTGTTAAAAACACCTTTAGACCAAATCTTAAAGTCTATTCTGGCTCCAAAACTGGATTTTAATACAGTAAGAGATATTAAAATGCTTTAAAAAATGTAAGGTGCCGTGAAGATGGAAGGTGGCCACAGCACGCCATTATGCATATCTATCCATCTGTACAGACCCAAAGCACTACAAATTCCACCCATCACTGCCTACATGCCAGAGTGAAAGTATAGGCATTTTGAGTCTTTTATAGCCCAGAGAAAGATTAAGTCATAAATAGCCATAATTTGTGCTGACATTTAGAAAGTTGATACACCACGGAAGAAGTTATTAGATTGGGGAGCTATGAGAATAATAAATAGATATTGAAGCAATTTGACTTCCTTTCATATGCAATATATAATCTCTACAGAGATTTGTCTAACTTTAATGTCAACCAGAATATTTACATTTGCTTTCCTTGGCTCAGAAGTCAACTTGAAATGAAATGCTTTTCATTAACATAAAGTCACAGATGTAAATTTTCTTTCTTAAAAGGAGCTATATAAATAATATGACAACTTTTTCTTATAGATTATACATGGGATATTATTTAATATTTGATTAAATATATTATTAAATTAAATATAAAATTAAATTAAATATATAAATTAATAATTTCATAAGCTTATAGAGACCACCTAGCAATTTTGAAGGCTTTTACCAATATTAGAACCAGTTTTTACAGCAGCAATGAGAAGCTTGCAGAATAAAAAAGTAATAAAAGCAATCAATCCTTTCCCCCATTCTCAGAGTAAATATTCTAGAGCAATGCAGCTTCTTGTCCCAGGAAACAGAGGACACCTCAGTATCCATGCTCCAGCTACCCTCGTATAGCATTTCCTATCTCCAATGATCCTCCTCTCCTGCCACAGCGCTGGTTCAAACGCTCTACCCACTACCCAGAAAACACTCTGGCCCCCAATTTAATTTCTATTTGTCTTTCACAACAAAGCTCAAATATCACTTCTTCAGAAAGTTACCCTTAGTCTTTGCCAGAATAAAATCCTCACAGCATATACATATTTTATTGTTGCAACTACTATTAATAGGGTGATTTGTTATTTATTTATGCAATTATTTAATTAAAGATGACTCCCTCACTAGATTCAATCTCTAAGAGGACAAAGACTATGTCTTTTTGCTCAAAATAACCTCAGGGCCTAAGAGAGTGCTTGGAACATGTAAAATACTTTTTTTTTTTTTCCTTTTTTTTTTTTTTTTTTGAGAAACAACAAATGGGTCTCCTGAAGAAGACTTCATCCACACTTAGTCTCCATGCTTCATATCATCCTTCAACTCAATGTCTGGGATCTATTCCGAAAGGGCCTTATACATGAAGAAGCTAATAGTTTATAAGAATAAGACAACCTAGCTAATAATCATGCATATGTTATTACTTTGTAAATTGATGGCTAGAGAAACAAAATCCCAGAAAAAAGGAAGGTTACGCACAAAGTAATATACTGTAGAGTTATGTCAACAATAATACAAAAATAACCTTAGTATACCTAAAGAAGATAATGGTAAAACACAATACACTTATCCATCACAATGCTATCTATACATTAAAATGAATAATTTAAGAATTTTGTTAGAAAAGGAAAAAGTGCTCAACAGGGCTAACTGAGTAAGAATGAAATACAAAATTATACATTATATTCTAATATACAAAGCAAACGTGTATGTATAAAGATTAAAAAAGAACATGGAAAAGAAAAGCAATGTGATATGGAATCCTAGAACCATATAATAAGGGTGGTAAGATTATAATTCGTAATTTTATTTTTTGCAATATTATTTATATCAAGATAATCATTTAAAAGTATACATACATGGGGCGCCTGAGTGGCTCAGTGGGTTAAGCCTCTGCCTTCAGCTCAGGTCATGATCTCGGGGCCCTGGGATCAAGCCCCACATCAGGCTCTCTGCTCCGCAGGGAGCCTGCTTCCCCCCTTCTCTCTGCCTGCCTCTCTGCCTACTTGTGATCTCTTCTGTCAAATAAATAAATAAATAAATCTTTTTAAAAAAAGTATACATACAGTAATACTCAGAGGCTGGCTGTGGACTACTTTACACCAAAACTTTAGAAACTTAAGAACATTGTATCATGTTATATGTGGCATATTTTCCAGTATAAAGGACAACTGGGTCATCCCTTTAAATAAAGACTGAGTACCCACGGACATCTAGTCTTACTCTTGGAAGCTCAGGGATTTACAATTATTGAGTATACTCAGCTAGAATCTGAAAATAACACCATTTCAACAGAAGATCATGTCAGCTTCTTGGAATATTACAGTGTGCCTCCAATCACATGATGGTAATGGAGATGGCCGCGTGCCAGCCTGGAATGTAGATGAGCTCATTTACATTTTGTTTAGAAATCAGCACCCAAACAGCTACAAGGATCCATCCTTTAAGAATCCCTCTCTGCTTCCAATCAGAGAGTTAATTCATTATCCAACCTTGTATCCAACCTTAGGGAGCTTGTACCCTAAGAGCACTGATTCACTGAGGCATGCACGGTCTCCTAGGAAAACAGGCTCTTCTAATAGGTATGACAGTATGTTTGTCTGTGACGTGCCAGACAGGTCTCTGAGCATGCCAACTGTTCCACTCCATCTTATCCTCACAACTCTGCAGATCAGTCATTATTATTAACCCCCATGTTTTAACAAAAGGAATTGAGACACCATAAAGCTTACAGAACCTATGCAAGTTCACAGAGCCAGTAAGTGTCCAAGCCAGGAACTGAACCCAGAGCCCACACGTTTAACCATTACACTCTGCTACCATGAAAATGAGAGAATTGCAAAACTTGAGGGGAAAAAATTGTCAAGTTAGAAAACGCTTGCTTCAATCCTATATTATTAAATTCACATGAATTATAGAACTGCTATACCTCTACATATGATAAGAAACAAACTAAGGTTGGAGAAGAAAAGACATCCCATTGTTCACTTCTCCCTCCTGCAGAAGCACATATACTGTGACTGTAGAAAAGTCCCTAGTGTCCCCATCATTCTAAAAAGTTCTCTAAAGCATTACATAATGCCCCAAATTCACAAGCGCATAATTTATACTACCAGATAAATTCCATGGTATGTGGGCTAGAGGCTCTCCGATGACAGGCACTTGCACAAAGAAGCATCTAGCGGAGCATCCTTACTTTTACTACTAGTCTTTGGTTTGGAAAACAGCCAGTTTTTGAGTCCCTGTGGGCCCACCGTCACCAGGCAATGGGAGTGTGCTGTCTCTAGAAGCCCCAGACAGCCAGTAATATTAGCTGCAAGGACTGGGACAGTCCCTATGCTTAGCATTGACTTGGCTGTCACAGCAGGGAACCGACATAGAAAAGACTCACTAGACAGGGACAAAAATATCAATGTCACAGACATGCTCGTCTGAGGGAGAGGGAAGATCATTTATAAACTATGAAAGGTTGAAAGTTGAAAGACTGTTTTGACCTTGGCCTCAACCAAAAAGACTGTTAATTAGTGTGACTTGAGACAACAGGGTAAGAAAATAAAATCATCTTAGGAGAGAAGTAAACAGTTGTTGACAACAGAAGGAAAGCAACTGGGCCTGAGACCAGGTACCTGTTCCCTCTCTGCAGTTGCAGCATGGGGGCTGAGGAGGGAGGGGAGCCCAAACAGGGCCTCAATACACCATGGACTTGAGTCCCTATTGGCTTAGGTGGCAATTGAGTGGCTTTCTTAAGCAAAAACAAATTTAAAAAAACAGTGTAAAAACAATAAATTAGGATTGAAAGTAGATAAATAATCAACCTTATTAAAACAGAATTTAAAAGCAAATAAAATTTTGGCAGGAACCTCTTGCTGGAGGCAGAGGGAGAATTTCTTAGAAAAAGCATCAGCAACTTTTTCTCCTAGTCTCACTTCCCCTTCTGGGTTCTCTTCTTTTGATTCTATGGCTACCAGCACGCCCAAGATCCTCAACGGTCTCACTCTCCTGGAACATGTAAAACTGAGCAGTATTTTACGAAAACACCACCGTTCCTTCTCTTCCCTCTGAGACAGATGACTGTGTTCTAAGTTACTAAAAATTTAGGAAGGGCCAAAAAGGAAATGGTAATCAAACTGAAGACTAAAACAGAACAGAAACTATTTCTCAAGCAAAATCAATGAAAGTAGCTAACGAATAATTTAAAAATAAAATTTCTCAAACAAAATCAGTGAAACTAGCCAAAAAGCTTACATCGCCCCACATTCTATTGTCCTAAGCGGAAAAAGCTGGTTCCACTTTGTATCTATCTTGCCTGGCCTGCTTTCCTGTCTTCTAGGGAAAGAATAACGGAACAACTAAAATGTGTATGAACTTACACGTGTGTTGAGAAGTGCAGAAGAGGCCTATCCCCTGAGTCAAATTTCCATCCACAGTCTGATTTACCACTTTGTTACATTTCTTTAAATCCACAGTTTTCCCTGTGAGAGTCTTGGGATGCGGATTGCCCTGAATCTCCAGCAACATCAAGACTGCCTTCAAACAAATGACAAGGTCCGCTTATATCTAAGAACTGGTATACGCACTCCTACAAGTTCCCTCCAAACACGGTGAGAGAACTCAACTTTGTTTTTTCTTTCTTCTTTTCCTTCCTCTTTGTATTATTGAAATCTCTGGGAGACTTAGTGCCTTCCCACTTTCCTCTGATTGCCAGTCTTATAGGCATAGCCAGATGGAAGGTGGGTGTTTGATAACACGGGCCTCGGCACTTCTAATGCAGCCATCAGCTGGCAGCCACGGGTGAAAGAGTTCTGGGAGGCTCAACTGGATGAAATCACTTCTCACATTCAAGAAGTCAGCTCACAAAAGACACAAAAATAATGATGGTACAGGAATAAGAAAGGATAAGATTCTCTCACAAAGTTTCCATATTGTGTTTATTTAAATATTGAATTCACCAGGACTAGAGTATCAACCAACCAAAGAAGGAATTGGATGCCCTTCTGACGCTCTGCTTAGTATCTATCGAATCAGAGCCAGGTCATGTGCTTCTTTCTTCCTCTGCCAATTTTTAATTTTATTCAAAGAACCTGTAACATTGTTTCCCTAAATCCAATAAGTGAACCACCTGCCACCAAGCCCCAAGATGCTTGCTAAAAATGCAGATGCCTTGACAGTACCCCAGGCGCAGTGCCTCAGAACTGCTAGGATGAGATCCAGCAATGCGGTTTCTTTGTAAGTTTGCTGATGATTCTTAAACATGCTGATATTTGAAGTTTTCAAACTTTAAAGTGCTTGAAAATCATGTTGAGAATATGCATAAAATGCATATCTTTGGACTAGGATTCGGTGGTTCTGGATAAGGCTCCCAATCAGCTTTTATTTATTTATTTTTTTAAACTTATTTAGATTCTTTTTTCCTTTTTTTTTTTTTTTTTTCTGTTTCTTGAGTACAGTTGACACGCAAATGTTACATTAGTTTCAGGTGTACAACACAGTGATTCAACAACTCTATACTTTATCCTATGCTCACCACAACGGAGCTACCATCTGTCACCATACAATACCATTACAATACCATTGATTATATTCCCTATGCTGTACCTTTTATTCCTGTGACTTATTCATTCCATAACTGCAAGCCTGTATCTCCCACTCCCCTTCACCTATGCCCAACCACCCATCTTCCTCCCCTCTAGCAATCATCAGTTTGTTCTGTGTATTTGTAAGTCTGATTCTGCTTTTCTGTTTGTTTATTCGTTTTGTTTCTTAGAATCCACATATAAGCAAAATCATATAGCATGGTTTTTGTCTAACTTATTTCACTTACCATAACACTCTCTAGGTCTACCTATGTTGACACAAATGGCAAGATCTCATCCTTTTTTATGGCTGAGTAATATTATATATATAATATATTATATATACATATATATGTGTATATGGCTTCAAAGTAAAATAAAAATATACTAGACACAGATTACCACCTCTTCTTTATCCATTCATCTATAGATGGACATTTGGTTTCCTTCCATGTCTTGGCTATTGTAAATAATGCTACAATGAAGAGAGGGGTGCATATATCTTTTCTAAATAGCATTTTTGTTTTCTTTGGGTAAATACCCAGTAGTAGAATGACTGCATCATATGGCATTTCAATTTTAATTTTTTGAGGAACCTCCATACTGTTCTCTGGTACAGTGGCTGCACCAACAGAGCATGAGGGTTCCTTTTTCTCCACACTTATATGGTCAATTAATCTATGACAAAGGAGACAAGAATATACAATGAGGAAAAGACAGTCTCTTCAATAAATGGTGCTGGGAAAACTGGACAGCAACACGCAAAAGAATGAAACTAGACCACTTTCTTACACCATATACAGAAATAAACCCAAAATGGATTAAGACCTAAATGTGAGACCTAAAACCATAAAACTCCATTTAAAGAAATGTTAGCATAGGCAATAATTTCTTTGACAGCAGCCATAGCAACATTTTTCTAGATATGTGTCCTGAAGCAAGGGAAACAAAAGCAAAAATAAACTATTGGGACTATAGCAATCTGCATTTTTGTAAAGCAACTCCAATTAATTCTGAAATAGGAGCACACTGTTCATAACACTGCATAGTTTCTGAGTATTATGCAAGGCAGGCAGCTCTACTCCCCAGCTCTTTGACTACTGATAGGCCTCGGTTTTATCTTACAAGTCTTGGCCTTTCCTGTTCTCTCTGTGGTGCCTTCCCCAGTGCTACTTTACCCTCATGCTTCCATTCTTGGACAGCCTACTCTTTAGATTCAAGTGCAAAAAGAAACTTCATTGGGGATTCAGAATATTTCATGGAAAATGCCGCTATGGTACAGATAAATCACAAGTAGGAATCTCATTGTTCAGGATGTCCGTCTCGGATAAATCACATTGTACCACCCTCAACTGACCTGAACGCCTTGCCACCAGCCCTGACTTGGGTCACATTCTTAGAGCTAGCTCCCCCTAGTCTGCCCTCTAAACCTGGGCACAGTTAATGCCTTAAGCTGTATTGACAACTTACAGTCCCTGCCCTGGGCCTCCAGCTCTTCTATTACCATTCCCTGAACTGTGACTAGTCCTGATCTCAGACTTCCCTGCTACACTGTCCCCTCTTTTATAATAATCTAAGATGGCTTTTGTTTTGTTTTATTTACTTTGAAGTCTTATTTTACAGATTTGCACTTCAAAAACATAAGCAATATCATAACAGAAATTTGGGGAAAAGAGAAAACTTGGAAAAATAAATTAAATAAGGAAAGAACATTGAAAGAAATACACTCCTTTTTCTCCATTTTACCAATTAGAAAACTGGGATATAGAACAATGAACAGCATTCCAACTGTATTTATTCATATATGTACCTTTACTCACATGGATAGATATCGATCACAGTATGAAACAACTTGTATCTTATATTTCTCCAATATTCACTAATTTATCTCTTTATTTATTCATTAACAAATATTTAATATACTAATGTGTCACACTACTGGTTTATATTCTTTTAAAACTTTTGCTGATATAATAAGCAAAATGTGATGCAACTTTGTGATTTAATTTTTATTTTGACTGCTAGTGAAGCTGAACATAATTTTCAGTTGTTTATTGTTTTCCATGATTTATTAAATATCCACTTAAATTCTTTGTCCATTTGTCTTTTGAGGTCTTTGTGACTTTTTGTTTATAAACACTTTATATATAAAAGTTGTTGGGGCACCTGGGTGGTTCAGTTGGTTAAGCATCTGCCTTCAGCTCAGGTCAGGATCCTGGAGTCCCAGGATTGAGCCCTGTATCAGGCTTTCTGCTCAGCGGGGAGTCTGCTGCTCCCTCTTCCTATGCCCCTACTCCTGCTCCTTCTCTCTCTCCCCCTTATTCTTCTCTTTTATTCTCCTCTCTTTTATTTTTAAATAAAATCTTAAAAAATTATAAAAATTGTTAATTCTTTGTTGATCATAATAGCTACATTATTTTCTCAGTCTGTATCTGTATTTTTATTTTGGTGGTTTAAAATTTTTCACGTTTGTTCTCTCTCAAATAAATAAATAAAATCTTCAAAAAAATAAAAAAATAAAAAACTTAAAAAAGGTTGCCCAGGTGGCTTAGTCGGTTAAGCCTCTGCCTTCGGCTTAGGTCATAATCCAGGGGTACTGGGATTGAGTCCACATCAGGGCTCTCTGCTCAGTGGGGAGTCCTGCTTCTCCCTTTGCCTCTGCTCCTCCCCACTGCTCATGCATTCTTTCTCTCTCAAATAAATAAAATCTTAAAAAAATAAAAAATAAAATTTTTCACATATTTGAAATATTTTAAAAATCATGATAAGCAATTTTTGTAAAAAACATTTGTAAATGTTTTCATTTATGCTCTTCTTTTTTCTTTCACTTGACATAAAAAAAAATTATTTCCTCTCCAGATGTTTGATAAATATACAGTTTTTCCCTAATTTTCATTTAATCTACTGGAATTTGGAGTATGGTTTGCATTTGTCTCACAAAGACCTCCTTAGGCCTTTATAATACTCAAGACACTGTCTTCTTTACAGCAGGGTTTTTGTATTCCTTTTTTAAAACCCAGTGGAATTAAGCAAGTATTAAAGGGTGTCCTCTGTATTATAGCAAATCACGCATAGGTTGTGGACTCCCTGCTTGAGTATGAGCTCCTTGGGGCAGAAACTCTATTATATTAATCACGCTCCACCCAGCCACCCTACCTGCCCTAATTTCAGCACAGAGACTGATACCAAGAATGTGTTTAAAATCATACTTACAGAATAAATCGAAAGTCATGATCCATGGGCTTTATTAAATATTTTCAATGTTTTAAATTCTAACTCTGATAAACTAAAGTACTAATGGTGTAGTTCTAACGGAAAGATGGTATAACTCTAAATTCACAGTTATATGTAAATTTAAGTGGTGTTTTGCTAAAGATACTCAGAAAAGTCCCCATCGAGAAGGGTACATGTTTTGTGAGAAGCCAATAGACCGGGCTTTCAGACAGAACTTATGACATAGATCATGGGTGAGTTGATTTGGCCTACCAGGAAAGCAAGGTGTTAAAACACACACACACACACACACACACACACACACACTGATTTTCTCCTCAATGTGTTTGAAAAGCAATATCCCTACAGATTTTTCAGCTTGTAAAATATCTTGCCTAAGTAGGTAGAGTGTTTCTGTGAAAAGTGCCCCTGGAGCACTGATTGGTAAGTGAGCTGACCTGGACCCAAGGACTCAGGCCCAGACCTGAACAACCTTCAGCAGAGTTGGCCTGGATTCTCAGTAGTCTCTAATGCGGCTCCCTTGGACCCACCCCTATCTGAGGTTGGCACACTGGGGAACAACCACAAGGTGGGGCTAGAGAGGAAGGAGGAGGAATCCCTCTCCTTCATACTGGCCAGCAGAATGCTAGTAATTGCAGCAGCAGCTCACTTCACTCAGGTCTGAGAACCATGGCAAAATTCCAGAGGGCTCTAACTTTATGTTCTAGGTTTTTATCTGTAACTAAGTCAGAAATACATGCTGCTCCAGGGGGTCCTGGTTCATCTCTTGGCGAGAAAAGAATGGGACATCTTGACTGACTAGTCCATCTACATGCCAAGCAGGAGGGAAGAGGTCATTACTAGAAGAATGGAGAATACTTGTCAGAAGAATCATCAAATGCCACCTAGATAGATGTTGTTAAAGTGAATGTTGAACATTAGAATTTTGTGGGAAATTCAGATGCAGCAAGGTAAATAGTCTGTGTTGGATTGACAGACAGGAGCAGCAACAGGGCTATTTATATAACTCCATCATAGAGACTTTCAGTGGTCTCCCAGGACTCTCCCAGCCTCTAAACATTTCACTCTAGCAAGAACTTAGGACAGTGGATAGTTACATGTATTAGAATACTAGCAGTTTCAATTTGCTTAATGTGTCAAGGGTAGTAGCATGCCCTCTATTTTTAATATCTCTACCCTGAAGCAGGGAGTTCCATGTGCTATACATTCATTGTCCAACAAATATGAATCATTACTCTTATGACTTCCACTATGGGCATACCTCACTTCTAAGGCCCTTGGAATATCTATTTCCCTTAGAGCGATTTTTATAAGAATATCTAACCCTTACTATTAAGACACTGTTTTAATGTTTTCCTGATTTCATTAATCCTCACAGCAACACTTACAGGTTGGAAGCTCTATTATAAAACTACTCTTCACCTGAACAAAATGAGACATCATAAAGGTTAAGTAATGTGCCCAAGGTATCATAACTAAGTAGTAGAACTATGGTATAAACCAGATTATAAACTAACTCCAAAGTTGACATTCATAATCATGAAAACATAGGATCTTTTCTCAATGATCTGATTTGAAGTAGGTGAGAAGAACATTTGCTTTAAGAATAAGAACCTGAGAAAACACTTTGAGGAAGTTCCAAGATGGCAGCATAGTAGGGGGAGCCTGAACTTGCCTCAACTTCAAGTACAACTAGATCAACCTTCAACTATTTTGAACAAGCAGGAAAAGGATCAGAGGAGTATAAAAACAATCCACACATTTGGAGCGAGTAAATGTGGCAGAAGCAAGGTTCAGAGCCCTGAACTGGGGAACTGGGGGGCCACAAGGCCAGGAAGGGAGGGAAGCCCAGTTCAGGGAGCAAAGTCAGGAAGAGGGATAAAGTCAGAAAGATTGCAGACCGTTCAATAAGCTGTGGTGAGTGGACATCAAAAGAAAGCTGAGGTAGTAATCCTTAAATCAGACAGATTAGATTTTAAACCAAAGACTATACTAAGAGATGAAGAGGGACACTATAGACACTTAAAGGGTCTATCCAACAAGATCTAACAATCATGTTTATGCCCCTATCTCGGGAGCAGCTAGTTATATAAACCAATTAATAACAAAATTAAAGAAACATATTGACAATAATACAATAATAGTAGGGGACTTTAACAACCCACTCATAGCAATGGACAGATCATCTAAGCAGAAGACCAACAAGGAAACAAGGAGTTCAAATGACACACTGGACAGATGAACTTCACAGATATATTAAGAGCATTCCATCCTAAAGGAACAGAATACACACTCTTCCCAAGTGCACATAGAACATTCTCCAGAATAGATCACATACTGGTCACAAATCAGGTCTCAACCAGTACCAAAAGATGGGGATCATTTCCTACATATTTTCAGACCACAATGCTTTGAAACTTGAACTCAATCATGAGAGGAAATTTGGAAAGAACTCAAGCAATTGGAGGTTAAAGAGCATCCTACTAAAGAAAGAATGGGTCAACCAGGAAATTAAAGAAGAATTTAAAAAATACATGGGAACTAATGAGAATGAAAACACATCTGTTCAAAACCTTTGGGATACAGCAAAGGTAGTCCTAAGAAGGAAGTATATTGCAATACAAGCCTCTCTCAAAAAATTATAAAAATCTCAAATACACAAGCTAACCTTACACCTAAAAGACCTGGAGAAAGAACAACAAATAAAGCCTAAACCAAGCAGTAGAAGAGAAATAATAAAGCTTAGAGCAGAAATCAGTGAAACTGAAACCAGGGGCACCTGGGTGGCTCAGTTGTTAAGCGTCTGCCTTCGGCTCAGGACATGATCCCAGGATCTTGGGATCCAGCCCTCCATCAGGCTCCCTGCTCCATGGGGTGCCTACTTCTCCCTCTCCTACTCCCCCTGCTTGTGTGCCCTCTCTCGCTGTCTCTCTGTCAAATAAACGAATAAAATCTTTAAAAAAAAAAAAAAAAAAAAAACTGAAACCAGAAAAACAGTAGGACAGATCAACAAAACTAGAAGCTGGTTCTTTGAAAGAATTAATAAGATAGATAAACCTCTAGCCAGACTTATCCAAAAGAAAAGAGAAAGGACTCAAATTAATAAAATCATGAATGAAAGGGGAGAGATCAAGACCAATATCCAAGAAATAAAAACAATTTTAAGAACTTATGAGCAACTATATGCCAACTAATTAGGCAATCCGGAAGAAATGAATAGATTCCTAGAAATGTACAAACTGCCAAAACTGAAACGGGAAGAAACAGAAAACCTAAACAGACCAATAACCAGCAAGGAAATTAAAGCACTAATCAAAAACCTCCCAAAAAACAAGAGTCCTGGCCAGAGAGCTTCCCAGAGGAATTCTACCAAACATTTAAAGAAGAAATAATACCTAATCTACTAAAGCTATTTCAAAAAAAATGAAATGGAAGGAAAACTTCCAAACTCGTTCTATGAGGCCAGCATTACCTTGATCCCAAAACCAGATAAAGGCCCCCTCAAAAATGAGAATTTCAGACCAATATCCCTGATGAATATGAATGTCAAAATACTCACCAAGATACTAGCCAATAGAATCCAACAGTACGTTAAAAGGATTATTCAACACGACTATTTGGGATTTATTCCTGGGATGCAAGGATGTTTAATATTTGCAAATCAATCAACATGATAGATCACATTAATAAAAGAAAGGACAAGAACCATATGATTCTCTCAACTGATGCAGAAAAAGCAATTGACAACATACAGCATCCTTTCTTGATTAAACTCTTCACAGTGTAGGGATAGAGGGAAAGTACCTCAATATCATAAAAGCCATCTACAAAAACCCCACAGCAAATATCATTCTCAATGGAGAAAAATTGAGAGCTCTTTCTCTAAAGTCAGGAACACAAGAGGGATACCCAATCTCACCACTGTTGTTCAACATAGTACTAGAAGTCTTAGCCTCAGCAAGCAGACAACAAAAAGAAATAAAAGGCATTCAAATTGGCAATGAAGACATCAAATTCTCACTCTTTGCAGATGACATGATACTCTATGTGGAAAACCCAAAAGACTCCCACCCAAACTTGCTAGAGATCGTACAGCAATTCAGCAATGTGGCAGGATACAAAATCAATGCACAGATATCAGTTGCATTTCTATACACTAACAATAAGACAGAAGAAAGAGAAATTAAGGAATCAATCCCATTTACCATTGCAACAAAAACCATAGGACACTTAGGAATAAACTTAACCAAAGAAGTAAAGAATCTGTACTCTAAAAGCTACAAAACACTTATGAAAGAAACTGAGGAAGATACAAAGAGATGGAAAAACATTCCATGCTCATGGACTAGAAGAATAAATACTGTTAAAATGTCTATGCTACCCAGAACAATCTACACATTCAATGCAATCCTTATCAAAATATCATCAAGGCTGCAGCAATTTCTTGCAAGACATGTCTCCAAAGACAAGAGAAACAAAAGTAAAAATGAACTATTGGGACTTCCTCAAGCTAAAAAGCTCTTTCACGGCAAAGGAAACAGTCAACAAAACTAAAAGCCGACAGAATGGGAGAAGATATTTGTAAATGTCTTACCAGATAAAGGGCTAGTATCCAAAATCTATAAAGAACTTATCAAACTCAACACCCAAAAATAAATAATCCAGTTAAGAAATGAGCAGAAGACATGAACAGACATTTCTCCAAAGAAGACCTACAGATGGCCAACAGACACATGAAAAAAAGGCTCCACATCACTTGGCATCAGGGAAATACAAATCAAAATCACAATGAGATACCACCTCACACCAGTCAGATTGGCTAAAATAAACAAGTCAGGAAACAACAAATGTTGGCAAGGATGTGGAGAAAGGGGAACCCTCTTACACTGTTGGTGGGAATGCAAGCTGGTACAGACACTCTGTAAAACAGTACAGAGGTTCCTCAAAAAAGTCGAAAATAGAGTGACCCTATGACTCACCAATTGCACTACTGAGTATTTACCCCAAAGATCCAAATGTAGTGATCTGAAGGGTCACCTGCAATCCAATGTTTATAGCAGTCAAACTACGGAAAGAGCCCAGATGTTCATCAATAGATGAATGGATAAGGAAGATGTGGTTCACATATACAATGGAATATTACTCAGCCATCAAAAAAAGTATGAAATCTTACTATTTACGTTGACATGGATGGAACTGGAGGGAATTATGCTGAGCGAACTATGTCAATCACAGAGGACAATTATCATATGATCACTCATATGTGGAATTTAAGAAACAAAACAGGATCATAGGGGAAGGGAGGGAAATATAAAATAAGTTGAAATCAGAGAGGGAGACAAACCATACAAGACTCTTAACTATAGAAAACAAACTGAGGTTTGCTGGAGGGGCGGTGGTTGGGATGTGGTAACTTGGTTTTGAGCATTAAAGAGGACACATGATATAATAAGCACTAGGTATTATATCCAACTGATGAATTACTCAACTCCACATCTGAAACTAATGATGTACTATATATTAACTAATTGAATTTAAATAAAATAAGTAAAAAAATTTAAAAATTAGAAAATAATAAGAAATAAGAACCTGAGATTTCAAGATTTTAAGATTCTCCTATAAAGTTCAGGGTAACCTATTGTGTGAATACATTTTCATTTCTGCAAAATAGAATGTTATTTTGTGAAAGTAATATGGCAATGTCTCTACTGACCTGAAGGCAAATAAAATAAAGTTATTAGAGCTAATCCAGCAAACACTAAAAGGATGGGTTTGTTCATTTTTATTGAAAATAATTACATGAAAATATATTCTTGCATTTATACTTTGTAAGATGACAGTTCATATGGATAAAAGTTAAAATGAGATTTTTCACTATATTTGTATTCTATTGATTTAGCTGGGGGCAATGGGATTGAAGAAGGCAAAATTATCTGGTCAGCCTTGCAGCCATCCAGTTCCACATGGAGATATCATTACAATCTCATATTAATGAAGAAGACTCTGATCGGAGTTGTCTTGCTCTGGCTAGATTTCAAATTCAGGAAACTTAATCAGAATGGAAATTATTTTCTCTTGAGAGATTATACTCTGAAATATTTCAAGTGACATTTGATGGATATGCTTTTAATTTATTTCAATAGGCTCTATCAAGAAATCTCGTGATGTAGAACAACATGTCGGGACTCTTTTATTTACACTAGAATATTCTAATGTGTTACATCTGTTGGGGTCAAAGAAATCTTGAAATCTGAGTTGATCTCATGTCATCCAGTCTGCATTAGCTTTATAGCTCCAAAATGGAAACTAATATCTATCAACATAACTTATTTGAATATTTTATGAAGACTTTATCCCATGTATTAAGAGAACACTTTTAAAGCAAACTAATGACTGTATCGGCATTATCTTGTCTTTCTTTCTAACAGAATAAAACTTCATATTGACTGTTGATTTCCACTGGCATTTTCCAAAGGAACTTTTATTGGAATAAATGGCTTAGCATTCCAGCCTATCACTACCACCTTTGAAATATCCACAGCTTCTGTTTTTCCCTCTACATTTCCTATAATCCCTTATTTCCTTTAACATCATTATTTCCTTCCTCCATACCTTATATTATTCCAAAATGAGCTTCAGTTTCCTTCTCTGTTGCTGATGATACTGGAATTCATTTATGCCACAGTCACCATGCAGGACTAAGTCCCCTGAAGACCCCTGACCAAACTGTTTCTGCATTGGCTTCTATAATTTCAAATTTCTTGCTTCTGCTGATATTGACAATGAATTATCTACCCCTTGAGACACTGTATGCCCTGTGCTTAGCATGTATGAAGTGTTTAATATGAGTTAATTAAATAAATGAATGAATAGATAAATCAGACTTGTTAATCTCAGCAATTTTTTTGTCCCCTGTCACTGCAGTGGTCTCCTCTCTCCTTAATTAGTCTTTCTGCTACTATGATTTCTGCTGCCCCAAACTACTCATGTTAGGTCCTTGTGTTTCACAGTCACTAGCTGATAACATTATTACTTTCTTCAGTGCACTTTCTGACCATATCAGTCTTCTTTCTCTCCCATTTCTGCTAATCCTGGGACTCACCTGGCCATCCTGTTGAGGTTGAAATTCAGCTGCAACTTTCTTCAATCTCTCCATCTCTTAGCTCTAGAAAAGTACTAGTTGGGATTTACATATAGTAGATCACTGGTGATCTGAGCAAGACTTGTTCCAGAAAAGTAAGGACATTGGTGCTCAAGAAAATCTTAGAAGTGGAGAAATTAAAGGTAAGGAGTTAAGACCAAGCAAAGAAACTTGGCTGTAAAAGAAAGAAGAAAAATAAGAGTGCAACTGGAAGTGGAAACGAAGATAAAGAAAGGCTTTTTAAATAAAACAAAGTCAAGTATTGTTATAAGTTATGAGGAAAGAACCCAAGAGAGGAAGATATTGAAAACACTGATGACAGAGTTATGGCTGTGAAATTCTGGTCATGTAGGACATAGGAAGACACGAGTGCTAAGGCACAAGTGGAAGTATTAGCCTAAAAGAAAAGAAATTTCTTTTATTGAGGCAAGTGGAAAGGAATAAGAATGAGTATGGGTAACTATAGGTAGAGGGATAAAAACCCTCAATTTTCTTTTTGAATAAGAATAAACGTCATCTGCTGAAATAAGTCAGTAGCAAAAGAGAAAAACTGAGGAGAAGGTAGAGACATAGAATCATCAATTACCTTAAGTTTTTTTTTTTTTTTTAATGAGATTATCCAAATGTTCTGGATACAGTAAAATATACACTCTCAAATTGCTGGCAGCATTGGCAAAATGTTTTTGAAAATCTATTTGGCCTAAAAAATATTAATATATTTGAATCTACTGAGTATATTTCTAATAAAATAATTCAAAATATAGACAGCTTATGTACCAAAGTGTTCACTGCAAAATTACTCATTGTAGGGAAAAAACTGGAAACAATCTAATAGTCCAGTGATAGAGATATGGCTGTATAAGTAAACAAATTAGTTATATAATTAACTAATTATAAATAAATCAAATTAATTATTAATTAAATTAACTAATCATGGTATGTCCAAGCAATACAAATCTATGTAGACATTTAAATAATGCTTACCAAGAATTTTTAATTTAATGGAGAATTTCTTTTTATGAAAAATAAATCCAATGACTTTCTTATGTTAATTAAATATGTTATAGACTAAATATAAAAAGAAAATGAATAAAATGATAGCAATATACAGAGTTATTTTTACATTTTTGTAAATATTTTTCAGTATTTTCCAAGTTTTCTACAAAGATGTATGTTACTTTCATAATCAGAAAGTACATATCAAATATTTTTAAAAAATCTTTGGTAAATTGTTAAGACTAGTACTGGAGAGGAGGAAAAAAGGAGTAGTTTCTACGTGAAAATAAAAACGAAGACAAAGTGGGTAAAATAAAGTACAGACTCCTGGAACTCAAGTTAATTAACAACATTGGACATTTTCTGAGTCAGCATTGCAAAAGTCCAAAAAAAGATTTGGGCCTCAGATATTTTGAGCATTTAAAAATTGCATGATTTAACATAAAAGATATGCATTTCTGGTTCATCTTGAAAAAGAGTAAAATGTTCAATGTTAAAGAGTAAAAGTTTCAACGGACACCGGGACTCCATTTTAATATAGTAAAAGGTCCTTGGACATGTGGTATGGCTGCCCTCCTCAGGTGAATTATGTGACTGCAGTTATCCATAATCCTTACCACCATATTTCCTTGTTTTCCTGACAATGAGATTAAGTGGCAGTTGCCTTTTGTTCAACACCCTTGCTTTGTTATATATATATATAATATATATATGTGTGTATATATATATATAATATATATATGTGTGTATATATATATATATATATATATTTTTTTTTTTTTACAGCAAATCAATGTTTTTCTGTCACCACGTCTAGTGAAACAAGAGTCAAATACATGCACTAACTGTGGAACATTGTGATGAAGGGGACATTTTAATATTAGGATTCAGTCTTTACTTTCAGCAGATTACCCGCACATAAATAAAATAGGATAAGGATATATTATACCAATCTCATGACAAGATAAAATATAAGGTAAACACAACAGAAAAGAAAGAGCTTTCTATAGGCTGGAGTAATGCTTGGTTGAAGAAGGGGAATTGAACCATGTGGAATTAGGTGAGAATCCCTATTGGGAGAGGAATAGCAAAGTTGAGAGACCAGAAAGGGACTTTCTCAGGCACAGAGGAATTAGTGTTATAGCCAAGGTTCATTTTGGGAAAGAGTGACTAAAAAGTTCATATAAGAAAAGTGGGCCAATAGTATCCTGAAATTCAGGAAGAGGAATTTGGAACTTTATTCTTTGAGGAAACTATTTGTGCTCTTGAACACAAGAAGTCAATGTTTTAAGAAGTTTAATTTGGAAGGAAGTTGATTTGAAGGAAGAGATTAGAGACAAAGATGACAACTAAGTGTTTGTAACAATCCGTATTTATGCACAGTCAACAAGTTCTTATAGAACACTTGTTGTGAGAGGCTCTCTGTTTGGCACTGGGGATACACAATAATCAAATTCCTTGACCTCAAATAAATATTCCAGTGGAAATACACAGATAGTGAACATGTATATAAGTAGGTACAGCATACAACAGAATAGAGTGATTTGTGAGCACAGGATCCTACTGGAGTTAATGTGATCAGAGGACACTTCTCTGAGAAGTGACAGGGACTTGAGTCTTCAGTGATGACTATGAGACCAAACATGAGAAGAATACAATTGTCAGAGGGAATAAGAAGCACAAAGGTCCCAAAAGGAAAGGAACATGGTATGTTTAAGGGATCAAAAAAAGAAAAACAAAAACAAGAAAACAAGGTTGCAGAAATGTAGTCGGTAATTACATTAGGATAGGAGATGTGGTCAGAGGAACCAGATTATGTAGGGACTTGCTAGCCATGGTAAGGACTTGGACGTTCTTCTCATTGATCTATGAAGCCACTGGAAAGCTTTAAGCAACAATATTACTCTTTGGAAAGACTACTTTGGTTATATGAAGAATGGACCATGAGAGGACAACAATGGACCCAGGAGGCCCGTAAGAAGGGCAATAGGCAATAGTCCAGAAAAGAAGTAAAAGTGGCTTAGATCACGGTTTATCCGAGCAGATGGTTTCAAGTTGTCAGGTTTCAATATATTTTGGAAGAAGTACTCATGGGACATATTAACAGATTGGATGTGGAATAAAAAGAGAAAGAGAAATTAAAAATTTGATTGGTTGTGGTTCCTAAGCAACTAAATTTGGCCATTCCTAAAATAATGAAAACAAAGGAAAACAGTGGTGGGGCAGCACATAGAAATAAAGATTTCTATTTAGAAAATCTTAAGCTTGACATGTCCATTATATATCCAAAGAGAGGTGTATGTGCAAAGGCACTTTGATATGTAAGTCTGGAGGTCAGCAGAGGTTAAGAATGGAGATGTGCACTTAGGAGTAAACAGGTGGTATTTAAAGTCATGGTTCTGGACAAGATCACCAGAACAAAGAAAAGCCAAGAATAAAGTCCTGAGATAACTCAACAATTTTTAAAAAAGATATATTTATTTATTTGAGAGAGAGTGAGAGAGAGAGACAGAGAGCAATGAGTGGGGGGAGGGGCCGAGGGATAGAATCTTTAAGCAGACTCCCCACTGACATACGGCTCACTCTCATGATGAGATCATGACCTGATCAGAAATCAAGAGTAGGATGCTCAATCGACTGAGCTACCCAGGTGCCCAAAGATAACTCAATATTTTACATTTGGAAGAGTGGTGGATTAAAACTCAGATGTGTCTGATTAAATCAGAGCCTTTTAACAATATCCTGGAAAATAACTCTCTGGAGATTCTCACCTAACTGCTGATCTAAAGATCAACAATAATCTCTAACAAGTCATCAATGGCCTACAAACAAATGCTACTATGTTCTCTTAAAATACACTGATTACATACTTTTTAAGACGCATAAACTTCAAAATGGCCCAGCCAACAGTCTGCTCCCTCAGTAAGCTGATGCCTTTTGATTGTTTTCTCATTTACCAGGGAATCAGAAGAAGCCATGGTGACTTCCCTTTTTAGGCTGCCATGGAGCAAGCTAGTTAGGAAAAAAATTTTATTTTTTAAAAGAATAGATATAGCTGTCAGGGGGGAAAAAAGTGTATGTCTGTGTGTATGAGTATTTGTGTCTATGGACAAGAATTTAAAGAGACTTTTAGAATCAGTTAGGTCAAGAAAAATTGCACTTAATAACCTTATAGTCTCACCCTTGATCATTTAAAATCATTTTATCAAGAACATGTTTAAAAGATAAATATGACTGGTTTAAAAAACAATGTAATTCCAACTTTAATATTCATTTTTTCTTTTTCAAAATTCATTTACTTGAGAGAGAGAGAAAGAGAGCACCAAGGGAGAGGGAGAAGCAGGCTCTCGAGCCCAACGCCCAGGATCCCAGGACCCTGGGATCATGACCTGAGCCGAAGGCAGACACCCAACCAACTGAGCCACCCACGCACCCCCCAAATTTAATATTCAAGATGATGACGGTGGTGGTGGTGGTGGTGGTGATTATCTTTGTGTAAGAGGAAAATAGGCTGTATTTTTAGTACTGTTACTACCAGCAGGAGAAAGTGATCTAGAAGTTCTTACACTGAACTGACTCGCAGGAATCCCATAGCTGAAAGAATTATCCAGTAAGAATATACTTGTATAGAGCGGGATGTTTTTATCCTTAGATACCAATGCTCATCAAGGTTTTTATCATAAGCAACTGAAGGACATAAAATACCCAACTAGAACTACAGTGATCAAGACACACAGTTTTTAAAAATATAGCATTAATACCTTGAAATTTTAGTAGAGGTTAGTCATAAAATGAAGACAGGGCATTCTGAGAGAAAATAAATTTGGAAACTGTTAAGGTAACGTTAAGTGGACTTTTTTTTATTATAGTACATATCAGAATCTTTAATATGCTAATATGCTTTGTGATTTTCCAAGAAAGGGATCTGTGTATAGAGCCCTTTAAGAGGTAGCTTCTAGTCAAGGCTATTCCAGAAAAGTGGCAATAATAGCATTATATGAGGGACAAGTCTGAAGAGATGGTGCTATAAGAATTTGATGACATGAAGAGTAGATTCAATTGAACTGTAATGTGTTACTTTTTAAATTTGTATATTGAATTATCATTGCTATCCAAGGACTTAAAAGAACCCCCACAGCATCAAGTAGTATAATAAAGAATTACTTGGCTGGTTATCAGGAAATTGGATTTTAATTCCTACTTTAATCATCTTCTTGATCTAGTCACTGAACCCCTCTGAGGTCTCACCAAATCATTCATTTATTCAGTGAACACTGAATATATCTGCTGTACACAACACTGTTCTAGGTGCTAGGGATATAACAATGAACAAGAAAGATCTAGTCCTTAACCTCATGGAACTTACATTCTAGTATGGAAGACAGGCAGTGAATAAATATATAATTCCAGCTGATTTTAGACAACATGAAGGGATAAATTGGGATAAGATATTACAAAGTGAAGGAGGAGAGTGAGGCTTAGTTATTTTCTCTACAAAAGGAGGAAGCTGGACTTCACCAGTAATTTTCATAGTTTTAAGTAATTACATATGAAAAACACCCAAACAAATTAACTATTTGGCTCTCCCAAATAAAATTTATTTTTCTCATTTAACAAGAAGGCAGGAGGTAGGCAATTTAGGACTGGTAGAGTAGTTTAAGGATGTCACTGGGGCTCTGGGTACTTTCAGTGTTTCTATTCACTGTCCTTAGGGTGTAGTTTTTATGCTCATGGCCATTCATGCAAAAGAGTTGTCTCACATTCATATTCCAGGCATAGCAAAGAAAGAAGGAATACAGAATAGTGTCTGCATTAGGAAAGTGATTTCCCAGAAAAGGGGTTTTCTTGCATCTTCAGCAAGGCTGGAAAACACAAACATTTTTAGCTGATTTGAGTGCCTCTGCTAAAAATACTCAGTTGCCCTGATCTGATTCATTTAAGGAAGGACTGAGTAGAAAATGAGTAAGCAATTAGGATACCATAATGCTTAGAGGACAAATGTATGTCTACTCCAGCATCCAAACTACTATTGGATAATAATAATATTGAATACTGCAATAACAATATTCATACTGGTATCCGGCATTAAGAGTAAAATACTGATTCATATAAAAGTATTTATAAGTGATACGTTTGAAAAACAAACAATCCATGAAAGATCAGAGAAACCTATTAAACCGAACCAGAGGAGCAACCAACTTAAGAGTAAGTGTTAAAACTACAATGAAAGATTAAAACACAATTTACCAGTAGATCTAGACTGTCACTTAATTAGGTTTGGCACATATGGGTTCTAGCAGTATATTTCTCACTTTTATCACAAGTAAGCTAAAAATCAAACACTAAATGAAACGATGATAATGTGCTCTTCAATCTACAACTTTATAAGATACTCCAATATATTCCTGTAGGTGAATGGGGTGTTGTTCTTGGAACTCCACAAAAGTGTATTACATTGGCAGCTCAAATTAACTTGATGATGGTCACTAATGTGTCACATGTGACATTAACACCTTTAGGTTCGTGTGATGCTTTTATTACTTATTCTCATTTTACTTTGTTTCAGATGTATTTTTAAGTAAAAATCAAATATTTACAGCAGATGTCTGAGAAATGCTAAAAGTTGAAAAACACTGAAGTAAATGGCTTCAATCTCACCTTCAGACTCAGACATTCTTAATATCTTTGCATCTTACAAGAATCCTATCTTTGTGAAAGACATTAGGATTAAACAATCGATTAACATTAGTTTTAGTTTATGCTTTCAATGTTCATCAAATAACAGTGATTTCTCAAATCTTTTAGGATTTTGGAGTAGACATTATAAAACTAGTGGAAATACTAATGATATAATGCATCCACAGATGGGTAAATCCCTCTCATCTGTAACTCCTAAGAAACTCCTAAAAAACACAAAGAGCAGTATTCATTTTTAAGCTATTTGCACACATTCTAATCTCACAGACTGCTGGAGAATTCAAAACTCATCTACTAGGGATTATATGTATTACTAGTTAGATACTCAGTTTACTTAGGCTGGGATATATTTTGATTATGTTTACAGAAGCATTCTAAAATATATTTTAAAGAAAATGTTTTTATTTTGTCAATTTATGAATATTCAATTACTTCATCTAAGATTTAAATGGTATCATATCAAGCTTAAATCTTCTACAATCTATCTTTCAAAAGACAAAAACCATTACCTATTGACTTAATCATTTAATTTCTAAGATAATACCTTAAAGAAATAATCCTAATAACAGAATAAAGCTTTGGGGTGCCTGGGTGGCTCAGTTGGTTAAGCATTCAACTCTTGGTTTCAGCTCAGGTCATGATTTCATGACCTGAGGAAAAACAAGGAAAAAAAAAACAAGGAAAAAAAAACTTTATTCATGAAAAGTTTCACTGGATAAATACATATATTTAATTTGGAAGCATTATCATTATTAATATAATGCTATGCAGGAAAGAGTGAAAAATAAACATATTAAAGAATAAAGAATTATAAGGATATAGATAATATTGGGCATTTTTTTATATAGCCAATTTTAAATAAACTTTATTTTTTAGAACATTTTTAGAATTTAGAAAATTGAGAAGATAGTACAGAGTTCCCATATTGCAATTGTCTCATGTTTTTCTCATGATTAGACTAGAGTTATGGATTTAGGGAGGAAAATCTGAGGTACAGTGTCATTTTCATCCCATCGTAGCAACGGTACATACTATCGACCTGCTTTATGACTGGTGATGTTGACCTTGATGATCTGACTCAAAGTTTTCTCCACTGTAAGGTCACTCCCCTTCACTTTTTAAGATACTGTATGCTTTGAGAGAATGTGACTACTATGCACAGCCATACTCAAGGAATAGAGAATTACACTGCCTCTCCTTTAGAATGGAGTATCTTCATAAATTATTTATAAAATTTCTACATGAGAGACTTATCTTTTCTTCCAATTTATTAACTTACTCATTTACCTATATCAGTATAAACTCATAGATATTGGCTTTATACTTTAGGTTATAATCAAATAGCACTTTATTTTGTTGTCAATTTTTTCTACCTCTGGTGATTAGGAGCTCTTTCAGTTGACTCCTGTGCCCCTTTGCCATACCCTTATCAATGTGGGTTTGGGTTTGTTATTTCCTGTTTGTTTCTGTGTGTGTTTTTGAACACTCCCCAAGTCAAGCAAGTCAAGCAGAGAAAGACAATTATCATATGGTTTCACTTATTTGTGGAACATAAGGGATAGCATGGAGGACACTAAGGGAAGGAAGGGGAAAATGAAGGGGGGGAAATCAGAGAGGGAGACAAACCATGAGAGACTATGGACTCCGGGAAACAAACTGAGGGTTTTAGAGGGGAGAGGGATAGGGGGATGGGTTAGCCCAGTGATGGGTATCAAGAAGGGCACATATTGCATGGAACACTGGGTGTTATACGCAAACAATGAATCATAGAACACTACAGCAAAAACTAATGATGTACTGTATGGTGACTAACATAACATAATTTTAAAAATTTAAAAAAAGAAGAGTCAGGGCATACTGGCCATGTGTGGAGTTAAGGTGTTGTTGAGTTGGGTAGAGCTAGCAGGAGGAGATGAAAGCAGGAGAGATAAGGAGGGAGTGAGAAAGAAAGAGCATGCAAGTTAGCGTACGATGGTTAAGAATGGATTCACTTTCTTTTCAAGTTTAGGTTTGCAGCTATCAATCCAGAAAAAGAATTAGTCAGTTACTTGAGTCAGCTGGATTTTTCTCCATTAGGGACTCGACACATAGATAAAACAAATATTACTTTGGTTTTTCATCAAACCACCATATGGAAAGATGCGCTGGGTCTTTGCCAAGGCAGAAAAAAATGTCACCTTTCCATACCTATCAGGGGCACACTGCAACAAGGAGTTTATTATTCTTCACCAAAAACTGTCTAGTCACTGAGTGGGGTAGGGAAAATGAAAACTATAGATTTATAATTTAGTCTCTGTGTGAGAATGCACATCATCATTCTTTGATAAATGGAGATAAAAATTTCAATTTCACTTTAGTGAAGATTCTTGTTAGGATTCCCGAAGCCAGGGTCCCTATCTAACTCAAATAAGGTGAGAGTAATGGTAGATAGGATGATGGGGGCCTGGGCCCCCAGGCTTCTGGAGTATTAGAGGTAGCCTGGTAATATACACAAAGTCAGTCTCATCTAGATTCAAATGCCAATAGTATCCATTTCTAATATTGTGATCTGAAGTAAGCCATTTAATGTCTCTTTACAATGAGAATAAATTCCATACTTCATACACTTATGGTGGGGATCAACTGAGGTAATACATACGAAAATTTCTAACATATTTTTATGCACATAATAAGCACTTAGTGAATATTTTTCCGTCCTTCCCATTCCTGCAGTGACATATCCTGCCAGGAAATACTGAATGTAAGGCTGTCACATGTGGGCCTTCTAAGTATCTTTAAACCCAACTAGCTGCAACAAGGCAGGGCAAACCAGGTAAATACAACTTGCTAAGGCAGCTGATGTCCTTTGGCAGCTGTTGGAATCAATCCCGCTACAGACCCTTTCTGACCATGTCAGAAACTGTGAGACGGTTAAAAAAAGAATTTGTCCCCCAAATTGCAGAAGTGGGAGGTAGGAAAGCAGGTGGAAATGTTCAATAGTGTTACATGGAACCAGCAGAACATTCTATGATCTTGCCATTTGGAAGGTCTGTTTTCAGCTGGAGTCTCAATCAGGAAGTTACCATTTCAGTCAAAAGAGCGACATTAAGCTGTTCCCATTCCCACATTCAGAACACATAACAAGGCAGAATATGGAAAACAGAGCTCTAAGATCAGAAAGCTGGAAAGTCCTATCATCAGACAAGCCTGTACAGAGAAGGCTCCTGAGTTAGTACATAGCTAAAGATGTTTTACAGAGCAGATTAACGGGAGCCAGAGTCCCCCAAGTGGGGCAACTTACAACAATTTGTTACCGAAAATCTGAGTTTTAAGCATTTCAGACTGGAACTGAGGGGTGTCAAGGAAAGAGAATGGGATTTGGAGATTCCTGGGTTTTAATCTCGGTCTGCACTGACCACTGAAAGATGATGGGGATGTGATTTGATTCCTGAGCTTTGATTCCTCAACTGTAAGGTGATAAAATACCCACCTTAAAGAGCTGTTGTGTGGAGTCCATGAACTTGTTTTGTGAAGTGCCAAGCACAATGCCGGACAGAAAGTAGTACCTGAATAAGCTGGGTGGCATGGAGCAGCAGCAGCAGGGGCAGCAAAGGCCAACAGGTGGAGAAGGAGTCCTTCACAAGGTCTCCAACAACTAAAATCTCGGGACAAGTAAGTCTAAGTCCCAACCACTGAGAGAATGCCAAGATTCCTAGTGGGGAAATCTTACCCAGTCAGTACAGCCAGAGGGCTGGATTGAAGCTAAGACAGCAGCTAGGTTAAGATCAGGGGCCAGTTGGAATGGACTGGGACAGAAGCAAATCAAGAGTGAAGTAATCCTGGGAAATTATACTAAATGGAGAGTCTGTCTGCCTGGATCAAAATATTGACACTAGCTGATCAGATGAACTTGACAGGTCCCTTCACCTCCTTGTGCCTCAGTTTCCTATTTGAAAAATGACAGGATTATATAGTTGATTTGGACAGTCTCTTCCAGTCTGAAGGACTCTGCACATCTCTTGTGTTAACCACTGTAACAACAATGAGGATCTCGGCCGGTCTTGTGCACTCCTAGACTTGGCTGTGCACAGGACCTGAAGCATTTCCCCCAGACCTCAGCATCGAGGCAACTTGGAAAACTAAAAACAGTAGAGAGAAAATGAAAAAAGCCTATCCTCAGACCTTCCCTAGAAATTTTTGCCCAGAATTATGGAAAAAAAAAATACCAATACCCTGAAATATTTTATATGCTTATTCCAAACACTATAATGCTCTGTGGAAGTCTGAGGTTTTCAAAATCAAAACAAAACCCATTTTGAAAGGAAAAAAAAAAAAAAAAACACATTACTCTTCAGGTTTATGTACTTCTTAAAAGTAAAATGGAGCTGGAAATTCTTCCTCCGGGATTTCACCAACAGCCAAAAACAAATATAACTTCTTTGACAAATAACAGTTCTGTATTATGACTAAAAAAAAAAAAATCTTGTCATAAAAATCTAATCTTGGAGATATATACTCTGTCTGCATGAAATAGCAATAATAGAACCAATATCTATCATTTCTGTCTTTTATGCATTTAATTGCTTAACCAATAGCTCTATGAAAAGGCATATGATAGAGTCAAACTGGCATTTGGTTCTCTCTTTTTGGTTTAAGAAAATTAAACTTTTGAATCTCATGGAAAAAAGAAAGTTATCTTTTAAGAGTTTTTTTGACTCCACCCAAAAAAACTGAGAAATATGCTCTACTTGTCAGCCCTATGTCAGACCAGTCAGACTATGACTGATATTAAGGGGAAATATTTCAAAGCAAACAGCAACAATATTTGATGTCAGAAGTTACATTTTTGAGTCTCCCAAAGTTACAGCCTGCAACCCAGATCTACCACCATCTACCTTGCCCTATTCTAAGGCCAGCATTCACCTATAGTAAGATGATAAATTTAAGTCATTTTAAGTTTAAAAAAAGTCAATTGCTGGCTCTCCATTATATCTTTTCCTATAATACAGGTTTTCTAGGATGCTATAGACACATAGCTCTTCCCAGATTCTCTGGGTAATGAAAAAAGAGAACCAGAGTTGTCTACTAAAAAAAATAATAATAATAATAATATCATCATCAATAGAGAATAGGTTGCCCAAACTATTTAATGCTTAATAACCTTTGTAAAGATCATAATACATAAATCAGGACCTTAGGAATGTTACACTCACCTCTCCACCCAAGCTGTTTCTTGGACATATTGATTGGACAAAATTTTAAGAAAAGAGTAGCCAATCATCACCAAATCCACTTTCAACAAATATAAATTATGTCTCAATTAACTCTGTTATATTATCAAATGGTGGAAAAGTGTAGAAATGTGAAAAAAGTGTTGACATGTCTTTTCTCAAAGGGCCATACAAATCATCAAAAGGCCATACAAACCATCATATTTCTTTGATATTTGTATGTATAATATTTCATTATTATGAATTATGAAATCATAATAATGAATTCATTATATATTTTATATATTATATAATTTTATATATTATATAATTCTGATTCCCTGTCATGAGACATGTATCTGACATATTATAAAATTAATTGTACACAAACACATGAATGCAGACAGAAGTAATGACTCTGGGTCACAGGAATAATGAATTATAATATGATAACCTTAGGTATATACAAAACTATTATAAACAAAAGTAATATAGAAAAAAATAATTTTCAGACATGCAAATCTGAAATATAATACCATATTTTTATACAGAACTGCATAATAAAAGTAAAATAGCTATGAGATAATGGAAGATTTTGAGGTAGATCATAAATTAAAAACATATTCAATTATGTTAAATATTTTAGTATTTTATTATAATAGTAATAGCTTGTGACATTTGCTGAACATAAAATAAGAACTAGGCACCATATTTAATATCTTAAAATGCATTATCCCAATTTATCTTCATATAATCCTTAGAGCTAAGTACTATTTATACCCTTTTACAGAGGTTAATTTCCCACCATTATGCACATTCTGGGCATCTTCACACCAAAGGTGTCTTATCCCTACCTCCTATGATGTTTGTTTCTGGCCTTTCTTTCCCTTCGAAACTGACTTGTGCTAACTCTTCTATCAAGACTCAAAGAGGTTGCTGAGAAGTTACCAGAAAGATCATAAGTATTAAAGAGATCACAGAGGTTAGAAGCTTGACATACAGTCCTTCTCAATAATATTTGTATTTTACAAAAAAAAAAAAATAATAATAATAATAATATTTGTATTTTAACAGGGTCCTTTATGGTTTTATGTAATGAATGTAGGAATAATAATCTGCTTATTGGAAGCTACTGAAAAATTTTTGAGAACATAAGCCTTCTGAATACTCTTTAAAAAAGTGAATGTACTGATCAGAATTCTGATAGCAAGTGACAAAGTCAACTTTCAAACCTCACGATTTCCATGACCAGAGAAAACTGACTATAGAAGTTCTAGTTAGGTGGTTAAAAGCTCCATTTGGTGGCTTGAGTCGGATGCCCGCTGCTGGATAATTAAACTGTGACCAGGGAAGAGCACGAAGAAGTGGGCAGTCCCAACCAATTCTCTAAAGGGTCACGCTACATTATTTCTCATTCATGCTAATCTGCTTTAAAGTGGCTGAAAGGGATGGAAGGCTGAGCAAAACTTCAAAATTTACATGGATTTCATTTCAAGTGTCTTCAAGTCAGAAGTTATGATCCCAGTATAAGAGAAAACTTTTTAATTTTCACATATTTAAAATAACCACTTTAACAATGGGTAAGTATGGGGTACACTGGCACAGACTTGGACACAATTTCCAATTCTAACATTCCCTAACCATAGAAACTTGAGTAAGCAGCAATCTCTCCAACTGGCCTGGCTCTTTTGAGGCTCAAAAGAACAGAAACACTTCATAAGTGTCACTTCCCTCCTTCGCAGAGCAAAACAAAACCAATTAGTTGTAAATTTGCATGTACACACACACACACACACACACAACATCTCCAACTGGCTTTGAGAAGTTAACGCAGACCTTAAAGGATGGGCTTATTCCTCACTTTGCCTCAGACTCTGCTAAAGTGTGACTTACAAGCTGTGATGCATCTGACAGGGCCAACATTACTTGGGGCTATACAGAAGAAAGATTGCTTCTTTCATATTCCACTTCCAATTCAGCCCCAAGTTTCTTTTCTCTCTTGATACATTTCTTTATTACCTTCCAGATTCAGACTCTCACTCACAGGCTCCTTGTTTTATTCATGAACATTAAAGCTAAGCCACTGTTATCCTAAAACACACTTGAGTAATCTTCGAGGGGACTAAGAACCATTGGTGTTGGGAGGGGACAGTGAGCAATTGCCTACATCTTATTTTGTCTACTGTCTGCTGCAATGTCATAAGCAGAAAATTCTCAAAACCCTTTTTTTCTGATGACTTCAGTAAAGGAAGGATGAGAAAGCAGCTTGCTTTTAAAGAGAGGAAGTAGCAGCTATGGTTAATTCCCATTAGAAATCTCATTTCAGGAGCAGAGTGGGTTATCCTAATCATAGATCAGGATTTGGTCCCGGGAGAGTCCCCCAATGACCTCACAGAAGCTCCCTGAAGCTAAAGCCCTTTCATGCTGTCACCAAAACGCTGACCGGCAGGTGTATTCTAAAGCACTGCCCATAATTTTCTCTGAAAACCAAACATACAGTTCCAACTTTATTAGGCTATTTCTTCAGTTCTTCAGAAAACAGTTGCAAAGGTGCTGCTGCAACAAAAATTAACTTCTTTGAAATTTAAGTAATTGGTCAATAAAGTTCATTCTGAATGAATATTGATTTGCCATCTAGTTTCTTCAATCCCCATAATACAGTTTTTCAGCTAGCTTTCTAATTCTCAGATTTGAGTAAAATTGCTGTTCATTCAGAGCTCTCATTATGACATTTGCAAACTCTTTTTATTCTTGGCTTTGCTCCTGGCTGTACCAAAACTGAAAGACAAGCAAAAAAAAAAAAAAAAAAAAAGGCAGGGAAAACACTGGAAAACCTCTCAGAGGAGGCTGAATTTTAGTTCTATCCTCACCTCTTTCTAGCAATTCAATATTGAAGGGTTACCTTCCTATCTGTAAAATGGGCACAGTACTTGTCCTGTTTACTTCATAGAGTTTTAAGCAAAAATGCCAGTCATCCTTGATAAAATGTGTTGTCTAAAAGGAAATGTAGAAGAAAAATTACACACACACACACACGCACACACGCACAGCATAAGAAATTTAAAATTTTTGTCATGCTTTATATATTAGATTACATGACCTGAATATATCTTTTTTATTTAAAAAAATTCAGGATTTACTTCAAAAAGTCACAGGTATACTTAAAAGAGCTACAAGAACAAAGTTCCTGATTTACTCAGAGAATTTATAAATATCCATTAACATAAATGCTATTTCTACACATTCTTCTAAAACAAATTAATCTAATTAAAAATGGGCAGAAGACATGAGCAGACAATTCTCTAAAGAAGACATACAGATGGCCAACAGATCCATGAGAAGATGCTCAATATCACTCATCATCAGGGAAATGCAAGTCAAATCAACAGTGAGATATCACCTCACATATGTCAGAAAAGCTATGATCAAAAACACAAGAAACAAGTGTTGACAAGGATGTGGAGAAAAAGGAACCCCGGTGCACTGCTGGTGGGGATGCAAACTAGTGCAGCCACTGTGGAAAACAGCATCGAGGTTCCTCAAAAGGTAAATATAGAACTACCCTACATTCCAGTAATTCTATTACTGGATATTTACCCAAAGAAAATGAAAACTCTAATTCAAAAACATATATGCACCCCTATATTTATTGCAGCATTATTCACAACAGCCAAGGTATGGAAGCAACTCAAGTGTCCATCTATAGGTGAACGGATAAAGAAGATGTGGTATAGATTATACAAAAAAAATATTACTCAGCCATAAAAATTAATGAAATCTTGCCATTTGCAACAGTGTGGATGGATGTGATGCTAAGTGCAATAACTCAGAGAAAGACAAATACCATAGGATTTCACTCATATGTGGAATTTAAGAAACAAAACAAACACGCAAAGAAAAAAGAGACAAACAAAAAAACACATTCTTAAATATGAGAACAAGTGTGGTTGTTAGAGGGGGAGGTGGTTAAGGGATGGTGAAATAAATGAAGGGGATTAAGAGCACACTCCTTGTGATGAGCACGGAGTAATGTACAGAATTGTCGAATCACTATACTGCACACCTGAAACTAACACAGTGTGTTAATTATACTAGACGTAAGAAAATAAATAAAAATTTTTTAAAATTAGAAAAAGGAAACCTATTTAAAATCATGGAGGAATATTTTCTTTTTTTTTTTTTTTTTTACTTTTTAATATGCTTTTATAAGGCATCAAATGCGCAAGGCATGTCTTCTTTATAGAGTTTCAAGTTGATGCTTTTCAACGAAAACCATCTCCAGATTTGATTTAATTGTTCAAAAGCAAAAATTATTTTAAAATGAAAGTCAAAGAGCTCATAACACATAGTATTACAAATTTTCAAAAGAATACCACTGCTCCAGATATGGTATGCATAAGCACATTAATTGCTCCAGAGGTTCATTTATTGGCTGATTCCATGAATAAAATAATAGTAGTTTTTCAGCAATGCAACAAGGCACTTACACAAACGTTGTTGTTTACTTATTTCAGAACTACACTGGATGGAAGGGATTGATGGCACAGGAGACATTCGAAAGAGTAAGGTAAGAGGAGAAAAAGAGTCTTTTCTAGCTCTGCTACAAACTACCTATGGACCACTGAAACATTTGCATGATTCATCTAATCAAGTTGGATAATTATCTTAAAGTGACTTTTCTAAGCTGGACTTGTGGCATGTTACTATGTTATCCCGGAGGGACCCTATCTTGACAACTTCCTAAATTACCCAGGGAAACCACTTCCAGAATCTCTAGGATCCAGTAAGTTATCCACCAGGTTACCTTAGCTGCCGATTTAAATTATAGCATAGAAAAGTTTAATAGATGCAGTTGTTGTTTTCTTTTTTTTTAATTTTATTTATTTATTTTTGCACGAGAGAGAGAGTGTGCATGCATGTGCATGAGTGGAGAAGGGTAAAAGGGGCAGTGAGAGAGGGTGAAGCAGAGTGTGCATGTGCATGAGTGGAGAAGGGTGACAGGGGCAGAGAGAGAGGGTGAAGCAGACTTCCCACTGAGCAGGGAGCCCAATTCGGGACTCGATCCCAAGACACCGGGATCATGACCTGAGCTGAAGGCAGACACTTTACCAACTGAACCACCTAGGCACCCCCTTCCACAGTCATGGAGTGAAGAAACATCCACCACGGAATTTGTTTTGGACCTTAGAGCAAGATAAAATCCCAATATGAAATAAATTGCCTCAATGATTCCTAAAGAATATGCCATAGTAATAATGGCCATAATAATGCCATAGACTTACAGAAACACCATTATTTACTCTTTTGCTTTAAGCACCATGAATCCCACTCACATAGCTGCCTATCCTATTTGACATCAAAAAGCAAAACAGTTGGCAGTGGTTGTCTCTGGGGACAGGAATTGTAGGAAACCTACTCTATCCCACTCAACTGTGTTGATTTGGTTTTACAATTAGCATATTGTTTCTATAATCACAAAAACGTCTATAGATACAATAAAAATACTTCTAGGATGAATTAGAGGGGAAGACGAAGTTATAACTTTCTTGCCCATATTTTGTGAAAAACATAAACCTGGAGAGACTTGTGCAAAGATAGTGTTATAAAAACTGTTTGGGACAAAAACCTCTGGACCTGACAGCAGTTTCTGAACTAATTTGGTTTCCAAGACCAGGTGCTGTGTGAGCACTATGAGACTTGAGCTTTTTACAGAAGAAATCAATCCACGTCTATAGCATTTTCTTAATATCATCACATTCTAGTTTTATGGTGTGGTAGATAACATGGGACAGCTGCACTGTGAGTCCTGTCCAGTCTTCCTACAAAGATCATCGTATCACTGAGTCAGTTCTTTGAGCCTTCATTCTTAATTACAAGATTGAAATAGCAAGGTTTGATTTTGAGAAGGACTCAAGTGAGAAGGTGCCTGCCTGAGACTCAGTAGAAGTTTTGGGACTTGAGGTTATAGGTTTTAACTTTCCACTGATTTAGGGAGACTCCAATGTATTAATGAGTGAGTTTAGCACCACATCATGTCAAAATGTCTCTGCATATTAGACTTCAAAATGCAACATGAGCCAAAACAATTATGAATAATTCAGATCATATCATGTATGTCAGACTCAAAAAAGAAAGATATTTTATCTTGAACAGGGAAGATTATTTAGCATAAAAGGTCATTATGTGGGACTAGAACAAAACAAAAGCATTTTAGAACGCACACTCTGTGCTCAGGTATTTGAGAGCACTTTTTTAATAATTTAAATTAATACAGCATATCAATTAATGTCCCTCCCTCACTACTGTGGTTGCCTCCAAAGAAGTAATACTGAATCTCCAAACAACTGTCCATGGACTGCCTGTCCTGGGTCAGCATGGCATGACACATAAAAGATGAAAAACACAACCCCAGATCTCCAGTGCTTGAATAAAGAATGCTGCAACAGAAAACATTAGGGAACACAGGACAGGGCCAAACTGTGACACAGACCACAAGAACTGTTTGAGAGAACTCCGTGTGCCACAGGCTGCAAGGGAACACAGGGAATATTGATTTTTTTGAACCATTTTTTCTGCTCAATCTCACACACCACTGCCAGATCCACCATCTCAAGTGCAGTTTCAATCACACTACTCTTTCTCTCCAAAACTCGAGTCTCCTCCAAAGACTTGTTTGTTTGAAAATCTCTACCCTGACATAACATTGGCCCTCCAGCCATCTTACCAACATCCTCCTGCTACCTCCTCACTCAAAAGCCTTCAGGGGCTAGGCTGGCCTGTTAGAAAACCACAGAGAGCAAGAGTAGGCATGGCCTACCTAAAGACATTCAAACGAAGTAAGTCTGTTGTCCATGGTCAGCCTGCTGGGTCTCACAGTGCAAGGGAGGCCATAGTAAGCCTTTTCCCTGAGCACCATTTCTTTCCCTTTGCTTTTCCTTGGCCTTCAATGCTCATAAACCCATCTTCACCTTCAAGGCTGCTCTTTAATCTGCTTCCTCTAAGAAGACTCCCAAATCCTCTCAAACCAGATGTAACCCGTCCTTTCAAGTTTCATAGCTTTGGCATTTTTATTACTTGTTATTTTAAGAATAATAATGTGTGCACTTAAATTATGTTCTTGACAAAGCAGTAGTTCCTTAAGATTAGAGAATTTCTTACTCATCTCCAGGTAAATAGTGTTAACCTTGTTAGGTGCTCAACACATTTTCCACAAACTGAATTGAAACTGCAAACTGAGAGAATATTTTTTAATTAGCAATAATCGTGCCTCGGATAAACCTCATTGGCTACGATACTGCCACTGCGCAAAGCTGAGAGAATATTTTTTAAAGTACTACTCAGAGTACTTACAATCTATGTGAGGGAGAAAGTCATGTGCACACGAAATGATGTTTTGAATTAGTCATACAGGAATTAAAGAAACGCCAAGACAGTCTATGGAAGTGCCAAGTAAGGGCTGCCAGCAGAGTTTCAGAGGAAGATGAGACCATGAAGAACTGCGCTGAACAGGAAAGGCTTTGGGAGGTGGAGTGAAGTGGGATTTGAGCTAAATATTGAAGGCTATATAGGGTTTGGATATATATAAAGGATAGTGAAGGAAGTATTTCAGGAGAGAAAGTTCTGATGTGTGACCTCGACAAATTCACCTATCCTCTCTAGGTGAAGGTTCTTATCTGCATGATGGAAATATCTAATTGGATAATCTCTAAAGTCTAATTTCAAGGATATGGATATAGGCATAGTTCATGGCATATTTGGAGACAATATGTCACAGAGGTTAAAAGTGTGGGCACAGAAATCAGACAGACCTGGGCTTGTCCTAGTACTGCCACTTCCTGCATGTATGATCTTAGAGAAGTTGTATAACTTATTTAGACCTCAAGTGCTTCATCTATAAAATGAGAATAATACTAATAATGCATTCTCCATTAGGCTGCCAGAGGATTAAGTGAGAAATACAGCAAAGCATTTTGTACAACACCTAGTCTTTCAAATGCACAGTAAAATCTAGCTACTATTTTTACTATAAGAAATATGCCTATTTAGGAATCTATAAGAACACTCAGCCAGACTTTTCCTAGTTTTCCACAACTTAAAGCTAAGTACCAACAATGGAAAACAAGCACATTCTGAAAACCTGTGAAAGGCAGACACCACTTAAAGGCTTTTTACTGGTAACTAAGCTACTTTATCTACCCTAAAACTATCATCACCCATGACAACTCTCCCATCCAATCTACACAAGCAGAGGAATATACAATGGTGGGGGTGAGGGGCATGGAGGAAATGTCAAAAATGTAGTCATCTGCCAGGGCAAGAGTTTCATATTATCATCCCCTCTCCTCTTCATGAAAGGGGGAGGGGGTGCTCAGTCCTCTCCCAAAAGCCAAGTAAGGTGGCCTCCAAGAGATTTACTTAGCACACAGGGGTAACTGATCTTTTATCTCATGATTAGAAGTATATTGGTATAACGAGAGGATTTGCCTTCTGAACCTCTTTGAGCTAGAGAAAAAGGACAAAGCAGGTATGGGGATAAGGAAGGGATGTGGCTGTGGAGCAGCTCTGAAGCCCACAATTTGGTAAGGAAAACACAAAAGGCACTGACCACAAGTTGACAGTAGAGAAACTGGGACAACCCCAGAAAGAAGATTACAATGGCCACAAAAGTTAAAGGAACTTCCCCCTGTCTTTCTTCCTCCTCCTTAACACACCAAAGGATCCAGAACCAGGGAAGGAAGATAAAGAGGAGGGCAATAGCAAGCAATATCCTACCATCCAGAAGATCCTTGGGACACAGATGAAGCCTATTAAATGGCAAGGAGGAGATTAAAACAAGAATTTAAAAATTGCACTAGAGGAGGCTTTTAAAGAACTAGACTGACCAAAAAGCCATGGAACCTGATGAACTCGTCATTTAAAGAGCTTATCTTGCGGAAGAAAGTGACTAGAGAAAAGAATATGATTTCTTCTCCAAAAAGGTGTATGTGCCCCCAACAAGGTCAGTTATAGGTATAATCAGCCTAGAGGAACAATAAGATGTTATATTGCAAAGGTAAATTGAGGCCAGGTTGTAAGAATCTCAAATTATCAGCACTTGAAATTTATCCTGAAGATAAATTGGTCATGGAGAACATTCAAGATTTGGGACCAGGTCAGTACAGATCTTCATGAGGATTAACTGAACTATAATGTGTATGGTAGATTAAAGATGCAGAGCCTTGAGACATGGAGCCTGGAGAGAAAGCTGTTATAATAATTTTGATGACTCATAGTCATTGGGACGTATACCCATGTGATGACCACTGAAATGGAATATAAGGGATAGACAGCAATGGTATTTGACATACAGAATTTAAAGATCTTGGCAACCATCTAAATCTAAGGAGTAACAATAAAGGATAACTAACTTGATTTGAAGTTCTTGAACTTAGATCATGATTACCATTGTCCACTACTACCACACACCCCTCATCTTATATTGGAAAGAAAGAAAAAAAAAAAAACTATGAATGGGCATCAACTTAAGAGAAAATATGAAGAGATCAATGCAGTCTAGAGTCATTTCTCCTTTCCAACTCATAAAACCTTCACTCCCTACGTTACAACTTCCTCCCAAAGATCCGAAGATGCTGTTATCGTTACCACTAGTTCTCCCTGCTCTGAGAATGAAGCTGGTGTAGTATGGTGGAACATACTGAATATTGATGCAGAAATAGAGAAGATGCATGGTTCTCTAGGACATCTGACTGTGAGTCCAGAAACATGAACGATGAGCCAGATTCCCTAAAGCTTAGATCAGAAGTCATTTTAACACATCATAATAGTTACTCTCTGTGGGTTCCCTTGAAGATTTTTGGCTTCATCCACTTCACACATCCACTGTGTGGACATTTCCGATACCACCAGCTCCAGAAACCAGCAGTAGAGGACTATTTCCCTTCACATATTTTTTGGGGGGTAAAGGGATGCATAATTACAAGTTGAAGAGTTAAAGCATAAGCACTCACCTTCATAATAATCACTCTCCTAAAATGCTGATGTTGGGATAGGTCATTTTTAGTGCTGGCTTTAATCAAGATGCTAGGTGAAAAGGAAACCACACAAAATCAACATTTTCAATTTCCAGAATTCACAATTTCAAACCTGAACCAAGGCCACAGGCTCAGACCTACAGGGAGACTCATGGACATCTGCTGCCACCTCCCAATTTCATCCATTTATTCAGTCATTCAGAATATATATATATATATATATATATATATATTAAAGGCCCACGTTGTGTGAGGCCCTGTGATCTCAATTGGATATAGCAATAAACAAAATCGATCTGCCCTCAAGGAGATCATAGGCTTGTCAGGAATATACCAAAGACATAAAGCAGAATGTTACATCTGATACAAATGATTATGGAAGTGATTAGTGATTTGTTATGGAAGACAGAGAATGTTTTCCAAAATTCAGACATAAGCTGAACTCGAGAGAAAAGAAGGAGTCAGTCAGGGGGAATCAAGAATTAATATTCCAGCACATGCAAAAACTCCAAGGCAATAATAAACATGGCCGAACATGGCATGAGTGTGGAACGTCAATTAGTATCAGCAAGGACTAGAGAAAGGAGCAAGTGGGGATTGGCAGAGGAAGTGGGGCAAAAATAAGGAGGTCAAAAAGACATTCCAAGACTACTACTCAGTCATCAAAAAGAATGAAATCTTGCCATTTGTAACAATGTGGATGGAACTAGAATGTATTATGCTAAGTGCAATAAGTCAATCAGAGAAAGACAAATACTGTACCATTTCACTCATATGTCGAATTTAAGAAAAAAACAGATGAACATATCAGAAAGGGGAGGGAGGAGAAAGGCAAACAAACCACAAGAGAATCTTAACAATACAGAACAAACTGAGGGTTGATGGAGGGATGTGGGAGGGGGATGGGTTAAATGGGTGATAGTATTAAGAAGGGCACTTGTTAGGATGAGCACTGCGTTGTTACATGTAAGTGATAAATCACTGAATTCTGCCTCTGAAGCCAATATTGTGCTGTACATTAACTAACAAAAATTTAAATAAAAATTTTAAAAAGACATAGTAATAAAAAAAAGAAAAGAAAAAAAGAAAAAAAGACATTCCAGGAGCCATATCATAAATGAAGGCCTTCGTAAAGGGATTTGACAAGGAATTCAAGCAGTCAAATCTATCTTGGGGGCAGATAACTTTGGAGGTCAAATGAGAACGAATTAAGGAGAAAATGATTGTCAACTGGGAAACCACCTGGGAAGAACAGGAATGGTTTGTGGTAGTAGAGCTGGGAAGAAAGGAATAGATTTCAACACTAATGTCAAGAGTGATTTGCAGGCCTTGGTCTTAATTATATGTGAGAAATGAGGGAAGGGATAGAGTCATCCTTGAGTAGATGTATGGCATGATGGTTCAGAGCAGAGGCTTTAGTTTTCCCACCTATTAGCTGTATGACTTTGGCCAAACCTCTTAAGTCCCTATCCTTTGAGGACTCCTTTGTAAAATGGTAATAATGGCAAGAACTGCCTTACAGAGTGGTTATGAAGATTAAACACAATAATGCACACAATATGTTCCACTATTAGATGCTTGTTAGGATATAGGCTCACTTGCTCTAGGAGAAGCCCCGAAACCACAGTGGCTTAAATAAGATAGAGTGCATTTTCTTAGATCTGGGTGTAAGCAGTCCTAGGAAAGTAAGCTGGATGGCCAAGGGCTCTTCAATCTCGTTGCTCTGCCATCAGTGAGAGGATGCGCTTATGCACGTGGCCCACGACATCTCCATTCCAGCTAGTTCGAAAAAAGAAGAAAGAAAGGTGAAAAGGAAGAGCATATACAGTACAGCTAAAATGCAGGAGTTGTGTCACTATAGAAAAGGGGAGGATGCACATCAGGGGACAGTTAGCAGCCAACAATATTCAATGTCTATCAATGTTGTAAAGATAGAAAATAACTGCTTGAATGAGGAGGAAAGTAGGAAAAAATAATTTCTAGTGGGTGAGACTTGGTGAACTTAAGACATAAAGTATCTCCAATGTTTTATTGAAGGAGAAGAATTTGGACAAAATTGTATTAGGTAAGGATAATGAGGAACCCAAGAGATTTGATCTCCATGTAACAAGGATGTTGAGGGAATTAGTTAGCGTATTTGGAACAATGCTAGAGGAACCCCCAAATATGCTTAATGAACTGTTTTTAGGGAAAGGAGAAATATATCCTAATATTGAGATAAAAATGAGTAAGCTCACAAGAGTCTCTATGGATTCGTTTTTTTATAAAGCAATGACTGACATTATGGAGGAAATATTATTTTCTTCTACTCATGAAATATCCTCACAAGAAAACAAAATGATTCATGTTTATACCAGTGTATGAACAATTGCTTCTTGATAGCTCATGAGGTATGTGGTAACTCACCTGAGACCTACAACCTAGGAAGAAGTGGAGCTGGCCACTTCATGATTGCAAAGGCTTGCCGCCCCCATGTGGTGGTCCTCTGTAACTGCAGGAACCATTGGTCATCCACTGCCCTAAAGATTTATACTTTGCAATCCCCTAACTCTGAGCCAAGATCTCTATCTCTGATCCAATTTGTTGGGTTATCAGTTAGCTTTCTGTCCTTATGATTATTCTTGTTATTAAATCTGGGTCTCAGTAAACTCTCTATAGAAAACCTCACTTTTTCTACATCCCTGAGTAATGGAATTGAGTCCATAACTTAGAATTTATCTTACTTTCATCCCTCCAGAGTTTATGGGTCATTTTTAGTTCTTTATGGTTTGGCCAAAAGCAAAAATCAACAATCCTAACTTCCTGTGGTTTCAGCAACAAAAGATATATGACTTTTTGCGGACAGGGCACTTTCCCAAGCAAGAACACCTTGTACATTGGGCGGAGGGAAGGACCCTGCTGGGAGGCTGCACAAGCTATAAGGTCTCCCTGAGCATCCTTCTTCTGACCCCTGCAGCACAGTTAACAAGACAAGCCCAGCATTCGGCCTCCAGATCCAGGAAAGATAACTCAGAAGCCTAGATGAGTCACTGTACCTCCTTTCTTCATTTATTTTTTTTTTTTTAAGATTTTATTTATTTATTTATTTATTTGTCAGAGAGAGAGAGCAAGCACAAGGAGGGGAGCAGCAGGTAGAGGGAGAGGGAGAGGCAGGGTGCCTGCTGAGCAGGGAGCCTGATGAGGGACTGGATCCCAGGACGCTGGGGTCATGACCTGAGCGGAAGGCAGATGTTTGACTGAGCCACTCAGGTATCCCATTCTCTGTTCATTTAAATTAGTCTTTTTGTTATTAAGAACTGTAGGCCAGCAGCCCAAATGGCCTCTGGCTGCATTTTTTTGTTGATCAGTGCAATCATTTAATACAATTTTTTTCTCAATAGCTAGTGAGGTGAGAGTACATTGAAATGTCCTCCACCCTTCCCTGCCTACTGCAAATTCAGTCAGGTGGTCAATGGAGATTTCTGGGGATTAGAGAGCAGCAAGTTGCCATTTTCTATTCATAGATAGATTAATGTGATAAAGATTTATAATACAACCTTGAACAAGGAAGATAAGACTTCACTTTAGCAAAATAATGTAAGGGTTATTATTGTACAGGAAATAGGATTCAAGTCATGTTAATGGGCAGGAAGGAAATCAATCCTCACTGTGGCAAGGTGTATTTATTCTTAGACAATTTAGAAAAAAACAACCACCATCCACAGGACCAAAGCTCTCCAGCTACTCCATCCCACCCCTCCCCCAACTACACAGCTCTCTCCCATCTGCAGTTTTTTCTAGAAGAGAAAGCCATTGACTTTCAGTGGACTCCTTAAGGTTTTGGAATTAGTAAAGAGTAGTTGTATAGTGATTAGCGTTAATCCACAGAGAAGTGGGGTCATTAAGAAAAGAAGGCACATAGGAGAGGCTTATGTAATGAGAGCAATTGTATCAAAATCAAGCACTGCTAATGTTTTATCCGATAAGTAAAAATTATATTTTATTGTAGTTTTACTTTTCATTCCTATTATTACTACAGATGAGCATGTCTTCTCATGTTTATTATTTGATTGTCCTTCTGTAACTTCCCATTTGTATCCTTTGACCTCTAGTCTGATGTTAAATAACAGTAATGAGTGGGCATCCTTGTCTTTTTCCTAAATTTATAGAAATCCCTCTGTTTCTCAATGAGTATGATTTCTGCTGTTAACTACTGATCTAAAAAAAAAAAAAAACTTTTAAAATTAAGCATGATGCTAATCTTCATCAAAGGGCCTTTCTAGCATCTATCATATACTCTCTCTCCTTAATTATTGATGTTGCAAATCACTTCAATAGATTTCCAAATGCTGAGCCATCTTTGTATTTCTGAAGTATGCCACAGTGTTGTTTTAGCAGTGTGCTAGACAATATTACATGGCTATTTTTGTTTCTATGTTCACATATGGGATAAGTCAGCAAATTTATTTTTTGGTGTTATCCTCCAACATTTTTGGAACTAGCAGCATACCATTTTCATAGTATGAATTACTAATTTGTATAGCTTTATGTTCAGCAATAGTTTTAATATCTCAATTTTTTTGTGCCTTAAAAGTTGAATGGGACTTAACTGCCCAAACATTTATCTGATACCGATGAGTTGGGGGTGAAGAAGGGAGAGAGCTCTGATTTATGGTTTTAACTATTTTTTATAGTCCCTTTAGTTACAGTTTCCAACTATTCTTGAGTCCTAATTTTTTTCAGGAAAGTTATTCAATTGATCTATATTTTCAAATTTGTTGTTATAAATGTAGAGTTAGTATTCATTTAAAATGGTTTAATTTCTTCATTAGCTGAGAAAATACCTCCTCATAATTGATGTTGCATATTTGGGTTGCCTAGATGGTCTTTTAAAAGAAATATTTCGGAAAAAAAAGAAAAAAGAAATAGCTCTGAAGACAAATATTTACCTTTCCATTTCATTAATTTATGCTCTTATAGTCATTAATTCCTTTATTCTTAGTTCTTTAGTATTGCAACTTACCTGCCTTCTGAAGTGGAATGTATAGCACACACATTTTTTTTTAAAGATTTTATTTATTTGACAGAGAGAGAGAGATCACAAGCAGGCAGAGAGGCAGGCAGAGAGAGAAGGGGAAGCAGGCTCCCCGCCAAGCAGAGAGCCCAACGCGGGGCTAGATCCCAGGACCCTGAAATCATGACCTGAGCCGAAGGCAGAGGCTTTAACTCACTGAGCCACCCAGGCGCCCCCAGCACATACATTTTGAAATTTTTTTTGCTCTCAAAAAATATGAAGTTTTAATATGTTTTATTTTTTACCACTATTTATTTATAAACATTAATTTATTGTGATTTAATAACATCATAACATTTACTGACATCATAACTTCAGAGTACTGAAGAAGAATAAATGAAAACTTTTCACTAGTAGCCCTGTCTACCACATAGTTTTTTCACTTGCCTCTTTAACCTGAGTTTTTAGGAGCTTCTTTTTAAAAATGATTTCAGGGCATCTGGATGGCTCAGTTCAACTCTTGATTTCAGCTCAGGTTACGATCTCAGGGTCATGGGATGGAACCCAGCACTGGGCTCTGCATTCAGCGTGGAGTTTGCTTGTCCCTCTCCCCCCAACTCTCTCTCTCTCAAATAAATAAATAAATAAAATCTTTTAAAAAAATGATTTATTTGCAGTTATTTTACTGTCTTCCTTTAATTTGTTGGTTTTGTTTTTATCCTAGTTTGGTCATTGATTTCTTGTTCTATTGCTGTACTTTCAGGATTTCCACTTTGGGAGATTTGTTGACATTTTTCTTTTGCCTTAATATGTAATCAATTTTTTTGTGTTTGAGTGTTTCATAGTCAACTTACTTTTAAGTGGAGCCAATTTTTAGCAATTTTCTATATTTATAAAAACAAAAGAAACAGACAAATAGAAATATAATTTTAGAAACAGATTTTCAAAGCTCTTTCAAGAAAAATATAGCTTGAGATTCAAAATAGATTTATGGAGTTCAGTGGTCCCAAAATCTGAGCCTTCATCATTCTTCCACCTTCCTACCTACATCACCGTTATAGACCTAACAATGTCCCCCAAAATTCATGAGTTGAAGTCCCAACCATTAGTACCTCAGAATGTAGCCCTATTTGGAGATAAGGCCTTTGAGGAGATGATTATGTTAAAATGAGCCTCTTAGAGTAGGGCCCTAATGCAAAAGAACTGGTGTCCTTACAAGAGAAAGAGCAACCAGGAGTGTATGCACAAAGAAAAGGCCACGAGATGACACAGTGAGAAGATGGTCATCTGCAAGACCAGGAGAGAGGTCTCAGGAGAAAACACACCTCTAGAAGCCTTGATCTTGGACTTCCAGCCTGCAGTATTGGAAGAAAATAGTTTCTGTTGTTTAAGCCACCCATTCTATGATATTTTATTATGGCAGCCCTAGCAAACTAATATAATTACCCACAGACCACAGTTCCCATATGCCCTTTATAGCTGAGGCCAAGTGCATTTACTATTCATCAGTTGCACTTGCAACCATTGCTTTTCTTAGGGTAAAGAAATATTTCTCAGTACTCATGTCTTTATCAAACATAAAAAACAAATGGTCCAAATTAGATCACTTTACTTATGTAACTTTTCTGTTCCAATAGAAATTAACTCACTCCTCCAATTTGCTCATTCTTTTCTCTCTGCTTGAAGTTTATCAAATCCACAGCTGAACAAACAGGTTACTAGCTGGTCCAAGGCTATGAATCCAGGTCTCTCAACTCTTGGTTGAATGTCCTTTACCACTTACTACACTACTCATTTCAAAGACTTAAAGATTTGTCTAAAGAATCTAAAACTCTTCTAAAACTTTTCTCTCCAACCCTACAAACAGAATTGTATGATAAGCAAACAACTGTCCTTCAAGCTTTTTTGAAAATGAACATTTCTGAAGTCTTGATGTATGATACCTTTTCATTTAAAAGGAATTGGGATTATTTTAAAATAACACAATATAGGAAGAGGGTGTTTTTCAGGCATATCTATTCCTACAATTCTGAAAACACTATTCTTTTATACAGTAGGTCAATCTTCTTCTGGTGAAAAACACAATTTCTTAGCTCTGAAATATTTAAAGATGTGGCCAAGGCAGAGAGAATACTGAAAGTTTAAAATTGAAATTCACTTGCTACAGGAACTGCTTGAGGCCTGTTAGTTTAATATTCCTTTGACTAAAAGCCATTATATAATTACACAATAAGTCCTTGCACTATAAATCAATGGAACTCATATTAAGTAGCTTTCCTTTGAAAGGACTGAAGTGAGAATGGGAAAAAGTGAACAAGAGAAAAAGCATTTGTTGTTTTTTCCTGTTTAAGATAACTTTTATTACTTTTTAATTCTTCCAGGTTCATTAAAGATAATATAATTAGGTAAAAAGGAATAAAATGTCCATCTATAATCTCACCATCCCCAGTAATAACCAATATTACTGATTCAATGTATATATTTCCAGTCAGTTCTATATATAATATATACATACATATATACATATATATTTTTTAATTGAAATTGTTTGAATTGATGTTTTTGGTTGAATGTCCCTAGAAGACTTTGAGACAAGGATTCAAGTGCTAATAGTAGGAGAGTAGGAGAGTAGAAAAGTGAGACAGGGAAGAGAAAGCAGCCAAACAGAGGGTACATTATCTGGGAAAGTATTGTTGTGGCTCCCTCGAGCTGATCCCAATGAGGAACTCTGGGGATCAGTACTGTTCTCCAAGTCATCTCAACAAAAGAGTGAATGACCTGGGCTGTTCATGCAGGAACTCCATCAATTACTGAGTGAGCCCTCATCCAGGAGCATTATTCTTTAGCACTTCTGGCCTGCTAAGCATATGGAAAAAAAAAAAACAAAAAAACCCTCAGGCAAACAGAATAGATGCTGGCAGCCAGAAGCATAGCAAGTATACACTGAAATAGGGAGGGTGAAGGTACATGGCTACCACACACACAGCATCTACAACCCACATGCTGTTTGGTAACCTGCTCCATTTATTTATTATATCTGGGACTTCTTATATGACGTGAAATGGTCTAAATATGATGTTATTGTCATTTCTTTGTCTGCAGATTAGGCTATCGAATAATTACATCAATCTCTCTTGACATTTGGAGTTTCCACATGTTCATTATAATATACAAATTGTGGGGGCGTCTAAGTGGCTCAGTCAGTTGAGCAACCAACTCTTGGTTTCAGCTCAGGTCATGATTTCATGGTCATGGGATGGAGCCCTGTGTCGGGTTCCGTGCTCAGTGGGGAGTCTCAGATTCTCTCTCCCTTTCCCTGCCCCCTCCCCTTGCTCACATGTGCACGCGCTCTCTCTCTCTTTCTCAAATAAATAAATAATGAAATACTTTTAAAAATAATATATGCATTGTGATAAACATTCTTGTACAGAAAAATTTTGTGCCACTATAAAAATATTATTATTATAAATAACTAGACTTGGAATCATTCCTCCAAAAGATATGCAAAATTTTGTGCATTTTGATTTGCATCACAAAGTTGCTCTCTAGAAAGATTACATCAATTTACACAATTACAATGTGTTTTATTTCTATTGTTTCCTGCCCAATATTGACCAAAAGAGACAGGGCTGCCCCAAAGGGTCACGGGGGTGATGGAGCGGTGGGTATGCTGCCACCGTAGTGGATATAAAGGGCAAAGCATCAAACCAGGGGATTTACTCCTATCTGAAGATCTAATATAATTTGCCTTGCTAGATTTCATTTTTTTAAAAACATTATTTATTTATTTATTTGACAGAGAAAGCACAGGAGAGCACACGCAGGGGGATCGGCAGGCAGAGGGAGAAGCAAGCTCCCTGCTGAGCAAGGAGCCTGACCTGGGACTCTATTCCAGGACCCTGGGATCATGACCTGAGCTGAAGGCAGACGCTTAACTGACTGAGCCACCCAGATGCTCCCACCTTGCTAGGTTTTAGACTTACTTGGGACCTGTCACCCCTTTCTTCCTTCCCATTTCTACCTTTTGGAATGAGAATACCATTGTATTTTGAAAGCACATCACTTGCCTGGTTTCACAGGTTCACAGTTAGAGAGAATTTTGCCTCAGGATGAATCTGCTTTAAATGATGTTTCGATAAGACTTTGGACTCCAGACTTTAGACTTGATGACAGAATGAGTTACAAGAACTGGAGCTAGGGCGCCTGGGTGGCTCAGTCAGCTAAGCATCTGCCTTTGGCTCAGGTCATGATCCGGGGATCCTGGGATCGAGCCCCGCATTGGGCTCCTGCTCAGTGGACAGTCTGCTTCTTCCTCTCCACCCATCCCTCCCCTCAACTGTTCTCTCTTGCTTGCTCTCTCTCTCTCTCAAATAAACAAATAAAAAAAAATCTTAATAAAATAAAATAATGTATTGGGGCTGTTGGGATGGAGCAAATGTATTTTTCATGTGAGAAAGATATAAATTTTAAGGGGTGGATGCCGTATACTGAATTGTGTCCCATCGAAATCCATATATTGAAACCGTGAGGGTGGGATCTTCATGACAGGATTAGTACCCTTAAAAAAAGAGTCATCAAAGAGCTTTCTGTCTGTCTCTCTCCCTCTGCCATGTGAAGACAAAGCAAGAAGGTAGCTATCTGCATGCCAGCAAGAGAGCTCTCGCCAAAACCTGACCATGTTGGCATTCTGATCTTGGACTTCCCAGCCTCCAGAACTAGGAGAAATCTGTTGTTTAGGCCAACCAGTCTATGGTATTTTGTTATGGCAACCTGAGCAGACTAATACATCTGGCTTAATTCCAGGTTTGAGAGTCGATACCCCCAACCATGAATGGGCAGGCATAGATGAGGTGAGAACACCAGGTGAGAACAAAGCTGGAAGGACAAGACAACTGAGCTGGTGGGATGTGGAGAGTTAGTGTGGGTGAACCTTGACTGATGCAAAGCAGGAGACAGGACAGAGCAAATATATTTCCTCCTTTTTAACTCTCTTCCATGGACTAATCTGAGGTGGGATTCCTCCTTATAATCTTCTGGAAAGTGCTGAATGTTAAGCAAACATGCCCACTGAGCAACCTACCATCTCTATTCCAATCTTTCCTTGCCTCACTTCTTTTATTTCCCTTATCTTACCACACATGTGCCTGTACCACACTTTAATTGCTGCCTTGGGATCTCCTTTCTAAAGGATCAGTGCTCACAAATACATTTCTTATAAAGACTCTGTATTTTTATTTTTTTAAAGAGTTATTTATTTACAGAGAGAACGAGAGAGAGAGTGCACAGGACGGGATAGTAGAGGGGGAGAGAGTCGTAAGCAGACTCCTCATTGAGCATGAAGCCCTATGTGGGGCTCAAGCTCATGACCATGAAATCATAACCTGAGCCAAAACCAAGAGTCAGCTGCTTAACTGACTACCACACCCAGGCATCCTTATATTTTTACTTTAATAGAAAAAAAAAAGTCCAATGAACTTCTAGAAAACAAAACTAATTATGTGCAAAACTCTTGAACTGAGTCATTTCATGTCTGAGATGGCTATTCAGATACTATTATCTTTTAGAAAATAAGCAATAAAGTTTCCAATTAGTTTCCAATTATGTCCTTGAATAAAACATGGGCTAAATAAAAAAAATATATTTAATTGGATTCACGGCTTTAAAAAACTATACCAAATTAATGTGAATTAATGGCAGAGTATAAACTTGATGAGAAGTCTCAAATATAGTCCTTGAGCAGATTCATCTTGTTGTTTATCACTGACACGGATTTACTTTTTAAAAAACTGAGCTGAATGTGCAAATAGAGGAAATGGAGAAATACGTATATTATAAATAATAAAATAAGATTTAATGTGATCTTTCTTTAAATAATGTAAAGTATCTCCACCTTACAGTGAGTGCTAAGATGTATTGGCAATGTTAATTTTAACAAAGATAAATCTGAAGCCCTACATTTTGGTTCAGAAATTCAAACAAACACTTGATAGAAAGAACGTATTTCAGCAGTGAAGATGAAATCTCAGGATTTTTTTTTTTTAAGAATTTTTATTTATTTATTTGATAGAGAGAGAGCACAAACAGGTGGAGTAGTAGGTAGAGGGAGAGAGAGAAGCAGGCTCCCCGGTGAGCAAGGAGCCAGATGTAGGGCTGGATCCCAGGACTCTGGGAACGTGACCTGAGCCGAAGGCATTCACTCAACCAACTGAGCCACCCAGGTGCCCCAGGATTTTTTTTTTTTTAATTAAAAAATTCATGTGAACACTTTTGAAGACCTAGTCCAGTCTTATGCTGTATTAATAGGAGTACTTTCATCCAACTGATCCAAAAGAAATAGTCAACCGCGCTATGTTTTGTAGGAATTTTTCAGGAACATGGTGACCAGCTCTAGGAGCTGACATGAATCAAAACACTTTGAAAATGGTTGATTTATTTAGGAAAATTCAGTCTAAAAGATTAAGGTCCAAAAAACATGTATGAAAAGACAATGGTTGAAAGGACTAAGAATATTTAACCTAGAGAAGCAAAGACTCCTAAGGGCATTGAAAGCTATCTCCAAATAGCTGAAGGGCTATTATTAGAAAAAAGATACAGAGTTGCAGATTTCAGGTCATTCTCAGAGAGAAATTTCCAATGATGATGCCCAACAATGGGATGAGATGACTTACATGGCAATGACGTCTTCCTGACTAAAAGTGTCCAAATACAGGTTGGATGACCATTTAATTCAGACATCATTACTCTGCATTAGGGGTGGAATGGTGGAACATGACTGCTATGGTTCCCTTTACCTCTAATCACCTGCTGGAGGATCCTCAAAAATCACTCTTCTTTATTTTGAAATTTTGAAAGTTTCAGGTCATACAAACAACCTTTAAAATATCTTTTAAGGGGCGCCTGGGTGGCTCAACCAGTTAAGCGTCTTCCTTCAGCTCAGGTCATGATCCCAGGGTCTTGGGATGGAGCCCCACGTTGGGCTCTCTGCTCAGTGGGGACTCTGCTTCTCCCTCACCCTCTGCCACTCCGCCTGCTTGTGCTCTCTTGGGCTCTCTCTGTCAAACAAATTTTAAATAAACTCTTTAAAAATATATCATTTAAAACATATCATCATGTGCATCTCACCTCAGTAAATTGTGTTTAAAAAAAAACAAACATTATGGGGTGCCTGGGTGGCTTAGTCGGTTAAGTGCCAACTCTTAGTTTCAGCTCAGGTCATGATGTCAGGTTCATGAGATGGAGCCCCACATTGTGGGGCTGCTCCCTAGCATGGACCCTGCTTAAGATTCTTTCTCTGTCTCTCTTTCTATCCCTGCCCCCTCTCCCCCACTCTCTACAAAGAAAAAAAAATAGTGATTATTTAAAAAACACACATGAAAAAGTGCTCAACATCACTTGGCATTAGGGAAATATAAATCAAAAACATAGTGAGATACCACCTCACACCAATCAGAATGGCTAAAATTAACAGGTCAGGAAACAACAGATGTTGGCACGGATGTAGAGAAAGGGGAACCCTCCTACACTGTTGGTGGGAATGCAAGCTGGTGCAGCCACTCTGGAAAACAATATGGAGGTTCCTCAAAAAGTTGAAAATAGAGCTACCCTATAACCCAGAAATTGCACTACTGAGTATTTACCCTAAAGATAAATGCAGTGATCCAAAGGGGCACTCGCACCCGAATGTTTATAGCCGCAGTGTCCACAATAGCCAAACTATGGAAAGAGCCTAGATGTCCATCAACAGAGGAATGGATAAAGAAGATGTGGTACATATATGCAATGGAATATTATGCAGCCATCAAAAAACAACATCTTGCCATTTGCAACGACAAATGCAATGACAAGCGGATGGAACTAGAAGGTATTATGCTAAGCGAAATAAGTCAATCAGAGAAAGACAATTATCATATGATCTAACTGATATGAGGAATTTGAGAAACAAGACAGACGATCACAGGGGAAGGAAGGGAAAAATGAAACAAGACGAAACCAGAGAGGGAGACAAACCATTAGAGACTCTTAATCTCAGGAAACAAACTGAGGGCTGCTGGAGTGGAGAGGGGTAGGAGGGATGGAGTGGCTGGGTGATGGACATTGGGGAGGGTATGTGCTGTGGTGAGAGCTGTGAATTTTGTAAGAATGATGATTCACAGACCTGTACCCCTGAAACAAATAATACATTATATGCTAATTAAAAAAAAAAACTTAAAAAAACCACATTTTCAAAGTTTAAGACAACTATGTTATACAACTGAACAAAATATCTTCTTATTTTAAATGTCATTGGACCAAGGAACAATTAATATCCAGGAAGAGAAGATACACCGTGCTACAACTGGTAGAACTGAAATTTGATTTAGGTTGGGGAAAATATATTTGATTTTTTTTATCAAAGCTGAGACTATCACAGTTAGGATGGGAATTCTGAAGGGCAGGAGGGTAGCACAGGGATTTCTCACCCCAAAGCAAGAAAGAATGATAAAACCCAGGGAGTATGCATGACCCAAAACATTTACAGCAGACAGGTCAGCAAAGCCAAAAGTGGAATTAAAAGGATTATGCAATGGAAAGACAACACAGACAGGTATCAGGAATGAGGTGTGGAGCCAAGAATCTGGCCAGGGAGATAAAAAGAGGGTTTGGGTAACAGCCGAGAAATAGGTTCCCTTGATACCCATTTAGATAAAGTTTTCTGAATATGAGGTTAAAAGTTCATAGCATGAAAAATGAAAAATAAATATGAGAGAGAATTTGTTTTATGAACTGTTCTTCTCAAAGACTTCTTCTGTATGAGATATAACTATCCTTTTTCTCAGGGGAGGAGTTGTTTATTATATCCTCTCTTTTATGAAATAATGATAATTATAAATAATTTTGTCTTCTTTTGTTTAACACTGTCATTGGCAATAGGAAATGCTAACAAACCTGAGCCAATCTTTTCATTTGTCTTCCTTCTAATTTCACCAGTCTGTGAAATTTAAAAATCTGAAAACAACCACTCCGAACATCTATTCATGTTTTCAATATGATTTTGTCAGTCAAGGTGATATGTTAAGTTTGAACTGGAAAAAGAAAAAGAAAGTTTGAAAATAATATATTTGGCAAATCAAATCAATAACTGTACAAATTAATTCCTTCATACCGCACAACCATATTAATGTTTAAATATTCATTTTTTTAAAGTAGGCTCCACGCCCAGTGTGAAGCCCAACATGGGGCATGAACTCAGGACCCTGAGATCATGACTTGAGCTGAAACTAAGAGTCGGATGCTTAACCAACTGAGCCACCTAGGCACCCCTAAATATTCAAATTTTTAAAATAACATTAAAATATTATAAAGACCACCTTTTGTTGTTATTTTTCTGTGCTTATTAACTGCTTTGGTGAATATATGTTAACAAGCTTTACTGTTCTATGAGTAGTATATACTCATTTACAAAATACAAAGAAAAAGAAAAAATCAAAGTTAATAATGTTCAATATTTAAATTTAGCAGACTTCAAATATTAAACAACATTACCAATAGATATTTTTGAATGCATATAAGAACTTCTTATATTTCAATCTTAAATAAAATATGTCTATGGCATATTACATAAAATTACAGTTTGTCATAAACTCTGACTGAGCCCAAATATATTATGAATATCGGCTCTATGCATATTTACACTTATAGAATTTAAGAGGCAGTGTGTCAGCCATAATGCCACAGACAAGCATTATTTTTCTGAACCTGTTTCCAAATCTCATGATGAGGAAAAAACGAGACAATGGATGATATACAACTGTGCTGTTTTTATCATTGAATATTTTATCAGTCATATCAAAACACTAAGATGAAATCAAGCATAATTTAATTTTACAATATTCTTAAGTGAATGATTCAAATAATGTATCAAAATCTTATAATAGTGTTTTATTTACATTATCTTTAATTTTCAACGTGTAATCATGCTATAAAAGAGTTTTGATTGATAGAATACTAGATAATATATTGTCTCATCTCATTTCTATATAACCACCAATATTACCGATGTACATAACAAAAATGAAGAAATTAAACATGAAAATATGATATATAACATTCATATAAAGCATAAAAATAGCATTTATTTAAGCGCTAAGTTAGAAGCCCCAAAATAATGTGTCATCTTCTTATACTAACATGCTCCATATTAAGAAAGCAGCATGTTAAGCGTAAATCTTAATTTATGAACTGCCTTTGGGAATGAAATAAATTCTGGGTGACTAAGTTGTTTTAAAAATAACTTTGCATTCATTATTTTAAGTTGAAGAAAATCTTCATGCCATGTACTTTCAGCCTGATAATGTGTCATCCCAAAAAGCTGGTTTATCGTATAACATTTAAATGAAATCGTTTCATTTTTCCACATAATTTTCCTCCTAATCCTCTGCCAAAATCTGAGGAAGAAATGGAACCTTTTCTCTGCAGTTTCCCCCAGCAGATTGCCATTGCCAGCAGCACTAGGTTAATAATAGATGCTCAGTGACAGAGTATTACTGGTGTTTGGCAACACAGGGCCTGAGGTTAACACAAAGGTCACTTAGGGGCATTCTGCTCAATAAATCTACAATACTATTTCGCTAGATCTCTCTTCCACAGAGTTTGAAAAGTTTAACGTCTTCTCTCAGATTTCTGAAAATTCCCAAGAGTTTATATTCCCAAACCTGACTCCGAGCTTCTCCTCCTAATTTTAGCTCAGTTTTCACCTCATGCATGCTATTTCTGTTCTGCCTGGTGCCAATGCAGATGTGGAAACCAACACTCTTCCTTAATTCTGCAAAAATTTACTTATTCGTTTACTTTTGTGTCTAGCAATCTCTACTAAGGATTTGAGATATTGGAAGTATTTACATCACAGAAACACAAACAATTTTAATATTCAATATTTTGGAGCTGTCTTCTCAAATACCCCTCCTTCCTTATTCTTTCCCTCTTCCTTCCTTCTTATCACTGCTTCTGATTTTTAAAAAACCTACAACCTGGACTCCAGCCTCCCACCATGCTATTTCATCCTCTATTCTAAATTCTCTTTTTCCCTCTTCTATGTTATTTCCTGTCTTCTTTGACCCTCAAGCAAGTAAAATAGAAATAGCTCATTTTTTAACGCAGATTAGTTCAAATTCCTCTTAAAAACACTGCTTATGATAGTAACTATAAAAAAATAACATCAAAGTAAGTCATTTAGGATGCAAACGTGTTCCTCAGTTTAAAGGCTCCCATCCAAAATTTAAAATTACTTGGTCTAATAAAAATTTAAGTTGCTATAATTCTAATATCCCTTGCTGCATGACCATAATGGGGAATAAATTCTCTGGAAAGGACTCCAGGCAAGTAGCTCCTACCAAATACACATATCTGAGGGAGCTGGAGGCATAAGACAGATCACAGCATATAAGCAGAAATCAAGGTTCATGAGCCTGGATGTGCTTAGTATGTGTATTCATCTGAGTCAAATATTCTTATCTTTCCCTTATATACTAAACCACTGGGTTATAGGGCAAATCAGGTATTAAAAGATGCCCTTTATTTTTTCAAATTGTCATTTACATTCCAGTTAGTTAACATATAGGGTAATACTGGTTTCAGGAGTAGAATTCAGTGATTCATCACTTACATATAACACCCAGTGCTCATAACAAATGCCCTCCTTAATATTCATCACCCATTTAGCTCATTCCCCGCCCACCTCCCTCCATCAACCCTAAGTTTGTTCTCTTTCTTAAGAGAATTATGGTTTGCTTTCCTCTCTCTAAAAGACTCCTTTAAAGTTCCGATGAGTTTTCCAACAATTTACTCAGATATATAATACTCTTTTCTCTATTTCACCATTAACTACCCAGAAAGCAGGTAACTTGGTTTCCTCTTTCATCACAAACGAGTACCAGAAGAAAATATTTTAAACAAATGAAAATGAAAGCCCAACATAATATAATTTGGGGGGCACAGCCGTGGGCTGAAAAGAATAACAAAACTTCTACTTGAAGAAGTTAGTAAAAGAAGAACAAAGTAAACTCAAGGTAACAAGAAGGGGGGAAAAAGTAAACATAAGAACAGAAACCAGTGAAACAGAAACATGAAATATAACAGAGAAAATCAATCCAAAAGATGGTTAAAAACCTCTAACTAGACTGATCAAGAAAAAGGAATGGGGGTGAGGGGATAAGGAAGGAGAGAGAGAGAGGGATGAAGGGAAGAGGGACTGAGAGAGACAGAGAAATAGAGAGAGATTGAGGGCAAGAACACAAATTACCATCAGGGATGAAATGAGAAAACATCACTAGAGATCCTACAGACTGAAAAAATGATAAATTATAAACAAATTTATGACCATTAATATGACAACTTAGATGAAATGTCACATGCCCATACTCAATCAATTACTTTAAGGTTATGAAGTGCTTTGACTGGCCCAACTTTGATTATATGTTTACTTCTTTCACTGGAAGTTCAGATTCACTCAAACCACGTGGATTAGGGAAGCAAGAGAGGTACTGAGTAGGCAAAGAAAACACATGTCTATCTTCCCACATGGTCCATGTTTAACCTTATTATTTCATCTTTGCCATTTGTACCATTGGGTAGTCCCTGTCTTTAAGTCAATTTCTCTATGCCTTCCTCCAGAGAAAAATGCAGAAAATTAGCCAATGAAATCCCTTGCCTGGTTCCTGCTTTATGATCTTTCTCTTTTTGCTAGCCAGATTCATTTGACATCATCCTCCATTGATGTCACAAATTGACAACTTTGATGACACAATTTGATGACACAAACTGATAACTGCTAAAAAGTTAAAATCCTGCAAATCCAACTCTGCTCCAAATTCTAAGATCAATCTTGAACTTGGTCGCTGGAAAATTATGCAGTTCAAAAGTTTTAGCATGAGGTCTCTTCAGCTGAGTGTTCTTTTTTGACTTTGGGTTCAGATACACCTTCCTTGGGCATTTACTTTGGTCCTAACATCATAACACTCAAGTCCCCATAGGCTAGGACAATGGCTCTGCCTAGGTCTTTCCAGTACTGCTATTCTCAATCCTCAGCTCTGTAGTTGGGCCCTACCCTATGAGACTGGACTTCTCTGGAGTTAGCTCATGTATTCATAGTCACTGAGCTTTGTTCTCCTGATAAGGTGTTCTGAGATGTTCCTAACTCTCTTTTGGTCTGGATATTATATGTAAACTAAAGGCTCTTCCTCAAAGAACTTAGAATTACTGGAAACATTATTTCTGAAAATAAATTGGATTAGGATATAAACAATATATGCCATTCTTCAAAACTTCCTAAAAACACCTTAAAGCAAATAACTATCAACATATTAATATACGAATATGCCTGGCTTTGTGAGCAACCTAAAACACTATCTCATTTAATCTCCACAAAATTCTATAAGGCAAACACTAAACTCTCTTTTTATAAATGTGTAAATTAAGTAACTTTCTCAAATTCAAAGATTGCTGTGTTTTATTTAAATGTGCAGACTTTTAACTCATTCCTGAAATCCTTCATTTACTCTCTTGACTCTGAGACTATACACTTTGCCTTTATTTTCATTCTCCATTACGGTCTCTTCTTTCTCCATATATGTGTAACATTGACATCAGGTTTCCTTTTCTCGCCCATTGGTCTCTCCATGAACAATATCACTAGTCTCATTGTTTCATTACTTATTGTTAAAAAAAAAAAAAAATCAGTAAAATACAAACACAGCAAAAAAAAAAGAAAAAGTTATATTTACCAAACAACTGACCCAATTCATTTCTCTAAGATAGAAATATTAAAATAGCAAAAATAAAATAAAAATTCAACTGAGAAACACCTAAAAGGATAGGATAAAAAAGTCAGAGATGGTTGATCTCTGACCACTCTAGGTATGAACAAAATTCTAGGTATTTAGCAAAATTTTAAATTAAAAATAATCTGTATATATGTATGAGTAGATAGATGATTCTGCTATTCAGAACTTCTTCAGTTTCAAGGAAGAGAAACCCAGCTCAAATGGCTTAAGCAATAAATCACTTCATATAATTTTGAAGAAGTTAAGAAGTAGATGTTACTAGGTTCAAGTGGTCAAAATGTGCCATCTACTCTCTCTGCTGTTTTTCTATGTCAACTTCATTTTTAGACTGAATATCCACAACTGGTAACAGAGATGTCTATTAAATCAGGCTTATATCCTATCAGCTAAGCAACTATGCCTGAAACAGAGCATAGTTCTCTTGATAAACAGAAGTTTGAAGAAGGATTCTCAGTGGCTTGGCTTCTGTCATGAGTCCAGCCTGAACCATTTACTATGACCAAGTGGATATGGTACTATAATCACCCAGTTCTAAGTCACGAACTCATCAAGGGCAAAGGAAATTGTCAGCCTCACCTGAACACCATGGACTGAGAATAGCAGAGAATAGTTTTCCCATGAAACCAGGATACTGTATTGTCACAAAATTCATCTATGATGATACTTTATACCTGGAAAGTGGTGTTTTGTCTTCTCAACAACAGAAATTATTCACACTTTATAAATGAACAAAACAAAATTCAGGGGGATTAAATTAAAAGTCACAGAGTAAAAAGTAATACTGGACTTTAGTTTCTATTTCCCACTCTAAAGTTAATATTCTTTCCAGTGTGCAATGATTCCAATTTTCCTACAAAGGAGACTACATTTTCCAGAGTGTAAAAGAAAAACACCTTACTGGAAGCTTAAATTTATGCAAATACAAGTATATGATTTGATGTTCTCACTTATGTTCATTCAGAATATTACAATGGACATCAAAATAGAAAGAGGTATTACAACAGTCATTGAGTCCACATCTTAATGGACATATCTCTACCCTCACCCTGGCTTTAACGTATATAAAATTTTCCCCAAATGGTCCAGAAATTCTTCCTACATAGCACAGCCAAAGTCTACAGGTAAGAAACAGCAACCCTCTGTGCAAAGCTTGATGTCATAACATCACCATGGCAACAATATCCCTGAAGAGGAGAGATGCAAATTTTGTCCTGAAAATTAATCAGCTGCAGTGACAATCTTATTTACTGTCTCGGGCAAGTGGTGCAAATCTACACAAGACCTGTGACAATCTTCCAGTGCTCATTCCTATTAAATAAGACCACAGATCTTATTAAGAAAATAATTTTCCCCAAAACCAAAATCACAAACCTATCCCTAGGGCATCTTGTGGAAAGCACCCATTGATCACAGGTACTATAAACATTTTTAAATTAAATACAGTAAGTAACCTTTCCACAAACTGGTTCTCAGCTATCTTATTTTTCGACCTGACTTTTTAAATGTCTATTAGTTGCCTCTAGATTTATGCATAATAAAAATATCTTGAGAAATGGGATGTGAAGTGAGTACAGAATAAGAAAATCCACCTACGGTATATTTAAAGAAAGAAAAATGTGTGTTTTTCAGTCTAACCATGGTTGGAGCTGTCAAGACCCAGTTGAAAAGAACAGGAGTTCATTTCATTGAGAGATGGTGATGGGGAGGCTGTAGTGGAAAAAGCAGACCTAGAGTGACAGAAACTAGTATTTAAACCCTAGTTCTACTGATGGATAGATGTAAAATGATCAAGTCTCTTAATAAGCTTTTAATCTCAGTTTCTTCATGTAGAATAGGGATTGGAAATACCCCAATTTTCCAAGATTCTTGAGCACGTTAGAGATAATATATATGAATTACTTGGCACGCACTAGGTCGTCAAAAAAAGGCAAAGGCAGGCAAACCATCTGTACTTTTCACCAACACCTGAGCTCCTGGACTTCTTGCATACTTCTGATGGCTTGAGCCTGATTGACCCTCTGAATCTGACACTTAAGATTATCGCACTGGAATACTGGCATCTAAAATGCATTTTGCTGGTCCAAGCTATGCCCCCTACTCTACTCTGATCACAGATTACGGATCCTGCTCATTCATATCTGTTCCTCTTTGTCCTCCCATCTCAGCCTTACACTTACACTTCCCCAATGCCTTGATTCATAGCCAAAATGGGGCCTATAAGGCTGATGGAAGAATCACACACGTGCTATAAGACTTGGTCATAAGGGCAGAATGAGGTTATGTTAACCATTTGCTGCTCATCACCATTTTTAATCCTGTCCTCAGGGTCCACCTCTGGTGCCTGGTATCTTGGGTTATGGCTGTTCAAGTCTCACAGGTTTCTATTCCAGGCATTCCTTTCTCCATGTTCCTTCCCAGTGTGACTCTAGATCTAGAGTTCACTTGGCTAGAAGCAGATCTCACTTTATGGCTTTCCATAAAATACTGATAAACTCCTTCACAGCAAGCAATCAATGAATTACTTAGTTAAGCACATCATCTTTCTTCGGTGGAATTGAAATT